>CM053572.1:19676349-19858094 GCA_028646485.1 Cryptoprocta ferox
GTTTATTTTGGTTCTTGATTCCCTTGCCTTTGGGGATGTGTCGCGTAGGAAATTGCTGCGGTTGAGGTCATAGAGGTTGTTTCCTGCTTTCTCCTCTAGGGTTTTGATGGTTTCCTGTCTCACGTTCAGGTCCTTCATCCATTTGGAGTTTATTTTTGTGTATGGTGTAAGAGAGTGGTCTAGTTTCATTCTTCTGCATGTTGCCATCCAGTTCTCCCAGCACCACCTATTAAAGAGGCTATCTTTTTGCCATTGGATACTCTTTGCTCCTTTGTCAAAGATTAATTGGCCGTACATTTGTGGGTCCAGTTCTGGGCTCTCTAATCTATTCCACTGGTCTATATATCTGTTTATATCTAAGTCTTTATTATCTTATCTTTTAAAAAATTGTTCCTGGTTAAAGTGCTGCAATTTGTTCTAATTTTTTTAACTGTTGGATGCGTTAACAGTAAAGCAAGTCTCTCAATTTTGCAACACTTGTACCGCCTTCCAAATCAAGCCCTCCACCAAAACTAATAGTCTTATAACAGACCACTACTTCGTAAATAATAGGGCAAAATCATGGTTGCTATTTTTTTCTTATAAAATTTCTCTAGTAAATTTTCTTTTGTGGGAGGATGGTTTGCTTTTAGTTATTAAAGGAAAACACAATGTTTGCTCTTCTGAAGTGCTATCTGACCTAAGGGAGGGCCTATCATCTTGTTTGTAATTTTTGAAAGTAGGATTTGATCAGTTATTGTCCACTGACAAGGAAAAGGAGAGTTGGAAGAACACAAAAATGTTTAGAAACATGACTTCATCCCAAAGTGAGCAACCTTCCAAATCAAGGTAGGGCTATGGAAGTGTGAATCTAGGTGTCATTTGTTGTTAAAATAATACAGAAAATTACTTTATTTTTGAAATATAGTCATGGACTTTTTCCTCTGGTTTTTCTTCAGTGTTATTTTTCTCTTAGCTAGAGGTATTTACTGCTTTCAGAGCATTTGTATTTCTGTTGTAACATAAACATGGACACTATGCCTAAGTTTTGTTTCTCAAATGACCTTTGAATCATGTTTGTATTTTTTAAGCATATTTATTTATTTTGAGAGAGAGGGTTGGAGAGCAGGGTGGGCGCAGACGGAGAGGGAGGGAGAGAATCCTAAGCAAGCTTTGCACTGTCAGCACAGAGCCTAAGGTGGGGCTTGAATTTACAAGCCATGATGAGATCATAACCTGAGCCAAAATCAAGAATCTGACCCTTAACTGACTGAACCACCCAGGTGCCCCAAATCATGTTTTTATTTAAAAAAAAAAAAACACCTTTGAGTAAGGTAACTATAGGGTTTAACAGTAAGTCAACATGTAGTGTAGACAAAGGATATTTCTTTCGGGAAGGTCACCCTAGAGAAGAATAGTAAAAGACAGGGGCTAAGAAAAATTTAGCAGAGCAGATGATACCTATCATGAGAGAAATCCTAGATAAGCTGAGGAAAACTCTAAGAGCACTCAGTTGATGCAACATTCAACTATCATGTTCAGCATGGCAAAAAAACAGAATAAGGGCAGATGACCATGTGTATAAGCATTGGCTTGAGATAGAGCCCTGATGGCCACAAGTAGTATGCCAGGCTTAGGATTTTCCATGTGCCTCTTGTGGAGACATGTTAGTGCTAAGCAAATCAAGAGACTAAGTGAAGTTTATATCCAATATAAGAGACCAGCCTGGGATACAATTTTATGGTATACAAACTTTGTCATGAGTGCTCGCCTGATAATCCAAAAGACCAGATGGGTGATCCACATAATGGTAGATGTCATCCATGGTACCCAGGAATTATTGTATCCTAAAGCATTGGAGATTGCCAAGTGCTCAGCCCAGGGCACTGGACATGGGCAAGAAAGCACAGCACATTTACTAGCATTTCCTTCTGCAACCACCTTACCAGCCTAAACTTCCCAATGTTCGACCTGAGATACAAGGTGGGAGAATGTATGCCTTATGAAAGGAGAGAGAATAAAAAGGCAACCTAATACATCTCTAATAATAGGTACTTAATTAGAAATAGGCAGTAAAATACCGTCTTTGTGGATTGAGAGCTCTTTTAATGGCCTCATAGATTATTGCTTGTTAAGTCTCTATTTAAGGATGACCTATGAATTGTGTTGTATTGCTAACTCATTTTCAAGTGACCACACTTCTTCACTGTCGACCAGCTTCTGAAGTAGAGTGTTAGAAACATGGCGTTTCTTTGTTGCAGTCAAGTCTGATCTGGAAGCAGCTTTGGAGAGGAGCCTGGACTGTAAGGGGTGGGGGTGAGTAACAGCCATAAACACTCAAATGGACAGCATTTTGGCCCCTTTTATTCAAGTGGTTCTCTGCAGCTGCTGCCTCTGAGCTTACTTGAATTAAATGCATTCCCTGGGGAGACAGTACAGTAGTAAAAGCCATCAAAAGCACTTCTTTGGCCACCTTTTACTCAATAGTTCAATATTGTATCTGATTTGTTTATTCAATGAACTATGTTTTTAATATATTTAATAGGACTTTCAAACTCTATTTTCTACCATGAAATAATCAAAATGATTTTCTTTAAAAAAATTCCCCATGCAGGGCGACTGGGGGGCCAAGTTGGTTCAGCGTCCAACTCTTAATCTCAGCTCAGGTCATGATCGGTGAGATCAAGCCCCATGTTGGGCTCTGCACTTGCAGCATGGAGCATGTTTGAGATTTTCTCTCTCTCCCTCTCCCTTTTGCCCCTCCCTCCCTCCATCTCTCTCTCAAAATAAATAAGTTTAAAAAATTAAAATAAAAAACTTACCATGCCAATAGTCACATTGTGAACGTAGTCACACAAGTAATTCAGGCAAACATATGTTTGGACACACATGTATACCCATCAATAGATAATATAGTCCATGTGAATTCATACAAACATATTTATTTCACACATAAATAGTTAAAATAATCTCACATTTAGCTCATAAAAACATTTGTGCATACAGATATTTGAATAGCTATAGATTACATGGACATTACTATTGAATAATTCTAGAATTGTCATTTCTTTCCTTTGTGAACAAAACAGTCATAACGAGTGAAATATTTCCTGGTTATGCCTAATGTACGTATGCCTTAGTTAAAGAAATAATTTTTCTTTGTTATAAAATGTCTTTTGCCTTAAGTTAGAGTCTTGGAGAACTGGACCCAAGGTAGGGATAAAGGTGCGTGGAGCATTTGGGAGATACACCTGTAGGAGATTGGGGACAAAACAGAAACGAAGGAATCAATTAGGAAATCATTGTTAAACAGATTACCACTTGGGTAAGAAGGGCTCACTCCCTCAAGGAATGCTAAGATAGGGTACACCACTCCTTACCCCAACTAAGATTGGAGAGCACTTGGGTCATTGTCGCACTCCCATCAGACATTCATCAAAGGCTGTTCCTGGAATGGGGAGAGAAAGCATTAATTCCCCCGTGCTTGTGACCTGCCTTTTGCGTGGCTGAGCAAGTAGAAGCAGAGATTCTACTACACTAATCAGAGATTAATCAGAGATTACGTCCAGATAAGAATTGCTAATGAAAAAGTATTTTAAAATTCAGGACAGTACTTATGACCAGAAGTGGAGTTCAGTTAGCCTGGAAAAGATGGTGAAGAAGAACGTGTCAGGAAGAAGAAACAGCGTGAGCTAAGGACCCTGGAAGGATGGTGTTGGGTGCTTTAAAATAACTGAAAGAAAGTCAATACGGTGGATTCTGGCAAGCTACTGTGTGGATAATGGGTTGGAGGGAGGTAAGAGTCCATAGAAAAGGAAAACTGCCAGAGGTCACCAGTACACAGTATCAGATGTAGGTGATGGTAATTTAAATTAAAGTGGAGATTGAGGGGCGCGTAGGTGGCTCAGAAAGTTAGGCATCCGACTTTGGCTCAGGTCATGATCTCATAGTTCATGAGTTCGAATCCCCCATCGGGCCTTGTGCTGATAGTTCAGAGCCTGGAGCCTGCTTCGGATTCTATGTCTTTCTCTCTCTCTCTCTCTCTCTCTCTGCCCCTACCCTGCTCATGCTCTGTCTCCTTCTCTCTCTAAAATAAATAAAATATTAAAAATTAATTAATTAAAGTGGAGATTGAGAAGCAGGGGTGCTATGAAAATACCATTTGGGAGTCAAACTGGAAACTTGTATGATGCTGTTGATAAAGAGCACAGCTTTCTGACTGCAGTAGTGGACCAATGGGGAGCGCATTTACTTAGATGGAAAAGTCTGAACAGAGAAAATCAGATCTGAAAAATTAAATATTTCTGAGACCTATTAGAGAAAATGTGAAGTAAGTAGTGTGTGGTACATGAATGCTCTGAAATGAGAACGTAATTCCAGAAGTTAGAAAGTGCTTCTCTGTAAATCACCAGAGGTGTCAGAAACTACTGGTCAGGTTCTAACGCAGAGAACTCCACAAGAGAGAATGAGGCAAAATAGTTTCAACAGAAAACCAAAAAAGTAAAAAGAAAATTTCACATTTATATGTAAGTTCCTCATTTAGTAGGTAGGAAGGTCATTGTGTTGGGATATTTTCCCAAAACTCGGTGTCTCAGAATTTGGCCTGGCTTGACTTTGCTTTGCTTTGGAGCAGTGATAATTATCATACACCCTTCATAGGCTTTATTCTAACACCTCACTTAGCCTGGGAAAATCACATGTCGCTTCATAGTAATGGTAAGAAGTAAATGATACTGGGTTTGAATTCCATAAGTATTATTCTTGTTCTTCAGGAGTTACCCCATTGTAATGTAGAAAAATATCCCTCAACAATACACATATTCCCCCAAGCTCTGTCCGAAAGTTACTAGCTGATATAAGAAATCACCGGAGCTGTGGTTATGGGTGAGAGAAATTTTAGCCTAAGAAACCACTTGAATCGAGGGAAATGTTGGTGAGCAAATACTGTGAGGGTTAATACCTAAGCCCATGAATCAGAACAAAGAGTCTCAGGTCCAAAACCTAGAGAACCAGGAACCAGTATGGATGTAGAGCATCAAACCCTGGACCAGGGCAAGCCGTTTGGAAAGAACACACGAACAAAACTAGCTTTTAGAAATTGGCTTGCATGTGTTGTTCTCATGTGAGACAGAGGAAGGCCCTGTGGCTTCCAGGAGCAATAGCTGACCTGCTTGCTGGACACCAGAGTTGACTCTTGGGGCTCTGCAGCAAGACTAGGGGGCTAAGGGGCTCTGCTGCAAGACTGTGCTTTACAGCCTTCTCATCTATTATTAATACCTGATGATAACCCCATGAGGTTAGACTGCTAAGCGGTGTTAGAGGAAATGTATCCAACTCCTGAAGCTTTGAAAATACAGACTTTTTTGGAGGAGGAGCTAGCTTCGTTTGATACTGCATGTCATATGGAAAGCTTCTTTGAAAGTCCCATTAGGTTAGCTCCCCATTGACCACAGTCACTCCTCAGTCTGAACTCAGCTCTCTCTCTCACAGGGTTAGGCATCACCCCCCCAAGATGCTCTATAAAGAAGATTCCTGAAATGGACCCATTTTACAGAAACACGTGTATGGAGGAGAGAAAAGACAGGAAGAACTCATACAATTAGGTAACTTTTGATCCCATTATTTTTACACAAATTTACATATGACAAATGTTTACTCAAAAATTTTGATTGGGGTGCCTGGGTGGCTCAGTCACTTCAGTGTCCAACTCTTGATTTCAGCTCAGGTCATGATCTCCCGGGATGTGAGATGGAGGCCTGCGTTGGCCTCAGTACTGACAGTGTGGATCCTGCTTGGGATTTTCTCCCTGTCTCTCTGTCCTTTCCTGCCTCATGTGCCTTCCCTCTCTCTCTCTCTCTCTTAAAATAAATAAGTAAATTGAAAAATTTATTTGCTTATAGTATATTAGGAGATGTTACTTACTTTACGTATAGCGCTCACTGTAAAATCTGGCACTCAATTAACTTATAATAAATATTTATGAAATGAATAGAGACCCTAAAATAAAAAGTAACAAGTGAATCATTTTATGCCCTTATAAAAATACTATTAACTCTATTCCATTTAATACTAATTTAATTTTTTTCATAACAAGGTATTATATTTGAATCTCAAGACACCTAGCTGAATATATGTACATGTACATATATGTGTATGTCTATGTATCTGTGTTTACATATCTATGTGGATATACATATATATTTACACCTCTTATCTCTGGAGAAGTTCAGATAAGCAAAGAGAGGCAAAATAAAAACCCAACCAAGTGATTTAATTATTTTTAAAATTTTCATTGCTATTGAAGATTTTTAAAGAAAAGTCACTGTAGGACTCTTATTTCTCTTCTTCCCTCTATATCTTAGGACATCAGCTGGCATCTCACACAAAGATCCTGGTCACAGTTTCCGGGAGTCCCTTTGTAAATGAGATTGTCTATTTTTGTTATGTTTCTTTTTCTGTTGGCTTGATTACATAGTACCCCCAAGTGGCCTGTTGAACTTAGAATTCAAATGTAAGAGTTTACTTAAGATGCTTTAGTGAGCAACAATGAAGCTGAACTCAATAAAAAGAAAGAGATCCTAAAACAAAACAAAACAAAAATTCAAAGTACAGTCTATAAACAAGTTTGCTGCCTGGTAACTGTGTCAGAGATGGAGAATGACTCTTTTGGTTAAACTGGAGAGTAAAAGACATCACAGTCATATATTTTTTTAATCTGTTTTCAATGGTCTGTGGGTTTTGGCTCCTGTGTATCTGTTAAGTGGTAATTCTAATCTTTGAAAGTCCATTTTCTCTTCCATCTAAGGAAGCTTCCTGTGATCTGAAGCCAGTGCTGGGAAGAAGTCAAGGTTGTTATCACATTTATTGTATAGTGCATAGAGCTGCAGGGCTGACTATAGACTGATTTAAGTCTTATGGGGACAGAAAGGGGTTAGAAAAGGTGGGGCTGAGGGAAGAACTGAGAAGGAGAACAGATATTTCAAGGAGGGTGTTTTCCACATAGGAAGTATAAAGGCCTTTTACCTCTTATAAAGTACTCACAAAATATGCATGCTCAAGTAATATAAGTAGCATCCAGTTCAACCATTTTGGTTTTATCAGTATCCAACAAGCAGTACTCCAATCATAAGGAGTTCTGAACCAAGTCTGAGAAAACTGTTTTCTACATCAGCCTGTGAGTAGATTTATAGGAGGCAGTTACAGGAGACCTGAGCGGAAACAGAATTGAGGGACTGAACTTGTAGGCAAGCATCCACTTAAAGAGTTTCATTGTGTATTTAGATACATAGTTAGGTGCTGGCTAGGTACACAGATAGAATTTTGTATGAAAGGCAAGCCTTTAATGTCTTAAGATTCAACCAGTGAATTATAATGCCAGCTAAAATAGTGGTTAGGCACTTGATAAAACAAAATACTGATTCACATGAGAAGTTTATGCAAATGCTCATCTCCTGTGTTAACACTGGTTTGAAAAAAGCCAAGTCAAAACCAAGAAGGGAGCGGGTACCAGAAGCAATGCCGATGGGGGCATGCCAGTGGAATAATATTTATTTTCTAATCATCAACTTCGGTGTTGGTAAACTTTTGAATTTTAAGATGGAAAATAAACTGTTTTCCTTTGAGTGATTTGTTTACTCTGAAGATTTGAAATTTTAAAGATGTTTCAAATAAGGGTCGGGTTCAATAACACTCTGATTTCCATAATTGCGTGGAATAGCATGGGAGGCCAAAGTTGTGTGACTGACGTCAGCACCCACAGCATAGAAGATAGCTAATAACGTGTCTTAGTAAGTAGGCTTTAAGGTTTAAGTGACAGAAATCAGATTCTACTAGGACAAGCGGTGAAGAACTTCTTACTTGTGCCTTTTGTAAATAGCCAGAGCTACAGATGGTTTCATAGGAGGCTACTTAGATGGTACCACCTTGCTGCCTAAGTCATGGCTTCCTTCCATCGCTTCCTTCCCTCTTCCGCACTACAGCTTCGTTTTCTTCCTGACCACTTCTGGGGATTTGAGATGGCTTTCGGCTGCTCCCTGTTGTATCTGATTGTGCACATTGACAAAAAAAGTCAGTAATACCTTTCCTAGTATTCACAGCACATCTTTGGTATTCTTTCCACTTGGAGTGCCTTAAGTCACGTGCTCAGCCTTCCTCCATTCACTGAGATAGGAGATGTGCTGATCGGCTAAAATGTGGTTATGAGCTTTGGTGGAGGCAGGCTCCCCAGAAGTTAGAAATCTCCAAAGGGGAATTAGAGACTGTTGACAAATAAGAAAAGGTGAAGAAGAAAGAATATACTAGGAAAATAAAAATTTACCTGTTACACAAGTCTTAACTTTGGCGAGAATTATTGCCATTTATGGTTTTCAATTTTAAACAGTGTTGTGATTACATTTTGAAAAAGGAAGATGGCTTTATTGGTTGGAGGATGGAAGAAGTCTGTATCAGCCTCTGTAAAAATTGTACATCATTATTTAATAAGAAATTGAATGCTAGAGATGATAGTACAGTGCTGGCATTTTGAAGATAATCTTTTTGCTGAGGACTTCTAGTTGTGCCTATCTGTGTAAATGTCACTAACTGAGTGCAAAAACTACCGCTTAAAGCCTACTGGGATAAAGAAACCACAAATTACATTTACTGTGAGATGATCTACATTTAGTTTGCTTTAACTGTGATAAAGTTGAAGCAGAAACCATGAGTTTATTTTTATAGAATTAGTTAAACGTATTTTGTGCTTCTGAAATCATGGGATGCGATTAAGCTCCCGCAGTTACAATTATGAATACTTCATAAGAGACCATTAGCTGATGTTTAAATTATCATTTGAAGGCATTTCCTGTTCAGCTGAAATCACTATCACCATTATCTCCAAAACTACAGTCAAATGACCTGTCACATTCAGGATTTTCTTGATCATAGGCAAAGACTTTTCTTATCCTAGTTTTATATCAAAATGATCAAGTATTATTTTAAAAGTGTAGTCAGAATTATTGAATTTTACACCAGCAGATTATAGGAACTTCCACCTTTCCTGATTCTTACTTAGAGCAAAACAAAACCTCCTTCTAGCCGCTCATAGCTATGTCTTTTCTTACTAATTTAACTTGGGTTTTTAAAGAGCTTTTCTAGATTAGTTCCCAAAGGGATTCCTTAAAATATACGGGCTTTAGGGACAATCACATACTGAGAATAATTTGGGAATGTTGAATAGTAACTAAGTGTATTTTTAGCTACTAAAGTGCTGAACTTTTCATAAAGTAGTGATTACTATTATCACCATTTTACGTATGAGAAAATGAAGCCTATAAATAGAAGATAACATTTCTCAAGATAGTAAGTGGTAGAGAGGGATTGAAGCTCAAAGATTGTGACTTCAGGGATGAAATCCGTTTTCTCACTTTTTATCATAAAAAGATTTCATGTATACAGAAAACTGAACATGTTGCATAATAGTGCGTGTTTACTCACCACCTGTTAACATTTTGTGATATTTGCTTTGTATATCTATGCATTTGAAAATTTTCTAAGCATTGGAAATTATGGATGTGACATTTTATCCCTACAGTCTTCAGCATTGGTTTTCTGAGAATGCTATTCTCTTACATACCCACAATGTCATTAACTACCTAAGAAAATGAATAATTCTCTAGTTTTATCTTACGCTCAGTCCATATTGAAATATCTAACTTTTCCCTCTAAGTGTATTTTATATGTGGTTTGTTCGAATTAGCATCCCATTACAGTTAATGCCCTGTGTGTGGATGTCAGGGGAAACTGTATTCTAAACCATTACACAAAACACTCTTGTGTGTTTCTCAGATTGTTAGGAAAATTCACAGACCTGCATTTCTAGCATATCTGTACAATTACGAAGCTCCTCTGGAATAAAAAATGTCTGGATATTAATCACAATTCAACCAGTTACTACTAGATTCATGACCTTGGGCAAATTGTTTGATCTCTCAAAGCCATAAGTTTTTTCATTTCATATGGTAGTTCTGAGCAATAAAGGAAATGATGTAGACTATGTGCTTAGCATAATGGATCAATGGATTACCTTGAATAAAAACTGTACGTGTACATGGGAGGAAATTTTTAGAGTCAGCATTTGGTTAATTTTAAACCCTGTAGGTGAAGCTGTGAAGGTGGTTTCAGTCACATAAAATACAGGGGGAAATAGAGGAGAAAAACATTACTTTCAATTCATAACACGGTGACCCATACAGAGTCCTGAAGAATGGAAAACTGTTTCCAGTGCTGTCACACTGGGCTCATGTTTTGAATAGACATGAATTCTAATTACAAAATATTTCATCATTGAGGTTTCACCACCTGTTGAATCAAGAAAGTAAACAACTCTGCAAATTAGACTTAGCAAAGATGTTGGTTGGCATTGTAATTAAGCACTAATATTTTTCCCTCTATCCAAGTGGCAGTCAGAAGAATATTTTTAACCTGTAGAAAAAATGGTGAGTGGATCACAGTAGCATGAGAAAGAGAAGCCTATCAGAGTGATGAGTTAGGTAGTCACATGGGAAACAAGGTTTCATTTTTTTCTCTTGTCTTGTGGAATGTTTGGAACACTGCTCTTGTCATGTTTGTAGCCTGAGCTTCCCTGTTGCACAAAAAACTGTGAGCAGTAAATACATGATCATCTCCAAGATATTCTGCAGACAGTTAAAACATATTGTTGAATAATTTGTCAGTGAAAACAACATTATGTGGTCAGTTAATAAATTGTTTCCTAGAAAAAACCCATAGCATAAGCAGATTTTTAGGTAATCATAGAAGAAGTTCAAGTTATTTGGTCACTCAGTTGTAACTGATGATTCAGCCTGGCCGCAGATTCAAAAGCTAGCTCCTATATAGATATAAACAAAAAATATTAATTTTAAAGCCAGACACATATAATCTTCATAAGCAGACTGGCTCCAGGAAAAGAAAGGAATCACCTGGTAATAACAGCTTCTAAAGTTCTTCCACATAAAACAAGGTAAAACATGATAAACCTATCTAAAATGTGTAGTTTGTGTATATAAAGTCCTAAAATAGCAAACTTATCTGGCTTCACATGAATGTTGTTAAGTTCTGTGGTTGCTCTTTCCTCAGAGACCCCCAGTATATCATCAAAATGTTTCATCTGGCCTTGTCACGGACACTATCAAGCTGTTTGCCCAGACTCTTGGCCAGAACTCCAAAGTTCTTACTCTCTTACTAGCTGTTCCTGCCAAGTCAAGGGAGGATTTCACAATCACGGCAGTGCAAGGCACCTTGTTCTACTAAGGCGGCGGGAGGAGGGGTGGGGGGGGTGCAGCGGGTAGAAATAACTATGACATGACTATTACAGTGATAGGAGAAAGATGCTATAAATTACAGCGGGTCTTGAATGGAGATGGTTATCCTACCGGCACACTTAGAGCTTAGTCTTGATAATGCTGTCTTGCAGAAGTTTGTTAAACAGAATCTATTGTGTTTTTAATTATAGATGCTTGAATAGGCTCTATAATCCTAACAAGTGGCAGAGTTGGGTCTTCTGAGTGCTTTGCTTTTGCGGTGTTTTGTTATCAGTAGGGTGAATGCTGGGCAAAATATCTCATCAGGCTCTGTTAGTTTTACAGCTGAAATATTCTTGTTTCACTTACAATTAGCTCGCTTAATTCTAGCAAAACTCTGACAGAGAAAATGAATCGCACAACTGGGAATAACCCCTGAAATAAAAACCACAATGTTAAAAATTCTGAAGCTCATGAAAATCCCACATAGAAATATAATGCTGTTAAATCTCAAAGAAAAGAAAAAAATAAAACAAGTTTGGTGACTTTTCAAAGACCTGTGTTAATTGAAAGAGAACAGTGTCAACTGAAAATATGAAAAGCAGCAAAAACATTTCAAATACCCATTTGGGTGGGGCAGGTGCTGGTGGCTCAGTTGCTTGAGCTCTGACTGTAGCTCAGGTCACAATCTTGTGGTTTGTGAGTTCAAGCCCCGCATCAGGCTTGCTGTTGTCAGTGCAAAGCCCACTTTGAATCCTCTGTCCCCGTCTCTCTGCCCCTCCCTGGCTCACGCTCGCTCGCTCTCTCTCTCTCTCCCCCGCCTTCAAAAATAAAAAACAAAAAGAAATTTAAAAAAAACTTAAATTAAAACTTAAACATTTGGGGGTTGTCCGATTATTGGTTTCTGATTTTGATTCTACTGGAAATTCTTCCCCACCTCAAGGTCATACCAAGATTATCTTGTAATATCTTCTAATAATTTCAATGTCTAAAAATGTCTTCTGTGCCTTTCTGCATGTTCCTACTTCTAGAACTATTATGAAGTCAATGTGTCAAGTCCTTCAGTCTCGGTTTCTGGCTTGTTAACTCATTCTTTTAGTTTTCATCTTCCCATTCTAGTACATTTCCCGTGACTCTCTCTGCTGTGTTTGTGAATTCTTCAGTGCAATCTTCAAATTCACAGATCTTTGTAAGCAGTATAGGATTTCTTCCTTGTAGTGACTTTTAATTCTCAAAGATACACACCACACAGAGATACACACAGAGACACACACACACACACACACACACCATTTTTTTTAGAGCTTCGAAAAAGCATCCACCATGGTTTTTACATTATCATTATCTTTCTTTCTAAACTTTATTTATTCATTAATGTTAGTATAAAAAGCTATGGTGGATTTTTTCAAAGATTTTAAAGAACATCAGGATAGTAATCTGAAAATTTTTAAAAATGTTTATGTATTGATTTTGAGAGAGAGAGTGACCATATCCATGAGTTGGGGAGGGGAAGAGAGATGGAGAGAGAATCCCAGCAGGCTCCATGCTGTTGGCACAGAGCCCTACCCAGAGGCTTGAACTTATGAACTGTGAGAGCATGACCTGAGCAGAAATCAAGAGTCAGACGCTTAACTGGCTGAGCCACCCAGACACTCTATAATCTGAAATTTTAATTCAACCTAGAAACATATAAGCATATTAATAATATTCTGTAGCATTAGAATACAATACAGTTAATCTCCTCAGTGTTTTATGGGTGAGATTTCATTTTTTATATTACTTGCATAAGCCATTTTATTTTCTGTTGTATCTTCAACTAAAGTTGAGTCATTCTGAGATTTTGCTAAACGTACATGAGTTTGTTGTTTGTTCTAAAAGGAGTATTAAGATACCTCATTTAGACTAAATCATATTTTATGCCATGATGGCTCTGATTGTAATCATATAAGGGTTTTTTTGATAGCTTATTTTAAGTATCATTTATATTCAAAAGCTGTACAAAAGTAGAAAACAATGCTGTTGAATGATTTTGTCAGTTTTACTAAATCGCTTAAAATGTATAGCCATAAGGAACAAATGATCTGGAAATAAAATAGTTCAGAGCATCATATAAGAGCAAGAGCTCAGTAAGTGGGTGGGGGCAAAGAGAAAAACAAAAAACAAGGATAAGTTCTGTTCTACATTATTTCAGAAAATACAGAGACAGATAGTCTAGCAAATTGGAAACATAAAACATTTTCAAGGAGATGAAGATAATACATTTTCAAAATACAAAACTAGGAATAAAATTTTGACTTGGTGATTTATGTTTTTAAACGGATTCATGTGAAATGCTTCAAAACTGTGTTGGTTTTTGTCTTCTGGGTCCTGTAAATCTATGTCAAAGTCACCGTGACCTGTAAGCATTGTATTATTTTTGTGTGTGTATAAGACACATCTTGACATTATTACACTTATTTTTCAGTGTTTTTTTTCTCATCACTTGAGTATTTTTCTCCATTTCCCCTTATTATTGTCTGTCCATTTACATCTCTGTAGTTCCTTCTTCAAAATATGGACACATAGGCAAACTCTAATTCGTTCATTATACCACAAAATGTGTGTGTATTCCTCTCTTTCAGGTTTCATTATTTTACTATATACAGTAAATATATACGGTACATGTTCATAAATACCAACTTGGGTTCTCTTACATATTTAAATTTTTAATTGTTTTTCAAATTTAAAAAGTTGCACCTTCTACTTGATTAGCAACCAGTTTTTTCACTCTTTTGTGTTTTAGATTTATCTGTTAATATGGACATCCATTTCAATTTTAATTGTGTATTTGTGTGAGTGTAAGCAGTTAAATATTGGCAAATGTATAGCGTTCCCACTAACAAATTGTCTGAAGATGCCTCCACACATATATAAATAAAAGAGTTTTAGATTATATACCTACATACAGAACTGCTAGGCCAAAGGTTACGTTCATTTTCAACACACTTAGATTAGCCACATCATTTTTGAAGTTGATGTACACATTCTTCTCCTACGAGCAGTCAAGCCTTCTATTTGACTTTTTTCAGTGTCAGTATAGTTGACATACACTGTTACATTACTTCCAGGTGTATAACATAGTGGTTAAACAGCTCTTTGGCATACTCTGCTCACCACAGGTGTAGGCTTCTATTTTCTCATATCAGGCCTTTTTCTCATATCAGGCTTTTTAATTTTTGCCAAATTTATGGGGAAAAATAGCACTCTTTTTATATCTAGAGATCCAAAATTCCTAGTGAGGGTGACCATCTGTACAAAAATTTTGGCCTTATGGTTTTCTTACTTTAATTCATTTTCCATCACCGTTAGGTACGGTGAGCTTTTTATTTCAATATTAAATTCCCTGAAAGGTGCTCTGTTTAGCTTTTTCCCCTGTTGGACAAAACCTTATTATAGCGTTGTGAAATATAACCATTTTGTTTGTTAGCATATTCTTTTTAAAAATGTCTCACTAGAGTACATGTTTTACTAGGACAGGCCATATCAGTCTTATTTTACGTTGTACTCTCATATCCATCATAATAACTATACTGTAGAAGGTCTCAACAAATATTGGTTGGATCAATAAGCACATACAGCCTTATTGTTCTAAAAGCCATTGATCAAACAACCAAACTTCTAGGCATTCAGGATATAGAATGCATATAACACTTCTTATGTGCCTAATGGCTCACATAGATCTTGAGAAATACTAAGGCTTTCAGTATACTCATTGCATTGTCCTCCTCCTCAAATTTTCTTTAAAAAATTTTTTTTAAAATGTTTGTTTATATTTGAGAAAGAGAGAGACAGTGAGAGAGAGAGAGAGAGAGAGAAAGAGAGAGAGAGAGAGAGAGAAAGCGTGCACGTGGGAGAGGGGCAGAGAGAGGCGGAGACAGAATCTGAAGCAGGCTCCAGGCTCCGAGCAGTCAGCACAGAGCGCCCGTCAAATTTTCTTTTAGTAATAGTGGCCTTGGATTTGGACTGACATTCACACTAGAAACACATGTCTTCATGCAGCATAAAGTTTACTGAGCTCTAAGAAAGACTGTAGCAGAGAAACAACAATACAGCAATAACATAGCTGAGTTCTCCTGGCTCCCAGGCATGGTGTCCGATGCCCTTCCAACACTTGAGGAATGTGTGTTCAGAGATAGGAGGCTAAGTGGAGAAGACAATCTCTGTTTAGGAAAGTCATCAGATCTGGGGTCGCTTCAGCTTTTGTTTAATGCTGGTGACATGCCATCCTCAAATGAATGAACAGGACTACTGCCCCGTCTCCAACTGCAGCTGAATCTTATCCATATTGATTTTTCATTCCTTGACAAATAGGGTGAAGAATGTGGCATGGTTGCTTAGTTTAGTACATCATCCTCAGTCAGACTCTGATTTATCTTGTATCTAAGTATAGATGTACTGGAAAAAGTTAAGACAAGAACAAAAATTTTAAATAAAGAAAAATATATAGGTATATTCCTATTAATACTATGAGTTCGTGTTACAAGGAAGATTCAGTCAAGGTTAAATAATCTTATTCCTGACTAATTGAGCCATAATTATTTGTAGCCTTTAAAAGATTTTTTAAAGTTTATTTATTTATTTTGAGAAAAACAGGGCAAATGGGAGAGGGACAGAGAGAGAGGGAGACAGAGGATCCAAGGAAGGCTCTGTGCTGTCAGCACTCAGGTTGCAGGCCTCCAACCCATGAACCATGAGATGATGACCTGAGCTGAAACCCAAGAGTGCAACGCTTAACCAACTAAGTCACCCAGGTGCCCCTATTTGTAGCTTTTTAAAGGTTTAGACAGAGGTATTGACCTGCATGTGCAACTTTTTCTAAGCTATGTTTCTGCCTTGATCCTGTTCCATGAGTCAATCTACCAGTTCCCCAAACCCCCATTTCCTCTAGTATATTGGGGCTAGTGTTGAATGAAACACCAAGAAGTGTTGCTTCTGAGTACCTATGGCATGAGTGTAATTCAAGTGTATTAAGCCAGACTTCTAGTTTCCAATCTGCCATGTAAGTGCCTTCAAAGTGGCCAATCCATCCTTACAAGTAAAAGGCTGAACTAACTGGAAAATCGACAACTCTTCTTAGATCTGTTGAAGTGAGGGTACCGGGCAAAACACTGTTCCTGATGACTGAAAGACAGGCAATTTTAGAGAATCACAACAGATTAGAAATCCATGAGCAGAAAAACCTCTGGGAAAACCAGTACCAGGGTGGAGAAAGCCTGAGCTGTCATTGATGAATTGCTTGATGGCTCATTGTGGACGTCAGAGTTAAAACTCCAGATCTCCCATACTTTTGTGAGCTTTGTCTCCTGGAGCCTTACAGATTCTCAAAGTGAATGTCAGAAAACAATCCTATTAGCAGGGGGAGGGCAAGAATAACTTTTGGAATATGGCATAGTATTCTGTTTCTAACAAAGACCTGCTCTTAAGAGAAGCTCTTTTATAGAGCCTTAAATTATTGGGGTTTTATTGCAGCCTAGCCTTCCTGGAGAAAGGGAAATGCCTGACTCTATCTCCTGGACTGAGAAACACTTGCGCTAAAAGACTGAGAATTAATCATAGGACGTAGAACTCATCCTTTCCAATCACACCTTGGCTCCACGTTACTAAAGGTCTATTTACTGGGGTTTCTTTTACCCAGTTTATTATGCTAGCTTTCGACAAAAAATTACAAGACAGATTATCAGACAAAAAACACAGGTTCAGGGGCACCTGGCTGGCATAGTCGGTTTAGTGTCCAACTCTTGGTTTCACCTCAGGTCATCATCTCCGGGTTCTGGAGATTGAGCCCCCCTCTATGCCCCTTCCCTGCTCCCATGTGTTCTCTCTCTCTCTCTGTCTCTCTCTCTCTGTCTCTCAAAATAAATCAAAGTGCTTTTAAAAGCCACAGTTTAAAGAGACAGGACAAATACCAGAACAAGAATTTGATATGGCAGAGATTTGGAAATTATCAGACCGTGAATTTAGATCAACTATGATTAATGTGATAAGGGCTCTCAGAGACCTGTTCTTACATGAAAGAACAGATTGGAATGTAAGCAAAGAAATGGAAATTCTAAGAAAGAATCAAGAATATTGTGTATTAAGTGCCCCAGGAGATGATCAGTAAAGCATATTCTACTTCTAATTGCCATTCAGTTTGATTATGTTATAAGACTTCCAAAATTCCCTTTTTGCATATCATGGGACAAATCACTGAATTTACATGGTGGCTATATCATGGCCACAGTCGCCATTTTCCATATCCAGTTCCTTGAACGGATGTCTATGTTGCATCCTGTATACATTTACACCTAGTAATTTTTTTAAAGAATACAGAACAGGTGATAATGATATGCTACAAGTAATTATCTTTTTTTTTCTTTTTTCTTTTTTTTAACGTTATAGTTTATTGTCAGGTTGGTTTCCATATAACACCCAGTGCTCTTCCCCACAAGTGACCTCCACCAAGACCATCACCCCCCATTACCTTTCCCCCTTCCCCTTCCCCCCTCAGTTTGTTTTCAGTATTCAAGAGTCTCTCGTGGCTACAAGTAATTATCTTAATAGGCAAGATTCTAATTTACAGAAATACAGTGTATCAGCTACCAGCTTCCGGGAACAGTATGTGCGGTTCAGTGCAAAGCTAGGAAAATCCAAACCAAAACAAAAAATACAAAGTGTACAGTCCAGTTGGTAACTCTCAAGTGCGGTTACACAGGCAGGCCCTCAGTTAGAATCACTATCATCATCATCAAGAGATACTGGTTGATGTCCTTCCTTCAAACCTTCCACAGTGACTTCTAGGGTAAATCTAAAAATCAACTTCAAAGATACTTACCAGCATGAAACAAATCCAGAGATTTTGTCTAGCAATCGCCATAAATTGGCCTACTTTTGAAAGGAACAACTAGGAAAATGACTCTTGTGCTCTGAGATGCTGTCTTTCTTCAAGACATGATTACCATCATAAATGATCACTTCTCTTGTGAAGAGAATTTCCTGTTAGTGTGTTTGTTGGTTAAAATTTCATTTACTACCTGTTTTAATCCAGGCTCAGCCATCTGGGGTGGGATCTCTAATTCAGGCACCTACTCATCCACATGGCAGGAATAGCTTCGTTTGTGTACACAGATTTAAAAAAAATGGAATGGGACAGTTTCAATAACTAGACAATGAAATTGCTGCGCATAGAAGCAATCCTAGTTGAACAATACAAAATGAATACACTGTCTAGCCGTCATTCCCTTAAGAACGTACAAAATTCAGAGGAATTAATTCAGCAATATTATTTTATTTATTTTTATGGAGGTGTGGTTGACACACAATGTCACATTAGTTTCAGGGGTACAGCATAGTGATTCAACAAGTTTACATGCCGTGCTCGTAAGTGTAGTTACCGCCTGACTCCGTGCAAGGCAATTGAATACCATTGACTGTACTCCCAATGCTGTGCCTTTTATTCCCATGACTTACTCATTTCATGACTGGAAGTCTGTACCTCCAACTTCCCTTAACCCATTTTCCCCATCCTCTCCCTCCCCTCGTCTCTGGAAACCCTCATTTTGTTCTTTACTTAGGGATTTATTTCTGCTTTTTGTTTTTGCCTATTCATTTGTTTTTTAGATTCCACATATAAGTGAAATTATATGGTATTTATTTCTCTGCGATACTTTTTCACTTAGCACAACACCCTCTAGGTCGATCCATGTCGTCACAAATGGCAGGATTTCATCCTTTTTTAATAGCTGTGTAGTCTTCCATTATATATATATATATATATATATATATATATGTGTGTGTGTGTGTGTGTGTGTGTGTGTATATGCATATATACATATATTACATATTTTTATCCATTCATTTATGGACGGACACTTGGGTTGCTTCCATACATTGGCTATTTTAAATATTTCTGCAGTAAACATAGGGGTGCATATATATTTTCAAATTAGTGTTCAAGCCATTTTTTTAAATATGAAAAGGGACATAAATCCATAAGATTTGATACTTTTTAGTGAAATGTGTACATTGGTTGAATAAAATATAGCCTAGGACCAAATTGATAACCATTCTGTTCCAAATGTTTCACCATATTCTTAGCTCTTGCATCCTTTCCAGGATAAGTGAAGCCCAAAGTCCAAAAAAGACACAGAAGACATTTCTATTCTGGTCAGAGTTCTTTTTCTTTTTAATTTTTTAAAATGTTTTATTTATTTTTGAGAGAGAGAGAAAGAGAGAGACACACAGACAGACAGCGTGAATAGGGGAGGGTCAGAGATACAGAATCCAAAGACAGGCTCCAGGCTCTGAGCTAGCTGTCAGCACAGAGCCCGACACAGGGCTCGAACCCATAAACCATGAGATCATGACCTGAGCTGAAATGAGATGCTTAACTGACTGAGCCACCCAGGCACCTCTGGTCAGAGTTCTTTTGAAGCCACTTGTTGCTACTCCTAAGAGTCCTCAGTATCTTGCTGCTAGTTCTGATCAACTCTTATCTCTGGGAAATTTTACCCATTTTCATTTCCTGCTGCTATTCTTTATAATCTTTTTATGATATATGCAGGTTCATGATATAGTGAACAGGTATGTAGTTATTTCACACAATGTTTCAGAGTTTGAGCACTTCCCGGCCCACTTGTTTGAGGTACACATTTCACTAACATCTAAGATTCAAACAGAGTCATCAGCTTTTGCCTCCCAGTTCATTTTTGAGCCTGTAGTTGAATTTTTCTGTTGAGTAGCCACATGGAGTCACTTTCATTCTCTCTTAGAACTCCTAGAGCATTTCCATAAGTACACTGCCCACTTAGTTGCATTCTTAATTGTACAGTCATCTAGGGTACATTTGCCTGACTACATGGCAGGGTAACTGGCCATTGCCCACAAGTCCATAAAAATAAAACATTTTCTTCAGTAAGAGCCCAGTTGTTTCTAACTACCAGATGTACTCCCCTCAATCCTGCCTGTTGCTTATCCTTCCACTTGGCCTCAGCAACTCTTTTTATCAAGTGCAAGAAAAACGTTGACAGATTTCCAGACGGTGCCGTATGTCTGAAATCAGGAACTTCCATTAGACACAAGAAAGTTTGTTATCCTTTAATAGAAAAATCTGAGGGTTTAGGAGCTGACAATTCTGGGAATTCTGTCAGTTCCCAAAAGAGGGATAAAACTCTCTTTTGGGGATCTTCCTAACCAATTCTTCTTTGACCTGAACCCCCAAAGACCTGAGTCCCTGCCAGGACCATGTTCCTATATGTATATATATTTTTCCATTTTATCAATAAACTCTGCTGAATAGGAAAGTCTTTCTGATATTATAACATTAATAGGTACTTCAGTTCTCAGAATAATTTGTTGTCTCTCAGTGGTGGGACATCTCCACCAAAGCCAACTAGTAGGCTCTTATTTATTCTCGAAGAGATGTATCTAGCTACAATGTCAGGCACTTTGGGTTTCTTCTAGTGCAGGGGTCACTTCTGGGAACCAGTATTACACTTTTTCCAGAGACCTCAATGTATGTGAGTTCACGAAGCAGACACTGGCTCACCTTCACAAATTATTGTAATAAAAACTTAAGAGTGTTAACACTGTAATGGAAGACGATATTGAATGTAAGTTGTGGGGGACATCGTATTTTTTAATTATCCTTGAAATGGATAGAAAAATATTGGGGAAATTTATGATAACACCTTATGGAAATATTTACTTTGTGGATATATTTGCATACTTTAATGCCATTTAGTCCTTCATATACACCTTTCTACACATATTTGATCTTTCATAAAACAACACATATACATTTCCATTTGCTATGAAGTCACTAACAACCATCCTTCATACAAAGAGAGATGCTCCCAGCACCTGCTTAATGAAGAGACTCACATCTCAGTAGTCATTTTAACCCTCTCTGGATAGCTGTCCTGATACTCATCTACAGGGAAAGTTAATTCCTTCTCAATTTAGGAATGTTCTCACCTGAGTGCTTCCAATGTAATACCCAATGATGTTAATCTCTGCATTATATAAAATGAGATAAAAGGAAGAAGTAATTATTACATATTTTATATATGTGTATGTATAATATTCAATGTGCATGTCTCTCTGTTAGGTATTTTAGCCCAGAGACTTTGGATGAGGAAAAATCCATAGCTGCTTTTCTCTGTCCATATTTCCTTTTTTTGTTTTGTTTTGTTTTAAATTTTTTTTGATGTTTATTTATTTTTGAGAGACAGAGACAGAGCACAAGCCAGGGAGGGACAGAGAGAGAGGGAGACACAGAATATGAAGCAGGCTCCAGGCTCTGAGCTGTCAACACAGAGCCCGACATGGGGCTTGAACTCACAAGCCATGAGATCATGACCTGAGCTGAAGTTGGACGTTTAATGAACTGAGCCACTCAGGCGCCCCTGTCCACATCTCTTTTTTATTTGAGGCAAAAAGGACATTGAAAGTCCTGGGCCTGTTCATGCTAACTTCAAACCCACCAGAAGTTTAAAAATGACCTACAGCTCCTTCCTCTCCTACCAGGGAAAAGATAGAGCCTGTATTTCCTACCAAATACCTTTTCCATTCCTATATCATTTGGTGGTATAATGACTTTATCATTAAACGACAATGATTATTTTGAACGTCCCAGCAACTGACAAGTCTTCTAAAAGCCTAGCAAATAAAATACTTGAAAGCATGTGAAATGTGTACAACTGACTGTCCCGAGAATGAAGGGTTATAAAACTGGATTTTAAAAACTTTGTCGCCAAGATCTTTCAAAGATTCTCCTTTAAAAAGGACTCTTGGTGATGTTGTTGATAGCTGCAGCAGGCCGGGAAGGAGACGATTTCAAAATATTTGTGTTCTGACCACAGATTTTGGAGGAACTCCACAATTTCCTTTTAAAACACTAAGAATGCCTGTATGGGAATAAAAAGAGAATATGGTCATCTGGGAAAAATCAGACTTGGCCAAATGCAGGAGAGGGACGACTGAAAGTAGGTCACTTGACTAAGAGCTTGAGGGGCAACCTGTAATTTTTCCTCTTCTTTTAGAATAAGAAGGAATGAAGAATCCCAGCTGAACATGTGCTTAAATAAATAAAACAAATGAAATTTACCTCTTGGCTCGTGGTCATCTGATTTTTATTATGTTGGGAAAACACAAACACTGTCTCCTACTGCTGCTGTCTTTTCTCCTATTCTGATCTAAGTGCACAGTGTACAGTTGAAGGACATGGATGTCATATTAATTTTAAATCGATGGGACCACAGTCTTCTAGACAGTATAAGAAATTCTTTAGGGATTCCTTTAGATGGATTATATGGAACTATCACTTGATCAAGAGACTGATTGGAATTTTTTTAAGTTCCAGAATCTAATATTAAAACATAGAAATCTCCAGAATAATTTTTATGCTAACATTATTTTAAAATTTTATTTTGCCTTTTCTTTAAAGTTTATGTATTTATTTTGAGAGAGAGAGAGAGAGAGAGAGAGAGAGGAGGGGCAGAGAGAGATAAAAAAGAGAGAGACAGAATCTCAAGCAGGATCCACATTGTCAGCTCAGAGCCCAGGGCGGGGCTTGAACTAACAATCCTGAAATGATGACATGAGCAGAAATCAAGAGTCGGATGATTAACTGACTGAGCCACCCAAGTGCCCCATTAATATTTTAGTTTAATTTGTAGGTTTGTGTAGTAAGAATGTGTAGTCTGTGCAGGGGCCGAGAGGTTCTTTAAAAGGAAACGTTTTTTTTATTAAAACCATCTTTCTACTCACTGTGCTCTTAGGGAAATAGTTTGCCAACAAAATTCTAGAAAACACAGTAGGAAATCAAGACAAAGTTTACATGCAAGTTAATTGAGCTTAACAAAATCAGTACAATAACCAGCTTGTGAGTCCTTCTAGAAGAACAGAATAATGAGACCTGGAATTAGATATTTCTCAATGCCGAGACACTGCTTCTTGATATTTAGGGGCAAACCAGTTCTTAAGTCAGATCACTGTTCTGTTAAAAGCAGCCTCTCTTTCTCTTTCTTTTTTTCTTAAGTCTCGACCATAGCCCACCTGGAAGACAGTGTAAGTCACGTGTCAGAAAGAAGTCAGAGAACCTCTGGCAAGATGATTTCTAGGTACTTAAACTGGTCAACTTACCTCAAAACGTCCACAGCTGCTGTTTTAGTTATAATTGAGGGCCTCCATTTTAGGAATCTGGATGGAGAATCACTTCATTGCCTTTGATTTTAATTTTATTTCCCTCCAGCTCACCCAGGCCTTACTACATAATTCTCTCTTTTAATTTAACAAAAATCAGATAGCAAGTAGGTTAAAAAAAATGCAAACCAAACGTAAGACTCATATTTACCATTATTTCTTATACTGTACCATTAATAAATAAAAAGTCTGAGTTGAAACCATTAATGATTGTTTTACATGGCTTGTATAAGCTCCATATATGAGCACAAGCTAGATTTTGTGATACCTTTGTATAGAATTGATTATAAAGAGAATTTTAGATGTATTTCATTTTTTTTTAAATGCAGACAGGATTTCAGATTCAGCAGTGACTGATATACAGGAAGATTATTTTTTTTGATAATTACATAAAGATATAATTAATTTTGAAACACTTAACGAGCATGAAATGTCTATTGCATGATGCGCTGGTGTCAGAGATACAAAGGTGAATAAAACATGGTCTGTGTCCCCCAAGCGTCTTATTGACTACTTTCTCGAAGAAAATTTTGAAAGCAAGTACACTGTAATTCTCACCACGTATCTCCTTTCGCAAACCTGCCACCCACCTACATCCCACACAGAATGTATATTCCACTCACATTTCTTGTAATATTTTTTTCTCAGCAAGTGTCCCATTGTTTTAGCCTCTAAGAATAGTTAGATGGGCTTGCGTGCTACCTGCTGTTTCTGTGCGTTTTTATCCACGTATTTACATATGTGCCTGTAATCGTGCACATTAACGATGTGCGTGTACATTTAAAACCTTTTAAACACCAACATGTTGGGGCGCCTGCGTGGCTCAGTCGGTTGAGGGTCCGACTTCGGCTCAGGTCATGATCTCACGGTTCGTGGGTTCGAGCCCGTCGTCGGGCTCTGTGCTGACAGCTCAGAGCCTGGAGCCTGTCTTCGGATTCTGTGTCTCCCTCTCTCTCTGACCCTTCCCTGCTCATGCTGTCTCTCTCTCTCTCTCTCTCTCAAAAATGAATAAAACATTAAAAATAAAATAAACACCAACATGTTTTCCAGAGGACTCAAATTTTTAAAAATCACTTATTCACCAGGGTTGTGATCAGCACTGGTAAAAATAGGGATAGACTTAAAGGAGCGGCAGGGTCTCCTCTTTCTCCTAAATCTTATGCGCGCTCCTCATCTTGTGTATAGCAGTGCTTGCAAGTGTATGTACTCATACAAACTACAGTCTCGTAAATGGCTTCAGTTCTCACACACCACGGCTTTCTTACCCAACCACTGAAACTAACTGAATACTGTTTCTTGTAAATAAAAAAATTAAGATTTTCTTTTGGTGTCATGTCTACACTTTATTAGATTGTAAATTCAGTGCCTAAGAGAGAAAGATACCTTAAAGTCAGAGTAGTCCTGTAAATGATGCTAACTGTGTTATGTGTATATAACCTTGAGTACAAATGTATAAATGGCATGCACACGTGTAATACCTAACATATATCATGGAATATATTGCAAACTATTTTTCACAGTGTTCTTAATTACACCAAAGGAAGCATATGATTTAATTTATGTTAAGAGATAGAGTATGACTCTAGTGAACAATTTCCCTAAACCCTGAGTGTTTACAGAGTCTTTCTTGGTTCCAAATACCATTTTTTGGCCTTTTTCGGTTCAAAGGTGCTCTACCATTCCTAACTCACAACAGTAGTTTAAATGGGTGCCATGTAAGCAAAGTATATGTGCCATTTCTATAAAGAGATGTGTATTTAAAAGTTGGAACTACAACCTTTTGAAAAGGCGTGTGACTCATCTTTTTGCCTGGCTGTAAGGGTTAGATTTGTAAAGTGACTGTTCTTTCAATTCCGAAATATCCTAGTCCGTGTTAGCCACCTAAGGAGTTTGGCTTGTACGTCTAAAACATAGCTTCCAGCTTAACAAAAGAAATAAAAATAATGTATGTTTTTTACACCTCGGCTAGAAGAATTTGGTAAAGGGGAGTCACATTTTTTTGAGTTGAGTTTTCAGATATGTTATTATGTAAGTATATTTTAGTTATTTCTTGAATTGTGTTGAGAGGAGTACTCAGTGTTCCCTCCTGATGTTTATTTCCACATGCACAGTAATCTAGTGATTTCAACACCTAAGGTTTTCACCTCTTCTTTACTCACTTCTCACTGACTCTTGCTCTTAAAAATGAATCTGCTCATAGGCAACGAGGGTTTTCCACTCATGCATATGTTATACAGAGACCTCCTCTTTCCATGGAATCCTACCTGGGTCCAATAATAAAAGTGGAGAGGTGAACAAATATGCCTATATTACATTCGGAAGACCACTTGGCTAATAGACCCTAGACTTCATCAGTAGTAAGTGTGGTGTTTCAGTTGCTAAACAGCATATCATAGTTTTTATAACTCATGTTGTGAAAATGGATGTTAATCATTACGACGCTTCTGAGATTCTCAGCAGGTTATTTTGGTACAAAACACACATTGGAAATTTTTAGTAGAAAAGGCATGGGGGCGATTCTATACATATAAGTTAAAAGGATTTCAATAGGAGTTGGAAGTGAATGATAAGACAGACACAGTTTCTTGGATTTTTGGAAAGTTTGACAAAAGCTAAAGAACTTTTCAAACAATCCACACCATACTTGAATAATTAGGTGACCTATTTTGAAGTGCTTATGGATCAGTTGAAATTGTATTAGTGGATCTTTCTGAAGAAACATTGGCATAGATACAGGAATGTAAAGAAAGAAAACACAAAGCATGTTTAGATGATAATGAGTAAATTAAATCAGAGAGCTAATTTTGTGTAGGGAATAAAGAGGAGAATATTGGAAAGCAGAATTTAGGTTGAAAATGATGAGGCCTGACTGCCAAATGAATATTTTAGGAATTATTCTTCAAAACATGAAAAATAATTAAAAGCTTTCAAACAAGAACAAAACATGGTCAAATGAGATTATTTCGTGTAAGTGAGAATAATGTTGACATCTCCACGAATCTCAAGTAGAAGCTGTCCTAAAGCATGAAAAATGGATCTTTTGAATTATAAAATCTTGAAAACTTTCTTCTGCATAGAGATAATAATTAGGCAGGAGAGTGAAAGGAGAGGATTACTGGAGCAGATAAATGGGAACCCAGATGTTTGTTCCATTTCTGAAGGTAAATGATGAGGTCATCTTGTTACTCAGATCCTGGTAGCTTGTCTTCAGCTTTAAAAATTCCATGACTTTTTTTTCATTATTGAGTATAATGTTAGCTGAAGGTCTGTTGTATATGGCCTTTAGTATGTTGAGATGTTTTCCTTCTATACCCAACTTGTTGAGGGTTTGTATCATGAAAGGACATTGTGATTGTCAGAAGCTTTTTCTGTATCTTTTTGACATAGTCATGTGATTTTCATCTTTCATTCTACTAATGTGATGCCTTACATTTATTGGTTTGCATATGTTGAACCGTCCTTGCATCCCAGGGATAAATCCAATTTGGCTATGGTTTATAATCCTTTGGATGTGTTCCTGAATTTAGTGTGTCTAAAATTTTGTTGAGAATTTTTGCATCTGTACTCATTGGGGATTATATAGTGTCTTTATCTGGCATCATTATGATTGTAATGCTGGCTTCATAGAATGTTTAGAAGTATTTTCTCCTCTTTAAGTTTTTGAAAGTGTTTGAGAAGGGTTGGTATTAATTCTTCTATAACTGTTCAGCAGAATTCACCAGTGAAGCCGTCTGGTTCTGGGTTTTCTGTGTGGGAAGGTTTTTAATTATTGATTTAATCTCTTTACTCATTATTGGTCTGTTATTTCTCACTGATTCATTCTTGATAGGTTGTGTGTTTCTAGAAATGTATCCATTTCTTCTAGGATGTTTCTTGTTTCTAATTTGTTGGTATGTACTTTTTCATAGTGTCATGTTATCTTCCTGTGTATGTCTGTTGTATCATTGTAATATCTCCTCTTTTATTGCTAAGCTTATGTATTTGAGTCTTCTCTGTTTTTTTTTTTCTTAGTTTAGCTAAAATTTTCTCAATTTTGTTTATCTTTTTTGATTCTGTTTTTTTCCTGGTCTCTATTTCATTTATTACTACTCTGATTATTCTCTTTGCCTTTTTCCTAAAAACTTTGGGCTTAATTAACTCCTCATTTTCTAATTCTTTGAGGTGTAAAATTACATTGTTTGCAATCTTTGTTGTTTCTTGATGTATGCATTTATTGCTGTTGACTTTCAGAGCTGTTTTTACAGCATCCCATAGGTTTTAGTGTATTGTGGTTCCATTTCCACTTGTTTGAATATTTAAAAAAATTTTTTTCCTTTTGATTTCTTCTTTGAAATCAAAGTTGTTCAAGACTGTGTTGTTTATTTTCCACATATTTTTAGATGTTCCAGCTTTCTTCTTGTTGTTGATCTGTTTCATACCACTGTGGTCAGAAAAGACATTTGGTATGATTTCAATCTTCTTGAATTTGCTGAGACTTACTTTGTGTCCTGTTATATGATCTATCCTGGAGAATGTTGTATGTGGACTTGAGAAGAATGTGTGTTCTGCTGCTATTGGATGGAATGTTCTATATATGTCAGTTAAGTCCATTTGATCTAAAGTGTGCTTCAATTCCAGCGTTTCCTTGTTGATGTTCTGCCTCTAAGATCAGGAACAAAACAAAGATGCCCAGTTCAACCACTCTTGTTAGGTATTGTACTAGAATTCTGTCTTAGAGTAATCAGGGAAGGTGTCCAAATCAGAAAAGGAAGACATAAATGGTAATTATTTGCAGATGATATGATTTTGATTTGTTTGTGCAATGAGGCAAATAAGGATCCTGTTTTTTATAGGTTCCTGGTCTGTCAATCTCTGTATGTTAGCATTATCTCCCCTCTTAGTCATGTGATGAACACTGTAACTTTAAGAATCCCATTCTTAGAGGAGCCTGGGTAGCTCAATTGGTTAAGAATCCGATCCTTATTGGAATGCCTGGCTGCCTAACTTGGTAGAGCATGTGACTCTCGATCTCCAGGTTGTGAGTTCAAGCCCCACGTTGTGCATACAGCTTACTTAAAAAATAAAAAAAAGAATCACATCCTTGCACCATAGCATCTCAGTTGGGGAGGAAGGAACTTAGGGATATTCTCTTGGCCTCATTCTGTCCTTTTATTTTTCCCAAAAGCTCTTTTCCAGGAGACTTCTTCTTATGTTTCACTGATGAGGAATGAGATAAGTTCCCCTCTTACTGCTGCTCATGCCACCACAACCATCTTGTACCCTAGAGTTAGGCACATTCATTCAAACAAAAGCAGGTTTCTTTTGGCTGGAAAGAAGAGAGAATGACTGCTGGGTGAACAAAGTATTTGGCACTTTTGACAATTAAATATGTAATTTTCTTCACATCATTAAGAATGCATTACATCCCTTGTGTTCCACTGGCTAGCATATTAAAATGAGATAAGCTGTACTCCCTCTGCCTAACGAGCACAAAATATTTTGGAGCATTTAGAAAAATAAACAGAGTTGATTGTGATAAATTTATTTTAAAAAGTGATAATAGAGAGGTGAGTAGGAGTGAGAAAAAAGGGAATCACACTGACAAGGGAAAGCGAAATGAACTATCATTTACTGAACCGCTACTCTGTGCCTACTTCATAAATGTATGTTGAATAAATTTGTTGAATGAAAAATAATTTTGACACAGAAAGACAAACTGGAAAGCTGAGCTAATTAATAAACCCAAGGTTAGAACTCATGACTATAGACCCAAACCCAGTATACCTTTCATCAGATATTAATTCATATTCTTTAAAAATTGCACTTAATTGAACATCCAGCTCTTGATTTCTGCTCAAGTCATGATCTTATGGTTCATGGGGTTGGGCCCTGCATCAGGCTCTGCATTGACAGCATGGAGCCTTCCTGGGATTCTCTCTCCCTCTCTTTTTCTCCCCCCACCCCCCAACGTGTGTGTGTGTGTGTGTGTGTGTGCGCGCGCGTGCATGTGCATTCTCTCTCTCCTAAAATAAATTAATAAACATCTTTTAATTGCATTGTAAAGTCTGATCTAGTTGCCTAAACTAGTTGCCATCCTCCCTTAAAAGAAAAAAGTGGGGACATTCTACTTTACATATAAACATTTTTGAAAGAATTAATCTTTTGGATCAGATCAAATTGGAGCTCATCTAATTGGGTTACATCCTGTAAATCTACCAACCAAATACAACGCTATGGCTCATAATGTCCCACTGGAATAATTAAAGGAGGCTGTGTGCTCTTTCAGTGATGGGACTTCACTGACAAGGAGGAGGAAAGAAACATAGTCCTATAATAAAATGTCTTGAAGTTGTCTGCAGTTTGTCTCAGAAATACCCCGTTGAAGGGCTACTTTTAAAGAAATGAAGAAAATGTTATGTTAATTGGAAGAGCTGTTTTGTCATGCCAATTACAACACAGTATGTTTATTCTTAGTGTATAATATTCACCAGACTTCCTAAGTCCCACAGAACAGTTCCGAAGAGGCAGAAAAGATCCAATCCTAATTAGAAGCGGGTTGATCAGAGGAATTTATTTAAGGGGGATTAACCATCCATTCAGAAACAAAGGGCCAAATTCTTACTCGCTTCTCAGCTTCAAAAGGAGCTCCCAGAAAATAAAACAAGCAAATGAAGAAGAGGCAAATGGATTCTGGCTCCATTTCTCAACCTTCTGAAGGCACAGAAAGGACATGTGACGGCCTCAGGCAAGATCATTGCAACTGGTGACTTGAAACCATGAAGCAGTAAGAGTGGGTATTCCACTTTCAGCTTATCTAAAAAGGTTAAATTAAAATGTTGCTTTGGAGCAAAACCTTCCAAATGGCCAACACTTTTAATACTTTTTTCCAAGTCATTGACTTAATATATATATTAATATATATATTATGTAATACTATTATATATATATATAAGATACTCTGAAATTCTCAGAGTTTTTTTTTTATTTTTTTAATGTTTATTTTTGAGAGCGAGAGAATGAATGAACCCAAAGCAGGCTTCAGGCTCTGAGCTGTCAGCACAGAGCCTGATGTGTTCCTCAAACCCACGAACTATGAGATCATGACCGGAGTTGAAGTCAGATGCTTAGCCGACTGAGCCACCCAGGTGTCCCTCAGAGTATTTTTGATGTTATAGTACAATATTAGATTGTTAGTTTCTATAATTGTGTTCCACTGTGTTAACAGAAGTATAGCAACTTGGAAGACAGTGCCTACTAGTCGTTTTATGTTTGACATGTTAGAGTAGATGTTTTAAACTCATACAATTCATAACTGTTGTTAAATTAACATGATGGAAATAAGTTTTCACTGGTAAAAGTGAAACATTTTTGTAACAGGAAAACTACATAGTAACTAAGAAAAAACAGCAATTTTTAAAAGAGTTGATTCCAAGTGGTATGTTGGAACGGTCCGGAATATTCTTTATGCGAAAGAGATAATAACTATGGTAATTTTTAAATCAAAATAGACTTAATGATCTTAAAAGCTTCTTTGATTATTTACATTTCTCTTATGTAAGGGAAAAATTAAGTTATGAACAAATTAACCCTCAATTTAAGACTAAGGGAAAATGTTCTATTAACTTCTTTGCTACGTTTTCAAAAATCTCAGGTCTTCCTCTGAAGGGAGGTAATACATAAATTTTAGGCTTAGGACAAGCGATAGAGAATACATTTCAAATTAATTTTTCACTTGAAAAGAATTTTTTCCCTTGAAGAAATTCTTAACGTTGAGCGTCATAAATAATTGTTACTATAAACCCTTGCACTATTTCAGGCTCCTTTGTGAATATAAGACAGTTGGTTTGCTTTCATCACAAAACTGGTTTGAGATGAAACTCTTGCTAACCTTCTTTGTGGCTGAAAAATAAAGAGGCATCTCTTCAAAATTATAAAAGAAAATTAAATACTTTAAAAAATAGGATACCATTTTCCCATTTAATGTGACAGATGGTTTTCATTCTTTTAAAAAATACAGGGAAGTAGTAACTGCCTTTGGGGGGAAAAGTTAACATTACAGAAAGGTATTACATAAAGATTACAAATCCCCTATCCTAAATTCAGATCACTCCCCAGGGGTATGTTTTCTTGCCTCTTCCTCGAGACGTGCCAGGAGAATCATGCTACAAATAATGTTTAGGAACTATCTATGTTACCTGACATATCTTGTAAATCTTCTCATAGTTAAAGCATTTATTTCAGGGACTACTGAGTGTAAATTGGTATGCTGATAATATGGCTTATCCAGCTAGTCCATGCTTCTTCCTTTACAGAGATACTGTAAAAAAAAAAAAAAAAAAAAAAAAAAAAACACCTCTATGAATTGTTAGGCTATTTATATTTATATGGATAATTCCTAGAAATGAAATCCCTTGAGGCTGAACCAATAATGAGTCCCCCTTTGTTTTATATTATTCGGGGCAAAAATTTTTGCCAGTTGGTACTTTGCCTTTTCCAATTTGTTTCTGGTGCATTTTTCTAAATGTGTCAGTAATCAAATTTTAATTTTTATGTGATAAAATGGACTTAGGTGTATAACTTCTAGATTTCTATCATACTTGCGAAGGGTACAATTTGCTTTTAGATTGAAAAGACATTGTTCCCCCCCTTTTAATAAACTTACTTAGTTTATTAAGATAACAAACTATTAAATAAAATATTAAGAATGGCAATAGCTTACAACCCTGAAAAATTAGCATTGTCAAGATCTCAAAGTTGGCTTTGAGCACAGGCCTGCTTCAATTCAGCTTTATTTTTTTAAGTCCTGTAATACTTATAGGCATGGAGTGTCATAGATTACAATCTTGTAAGGTTTCTAGTGAGACTGTTATTATTTAATTTGCCTTCAATGTTGGCTTAATAAGGGCCTATATGAGAAAACAGTGGCTGCATTCCCAAATAAATGAAGTCTATCAAAAGTTTTATTAACAAACACAGTTTCTATCTTCCTATTCATGAGATAAAATGGTCAATTCAATAAATCTTTACTAAGTGCTTATAGGGTGTCAGTTACTGTGCCAACTAATAGAAAGAGATCTGTACTTAGGAAAATAGGCGGAACCCCTGCTTTCCTGGGGCCTGTAGCTATTGATCCTGACCCATGGATCTGTAAGTTTTTCAGTTTGTTTAAAAATGTTTTCTTTCCTGGGACATCTGGGTGGCTGAGTCAGTTAAGCGTTCAACTTCAGCTCAGGTCATGATCTCTTGGTTCGTGAGTTTGAGCCCCACGTCGGGCTCTGTGCTGACAGCTCAGAGCCTGGATCCTGCTTCAGATTCTGTGTTTTCCTCTCTCTCTGCCCCTCCCCTGCTCATGCTTGCTCTCTCGCTCGCGTGCGCTCGCTCTCTCTCAAAAATAAACATTAAAAAAATGTTATCTTTCCTTTACAATTTCCCCTTGAAAACACTGTCTATATTTTCAAATGGAAAACTGAATATCACTTCAGAAGTGATATCTAAATAATAGTAAAAAGGTTGTTTATTGACAGGTGCGTGTACCTGTACTTCGCACATCCCTTTTGGTACTGGCCATAACTTTCTGCAGTCAGCACTGGATTCCTCTTGGATACATGTTACACTTAGAATGGCTAAATGTTTTACCCAACGATACGAAACTAAGCCAATGTGAGATGTAAATTAAGTCCAGGCCAATACAATTAAAACTTGAATGTTGTCAGCAATAGGCTATAATTCTTTATTTGGGAGTTGTATAATTTTAAGTCTGACGTTCAGAAATAGATTTGGGATTAATTTACATCTCAGTTTTGTTTAGCTGGGCATCCCTGAGCAAAATATTTAATCTTTCTAGGCTGACCTTTTATAACATATAAATGGTTCCAACCTCACAGGCTTTTTGGCAACATGATAACATTTTAGGACTTGAACTGACCTCACATATGATGTACAACCTAGACGCTAGACAAAAGTTTTGCCTGTTTTAAGTCTCAGAGATAGTTGAAAAAAATAATGCATCAGGTATGTTTGTAAATACGTGTGTGTATTTCTAAGAATGGTTGTGTATTTTATTTCTGTAATGTATATATTTTATAGAGTTTATATAAAATTTTGAAATGTACTTTCATAATCCACTAATTTTCAGTGGATTGTTGATATTGGAATTTTTTACCACTTTTGATGATGATTTCTGAGTCGAATGCTGAAATAGCAGTTTACTTTCCTTTGGGAAAATACGGGGGAAAATACTCTTTCCATTTGAAGTAAACATTTTTATTGTTATCCAAGTAGCATCACTTGAAATCTTTAGTATTACCAAATATGCACTGTTCAGTGCTTCTCTTTCTTTGGTCTTTTTTTTTCTTTTCACTTTCCTGAAGTTCAGGTCCTTTTCTGTAAAAGAAGTATAACATTATGTAGCCTGTCATAAAACTTAAATAAAATAACTATTTAAATATATGTAACACATTCTCTTACAGTTACATGCTCACTAAGTCAAAGTTTTCATTTTCCTTGACAAGAAAACGTCATATTTACGAAATCTAAGAATGGAAAAATGATAGAGAAACAAACCTCATCATCAACATTAACTGTTTACCCTGGACAGAGATTTAATGGACTAGGTTTCAATATTGAAATTCCTTGGATTTGTAAAGTAGAATTACCTAAGACACTGCTTCTCAAACCCTTTTCTCTGAAGTACTGTTTACAGTAGAGAAAAATTGATGAAAATCTATGCTCATTGGAAGACTACCTTAAAATGATCAAGTTGTGATATAAAAATTAATTCTAATTTTATATTTAACTGCATAATAAGAAAGAGGCACATTACAAAGCAGTGATTAAATCATAGGTTTCAGAGCACAGCAGGTAAGAATTTAAATCTAAGATATAAGTGTATATTTTGTATTGTGATCTCTCAAATCACTTTATTTCTGTAAGTCATCAAGTAAAACCGACATTAGAGAGATACATCATGTTTATCGTAATATACTGCTAAGGGACAAAGACAGTATCTTCATAAAAATTTTAATATCTTGATCCTAAGATTTAAAATTTTCTCCAGATGCATTCAAAATGAGAAGATTTGGTATAGACAAGGATAATTGCACAAATGTCACTTTTAAAAATCTTTTTTGTTTTTGCAGATAATTTTAGTCTGCAACCTGTAGACCTGGGGTCACTGCTGTTAAGAGATTGCATAAACGAGAACTTAAAAAGTAGACATTTCTTTCTCTCTTGTAAAAAGTTAGAGGAGTTGATCCAGAGTTGTTTTGGAGGCTTTATAGTCATTAGGAACCCAAAGTCTTTCCACTGTGTTGTTCTGCCACGTGCAAAAAGAATCTTCCACCTAGTGATCAATGAAAGTTCCCCAAATTCTTGCTGTTACATTTCATTCTAGTTAGTGAAATTGGAGAAGAAGAGGGAAGAACATGAGCCTTTCTATTAAGGGTACACTCTCGAAATTGCACACTTCCCTTAGGGTCACTTTTCAGTGGCCACTCCTATCTTCAATGGAGGGTGGAAATTAGAGCCTTTAATTTAGTGGCTGTGAACTCAATAAAAAGTGAGGGTCCTATCATTAAAGGAAGAAGAGGAGAATCGAAAACAGAGGAATTCCACAGTCTCATTTATGTCCCTGCCCAGCAAGAAGAATCCAGACAGTAGGGGTCACCGCTAGTCTAGACCACATTTTGCCTGGATGTCTACTCCCTGTCCCAGAGAGTTTCGTGGATCTCCCAGAGACACTCACCAGATGGGCCTGCTCCCCTGACACCTGGCTCTTCTCTATACTGACATTTTCAAAAAAGCAGGGACCTAAGTGTTAATCTTAACAAATTGGAATGTACTCTGTAAAGCTAATTGAGGAAGGAACTAAAGTAAAACCAAACAAAACAATGAGCACATTTAGAGAGTTGAAAATGAAGTGGATCAAGTTACATGCAAAGAAAAGTTTGGATAAATATTCCTTAGTTGGCTTTGACTTTGGGTAAAGATATTAATCCTAGTTCCGAGTACACGTTGTTCCGGTCTACCAGACATATTATTTCATCCAAGGAACTGATTTTTTATGAAATTTGACTCAAATCCACCACATTTCTGTCCTTATATTTCTGTGACCTCTGGCCACATCTTTCCTGTTGTTGAAATTTACCTCTTATCTTGTCCTTATCTCTGGGTCCCCAAATAATCTATATTCGTTTATTTTAACCTGTACATTGGTTAACTTGAATTTCTTCTTTTTTGTTTCTTTGAGATCTTCAAGTCTTTGTTTTCTGGAAATTTTACCCTCAATCCTGACTATGATTCTGTCAACTTATAGCCTCTGACATTGCCAAGTATGGAGTTTGGGGCCTGGTGTTCCCACTAGTGATAGGATGGTCCTCAACTCTGTTTCACAGCAGCATGACTAGTTAGTTCTTGATCAGTGCTGTCATTTCCTAGAGCTGACTGCTGTGGTCTGAATGTTTATGTGACCCCAAAATTCATATGCTGAAATCCTAACCCCCCCAAAATGGGATCTTTGACAAAAATGGGAATTTTGGAAGGTACTTCAATTACGAGGTTGGAGCCCTTATTAATGGGATTGGTGTCTTATCATGGAGGATCCAGAGGGGTCCCTTATTCCTTCCACCATGTAAGGAAACAGCAAGATGTCTCCTGCCATAAACAACAAGGGAAGGCCTTCACCATGATGTGACCATGCTGGCACCTTGATCTTAGACTTCTAGCCTCCAGAACTATAAGCAATAAATTTCTGTTGTTGATAAGCTACCCAGTCAGTGGTATTTTGTTATAATAGCCAGAATGGTCTAAGACAGTTGGCCATTCTGGAGTGGGTGTACCAGCAGACCACAGACTGACTCACCCCTTTCTGTTTCAAAGCCTGTGGGTAGCATTGTAGAATGGCAGTTTTGTTTTGTTTTATTTTTTGTTTTGTTTTGTTTTGTTGACCTCCGAAATACTTCCCTCCTGCTTGGAAAAGATTTAACCTCAGATGATCAGACTAGCTCACTCATCCATCATTTCAATATTCTCTTAAGAAAGGTCTCTAAGAATTTTTGATTGCAAAGGATTCATTTTCTACTAGATTATGAATGAAATATGTTTTCTTCAATATCTGTAATTGCTCTTGTCTATATCTATACCTTTTTTAGAAGTGTGGAGTCAGAGAATTTATATTGCCAATTGAGGCTTTTTTAAACTCTTGCATTTTGTGGAGTCTCAGGTTAACTCATTCTCTTTGAGGTAAATTTTCATTATTTTGATAAGTCTTTTCCCTTTCTTCTCCCTAAAGCGGTGTTTACATGCATAGATGTTGTAGTTGGTGCTGTCCTCTGGATCACTGTTGGCTTGCTGCTGCCATCACTGAACACCTCCTCCTGATGTGTGGTACTGGTAAACTCAAGACTGGTTCACTTGCCTTGGTTGCATTCCACTGGTCCCCCATGCATACCTGGTACAGTTTGGTTTTTGTTTGTTTGTTTGTTTCTTATGGTACACCCCCATAAGTCTTACCCACCCTTTACTTGAGGAACTGAAGTAGAATGCCCTCATCCCTTTCTTTGGCAGCCTTGTGGGAACCCCTGGCTCAGTCTCCCTACTCAAAAGGCTTAAGACCTTTTGAGGAATTGACAGGCAATCCCTACCTCAGCCACTTGTAGCCCAATATCTAGTAGCACATCTTCTATAAAGACTTCATTAAAAGACTTAAAATTTTCTGTTCTGTGCTTAGACAAGGCAAAAATAAGACTTAGTGCCCTGGGATTCTCTTAAGTTTGTGTCAGTCCCCAACTGTTAGCCCCTGCCACACCAGATTTTGAATCTCCCTAGATAGTTCTCCTCTTACTGTCCTTGGAAACTTCACCAGCTACTCCCTTTTTAGGTGAGAATTGCTTTCTTGTTAACATCAGTTTTCTTTGCCTTCAACTTGAGTTAAACAAGATATTTTCACATTATATGTATTATTTTTAGATTTTCGCTAAGAGATATTTCATAATTTCTAGAAAATTTGCAAAATTCATAAAATAAAAAAATGAAAAATATTTTAAAATCTCTGCCAAGGGATAATGATAATCATTGTTTCATCTTACATACTTTTCCATCTTTCTGAATGGATATAGTGTCATCTGGCTGTGTTATTGCCATAACAATTTTATACAGATAAGATGATATTACCATATATTTTCACAAGTTATTCTTTCATTTCACAAGTGGTCTTAGAGATCTTGTCTACTAATGACTATAAATAGACCTCTGTTTTCAAAAGTGTGCTAGATTCTAGTATATACAAGGGCCATAATTCATTTTATGAATCCTCTATTGGTTTATTAATGACTAAAAAATATATTTAAAAATTGTGTATCTTTTTTAATTTCTCCTTTTTCCTTGTGTTATAACCTGACTATATTAGAGTTGTCACTATGAAAATATTCAGCTTTTTTTGAAAAACATATTCTGTTATTATAAAGATATAAATAAAATTTTATATTTTAACAAATATATAACTAAGTAGTTAGTTACATATAGCTATTATTGTAATAACTAACACATAACTTAAAGCCCTGGAATCATGGCATGGAGTTTATGCTCAGACTCAGCTTTTAGGATTGTGTAATTAGTAGAATATAATCATGGAATGAAATTTTGAATGTTTCTTATTCGTTCTTTGTTATCCATGACCTTAAAATTTGCAAAGCATTTTCACTCTTTCAAATGTGGAGGGGATTTCCAATAACATTTCAGACATAAAAGCCTTTATGTTGTGATCTTCCTTCTGAAATTAGCTGAAATCAACAAGTAGAACTATATGGAGTATCCAGTGGTTAAGAACAGGTGCTCGGAGCCAGACTGCCTGTTTGAATTGATCCTTTACAAGCTGTGTATTCTGGGGTAGATTCCTTAATCTTTCTCTTAGTTTTCTTATTCGTAAAGGGAAACTGAATATGCCTATACCTCATAGGGATTTTATAAAAACTCAAAAGACTGGTACTATAGTACTACGTAAGCTTTAATTATATGTTATAATAAATTAATAATTATTATTTCTGGTGAACCTGGAGAGCAGCCACAACCAAGAGCCATACTCTTTGAAGAAGTGTAGTAAAAAAAAAAAAAAAAAAAAACGTTCTATAAACTCAACAGCACATGCAGATCATTAGTACCATGTGAAAACTTTCAAAGTGAGCTCCATAGTTTGAGGGTCTAATCTGTGACCTCTTGCTTCAGATGGTACTTGAGGGAAACCTCCCTGGCTCCCACTGAACATATGATGTGGAAGAAAAGACAAGAATGACTCAGGCAATGGGTAGGTTGACAGTGTGCCAGAGAGTCTGAGAAAAGCGTTGGGTAAGCCACTCTACAGAGGCTGGTTTTGATCAGAGAAAGAAAAGTTACCTCCACATCATCACACCAAATACTGCCATCTTCCCTGGGCCCAGCATTTTCCTGTCAGCCAGGGTTGGACTCAGACTGCATGCAGATGTTGGGTTAGTGTCTGGTAATCAAGTGACAGGAAATGACAAATGCGATCAGAATGGTCTGCTAACTCAGCTCTTCCCTGTCTGAGCTGTTTCTCACGCCATCTTTTAACAAACAGCTGGGCAAGGAAAACCGGCCTCCCTTTCAAAGATGACTAATAACCAGAAAGAAATCAGCAAGAGATCTGTAGAAAGGTAAGAAAGGAAAAACACAGCATAACACTCCTGAAAGCCCAAGGACATTTTGTGTGCATGGAGAGGAAGACTCTCTTGTTATCTGACTAAAATGTGTGATTTATTAAACAAATGAATTTACTGAGCAATTAATATTCTTCCAGACACCAAGTCGGCCTTCTTCTGAATACTTATTCCTTGCATGAGTCTTAGGTCTGTGCTTTTCTTTAATACCTGAAAAACACTTCTGCTGTGCATTTTGAAAGTAAGGGATATCCCAGTAAACAAGTGGCAGTAACATTTGAAAGGAGAATCAAATACACATTTGAAAGAAAGGGAGTCACAGCCTTGGTTCAGAAGAACAAAAGGGGGCATGAAATGGACAGTGGGTAAACTCTTGTGTTGAGTTTTCAACATTTAGAATACATGGCATATAGTTCTTTGAATAACAAAAGGATTGATTTATTTCATCCTTTGCACTCTGTGGATGAAAAAAATCCACACATTTGTGGCCCTTACATTCACTGAGCTATACTTAGATGCCTGAAGCAAATGGCTGTCATGAAACTAAAAAGAATAGATACTAAAAATGTATTCCATATAAAATAGATCAAACAATTTCAAAGGACAGAAAAAAAATCCAATACAGTAAACATTGGTATATCTGAGGTAAAGAAGAGAACCATTTAAAAGGAAAACGAAATCTATTTCAATGTTACACAAGAAAACCTCCTTTAAGTATCTGACTGTGTAGTCTAAGTGATGTTGTTATCTGCCTTCCCCCCACAAAAGCAATAAAAAAATAGCTTGGAAGCAAATTCAAGCCCACTTACAGGAAAAATAATCAGACTGAAGTCCAACTTTTCCACATCTGATATTCAGTATGTTCACAATGTCTTGTTTTGAGAATGGCTGAACATTTTGACAGTAACACATCAAAAATATATGAGTACTGTTGATCCCATTCAGCCCTTATTGTGAGAACATATTTATTATTTCATCATTTGTATGAGCCAAATTTTTGTTCATTATAGACAATAGTCTTACATGTGTAGAATACAGAAGAACCCATTAATAGAGTATCCAATAATCCTTATTGGAAAATGTGCATGAAAATCAACTCTGGCCCTCCTAATGTTAAATAGAGAAACAGTATAAGTATTAGAAATGACCATTGAGTCCATTTAATTATAGAACTAGGGTTACATGATAATGAATATTTACACAAGAAAAATTTTTAAACCTTAAAAACAATAAGATTCCAAATAAAAAATAAAGAAAATCAGACACGAACAGAATGAGAGCTGTTTGCTCATTTCCTCAACATTCCAATGGATTACTTTATATTAAATTATATAAATAAGCTACAGAAGACCCAATGACTATAAATAAAACACACTGGAAACCAAACAAGAACAACAAAAGCCATTTATTTACCAGAGGGTGTTTTTAGCGTAAAATTTGAGAGCACTTCTTCAAATATAATGCAAAATTAATAAGCACATCATACTACTAAATATAAGTAGAATAAATCCACACCTTAAATGGGAAATTATTAGATTGAAAATTTTGATTATAAAGCAATCCTGCTGTTTACTACATACAAAAAATTCATCCAAATCAAATGATTAAGGATGGTAGAAGTAAAATGATGGGCAAATGTAGACACACAAATGTAAACTAAATAAAAGCTAACATTAGTAAAAATATCAGAAATAATTAATAATAAGTTATTTTTTAAGGTTCATTTATTTTGAGAGAGGGAGAGAGCATGAGTGGTGGAGAGGCCCAGAGAGAGAGAGAAGGAGAGAGAGAATCCCAAGTAGGCAGCGTGCTTTCAAGAGCAGAGCCTGACACAAGGCTCGATCTCATGAACTATGAAATCATAACCTGAGCCGAGATCAAGAGTCAGACCCTGAACTGACTGAGACACTCAGGTGCCCCCATAATAAGATATTAAAATAACAAAGGACACTTTATAATAAAAAATAATAATCCACATTGCATTATAGTCTTGAATGGATACAAAATCACAAAGCATAATTTGCCAAAGTTGTGAGGAATAAGGGAAATATTAGGACAACAGGAGACTCTAATCCTCACAACAGATTGAGGAAATAAGAAACGAAGGGTGGAGATTTAATTAACAAACAGAAAATTTAAAACACATTAGTGTTGCTTGTGTGCCATACTTTTCTATGCACTTTACATATACTGATGTATTTAAATATTCCTTTCAAGTAGCTGTGAAACATTGACAGGTAACAAAATAGTATCCCATACCACATTTATTGATCATTGGATAAAGGAAAAGATCCTAACAAAAAGTACTGTGTTTAAATTGCTTTTAAAAAATTTACTCTTACCTTACATCACAAGAAGAAATCAAACTAATGTGCATTATTTATAAAATGTTAGTAACATTTTTTGGTATAGAACTTATGGGATGTGTTGACTAAAGCTATATGTAGAGTATTATTTATAACGATAAATACTTAGATTTCTGACAAAGACCAAATGAATAAAAATAGAATACTAAATTCAAAATGTTATTAAATCTAACAAAATCAAAAAATAAAAGTGAGAACTGAAACAAATCAGAAAATAGAACTTACTTATTTAAAACATATAGATAATCCTACTAGATAATATATATTAAAAGAGTGTATATACATAAAAGAAGAAATGAATATATAAAAACTATTTCAAAGGATTTCAAATGGATTGGAAGCTAACACTTCAGGAAAGAAATTTGAAAAATTCAGTGAAATGGGTAATTTTTCTTTTAATACCTAAATTACCTAAACTGACCTCTAGGAGATAGAAAACCTGAACAGATTAGATCCGCTATAGGTACAGGGAAGGTGTCAATGTGATCTCTAAAAGATTTTGTGCAAATATTCCCACAGGTGCATTAGATCAAGCTCTCAAGAAGAATAATCTTCTGTTCCAGAAAGTAGACAGGGTGCTAGTAAGATTCTTTTAATTTCCCAATTTAAGGAGCCAGCATAACGTAAAAAAAATGATAAAATGTACAAAAACTAAAAAAAAAAAAAAAGCATAGACTAGCCTCTTTTATGGATATCCATGAAATGAAAAATTTCTAAACTACTAAAACTTTAGAAGCCAACAGCTTTTAAAAAAATAATACCCTGAGACCAATTATGTCAAGCCAAAACACAAAGAGGTCTCAGTATAAGAAAATATAATAAAATAAATCATACTACTACTACAACTGTGAAAAAAGTTCCATTTTTAAAGGTAGGAAAAGATTTGCCAAAATCCGTGCTACTCCAGAGAAAATATTTTATAAAACAGAAATAGGTATATAGTTTATAATATTTTAATCTATAAATATGTAATGGTTAAGAAGTTTTCATATCTATGGTCTGTTTTCATATCTACATATAGTATCCATCACCTTCTATATTTTAATATGGAATAACCTGAAATTTCAAATCCCATTTCCATTAATTAAGAAACAATGCCCCCATTCCACTTTTATTATATGCTATTATCTTGGCATGAAATTAACATTTATTGTAGTCACTAAATTTTCCTTATCAATGCTTTACGTGAAAAATAAGATCAAAAAAGTAGATTCATGTCTTCCCAGGATGAAAGTGGATAGCAGATGGAATACATACCACACATACTCTTTTTTTATTATTATTATACATACCATTTTTATCCACACACAGTGTATATATACACCCATCTTTGTCCTCAAGGGAGACAACCCAAAGTCCCATTATTCTACTTGGGCTATGCAGCTCCGAGCCCAGCCTTTCTGGTTATGTATGGTCTTTAAGGTCATACATGGTTCTCTACTGTCCAGAGATACATAAACTAATAGACCAGTCATCTGCCCCACCAAACCCATGTCATGGAAACATATGCATGTGCACACACACATTCAATCAAGAATGTTGGGATCAGAACAGTTAGCAGCAATAAAAGCCCCACTCAGAAACAGGAAGAATAGGAAACAAAACACTCACTGAACCCTATCAAACAAACCCTGCTGGGCAGGAATTGTAAAGGCCCCTTGTCCTGCTGGTAGAGGAAGTTGCTTATTGAGACTCTGGTTTGCACCCTCGCATAAGTGTCCTTGTCCTTGTTTGGGTTCTCTCAGAGACTTTTTGTGAATCTGAATTGGTCATTAAAGACTATGTCGTTTTTGAGGCGCTTGAGTTTTGAGTTGATCTCTGTGCATTTTGAGAAGACTCGAGACTGCTTTAAGAGTCCAGCAAACACAGGGGGGCGCCTGGGTGGCTCAGGAAGTTGGGCATCTTACTTTGGCTAAGGTCATGATCTTGTGGTTCATGAGTTCAAGCCCCACGTTGGTCTCACTGCTGTCAGCACAGAACCCGCTTCAGATCCTCTGTTCACCTCTCTCTGTCTCTCCCCTGCTCGCATTCTCCCCAAAATAAATAAAATAAATATTAAGAGTTGAGCAAACACAGGAACTGAAGGTCAAGCTTGTGGTTTCTTCAGCATTACTACTCTTTCAAATCAGAAACAAAACCTGGTAGGTTCTTATCTATTTAATTCCAGTCTGTTTCATAGGAAATCAAACTTAGCTAACATCTCACCTGGTCCTAATTTTAACAACCTGATTGAAATATAATTTGTATACTACACAACTCATCCATTTAAAGTATACATTTTGAGAGGTTTTAGCATATTCACAAAATTGTGCAACTATCACAACAACAAACTTAAGAACATTCTGATCACCTCAAAAGAACTCCCATATCCATTAAGGGTCCCTTCCCTCTTCCACCATTGGCTTCCAGCCCTAGGCAACCACAAATCTACTTTCTGTCTTTATAGATTTGCCTATTCTGGTATTTGGTATAAATGAAATCATTTACTATATGATCTTTTTGTGACTTTGTGTGACATTTAGCATGATGTTTTCAAAGTTCATCCATATTATAGTATTTAATGGTACCTCATTTCCTTTTATTGCTTAATAATGTCCCATAGTATGGACAGATTATCCATTCATTATTTTATGGACTTTTCTATTATTTCGCCTTTTGGCTCCTATGAATGATGCTGCTATGAACCTTCGAGTTCAAGATTTTGCAGATAGGTTTTTATTTCTCTTGGGTTTGTACCAAGAGATATGGGTATGGATCTTCTGTTAACTTTATTTTAGTTTTATTTTAAGGGCTTTTTTTTTTCGAGAAAGGGAGAAAGAGTGAGAGTATACATGCACACAAGCAGGGGAGAGGCAGAGAGGGAGAATCTCAGGTAGGCCCTGAATAGACAGCATGGAGCCCGACGTGGGGCTTCATCCCACAAACCATGAGAGATCATGACCTGAGCCAAAGTGAAGAGTCAGATGCTTAATTGACTGAGTCACTCAGGTGCCGCTTAACTTTATATTTAACTTTGTGAAGAAATGCCAAAGTATTTTCCAAAGTGTGTGCACCATTTTATATTCCAACCAGCAATGCATGAAAATTCCAATTTCTTCCCATGCCAATGCTCAACATTATCTCTTTTGATTGCAAACATCTTATTGTATGTGAAAGGAAAGTCACTGTAGTTATTTATTATTTTAATCCTTAAACCACTTGCTTGCTGATTTCTCCTGTTCAGTCCATTATCCTCACCCTCAATTTAATGATACTTACCCAGAGGTCTCCTAAATCTACAGATCTAGGTGGTAGGTCAAAATCTTAACCTGGGCTTCCCTGCTGAGCTGGTTCTTATTAACAGAGAATAATGGGAGGCATTCAAGAAACCCTCTGAATATAAATCATTTTCATTTCCTAATCTTTGAAGGTACTGAAGCAGTTTTTTCCCCCAAATTTCTGGAGTTTCAGTCATTTTAGGTTTGGGGCCTTTAGCTAAAGGTAGCCATTAGCAGAGATGTTACTGCTTTCTGTCTCACTACAGCTTTACAATATTATATCCCATCATCTATAATAGTTTAATAGGAGAGAAGGGTCCTTATTATTTGAAGACTGGCTAATTTTTTCCTCTATTGTAGCATCTTGCTAAATATAATAAGGAATAATCAAACCTATCAATATTTTGACTTTATTTTAATGTATATTTATTTGAGAGAGAGAGAGAGAGAAAGCAGGGGAGGGGCAGAGAGAGAGGGATACACAGAATCTGAAACAGGCTCCAGGCTCTGAGCTGTCAGCACAGAGCCCAACATGGGCCTCAAACTCATGAACCAGGAGATTGTGATCTGAGCGTAAGTCAGACACTTAACCGACTGAGCCACCCAGGTGCCCCAATATTTTGACTTCTTAAAAATGCTTGCCCTATAGGTACAGTCTCATTCTGCATATAATCTGCTTTCAGAGTCACCCCAGGTGGAGCTTTGTCACATGTTTGCCATAGTATAATAGTATCATCAGTTTTCCAGGATGTACCATCTGTTCCCTTGCCGCACATCACAACACTAAGTAATAAATAGCACAGGTCTGATTGTGGCAGTATCCCATTTCTCAGGGGCTAATTTCTAAATAAAGCTAAATTTAAATAATGAAGCAACTAAAAACTAGTGTGGCTCAAGCAAAAAATAGATTGTATTTCTCTCATGACAATCCAATGGTTGGTAGGTAGCCTGTGGCAAGTAGTTGACTCTAAACCAGAAAGATATCCGGGGAAAAGGATGCTTTCTATATTACTCTTCTACGAACTCTCAAGATGTTTTCCTCAGCTGTGTCATGAATCCTGGCTCTTTAGCAGCAAGACCTCATTCTAGTCTGTAGGAGGTAGAAAAATGATATCAAAGACACTAGTTGTAGCTTAATTTTAACCATTTAATTTGCACACCATATTCCGTCTTTTGAATTTTACCTATCAACATATATTCACATGTGTGCTTTTCAAAATGGGCACTAGCTTCACTATTACTCGGCTTTTAAGATTCTGGTGTTTGGCCTCTTCATTCTTGACTCAGATTTCGGCCTCACCAAGGGAGGGTCCCTGGTCCTGACCTTGGGATTGAGGAAGACTGGCTAGCTGTTAGGCTGGCATGTTTAAGAAATTGGTAGAGAAAGATCTTAAAAGAGAAGTACTCAAAAAGATAAAAATCTGGAATGCTTAAATTAGGCTTCAGAAGCAAAGACATAACTGCCCTCCCTCCTCCAACCAAAGCAGCACAGCTCAACACTTGGGCATCAACACTCCTGGGGTTTGGGGTCCTTTGGCCTTTCCAATGTCTGCCACTCAAGAGCTGGCACCTTTTTTTTTTAAGTTTATTTATTTATTTTGAGACAGGGAGAGAGGGAGCAGGGTAGGGGTGGAGAGAGGGAGAGAGAATCCTAAATATGTTGCGTTGTCAACACAGAGCCTGACGCAGGGCTCGAACCCATGAACCATGAGATAATGATCTGAGTTGAGATCAAGAGTTGGACGCTTAACTTACCCAGCCACCCAGATGCCCCCAAAGCTGGAACTTTTTAAAAACAGATAAATGGGTGTTATTTTTAATTTAATTTTTGTAAAGTGTTTTTCAGTCTTCCGTTTGAGATTCAGGATGATCCTGGTCTGCATTTGTGTAAATACTGGGTGTCAGGCTCCGACCTACCCAGTTGCCACTCATGTGGCCATTCAGATGACCCTTCATGTCACGTATTGCTGTAACAATGCTAAGAGAGGATAGCAGAGAACACCTACTGAATTCTGTTTCAAAGGCATTTAGGTGCTTTCATGACCTCCTGTGTTACCATTTAAGTCTCAGCAAAACAATTTGTAAAACTTTTGAGAAGGTCATATAAAATTTTCTCCTTATTCTTTTTGAGTGATAAATTACATCATATGTCTTTAGATACCTGGAATAAACCCTACTTGGACACAATGTCCTCTTTTTAATAATCTTCAGAAATCGTTTTGGTAATACTTCATGTCAAATTCACATATAGATTAATAAGTAATATTAAGCTGTTTCTTTGGTTGAATGTCTTTGTTCAATTCTCCTACCAGTGTTCTCACATTTTAATAAAATGAGGTTGTTAGCTCCTTCCTCCTTTGTATTTCTTACAATAGATTTGTAGACAAGAGAGATTATTTTTCCTTGACACTTTGATAAACTTGTCCCTTCTAATATCTGAGCTTTGTGTTTTGTGCCAGAAGGACTGGAAAACTATATATTTTTTGATTTGGGATTTAGTTCCTTTAATGATTATTGATCTTTTCCAATTTTTCTTTTCATCATATTTTGTTTGAAAATCATCCAGTTACATCTCTGAGTCTGCACTCCAAAATATGTCTCAAATCTGTTCTATCTTCAACACAATGGAAAGTGACCAATCCAAAACACCTATCAGATAGTTATCAAACAACCTAGACAGTTGCAATAGCTCTTTGACAATTTTCCTTTTTTAACTTTTTCTTCTCTTCAAGTTATTTTCTAGCCAACAGTACAAGTGATCATTTCAAAATGTAAAACAGATTCTTGCATTCCCCTGTCTAAAGTTGAACTCTCTACTCAGTTTTCCTCTAGTCCACAGATATTTATCTCTTTAACTGGGATTCATAGATCCCTAAATCATAGATGTGTTGAAGACTTAACCCTGCAATACTTGTTCAGGGTACCTGCTAAGGTTCTTTCCAAAAGGGTTCAAGCATTTTTTTTTTTTTTGATGTCTATTCTGGAAGACCAAATCTCCAGGCTTCAGTTGATACAAGGGCTGATTAGTTAGATGTTGATGGAAGTTGTCCCTATTGTTTGATCAGGTTATGTGTACTATGAGTTATTTGCATTATTTGATCATATTTTCCTGCAGCCAAAGGCCATAAGTAGTATTGTTGAATTTATAAATTGGCTTTTTCTAACTTAAAAAGAGCTAATTAACTGCCAGATGAGTTAATCTCTTTGTAACTATGAACCTTGCATTGGACCTGGGAAGTTGAAATATTGAGAAAAGTCCAGATCAATATAACATGAGACTTCTTTACATTTGCCAGAGGATCAAGGGTGGTATAGACCTGGAGGTAGGAAAACTTTTCTATCAACGGTCAGATAATAAATAATTTAGGCTTGTAGACCCTAAGGGCTTTCTTGTAATTACTCTGCTGCTATAGCATTAATGTGGTCATAGACATTGTGAAATGAATTTATGTTCCAGTAAAACTTTTTTACAAAGCAGTTGGTAGACTGGGTATCTCCCAGAAGCCACTGTTTGCCAACCTTTGGTATAGACAGTATTTGAATATTTGAGTGGTGGTGCTTTGTAGAATTTATTTATTTATTTTTAAATGTTTATTTATTTTGAGAGAGAGAGAGAGCAAGAGCGAGCATGAGTGAGGGGAGGGGCAGAGAGATGGAGAGAGAGAATCCCAAGCAGGCTCCATACTGTGAGTGCAGAGCCTGAGGTGGGGCTTGAACTCACAAACTGTGAGATCATGACTCAAGCAGAAGTCAGGAGTTGGACACTCAACCGACTGAGTCACCCAGGCGCCCCTGTGGAATCTATCTATGACAATAACTCTAAATAAATTCCAGTTTTCCAAGGGAGAAACATGAAACTGAGTAGCCATTCTCACAGTGAGAGTTCTTCAAGAGGGAAAGGACTGGACTCCTTCTAAATGTAACAGACAACAACCAGGGCATATTCATATTCCATAGTAGCGGGTACTAGTATGGAGTTCATTTGAGGGTATTTACATGTTTCTTGCAATTTTGAATTTTGTCTCTGCCCCACCTTGACCTTTTGTGCTAGAATGTGTTTTTGGCATGTGACATATGCCCAAAAGCCATACTCTTTGACTTAAAAAAAAAAAAAATGAACACACACACACACACACACACACACACACCGTACCCGCTAAAGTGTTGCTTAGAACAGTGACCAATTCTATCTTGCTCTGGTGGAAAATCTCATGTAAGATATTAGCAAGGTTCCAAATAGCCTCCTATGCCACAGTCAGCCTACTGTTTAAAGCGTATCAGATTCTTATAAAGTAGCTTATAGCCAAACCATTTATAATATTTTTACCTGATATTGAAGTGGAATTGTGGCATTTTGTAATAGTTTCTTTTAACTCCACTGAAGACTTGATTTAGGAGGATGTCACAAGTCCCTTTGGAAGGATGGCCTGGTCAGTGTAACAGTGAGCAAGGATGTTGCCCTTAGTCCAAATCAGCCACTCTTGACAGACTCTTTTAAGCACCTTTATAATAGGAACTTCCTTTGCAGCATTAGGGTATTTGAAAGTCCCTTGACTTGTCCAGGGTTGTAGGGTTCCTTCTGCAATTAGGGAAACTCACTATTTCCAAAGAATCTCAATATCATAGACGCCCAGAGACCTACCCAGACTCTGTTAATAAATCACCTTTTTTCTGTAGCCAGTTAGAAACTTCTAGTGAAGGCAATCACTCTTGCCATTTGAGCAGATTTGTTTGTAATTATGGGATTATATTCTGAGAATGAAATGAAATCTGTAATGGAATCGCCAGCCTAATAATTTCTCATTTCTGCCTTTAGGTATATGACCTATCAATAAACAGTCAAGTTTAGATTTTCTTACGGAGTTTCTAGTAAGTATCTACATGGGGTATGGACAGTTGTGAGAGAGACGCTAAACAGCTTTTGTTTCTCTCTCTTTTTTTTCTTTTTTGATAAGAGGAGAGAGGGGATGTTTAGGCCTTACTGTGATTAATAGTAATATAGAAAGGAGGACATAGAACGGTCATGAAATGTAAGCCAGCTGGTGATGAAATAAGTAGTTCTCATTAAGTAGCAAAGTTGATTCATCCAGACGATCATCAGATTCATGAAAGACCCCAAAATATGTCAGCAAAATATGTGGCAGCTTCTATAGCCTTGAGGAAGGATGGGTTAGCCTTTGTCACTGGATAAAGACATAAACCATAATTGGCTAGAAGCCTGACCAGAGGGTTTCCGAGTCTTATGGACAGAAAGGTTTATGGACTTGGGCAAACCTAGAGGAGGGGGTTGTTTCTTAGAGCTCATTTCAGTTTGCAGAATGCAACCTCATGTTGGGAACATGAAGAGAGAAAATGATTTCACAAAAGATGGAAGCCCAGTGTCTGAAAGAGGTGGTGAGAACTAGAATTTTCTAGAATTTTTTTTAGTTATTTGTCTAGAGCAGCTTTCAATAACGTATGCTCAGTTAGAGGTAAGAGACCTATCTCCCAGACGCCTTTCCTGTCTCAAGTAAGGTGATAAACCATATTTACTTTATTCTTTTGTTTTTTAAATGTTTATTTATTTACTTATTTTTTGGGGGGTGGGGAGAGAGAAAAAGAGAGAGAGAGAGAGAGAGAGAGAGAGAGAGAGAGAGAGACTGTAAGCAAGGAGGATAAGAGAAAAGGAGATAGAGGATCCGATGCAGGTTCTGCACCGACAGCTGTGAGCCTGATGTGGGGCTCGAACTCATGAACCATGAGATCATGACATGAGCCGAAACTGGATGTTCAACTGACTGACCCACCCACGCGTCCCCGTAGTTGCTTTTCTCTTTGTCGCTGATGTTGCTGTGTGTGTGTGTGTGTGTGTGTGTGTGTGTGTGTGTGTGTGTGTGTGTAAAGTGAGTTTGGGAGGTTTTCTCGTTGTAAGAATTTTCTAACTGGTGATCCACATATTAAATGAAGCTTGTATTATTGGGGAATGTAAGATTGTGAAAACTGTGAAAAGTAAAACAAAGTGTCATGAAACTTCTGTGACAGGACAGTCTATGTGTTGTTGATTATTCTCTCAAGTAAATGTAAGTAAGTGTTGGTGATCTAAATATAAATGGAATCTAAAGAAAGCAGAACCACAATCCATAGCTATAAAATAGGCTTCATGCAGAGTTGAAAAAAAAAAATACTGACTGCGGCTACCACAAGGGATAAGTCCTTTCTCTTTTTGCCCTTCCAGAAAGATCTTATCCTGGTTTCATACAGTATTTTCCAAATCTGGGTAAATGTTGGGATTTAGTATGAAGTCATTATGAACTTGGTGGGTTTAGCTTCCATAATCTCGCTAGTGCAGGTACAATTTTTGGCCCACAGGAGTCTGGTATCTTGGAGAGATCTTGAGGCTATGTCTAATATAAGTACAAAGTTAAGTCTCTGTCCAAATTAACTGTGATTATATTAGAGTACGAGAGATCTTTTAAATTTAGGGAAGAGACTTTCTGAGGATCTCTTGATTTGGCAAAACCACTTACATAATAAATCTCTTCTCATTAAATTGTTTGGTATCATATCACAGAGGAGTAAAACATCTTTTACAACTCAAAGAATGGCACATATTTAACAAAAAGTTAATAAATGTTTCAGTAATTTAAAAACCAGTAGATTCCAAATGATTATTCTCAGATAAAATAATTTTGTGTATCCTTAAAAATCATGGACTCTGAAAGTTTAAAGCTCTAAAAGATAGTGAAGATATGTTTTACTCTTTTTATTTTGAATTTTGAAGGAATTTTTTTGAGAATTTTGAAGCAGGGATAACATTCTATTTGACTTTATTTCTTCCTGACATTTTTTAAATGTTTATTTATTTATTTTTGAGAGAGAGAAAAAGAGCATGAGATGGGGAGGGACAGAGAGAAAGGGAGAGAGAGAATCCCAAACAGGCTCTGCACTTGTCAGCACAGAGTCCAAAGTAGGGCTCAAACTCACAAACCATGAGATCATGACCTGAGTGGAAAGAGTCAAATCAGATGCTGAACTGACTAAGCCACCCAGGCACCCCTCTCCCAACATTTTTTTAAAAGGTACTTTATTATTTAAAAAAAATTTTTATGTTTGTTTATTTCTCAGAGAGAGAGACACCCACACACACAGAGCATGAGTAGGGAAGGGGCAGAGAGAGAGGGAGACACAGAAATCAAAGCAGGCTCCAGGCTCTGAGCCATCAGCACAGAGCCCTACGCAGAGCTTGACTCCTGAGCTGCAAGATCATGACCTGAGCTGAAGTCGGACGCCTAACTGACTGAGCCACTCAGGCACCCCTCCAACATTTTTATAGACAGTTTTTGACCCTGTCAGAAGGGTGGCTCATACAGAATAAAAAACTCAACAAAGATTGTAAATTTATTGAAACCTACATCTCACAAGATGATTTTCTGTTTAAATTCCTGTCCTTTAGTAAAACTGATATCATTCTCCAGTGTAAAATTATTTTCCACTTTTTGACATTGCTTCCAGAATAATTTTCAAATCACATAGCTTTGGTTACATGGTCATTCACAATATGGCAGGCAGCTACCTCTTTAGTCACTACCTCCAGGTATTTGACATTATTTTCGAAATGCAAATCGAATCATTCACCCAACAAGTTCTGGTTGGTTGAATATTTACCCTATTCATAAGGTGAGTTAAGGAAGGAAATTTTCAAAATCCTCTTGGCAACTATTCTCATGTATAGCTCTTACTGTAAAAAATTTCCTATGTATTTATTATATCTTATTAAAGTATGTCTATATTGTTCCCTAAAGATTAAAATACATGGGCTAAATCTCCAATAATGAAATGTACTTGAAGATCTGAGATTAGGTACTCTTGGAGCTTTTCTTCTTAAAACTAAATAAATGGTTTAATCATATCATTTATCTTCCTTTTTTAGCCCTTTGAATCATTATTGTACTTTTCTCTATACTCTTTCCAAGTTCCCCACATACAGAAAATGGCATAAAGTATTGTATAAAATTGTTTATTGTCTTTGTCGAGGGTTCATTATAAGACTTCGTCTAACAAAGAGATGATGCCTTCTACCCTCCTGTTTATGTATTTGCATTTTAACAGTGGCAGTTTGTGACTGATTCATGGCCACTAATGAGTCATTTTCTTGACTAATTATGGTAGGTCTGTTTGTGAGCTGAACATCAAAACTGTGTGATGGATAGCTGGAGTCTATAGCTGAAGACAAGAGCAGATGTTAAGACTTTGTAGTCAGTCTATTAAAAGAGGTAACTAATTAGTCATTTATGCTGTCTTTATAGAGCGGTCTGGCAACAAATACTGCCTTCTAATGAAAGTTGAACTTTCAGCTCCCCTGAAAAATGTTGCTGTTTTCCTTATCCATTTTCACATTGGAAAATGATTGATAGCAGTTGTCCTTTATAATCATTTAATTAATTTTCAGTCAGGTTTTTTATGAAATGAAATTTGGACTCTCACAGTCCAGAGACTTGCATTTTGATACAATGACAGTGTGATCCGGGTCACAATACTGCCTGGATATTTCTCGTTTGAGTAGCTGTTACCTCCTCTGCCACTGATACCCCATGTCTAACTCTCTACTTATATGCTCCAAATGATCGTTGAGTGTGAAAAAGTCACATGACTCACGCAGGTCTAACCTGTCTCTTCCATAGCTCCCACACCTCTCACCACAGTGAGCTCCATGTTCCCTTAATTCATGAGCCTAAGCTGTCTTGACGTTGTTGTACTCCTCAGGGACAATGAATTCCGATATCTGACTTTGTCTTAAGTGTCCTCTTGTGAAAGAGAATGGTTTGGGGTTTTTACTCCATTTTGTAAGAATCGTGGAGTTGGAAGATGATCTGTATTCAAGGACCACGAAGACCATGAATGCAGCTGATGGTGTTGTACGAGTTGCTTGATCCTTCTAGAATGAATAATTTTCCTTATCAGTGGCTTGGAAATAAGGATACCTATCCATATCACAGAAGTGTTATGTGTTTTTTTTAATAGAAATAATATATATCAAAAGTTTTTCTCTGTTTTTAGTTTAAAATCTTAAGTGTAAAATGGTACTATAATTTTACTTCACCTTCAGTATGTATCCTCTATGGTTATTCTTTCCCAGAATCCCCTTCCAGAGGTCTGCATTAAGGTCTGGAAGAATGGTAGGCTAGAAAGGAGATGATTGTTGTTACCAGTCATATAGCCAGCCTCACTTTAGCAGCTTGGATTTCTTCAGATATTAAGAACCTACATAGTATTATAGATTAAAATGAAACAGTCCTGAGATCACATCTCTATGCATAATAGATTAAATTTCTAAATATTTTCTCTTCTGTTAATAGAATTTATTATTAACATCAGTATTTGAGTGGATAGAGATTTATGTGATATCATGACCATCAAGCATCAATCAAAGATGATAGCACTTCAAGTATATTAGAGCTACACTTGGGGTGAACATAGCATAATGTAGAAACTTGTCAAGTCACTAAGTTGTACACCTGAAACTCATGTACCATTATGTGTCAACTATCCTCAAATTAAAAAAAATACAAAACATAAGAAAGAAGATTAGTACTCAGTTTTCCTAACCTTTGACTAACTTTGTAAGAAATCAAGTCCCACCCCCCCCCACAGCCTATAAGCTTGCTCATTATGTATTCACTATTTCTTGATTATTCTCAAAATCTCTCTATTGTTAGGAGCAGAAGTATGCCCATCTCCAAAATTATATTTTTTAATCTCCCTTTCTTCTGGGGTTGCTAGTGATACGTGAGAGGAATTTATTGAGTGAACGTTGGGGAAAAACCTTTAAGAGCTCTGGGACTGGCCAGGGATCTTTTGCTTTGCGAATTTTCTTTGTCTTCTTATCTGAAATGCAGTAATGATTATGGCTGCCAGTAACTATCTTGTGATCGAGTGATTAATGGGAGGATAGAAGATACACATTAATGTTCGTAGAGAAGAACGGTATCAGGACCCTGGGCTGTGATCCCTTTAAAGAGCCATCATCCCAGCTCATGTTATATGAGAGAAAAAGAATCTGAAATCAATGTAAAAGCCACTATTATATACCGAAGTCTCTGCGACAAGCAGCTCAATATAATTCTTTGTATTCATTCCCCTTCATAAATAGGCATATTAAAAAATTATTTCCAATTTCCCCATAATAACAAAAAGCATACCACTGGATGTATGCATCTGCTAGTACACATGTAAGCAAATGGACCCATGATCGAACTATGAAGAAGTTGGACAATGCTCATATTTTCACGATGACTCATACTCAGGCATTCACAGATTTTGATTACGGCTGTTGGTATAGAATGATTTTTCTTTCAGAATTGAAATGGATTCACTTCAAAAGCAAAGACAAATAAGAATCTTAAAAAAAAAAATCACCACTGGAGATTGATGCTGGAAAATGTTAGAACAATGGGCAAAGTACAACTGAGAGGCTTCCAATCACTGCCAGGTCCCAAGTGTTCCAGAAGATTAGCACTGTCATAAGCTTAATTATGATAGATGATGATTAGGCATTATCTTTGGCTGTTTTCTCTGGGTTTCTTTTTTCTGATAGGTCTGTCTTAAGTAAACCCAAATTGGAATGAAAAAAAAAATAAAGAGAAAAAGAAAATCTGCCATTTTAACCCACTTTTTAAAAAGAAGTCAGCCAAAATCACAAATCAGCTCATGTATTTTTGGCTTCAACATGGAAAACAATGCCTTTGGAAATTAATCAAGGAAAAAACAAAAAAAAAAAAACACAAACCCCACAAAAATACTTTTATGCCTTTCAGATTGAATTCTAAGTAGAAGCTATGGTTCTCTTTCAGGGACTAAGAAAGCTCTAAATATGAAAGTATGCAAAATCATAAACCTTTGAGAAGAAATAGAGGTAGGGGGTGAATGAGAGAGGCTTGCCAACACATACATATGCATGTAACAATAATGTGCATGTAAATGTGTTTGGGAGAAGGTACCACAATGATCAAAATATAGAGTTATCTGCAGTTGTCAAAATAAGAGCTTACATCATTTTCTTACTCACATTTTGTTATACTTTTCAGTGTAATGAACATGAATTTCTTCTGTAATAAGAGAGTATAAAATTACTGAAGAAATTGATCGAACAAAAATGGTGTTATCTGCCACTTTAACATACACGATTCTCTTACTGGAATAACTGCATCTTCATTCTTATTCTCAGTGAAAAAATGCAGAGTATCTAGTCATCATCCTATATTATAGTCCTTCATTTACAGTGTGGTGGTTTTAAAACTATGAATGCTTTAATACTCCTTACTTCTAGAGGCAATGCTTAAATCAAGGACCTGTGAGTATATGCTAGATATAGTGTCTCGCTTCTAGCAAATAGAATATGCCAGACATGACGTCACTTCTATGTTCAGGTTAAAAAAATAGTCCCTCTCTTTCTCTCTCTGACCACTCACCACCAACAGTCGGCCATGTTGTTAGCAGTGCTGTGGAGAAACCCATAGGACAAGGACCCAAGACCCTTGGTCCAACAGCCTATGAGGAACTGCTAGCAACACCAGGGGATAAGCTCGGAAGTGGATCCTTCTGTGCTTCACAAATCTTGAGATAACTACGGTGCTGGCTGACATCTTGACAGCAACCTGATGAAAGACCCTGAGTCATAACCACTGAGTTAATCTATACCGTGATCCTTTACCTTCAGATATTGTCAGATTAATGTTGGCTATCTTAGGCTTCTGAATCCGGAGATAACTTGTTACATAACAATGGATAACTAATGCATACCTATGTGAGAATTATCCAAAAGTATTCTTGGAATTCTCGGGGAGCATAAAACTCCCCAATCTTTACTACCTCCAAGAAAATATATATTATCCAAAATATGGGTAAATACTAGCAAGCTAAGTCACACAGAGCAGCTGTAAAATGAAGGAAGGGCTTCAATGGCAACCCACACTCCCCTTCAAAAATTTATGGACTTCATACTTCAGCCACAGCATTTTTTCTTGGTTTTCTGTCCTTCTCAAAACAACAAGCAGAAATAAAGGGAGACCGTGAGTGGACATAATTTTGGGAAATATTCTCTAATGTCTACCATAGGTGTCATCACAGACTATGAGAAGTGAGCTTTCAAGAGAATTTTTAAAGGGGTATGACTTGTACTCTGTTATTTGAATTTATTCACATTTGAAGTCTAGAGTTAACGATAGCTCTATCTGTTCCAGACTTTAAACTAATGATTTCTGAGTTTAAGGTCCATAGGGAAATACACAAGGACCTTGTTAAAAAGCAGATTTGGGGGCACCCGAGTGGCTCAGTTGGTTCAGCATCCAACTCTTAGTTTGAGTTCAGGTCATGATCTCACAGTTTGTGAGACTGTGCCTCCCGTCCGGCTCTGCACTGACAACCTGGATCCTGCTTGGTATTCTCTCTCACCCTCTTTCTCTGCCCCTTCCCCACTCATGTGTGCACTTTGTCTCTCTCTCTCTCTCTCTCTCTCTCTCTCTCTCTCTCTCTCAAAATAAATACCCTTTTTTTTTTAAAGGCAGGTTTTGATTCAGTAGGTCTAGGGTGGACCCAAGAGTCTACATCCTAATTAACTCAGCTAAGTGTGATGCTTCTGCTCTGTTAACCACCCTTTCTGTAGCAAGTTTTTAGACCCACATAACTTCTTCCTTCTCTACAATTCATATTCCCAACCTATTATTACTTTATATTTATCTGATTTTTCTCTTTTTAAAGGACTGTAGATACTACTCTCACTGTTGTTTGGCAAGTGGACTTAGAGTTTTCCATTATCTCTCTTCTTTATTCCTTGCATCTCACATCTGTCCTTCAGGGTCTTTTTTTTTCTACTTGATAGGATGATCTACTATTAATAAACTTACCAATTTAAGTATGTTAGAAAACACCTTTATTTTGCCTTTATTCTTCAACTTTGGTGTGTATATTTAAAAAATGACAATATTTTCCTATATATCCCAAGAAATATTACCTCATTTAAAATAATAGTGCCTTAATATGCTTTATTATCATTTAAAAACTGTTTTTAATGTTTATTTCATTTTGAGAGAGAGAATAGGGGAGGGGCAGACAGAGAGGGAGACATAGAATCTGAAGCAGGCTACAGGATCTGAGCTGTTAGCACAGAGCCCGACACGGGGCTCTAACTTTGGAGCTGTGAGATCTGACCTGAGCCAATGTCAGACTCTTAACCAACTGAGTCAACCAGGTACCCCTATGTTATCCTTTTTTTTAATTAAAATTTGACTTGTTGTCCCAAAATATCCAAAACAAGAGAAACCCCAACACCATGGATTTAATTCGCTTCTTATTTCTTTTGAAAAAACACCACTGTACACTGAAAGATTTTCCCATGCAGGCAAAGTAATCTTTAGTTTATGAGTCAGTGTTGTACAAATTTCTGGTTCCCATCAACCATTCATCTTACAGTTATAACACCAGTGGATTAATTGTTGCCAGAATCTATACTGTCATCAAGATTTGCAAAAAATTATTCCTCCTCATTCTTTGACTGAATGCTCTACTTTCCCTTATTTAGTGGGGCTACGTAGGACCCTGAACTACTGTTGCTTTTCCAACAAGGAGTAAAGTCTTAATTATTGCTCTTTAATGAGCTAATGTCAAAGGAAAGAGTTGATCAGTAGTTTCTTTAAATAGAGACTTGAGATTTCTTTTTTGTTAACTATCATCATGGCCCCAAGTATTTTCGTAGACTGTGTTTCAGTCATTTACAATCGTTATTCAGTATTGAAGCACAAATTCTCACAAATTTGACTAGATGGAGTACTTTTAAGTTTGCACTTATCATATCATAGTGAAATTAACCCCATGTCCATCGTCATAAACTACCAATACCTAACACTCAAATCAAAGCTCATCATGAATTTTTATTCATTTACTCGTTGATTCATTTAGCAAATATTTATTAAGTTCTAGGTTTTTTTCCAGAAAGTTCACAACTTCTCAAGGATACAGCTGAGCTCAAATTGTACATACTCTGTCCTCTTAGACCTTATGCTGCAGTAGTGATGAATCCTTAATCAAAATACTTGATTAATACATTTAAAATGATCACTCTGATAGGTGCTGTGCTGGAGAGAATACCCCTTTTGGGAACTAATTGCCCTGGCCTCAGACTACAACAAAAGTGTCCTTGAGAAAGTGGTACTCCATCTGAGAATGGAAAAATGAGTAGGACTTGAATAAATGAAGCTGCAGAAAAAGTAGGGTAACACTTGAGACAAAAAGAAAAAGCCTAATTCTCTGTAATGTAAGATGAGAATGTTTAAATAAAGTTTAAGAATCAGAAAAAACAAGTGAAATGACACTGAAACCTTGTGGAATCTTTTTTGATGCAGGATAAAACCATTTATTTGTATATAAGTTAAAATCTCTTAAAGTACATCCAATAACTCTTCATAGAAATTCACACTGAGGAATGATGTTATGAATTGGAGAAAAGAAAAAGAGAATTGTTTATTTTTAGTTGTAAAATTTTCTGAAGTGTTGGAATTATTTTTGAGGACCAATATGATTTTTCAAATTCAAAAATAAATCAAAATACAACTCTCACAATTAAATTATTAATCTATTTTTGTTACTTTTTAAAGAATGTGCACAAGACAAAGCACATGTATAATCAAATATTTTCAAAATATAGTGGTATGTGGATGGTATCCCCATATACAGAAAAATGTAGATGATCATGCACTGTGCAGGCAAACTAAGATAATTCAAGGAAGCACGAATGATTTTTAAACAATTTCTTAATGTTTATTTTTGAAAGAGAGAGAGAGAGAGACAAAGCATGAGTGGGGGAGGGGCAAAGAGACTGGGAGACACAGACTCTGAAGCAGACTCCAGGCTCTGAGCTGTCAGCACAGAGCCCCATGCGGGGCTTGAACTCAAATGGTGAGATCACGATCTGAGCCGAAGTCATATGCTTAACCAACTGAGCCACCCAGGCGCCCCAGTATGAAAAACTTCTTTAGAAAGCCAATTCTATACCTAGAGTAGGTACTCTGAATGGATATATCTTTGAGTTTCAGTTTGGTCCTTAGAATTTTCCTTCCTAATAGCCATTAAGGCAGGTATTATAACATTAAGCTTTTATTGCATCCACTCTACTTTGCTATGTGGAAGTGTCCTGCAATTCAACTGAGAAGCTCAGATCCTCTGTCTGCATTTTTTTTTTTTAAAAGAGTACTAAACTCTCCATCCTCAAATAAAAGTTTCAAGCATCAGGAATTTAGCCTTTCTTCCTAAATGTATTCGCTTCATTAGCCTTCGGAAGAAACTGTCCTAAATGAAGAAAGAGAAGAGAGACTTGAAAACCTCCAAAATGCTTCCAAAAGACTTCCTTTGCATGGAATCGTTCATCAATTTCAACAGTAACAGAAAGTAATGGAAACGTGATTTGAATGGGTAGTGGAAACTTGAGTCGTAATTTAAAACTCCGTTTAAGTTGTTCATCAGATACAGGGCACAGCTTCTTCTTTGTATTACCAATATTTAAATGCTGTGGACATTTTTGCCAAAATTAAAACATATCTTCCCAGAGGAATGGTGTTGATATAATGTGAGTCCTATGTTAAAAGCACTTAACTTTCAGTGGGCAGTCTGTGGCCTAAAGTTTTATAAATGATTTAAAATAAGACCTAGCATATTCACAAATACGCTCTTTATTTAGAACTGTTTGGGAACCTATTCTGCCAGAAAGTTTATTCATATTGAACGAATTTTTCAGGGAATAAAATGCCTTTTAAACCTGGAAGTCTCTGGCACAAAGAATATATTGTTTTTTAGGTGCTCCCAACCATATGTTGTTAGTAAATTTGGTTTTCCAAATTTTCTTGGTTTTGTACATATATCATTTCCTCCTAATTTATATACCTATAACTTTTTATAGCCACTAAGACAGAAGTTCTGTGCCTGTCCAATTTCTAAAAACAGAAAATAGATAGCTTGGAAATTAGGTAATGTAGCTAAAATTATACATTTTTTTTTTATTAAAAAGCAACAGATCAAGAATCAACCTGTGGTCCGCAGGGGTGAAAAATAAGTAAAATCCTATAAAATTCTGGTATTCCTTCTCCAGATCTTGGAAAATAATTGAATCTTTTGCCCCTTTTGGTAATGGGTATAATGATATTTAGTAACTATGAAATTAGTATTCTAAGAAATATTTTGTGGTTTTATTAGGAAAACTATTTCTCAGTGGTTTTGGAAGAGCTTTGCTACGCTGAAAGTAACAGAAAAGGAAAAGACAGAGAAGAGAGGAGAAGTCAAAGAACTGGCATATTTGAGACAAGACAAAATGACTATAATGTTTTTGGATAAAAATTAATTACAGGCTAATCCATGAAATAAGATGAAGATCAAAAAGATAGCAAAGATCTTGGATGCTACACTGCTTTTCTTTTTTTCCAAGGTTTTATGTAAATTCAAGTTAAATAACATATAGTGTAGTGTTGGTTTTGGGAGTAGAATTTAGTTACACTTTTATAACTAAAATTTATTTTATGTATTTTATTTTATAACTATATTTATTATACTTATGTATAATACCCAGTGCTCATCACAACTACCCTCCTTAATGCACATCACCCATCTAGCCCAACCCCCTTACCCACCTCCCCTCCAGCGACTTTGTTTGTTCTCTATAGTTACGAGACTCTCATGGTTTGCCTCCCTCTGTTTTTATCTTATTTTTCCTTCCCATCCCCTATGTTCATCTGTTTTGCTTCCTAAATTCCACATATAAGTGAAATCATATGGTATTTGTCTTTCTCTCACTGACTTAATTCACTTGGCAAAATACACTCTAGTTCCATCCATGTTGTTGCAAATGGAAAGATTTCATTCTTTTTGATGGCTGAGTAATATTGCATTGTATATATATACCACATCTTCTTTATCCATTTATCAGTTGATGGGCACTTGGGTACTTTCCACAGTTTGGCTGTTGTTGACAGCACTGCTGTTAACATTGGGGTGTATGTGGCCCTTCAAATCAGTATTTTTATATCCTTTAGATAAATATCTACTAGTGCACTTGCTGGGTTGTAGGGTAGTTCTCTTTTTAATTTTTTGAGGAAACTCCATACTGTTTTACCGAGGGGTTGGCACCAGTTTGCATTCTCACCAGTAGTGCAAGAGGGTTTCCCTTTCTCTGCATCCTTGCCAATATCTCTTGTTTCCTGAGTCATTAATTTTAGCTGTTCTGAAACATGTGAGGTAGTATCTCATTGTGGTTTTGATTTGTATTTCCCTGATGAAGAGTGATGTTGACCATTTTTTCATGTGTCTATTCCATTTGTATGTCTTCTTTGGAGAAATGTCATTTCATATCCTCTACCCACTTCTTCACAGGATTAGTTGTGTTTTGGGTGTTGAATTTGGTAAGTTCTTTATAGATTTTGGATACTAGCCCTTTATGCCCCAATATGTCATTTGCAAATATCTTTTCCCATTCCATCGACTGTCTTTTAGTTTTGGTGAGTGTTACCTTTGCTGTGCAGAAGATTTTTATCTTGATGGAGTTCCAATAGTTCATTTTTGCTTTTGTTTCTTGCCTCTGGAAACACGTCTAGTAAGAAGTTGCTATGGCTGACATCAAAGAGGTTGTTACCTGTGTTCTCCGCTAGGATTTTGTTGGTTTCTTGTCTCACATTTAGATCTTTCATCCATTTAGAACTCATTTTTGTGTATGGTATAAGAATGTGGTTCAGTTTCATTCTTCTTGAGCACTATAGTCTTAAACAGTTGTTCTCAGCTGCTCTTTAAATACAGAAATAATTTAAACTCCATTATTTTTAGCACTTTGCTGGTTCTCTTTCAGAATATTTATACCACTGTGTTTTTCCAATGTCGCATATTTAAAATATATATCACTAAAATTCTCATTAATCTTAAACATGAGAACAAAGTTTAAACATTCTAATTAGTGAGGTATATTCAAGGTATTTGGAAGAAAATTATGTCTACGTTTCAGTTAATGATTATTTAAGCATATAAGTGTCTGTGTATATATATACATATACATGCATCTATGGGTGCAGTACAGAAATACATTATGTTTACATAAGTATGAACACTAGTGTACATTTATTTATAATACATGGAGTAAAAATATGATTTACAGTTATCTTTTTTTATGTAGTGAACTACAGTGAATTCTTCTTCAGTGGTCTAGAATTCTTTCTTCTTAAAGGCCAAAGAATCATCACCTTCCTTTGTGCACTTTTTTAAAAAATCAACTTTAATCTTTATCTCTTTGTAAATAGATACTAAGTTGATGTCTTGTTAAAATTAACATCTGTTGAAAATAAGTGAATCCTAGAAGGCTTAAAGAATCAAATAAGACAGCAAATATTTGTGTATATATTAAGAAGACTCTTCTCTAATTTATTTTTCTATATTTTTAAATTAACTCCATACAGGAATTAGCAGAGTATCTGTCACATATGTATAGACACCATGGTTATCATCAGTGGCTTAAACCTACTGCCGTAATCCAGGATCAAACAAGTGTCTCAATTTTTTATGTGATCATCTTGCATATCCAGGATACTCCAGACAGTTCTTTGAATCAACTCACTTTTTTTTTTGAGGGAGAGAGAGAGAGAGAGAGATTGAGAGAGTGAGCAAGAGAGCATGAGTTGGAGGGGGACAGAGAGATAGGGAGAGAGAATCCCAAGCAAGCTCCATCCCCAGTGCGGAGCCTGACACAGCGCTCCAGAGGGCTCAATCCCATGACCATGAGATTATGACCTGAGCCAAAATCAAGAGTCAGACAGTTAACTGACTCAGTCACCCAGGTGTCCTTCAACTCACTTTTTAATCATCATTTTAAGGTTTCCCAAGCCCAGGATTTTATCACAGGTCTTTTTATCTTAATTTTTTAAAACCATATCCTTGTTTTACTTATCATTCTTGGCAACTGAGGTATTCCCTCAGACCTGGTGCCAAGGTTGTTCTTTCTCTGCTATCTAAATTCATCTTTTGCCCAGATTTCCCCTACCTATGCCCAGACCTTGTGTCAAGAAAGGACACATTCAAGAGGGGAATAGGCATTTTTAACAAACAAGACCCATCGTATAACACTTGGGCACATGTGGTCTCTTGGTGAGCAGTATATGCAGACAAGTGGTCATTATCCTTATGATCTAGGATCATGTCAGTAAAATAAGAGAATCTAGACACACAGGTAGACAACACAGAATTACATTTGAATCCCTTAGATCACCTTTAGGCAGGCTTCCATCTGGACAGTGTACCAATCAGGCTTGCCTGGGGTTGTCATTAGGTGAAGAAAGGAGCATCAAGTTCAGAAATGGCCCTAGTAGAATCCTGAATTGTCCAGATTAGTATATAACCCTCTTCTTCTTTTGACCTAATTATTATGCAGGAAGTGGCCAAAAAGAGATGATCATTTTCTCCTTGGAGGCACATTAAGGGGCCAAAGTTGTTTAAGAAGGTATGAGGACCCATAGGAGGTAACAGAGATAGTCAAAAGTCATTTTGAGTTAGTTTGTTCCAATACTCAGGAATCCTTGTTGCCTTTGGGTGGTAGTGAGAAGGGAAATCCATGTAATCAATTGACTGTCAGTCCATTGTTGAGCAGACTTTTCAAAACATTTATTGTTTTCAGACTGTAAATGATAAAGTAAACCAAAAATATGACAGAAAGGAGTTTTAAGCGTTGGGCTAATTACAGTGGAGCAGCAACACTAACCTAAAATGGCATCAACACTGGTGAAACACCACAAACCAGCCAGGGTTCTAAAGATTGCTCCGACTTCTGTCCACAGTGGTTGTGAATTTACCTCCTTTCTCACTCGGTATATCATTGCCTTTCAGTGACTGCTGTCTTTTGATTCTTAGTGATAGTCACAAGAGATGAAAGTCATTGGATTATGTTTTCTTTATGTTATTAGGACACCTTTGACCTAATATATCTTAAGCCAAAGAATAATTTTTTAATTTCGGAATTTTAAGTAGGGCAATAAAATCCACATATTTGGGAGCTACTATGTTACAGACATAGCATGTCAAAACATAATGGCTTTGCAACCACTTCTCCATGAGCCCAATCAAAATGGAGGCTTTTGCTGTCTTTGGTGCATCACCTAATTTGTGCAAGCCATACCATCAGTGTGTATATTAATGTACATCTGTAAGCAACTTTCACATTCTGATTTCATCCATCTTCTCAAATACCCTTGGGAAAGGTAATATCCCATTTTAAAAATAAGAATATGTGACTTATCCATTATTATGCCATCTTGAAGAAGCAGAACTAACACAGAAATTGGTGTCTTGGATACTGAAAATCTGACGCTTGGCCAGAGCTGTCATTAAAGCTTTCCTCTTAGAAGGAAAGTATGACTAAGGTCTTTTGTTTTGCATATGTAGAGATTTTAGTGTGTAATTTGTAAATGCTCACAAATAGCTTGGGGATTTTTGATACTTAATTACAAGATTGGGTCAAGTAACACAATGCCATGGATTCTCGAGTCCTCATTAGATACTTTTGATGTTGGAGATTATTGTGAGGACCAGTGGATGCTGAAGGTTGATTTGGCCCAGCCTGTCATTTCCCCCACCCTCTGCCCCCAATTACCTGGATGATGTATTGATAGAGTGGGTAGCGCTACTGAAGATTTCTTTCATCTGAGGATGAAGATGGAAACAAACCAGTAAATTCTTCGGGCATTGTTCGCTAGGTCTTTGTTTTATCTTCCAAAGGTTTGATGTTTGATAATGAATAAATTAGGGATAAAATATGAATGCACCCTCTGTAAGGACCCAGCAGGAAACATTGGCTGTTGAGCCAGATCTCAATCAGCAAATGAAAGGGGTTCATTTTGGCATCAAGGGCAGGCCTGTGAAGTCTGCATATTTAGAAGAAAACTGAAGATGAAAAAGGAAGTTTGTGTGCATGGTGTTTATGTGCGTGCAAGAGAGATAATAGGTAGACTTAGGAAACACTCCAAATTTTATATAATTTCATTTCCTTATAATGTAATTTATTCTTGAAAAATATTGAGTTTATTTCCCTATTAATTAAATTGGCATGAATGTCTATTAATGCACCTAATGTTTTATCTCTTAGAGGCTGAACATCTTTTAGAGTCATACGCATATATAAAATACCTATTTTGCTGGCCTGAACTGTTGCTTATCCTAGGAGAGAGAAATAAAGCCACTTGTAGAAACGAAGATCATAGGGAAACTGGCTTTACATGGAATTACAGGAATGGTTTCATAGACGTGGTGTTCATGCTTCTTTTCCATTACTAGCAAATTTAAATCTACCTCTCTCTTGCTGATGTCCTATACATAGAATACTACCTGTAAAGTCACTGCACATTATTGTTCTGAGGACTGGGCCGTACGTGATTCCACCATATTAACTTCAAGCCAGGACCTGGGGCTGAGAGCAGGCATACGGAAGATGGCATGCGGTCCCATGCTGTTGCCATTCTCCTCACATCTGCCCCATCAGGAGAGCTGTCACAGGAAGTTAGCAACCCCCAGCTCTTCCTGTCACTCTGCATGCAGACAGAGGCTGGCTTTTGCCTGTAGCCCTCCCTTCGTCTAGGGCAAGCCAGAAAGTAAAGGACAGAAGCTTTGGCAGAGTCTTCAGTTCTGAACTCTGCAAGAGGGATGAAGTTCACTTGAGGAAATGTTGTGAAGTAGGCAAAGTATTTTTCTGGCATCCCCTTTTGTGTGCTTTCCCACTCTTGCTGTGTGCCTCTTTCCATGTCATTTCAGATTCTAGGAGAGCTGTGAAATGAGCCTTGAGGAAAGGCTCTGATACCGATGGGGAGGCACTCATCCTTTTTGCACATCCATTAGCTGCTATTTGTGGGCTCAGTTACATGTTAAATTTCCTTTTAATTGTGTAGCCCAAAACTTAAGTTTTAAATGGAAAAAAATCTTGATGTCTTGCTAACATGGAGAGAGATTTTGGGTGAAAAAGGCACTTCCCCAAATAACCTATCACAGGTAGCTTCTCGTGCTACATATGTATATACACAAACAAGCCATGAAGGCCATGTTCTTTTAGAAAGCACTTCAAGATTCTATGCCCTGAAGTTACTACTATAGTCTCTCTTATTCAGTTATTGAGCACACAATAGTTTTTCTTGTCCTTATTTAATTTGAATGATGTAAATGAACTGGCTCAGGGTATTTTTAAGTAGAGTCAATATGGAACATATGGGAAAACGTACATAGTAAGTTTACAACCTTATTACATGGATATTGCAATTAAAGCATTTTTTCTTTCAATCTATAATCAGATACATTCTTTTTTTTTCTTGGAAAATAGGAAGATGTAGATAAGGCAGCTGACTTCTGAAACACTGTGGCTTAAATTATTTTAAGTGAAGACGTTAAGATTTTTTATTCCTTTGAGAGAAACTTTAAAGCTAACAATGTTTAAATAATTAGGATTTCTTGAAGGGATGGGAAGAGTAACACAAGATATATAGCTATGCATTATACAGTGAGACCAAATGCATTAAAAGTTACTTTCTTTTGTGTTTTGTCTAACTATAATTGACAGTCAATATATTTACTTAAAATTTTCTCTTTTTTTCTTCTCACTTCTTTTTCTCTTTGTGACTATCAAAGCTGAGATTTTTATCTATTAATTAGTAGCACAAACTTATGTTAGAGTTGCCTGGGGCAAGCATGCATCAGTGGTTAAGTACTGCATTGCTACCGTATAATTAACTGACTTTCAACATGTAACAGGATGGGGGCTGGGTAAAGAGAAAGAGAAGAGAGAGAAAAAGAGAAACTTGTTAGAGGAAAAGTATCCACTGTAGGAAAATGTATAATAATAAATAATAAGTTGCAGTTCTTCATAATATCACTAGGTGGCATGTAACTGACTTGAACAAAAATAAAAACAGAAGAGCCAGGAAAATCGGGATTTCACAAAACAGCTCTGTTTGGAAGTTAGTTACCTGTATTTGTTTATTATGTTACCAATTAGCAGTTTACAAGTCAGATCTAACATACTTGTGTTGTGCATCAAGTGATAGATTACATGTAAAAGTGCTCTCAGCGTCTTGTATACAGTTAATACTCAATATGAATAAATTTATTTTTGTGAGATTAGAATAGAAAGTAGTTTTGTTTTGGTTTTTATTTTTTCTTTTTTTGCTGCTCATGTTGCTGTTCAAATAATGAGAGGTCAGGACTTTCTGTACTAGAAATATACTTCCATATGGCTTATAGAATTGTTTAAAAGACAAAAATATAAAATAACATAAAGTAGAGTCTTACAGGTAATCCTAAATTTTAGGTAAATATTATTTTATTAGGAATTACTACCATCAAAAGGCGCCTGGGTGGCTCAGTTGGTTAAGCGTCCGACTTTGGTTCAGGTTATGATCTCACGGTTCATGAGTTCAAGCCCTGCATCGGGCTCTGTGCCTGGACAGCTCAGAGCCTGGAGCCTGTCTTGGATTCTGTGTCTCCCTCTCTCTCTCTGCCCCTCCCTAGGTCGCACTCTTTCTCAAAAATAAATAAACATTAAAAAAGTTAATAAAAAAATTACTACCATCTGAATTCCACAAAACATTCTTGAATTTGATAAAGACTCCCCAGGTTGCCCTGAATTCATTTCTAAAATTTACAGATATATGTATCACCTGCACACTTTTGTGACTCATAGCATGTTTACCACTTTTGTTTAAAAAAAAGTGATGAATTATAAAACTTCACTATCTCCTTTATTCTATAAAAAGTGTTATCAATACAATAGTAAGAGACCTTGCAAAGAAAAATGGCTTTCATAACTTACATATAGTAGATTAGAGAGAGAACAATGGGAAATTATGACAATGCCTTGTTTTTTAATTAAAATTTGGCTTTTCATATGTCTTTTTTTAAATTATTTTGAATACATTTTTTAATTTAAATTTTAGCTACTTAGTATCCAGTGCAATATTTCAGGGTAGAATTCAGTGATTTGTCACTTACATAAAATACCCACTGTTCATCACGAGTGTGTGGCAACACTTGGGAGCATTGTGGACATTGATATGCCCTGTGAAGACACAATCCAGGTCGCGAATAAATGTGTTTACCATTCATTTTCACTTTTCAAGATCTGAAAATAATGACAGAGAATTAGCTTGAAGTAATATCCAAAATAGAAATTTTCTCCCACACTGGGTCATTTAGAGAGTCACAAAAAGAAAAAAAATAGCAACCTACCAGTACTAGAAAAAAAAGAAACTTTATTACAGACACTGTAAAAAAAAACTACGTAAACCCTAATAACCCATGAAAAGAAGTGTTATTATCACAAAATATGCATGAGGAAAACGAAACATGTGTAAGTAAAAAACTTGTCCAAAATCATTCATCTTGTGGGCGGAAAAACTTGATCCAAGTGAATGGACATTCACGTCAGTTGGCCTCTGATGAACATTTCCAATTAACAGATTTTCTGGATCATCAATTAGAAATGCAACCCATATCCATAAACATGTATTCACTATCTGTTGATCACAGTTTTACAAATGAAAAAAGCAAGTTCATTTGTTATTGTATACGATAATGCCTCACATTGGCTTTGAGGACATGTTTTAAAACACAAATTTAGAATGAATCAAAGATCAGATGTTCAAAGTGAGGAAGCACTAATGATATTTGAATAATACAAGAGTGATTAAAAATATTGAAGGCAGTTCTACTTCTAGTAGAGTAGATCAAATAATTTGGACCAAACTCCCATGAGAATAACTAGAAAACCTGGGAGAAAACTCATGCATTCTAAAGTACTGGAGGATGCGGAAAGAAAAGAGTTAGAATGTATCAGACCAGGTTTGGGGAAAGGATAGAGCTCTAGTGAGTTGTCTGGAATTTGGGGTTGACTTTCCCCTCTGGACAGGAGAGAGAAAATATTCAGAGGTGGATTAAGCCCTTTGATGGGCTGGTCAAGACCAGAAGATGGGGATTGAAGTCCAGGAACCTCCAAAAGTAGAGGAAATGGAAGACCTCTCCTTTATTAGGTCGGAACCAGAAAGAGCCCCACCCTGGGTGAGAGTGAGCTCTTTGTAAAAAGGTGTCTCCAGGCACCTGAGCCCAGGTCCAACTAACCTCATTCCCTCAGATGGACAGAGGTATTCCCAGCCTTCTAGTGCTCCATGCAGCTAGTAGAAGGAAAACAAAAAGACTTTGGAACAAGAGGACACATTTGGAACATGATAGCATATTTGGCCTCAAATGATGTCTGGAAACATCTTTTTAAAGAGATAATCAAATTATCCAAACATAACCAGACAAACGAGGAGACAAAACAGCTTGACTGAAAACTAGCAGCAACAACAAAACGTAGTGCTGGGGTCTGAAAGTTTGTGTCTTCCCTCAATTGTTACGTTGAAATCCAAATCCCCAGAGGTGATGATAATAGTAAGTGGGAGCCTTTGGGAGGTGATTCGATGATGGGAGTGGACCCTTCATTAGTGGGATTAGTGTCTTCATAAAGGAGACCCCACAGAGCTCCCTAGCCTTTTAGTCCATGTGAAGATAAAATGAGGAACCAGGGAGAGGTTCCTCACCCAACCATGCTGACACTCTGATCTTAGACCTCCAGCCTCCAGAATTGTGAGAACTACATTTGTTTATAAGCCATGTAGTCTGTGTTATTTTGTCATAGCAGCCCAAACGGTTTAAGACATGTAAAAACAGACCTGCAGAAGCTACAAATATTGTAAATAAATTTTGAAATCATTAAACTGTGTGTAAGGTGATAATAGCCAGAATTAAAATTTTCAGGAGAAAATTGCAAACTATAAAAAACTATGTAGAAATTCTAGAAGTGAAAAATAACATAACTCTAATGAGGAACTCGGTGGGTGGTTTAAGAATGAATTAAAAGCAGCTGAGGGGCACCTGGGTGGTTTAGTCAGTTAAGTGTCTGACTTCAGCTCAGGTCATGATCTCATGGCTGGTGAGTTCAAGCCCTGTGTCAGGCTCTGTGCTGACAGCTCAGAGCCTGGAGCCTGCTTCAGATTCTGTGTCTCTCTGCCTGTCTCTCTCCCCCTCTCCCCCACCTCAAAAATAAACATGAAAGAAAGGAGAGGAAAGGAAAGGAGAGGAGAGGGGAGGGGAGGGGAGGGGAGGGGAGGGAGCTGAAAAAGAATTTTAGGGTAAGAGCTAAGGTATCTTGAATGATGCCCTGAGACAAAGGGGAAAACCCGTAAGAAACATGCAGTACAGGGTAAGAATGCTTAACATAATTGTAGTTGGAATCCTAAAGTACAGAAGAAGAATGGAAGAAACAATTTGAAGAGATGATGGATCTGATTTTTGTAAAACCGATGAAAGACATAAAACCATTTTTCAAAAGGACTATGAACAACATGCAAGGTAAATACAGAAGAAAATCCACACCTATTCACATCAGCAACTGCTGAAAACAAAAGACAAAGAGGAAATTCAAAAAGCAATCAGAAGGTTAAGAAAACTTTAAGGATTATGTTCTAATGTATGACAGTTAAATTAAAACCTAATTTCTCTACAGCAACAACAGAAAACAGGAGACAGCTGAGTGATACTTTCAAAGTGCTGAAATAAAAGAACTGCCAAGTAGAATTCCATACACAGCGAGAGTGCCATCAGAAAAATAAAATTAAAAAAACAATATTCAGGCAAACAAATGCTGAAAGTAAGATCACTAGTGGAGCTTACCACTGGGAGGAAAAACATCTCATGAGGAGGAATACATGGGGTCTCAGATGAAAGATTGGAGCTGCAAGGTAAGAACACAAACAAAAATGGTAAAAATGAGAGTAATCTAAAGAAAGTGGGATGGCGTAAAAATGCTAATGGATGGATGGTTTATATTTCATGTATTTACTTACATGTAATTAAATATACAGTTATCGAATACGTATATACATATTTATTTACAATGACTAAGGAAAAAAAAGCACTGATGTTGGAGGGTGGGTGTGTTCTAAGGAATTCTGAGAGAGAGAATATGAATCCATGTATACAAACTGTTAAGAATTAGTGAATCATTTTCTCCCATCCCCTCCCCATCCTAAACCATTTGGTCCAAAGCCATTTGATGGAGATAAGCAAATATCTGCTATAGCTTTGGGCAAATATCAGAGTTAAAAGGGAATCGTATTATAAGAAATGGCACTTACTAAAATATATACTTTTGTTTGAACTTCTGTGATGCATTATTTAAAAAAATGCACAGAGAAGATGAGGAACACTTAAATTACCCAGTTTCCTCAGCTTAAATACTCAATTTCTCCTAATAACCAGAATCATAACTGCAAAAAACTCGAGACCATTAAGGCAAAGGCTGTTTGGGATTTGGTATAAATATGACATGCTGACTGACATGTGCCTACATTTCATTAAAATGATCTATAGATCTGACCCTAAGAAGGATCTTGGGTTTAGTGTATTTACACCCAGCGAAGGAGGCAGCCTCCGTCAGGATGAAATCACACTAGCCCTCTTGCCCCAGGATATAAATGGGCACAGTTACCAATTTTTTAAGTACACACTTAATAATGCCTGCCTGCCAAGAAGTATCAACTTCAAAAGATCTTATTTTAGAAACACATGCCACAGATTGCTAATAGAAAGACTTTTTATGACAGCTTACTCTATGTAAGCCAGCCACATGTGGCTTTATGAGGGATGTCTGTCTATTTTGTGGCACTAGCCTGAAAATCTTAAATTCAAAGATCTTTTTGACACTGTGATTCATTTTCAGATGGCATGGAGATGAGGATGAATTCTCAATATTTTCCTCCTTGCTGATGAGTGTATTAAGGGATATCTTAAATGAAGCTATGTTTGGTTATTTTGAAAATAGTCTCCTAAATTATTAAAAGTGTTCTAGGAATAAAATTTATTATGGTTTTCTCAGTATGTTGACAGATGCTCATTTTAAAGACAGAAATTCAAAGAAATCATACATTCACAGAACGCTGCTCAGCAGAGGCGACCAGAAGGGACAGGCTGGGACTGCCATGTAACCTGAAATCTGCTCCCAGTCTGTGCCCTGCATGGAGCCCAGAGGACTTTTTCCTGATTCACACAGTGCCACTCTACAGGGCGATCTTGGCTCCTAATTGTCCCTTAAATGTGTGTTTGCACTGGCTCAGCTCGCACCAGAATGAAAGATCCACCCATGGAGATGTGAGCATTTCTTGAGTCATACAAGGGACTGTGCAGCTCACTCCTTCTAATGTGCATCTTCAGGCAGAGACACACTATGTAGGCCCACAAGCTCTAACTTTCTGGCCACTCAGGTCTCACAGCAATTTTTATATGCCCTCGGGTACTATTGAGAGTATATGGGAAACTTAGGATGTTTTCTCTAAAACTCTTGCCTGGCAGAATCTTGGTTCTCTGAACTTTCTATCTTAGTTTTAGCTGAAACCCCAAAATATCAGAAACAAAACAGTCTTTAGCTTAGTGCACACTTCAAAACCTAGTGACTTATACCTTGTTTAAGACTTGTGGAAGAAGTAAACACCCACTTTTGTAATGCTATTCACAATCAACATAAGAAAGAACTGAGTTTGAAGAAGCTTAGAGAATGTCTTAGCAGAGGCGTGTTGGGATTCTATGAAATTTCCTCTCCTTGGCCCGTCAGAGAGGCAAGCACATACTTTCTCCTTACTTCAAACCCAGTGATAGAGGCTTTAAGGAGACTATTCAGGGAATATTTCCCTGAATTAGAGTAGGAAGTGATAAATGCTCTAATAAAGGCACCAAGCACTCGGTTAAAGGGAAACGAATGATTAGCCTTGACTGTGAAAACCCATGACAAGGTGTGGGCGGGATGATAAAAGGTGAAGTAGAGTTACCCAGCAAAGTGGAGAATATCTGAGCAGAAGCAATAAGTGTGCTTTTTCTGATGAGAGGGAGACCAAGCCCATTTTTATAATGGCAGAAGCCTGGAGGTTGCTCAAGTAGTGGGAGCATGGGTGCCAAAGGGCATGAACAAAGATGGGTGGGAGAGGCAGATGGGGGAAAAACGGATAGCTTCTTAAATCATCCAAACATCCCAGAACATTCCAAATGGAGACAGTGTGAACAAAGATTTTATTTTTCCGGATGATTTAAACATTAGATGATCATTAAATCTGATGCTGAGACTTTTTAACAATTAACAGTAAAATGTGCATTGCTCGTTAAACACCATGTGGCTCTTACACCACGATCTTATCAGGCAAGTTAACACAAACCGCACTGTGCACCTAAAATGACACCAGAGTGAATCATGAAGTTCTGTGGCTTAGGATTTTTTTTCTCAGTATCACAGATCTTCCCAGAATGGTCTGCTCTAGGTATGGGCTTGAGTAGTATCTTCCTTTTCTTCAAGTGCATTTTCACCTAATATCTCTGTGAAACTGTATTCAGAGAAATACAGGAATATTTGATTTCTTCTTGACCTGATTGTCTTTGGAGTTTTAAAATGCCGTAAAATGTAGGGTTTTCCCCCCTAAAAACTTAAGTTACTAGATGCTAAGTCACAGCTTTTAGGTAGTAGATTTTAAATATCTGTCATATACTTAGAGATTTTACTGCTTCGCTGAAGAGGAAATTGAGGATGGAATAAATAGGTGATCTCTCCCACTGTGATTCCTATAATTACAGAATAATAATCAAACCTCTTGAAACTTACTGGAAAGTGCCTTAAATTCTTTTAAGACATCCACATCCATGGTCACTTCACTTTGTTTAAGTAATCTTTGCCTCTAATTTTAGGTGTTAGAGTTGATTTTGTTGGAATTTGCCCTTGAGGCTACTCTCAAATAACCACTTCCACAAACATTCTTTTCAAACTGTCACATCTAAAGAACATCCTTCAGCCCTCTCATTTATAATCAGGTGCCTCCCCTCTCAGTGTGAGCTTAAGCAAGAGCTAGGGCATGCCAGGAAAGCTTCAGCTGAACTGAATACTGATGAGGTGATAACTTCAAAGAAGATGTCGCTCTGTTCACGCCAGGTTGGCAGCTGCAAGACAGGGAACTCAAGTGCTTTGTGCCTCGATGATTCATATCCTTTGTGACTGTGGGATGGACTTTCACAGTGATCCCTCAGTTAGGTCCTCTTTCTCTTAATAGGAGATGTCAAAGAAATGGTGGCTTCTCATCTCAGAACACCACCTGTTCGTAGAACTCTGTTGATGTTTTGAAACTTTTGGGATTTGAAGCTTGTCACTTGGTCTTTCAGGCATCATTTTACCAAGCTCCACGTAATGTCTTTCACGAATGTGTAGGCTGAGCGGTGGATGGATTGTCGCCTGCCTCTGGTAAGACTCTTGAGTCCAAGCAAATGGTGGGACTGGTTTCCCAAAGTCTTTCCCGTTCACTCTCTTGCCCCTACTGTTCCTCTTGGTGAGTGTAATTTCTACTACGCATCCAAGTCAGCAGGTAAATCCATGGCCCATGAGGCATGAACTTTTCTGTCCCTTCTCTAAAAGAGAAGAACACAGCAAAACAGTTAATTTTAGTAATGTTTTAGTAGTATAAGATTACTATAACCCACAGTCAGTGACATCATATAAACTGTACCATAGCAATAAAAGTACATTGTTCAGAACAAAATTCTATCGGGCACCACAGCAGAAACTCAAAGCATACAGTCTACTGCAAGTAGATCAAAAGATAAGCTGCAAGCTGAAAAGAGACATATTTCATTAAAATCCTGAAATGTTTAAATATATTCTAGCTGTAATTTTAACAGTTGAAAATACATATTTAATATAAACATATAGACATTTTGAATATGGATTAAAGCCACTCATTAATTTTAGTGACAGTCAAGGCTTATTGATGTGATATTTTCAGAATTATAAGGAAGCCCTCTCATTTACTTTCATTAAAGCAAATTTGGTTGAACACTTTTTCAAAGTGATATTGAGAGTTAATGGGGATTAGTTCTTTTTATTTCTGTTTATTCCGATAAGCTAAGTCGAAATACATGGACTAAAGAGCTATTTTTAGAAAGGCAAATCTCTAGATTGGGCACAATGAATATTACCTACCATTTAGCCTAAACAAGAACACCACCACACAGTAAGTGTAAGGTACTCAAAAATTCAATTTAGATCTATGAAAAGTCCCATTTTGCTGATTCACTGTCTCCTCCCCAGTATTATGACTTCATGAATTACTTCTTTAATATTTTGTCTCCTTAATAGATAAATAAAAGTCAAATGAAGTGTTTTTTACTAGAATCCTAACCACAGAAGTTCTCATAAAGACTCAAATGTCATAGTCCCTTATTTCCTTGTCTTACTTCCCTTGGGGTAAAGGTTTGGATTTAATCAGCATATTATTAAATGCCTGCCATGTACCAGGCATTGGTTCACTTACCCTCACACGTGTAATCTTGTTTCATTTTCAAACAGCACAAAAACCTCTCAGTGGCATTAATAAGAGGGGAACTTGTTAGGATTTTGGAAACCGCCAAAGCCCTGGTTTAGGTTATACGAAATGTGAGTAAATATATTTTCATGGATTGTGTTCCCGGAAAGATTTTGGCCTGATTATTTGAATAGGTATAGTTGCCATGCTTCCTGACACAAAGTGAATTTGTTTCACATCTGTTCTGTGTCCACAGTACTTTACATTATCTTGATAGAGTGGACATTTGTTTTGGTTTCTCTCTGGCTGTAGCCCTAGAGTCTGCTTAGCATTGCTTCACGTCTATCCTAGATGCTTCTGTGATTTTCCAGGAATGGTTAAAAAAAAAAAAGTATGCACGTTATTAACAGTACTGTTTCTACTCTGACCCTTATCACTGCACTTCTGCTGAGCCTTTCACTATCATAGTCTCACGAATGGAATTTGTAGAGTTTGCCTCTACTGTGGACACTCAGGAAGCTTCTCTGACTCTTACTCGAGGGTTGTAGAAGTTAGGAAAGAATTAGCACATTTCCGCAGTTGAAAAACCTGTCATACTCCTGTTTCTCCAAGAGTGCTGCTGGAGCATGTCCTAACACAATGTTAACTACTGGACCCCTCCTCCTCAGTGTCTCTAGCACTTTGCTTATTGTTATCACGTATCCCTCCTGATTCACTGCTCTCTCTTCTCTACGCATCGTTCTTGTAGGAAAATTAACAATGCACGTCTTAGAAAAAACAAAAGTCCCCTTGATCTACTTTGCCTTTGATCAGAGTTCCATTTTGTCCTCTCCCTTTTGGTAACCAAACTTTATGGAAAATGCATTAACATGTCCTGCCTCTGTTTCCTCATTACCCATCCAAGCTTCAGTGCATTCCAATTTGGCTTCTGCCCCCAACACAACAAAACTGTTCTTATCATCGCTTACCACTTTTCCAAACCCCATTTGACTTTGACTGAGGTAATTCAGATTCTCAGCAGCATTTGACAGAGTTGCACAATTAGTTTTTCTCAAAATAATCTCTTCGACTAGGTTTTTCTTCGACTAGGTTTTACGAGGTTTCTACCTTGGCGTTTGTTCCTTCTATGCATTTCTTGCTTCTCCGTATTTATCTGTACTATAAAATATGGGCGTTTCAAGGACCAGATCCTAGACTTTTTCTTAACTGTCTACATTCTCCCTTTGGTTATTTTATCCAGTCTTCCGGCATTAAATGTCATCAGTACAGTTAAGTGCACTCTCTTATCCAAAAAAGTCGTATTATTTCTTGATTAGCAGAAAGATCTACAAGGGTACCTGGGTAGCTTAGTCGGTTGAGTGTCCTACTTGGGCTCAGGTCATGTTTAATTTTTTTTTTTTTTTTTTGAGAGAGACAGAGTGCAAGTAGGGGAGGGGCAGAGACAGAGGGAAACACAGAATACGAAGCAGGCTCCAGGGTCCAAGATGTCAGCACAGAGCCCAACGTGGGGCTCGAACTCACGAACCATGAGATCATGACCTGAGCAATAATGTCTGGATAGTTGATTTTTGATAATATTTGTGTGCTTCTCTATATTAAAATTTTTATGAGAACCATATATGGCATTAGTGACCAGAAAATTTAATTACATAATGAGTACTTGTCTAATCTTTCCATCCAAGAGGATTTCCTTTACTAAAGAAAATATCACTAGTGATTCCTCGCATCCTCTGCTGTTAATATACATTTCATTCACTAATCCTTTTTGATTGCACGTAAAATTAAAACCTTGACTTTCTGAGGTAGTGTATGTCCCAAATATTTGTAATTAGTTATCTTATTAATTCCTAGAAAATAGAAGTTAACCCTGATATCTTTGCTCTGTTTCATAACCATAGGCAAACATGTGAATAGTAATGATTTTTATTTGTAATTTTATTATTTGTTTTGTTTCCTTTTTGAATATTTCATTGTGATATATGATAGAGATAAGATTGACTAAAATGAGTCACTTCAGTTTGATGGATAATAAAATTAAAATGTATGTTTTCATTGCTCACATCAAGAAATACTCTTTTTGAGGGGTGCCTGGGTGGCTCAGTTTGTTAAGAGTCTGACTCTTGATTTCAGCTCAGGTCATGACCTCATGGTTCATGGGATCAAGCCCAGCATCAGGCTCCATGCTGACAGTATGGAGCCTGCTTGAGATTCTCTCTCTGCTCCTTCTGCCCCCTCCCCAAATAAATAAATAAACATTAAAAGAAGAAGACATATTTCCTTTGAATTCCAAAGGGTAGCTTTCCTGACAACCTCCAACAGTGTCAATGTGCATGTTTATCTTAATTGCAATTGCCAAAACAAACAGATTTAAGTATATCAGTCACAATCCTGTTCATGATCTGACACACCTGGTATTGAGAGAAAGCTCTCAATTTAACTTTAAACCTATTTATTTAAATTTAACCTATTTAAACCTATTAATTTAATTTTAATTACTATTAAATTGCTGAATATAAAATTAACATTTACTGTAGATTTAAGTTCCTTTCTCTAATAGTCATAGGGCTGAGCTTCTTTACATAGGCTTAGGATTCATTTGCATTTATTCCTCTGTGCAATACCTGTTGATGCTTTTCCATCACTTTTCTACTTAATAATTGTATTGATCCATAGATGTTGTTTATATGCGCTGAGTAAAAATCCTGGGTTAGTTATAGGCATTATTTTGGCAATGTGTAGCATGTATTTTTACTCCATGATCTAGCAAACCCACTTTTGGCCGTTGATCCAAAAGAACTGAAGTCGGCATCTCAGAGGGTTATCAGGACTATTAGGTTCATTGCAGCACTATTCACAGTAGCCAAATGTGGAAACAACCTCAGTGTCCACTCACAGGGATAAAAAAAATGTGGAATATACACACAATGGAATTCTTTGCCACCATAAAGAGAAGGAAATTCTGCAATATGCAACAACAGGGATGAAATTTGAAGATTTTATGCTAAGTGAGATAAGCCAGTCACAGTAAGACAAATACTGCCTAATTCCACTTACCTGATATATGTAAAGTAGTCAGATTTGTTAGAAGAGTAGACCTCATGTTAGTGTTTGTATCACATGAAAATAAGTAATACAAAATAAAAGTCATAATTTTTATAATGATTATATGTATATAAATGTCACATTATTAGCATTCATGATATTTCATTTGCACTTGACTTTTTAATGAAAGATTGATTGAATCCTAGCTTTGATGATGATAATGATAGTAGTAATAGTAGCAGTAGCAGAAGTTAGAATAAAATAACACAACACCAAATATTTGAGCACAAGCTGTATATCAAGTTCACAGCTAGGCTCCTTTGATGTATTTTCCCACTAATAACAGCCTATGATACGGCCGCTAGTGTTATTCCAAGAAGACACAGGCTCAGAGTTAGGAAGTAATTCTCCCAAGAACATGAAGTTAAGTAGTATAGCTAGGATTCAAACTCAGTTCTGTGTGATTCCAAAGTCCATTGATGCCATTCATCTCCATTCCACCCTAAACAGATTGGTTCATATTTGGAGGCTCTCCAACAGAAGGCCTCCTTTCCATGGCCAATTCCTTGCTTTCTTTTGTCAGCATCCAAACTCACTTTTTTTGTTCCACACAACTTGATTAAAAAAATTATATTGGTCATAGTCAAAAAATGGCAAAAGCCATCAGCATCAATGAAAGTAGAATTAAAGTTTTTGTAACAAGTGAAAATCAAGCTAAATGTGGTGAGTACATTTGCACTTTTAAATCTAGAACATTTTGACTTTACAAGCTGGTAAAGTGTAACTGTGGTGGTAATAATTCCTCTGAAAAGTCATGACTTTTCATCTTCTTCATGTCAAAGGTTGAATAGTGATTTTTGCCTTTGAATATTACTATGTCAAGAAGCGAGATGTCTTGGGGCGCCTGGGTGGCTCCATCACTTAAGCATCTGACTTTGGCTTAGGTCATGATCTCACAGTCCATGGATTCGAGCCCAACGTCAGGCTGTGTGCTGACAACTGGCATTCTGTGTCTCCCCCTCTATTCGTCCCTCCCCCACTCACACTCTGTGTCTCTCTCAAATATAAATAAACATTAAAAATTTTTTTTAAAAAAGTGAGATGTTTAGAGTAATGAGGGAAGATTCATTGCGACTTAGTTCGAGATGAGATTCTAATCTTGTAATGGTGGTATTTTGATCCTCTGGGGACTATAAAATGAATTAACTGCATATACTGTAGAAAGATTAAGTTGTTCTTAGAAATTATATCAATTTTTGTTTTGTTACTTCTAATTCATTTTCAGAACCAAGGAATGACAGAATTTTAGAGCGAGATATGGACTATTGGAATCATCTAGTTTTTTTTTTTTTAACTTTTAACGTTTATTTAATTTTGAAAGAGAGAGAGAGAGAGACAGAGCATGAGCGGGGGAGGGGCAGAGAGAGAGGGAGACACAGAATCGGAAGCAGGCTCTAGGCTTTGAGCTGTCAGCACAGAGCCTGACATGGGGCTCGAACCCACGAACTGTGAGATCATGACCTGAGCCGAAGTCTGACACTTAACCGACTGGGCCACCCAGGTGCCCCTCATCTAGTTCTATTCCCTTTTCTTTTTAACAATGGAAAATTGTAAAAATGCATTGCAAAGCAGTTAAATGACTAGCTCAAAGTTTCATATCCAGCCGGGCTGTATTAGACCAAAGCCAGTGAAGTTGTCTTTTCACTAAAATTCAGGGTTATGAATTTACACATGAATATTGACTTGCTTGAATAATATATAAAAAGTGATTTTTTGGTGTAACAATTTGTTAGTCCTAAAATAATCCCAAAATGAGTAGCTCAAGGTTTCATAGACAGCTAGACTGTATCCAGCCATGATAATTAGGGACTCTACAATTAAACCACTATAATTATCAGTCAGAAATTTTATCATGACTTTCATTCTGTTTGCAGTCATACATCATGCAGTACTTACACGTACAAATCATTTGTATTATGGACTTGCTTTATTATTAGGGGAAATTAGTCCTAAGAAATGATTCCAAGTCAGGGTGCCTGGGAGGCTCAGTCAGTTAAGCAACAGATTCCTGCACAGGCCATGATCTCATGGCTTGTGGGTTTAAGCCCTGCATCCGGCTCTGTGTTGACAGTTCAAAGCCTAGAGCCTCCGTCTCCCTCTCTCTCTGCCCCTCCCCCACTTGCTCTTCCCCCCCTCTCTCTTTTCCTCTCTCTTTCTCTCTCTCAAATATAAATAAAAACATTTAAAATATATACGTATATATATATAAAGAAATGATTCTAAGTAATAAAATCAGCCTCTGTGTTATGTCTGAAAGCCAAAAGTGGAAAATAAAACAGTGATTCAAGTTATATCTCAAGAAATTCAGAGTTTACTTTAGAAATACATGAAAGAAACTCGCAAGAGTTTGGTCATCTGTGTATGCATGGTTAGCAAGAAGATTCATCCACCAGGCTATGCAATATGGCTTAGATACCTATAACGAGGCCAACACATGTCCTGAAAACTCGTCTTGCAAAAGGTCCTGTTTACAGTATTTCTCTGCATACTAAGGTATTGCTGTGGCATATTCAATGTGGACAAAGAGCCTGTTGTTGATACAAAAAGTCCCCCCTCCCCTTTTCATGTTATTTGATACCACATGGCCACAAGTGATCAAAAGACGTCTGGGTGCTGAAGCAAAGAAATGGAATGAGGCTGATAGGACATTTGTACTCAGAATCTTGGGTGGGAAAGTTAGCTCTGTTTGTTTTTCTGCAGGTTTATATAGATGAGGCTCTCTGGTGTGTTCATTCTTTCTTGGACCCTTTCCCACAGCCTGATGCAGATCTCACCATTTGGTATAGGTATTCATTTCTGTGCGCTTGGGTAGGAGCTCATTTGTGGATCTTAGATACATACATTTTGCTTCTGTTGTATGTAAACGGAGCATCATGTTAATCCTGGAGCCACCTGGACTAACATAAAAAAAAGGGGACAAGACTTAAAAATATTCATTTGGCACAAAAGACCACACTTGGAGTATCTACAAAGACTGTTACTAAGAACGTGTCCTGCCCCTGTTTCTGCGTGCCACTCCTTCTGGCAGGTGATGAGGTGTATGGTCTCACACGGTGAACCTAGGCTACACTTGGCATTTTGTTGGAGCACTAGAATGTGGCAGAAGTGATGTTCTGGGGCGTCTGAGACTGACCTGAAGAGACCCTGTAGGTTCCCATTCTGCTGTCTTGGAAACTGGTTGCCATTTAAAGAAGTCCAGCTGTCCCTGGAGGATGAGAGCCTCCAAAGAGAGAGAAGAAAGCCCAGATGGCTTCCAGCCATTTCAGCCACCTCATCCTGGACTTTCCCAGAAGACTCTGTATAGAGCATAACTGTCCAATTGTACACAGCCAACCCTCAGAATCATGAGAAATAATACTCTGTGGTTGTTTGGAGCTGCTAATTTTGGAGCTGGTTTGCTATGCAGCAATGGATAACCAAAACAGAATCATACTAGAGTTGGCACCACAGGTAATCTAACTTCAGCTCCCTGTGCTCAGTGGAACTGGTTTTTGAATTTTTTTTTTTTTGGACTCTCCACTGCATTTATACCTGTGGTTACCCCTTTTTCAAACTTTCATTTTTGACGCACCACTCTCTCCTGATTCTCTTTTCATCTTCTTTCTTTTTCATCTCCATTATCAAGTCCCTTTTTCATCTCACCCTTGATTATGGATAGTCACAAAGTTTGAATCTTGTCTCCCTTCACTTTTTGTAGTATATGTTCTTTTTCTTTCTTTCTTTCTTTTTCTTTCTTTCTTTCTTTCTTTCTTTCTTTCTTTCTTTCTCTCTCTCTCTCTTTCTTTCTTTCTCTCTTTCTTTCTTTCTTTCTTTCTTTCTTTCCTTTCCTTTCCTTTCCTTTCCTTTCCTTCTTCTCCTTCTTTTTTCCTTCCTTCCCTTCATCCCTCCCTCCCTCCCTTCCTTCCTTCCTTCCAACCTTTTTTAAAGTAAGTTCTACATTCAAGGTCTGGCTTGAACTCATGACCCTCAGATCAAGAGTTGCATATTCTACTGACTCCAGTCATCCAGGAACCTGGTATATATTCTCATATTCTCTTTCATCCTTCCCTCCGTAACTCATGTCTTCTTCCACCATCTGTTTTCTAAGTTTCCAAAATTTTAGCCCAAACCGTATCCCTTTTTGTTGTCATTTAGATTCCCATCTTTAGCTATGATCCAGGTAACTTGGCTTAAATATCTTAAGTATTTCAAACTTGGTCCTACACTAAGCTCTTAAATCATTTCCCAAAAATTGTGTGTGTGTGTGTGTGTGTGTAGCCTTTAAGTGATCATTTAATCTACTTACTAACTTTGCTTTCTGGCTCTTCTTCTGAGCAGTCCATCGGAGGTAGTCTTCCTCTTTTCCCTCTTTCACAGCTAATTAGCACCACATTCTTACAACTGGAACTGGTAGGTGTCTCTCACATCTGTCTCTTCCTTTGTTCTAATTTAACCTAAGGTCCTCAACTTTTATCTACCTGAAGAAATGAGTCGTCTCCTAATTTTTTTCTTGTCTTTATTGCTTACTTCAGGTAAATGAATTTTTCTAAGATATAAAGTCATGTAACCTCCTGCCTTAAATTATTAAATAGCTCCCTTCACTTTAGCTGAGCTTTTTACCTGGTATACTGAACATAAGGACACGTGTCCTTATGCCCTGCGTTGGGCTTGGTCCTGACCCCTCAGAGCCTGGATCTTGCTTCAGATTCCGTGTTTCCCTCTCTTTCTGTTCCTCCCCTGCTTGCACTCTGTCTTGCTGCCTCTCTTTCAAAAATAAATAAAGAGGGGCACCTGGGTGGCTCCGTTGGTTAAGCCTCCAACTTCTGCTCAGGTCATGATCTCACGTTCGTGGGTTCGAGCCCCGCATCGGGCTCTGTGCTGACAGCTCAGAGCCTGGAGCCTGCTTCAGATTCTGTGTCTCCCTCTCTCTGCCCCTCCCCCTCTCATGCTCTGTCTCTCTCTGTATCAAAAATAAGTAAAACATTAAAAATTTTTAAAAAATAAATAAGAATTAAAAAAAGGATACATGTGCACAGTAGTGCATCTATAAGTGTTTAACAACCTCCTCTCTGTGAGGAAAGAAAAGTGTGTGTGTGTAATATTCACACATACAAGTACATCTAACTGTGTGTGCAGATATACATAGAAACATAAGTCCAGTCTACTTTAGTGAGGCAAAGAATACATCCTACACAAGCACAGCATACAGTTTACACATAAAAAAATGTGATACTCTTATAAATTCAAGATAGCCATTTATTCTAAGGGACTGCTTTTGTTGATTTTTGCTGATCTGTTAGATCTGCAGCCAAACTATGATTGCAGTTGATAAACAGCTATAGATGTGACATGAATGTTAATGATATTTTTATTTACCTCAGTGATAAAGATGAAAGTGAACAGTGATGACATATGTTGGAACTCCACTCGCTTCAATGACATGCAACTTTGCTTCATCAGCCAACAGTTTTGTAACACTGGAAATACACTTCCTCAGTTTTTTGGTTCTGGTTGCAATGAAACAGCTATATCTACAACATATTTTAAGTGCATTCGGCATGCACACATTCCCCATCACTTTCTCAAGCCCAGGAGACCAGCAACATAATAAATAAGAACTTGATTTGTAATGTCTGCTGATTTTTTCCGCCGTAAATGCTCCCACCGCAGCCAAGTCGAATCTACTAAGATGATGTCACTGTACAAGGAGTCAGAGATGCACGGTAGCACACGCTTATTGGGTATTTCTACCCTTCAGATACGATACGTACCAACAGCCTCACAAGCATACGTAAGAGATGCATTAAAATAATGGGGAAGTTAGAGGGTCTGAATGTTTATTACCTCTGTTTTTAACATAATTTGTATTTGATAGTAAATTTGTACTATGTGATATTCCACAATGGCTGTGTTTATGAACTAGCTTGCAAAATTCCCCAAATTCGAACAATTGACATTCTCCAACGAGTTTTATTAGCCAGTTGCAGCACTCAGCTTGCGGTGCCCAAGTTCTTGATCTGCTGCCTCTGCAGGAAGCTTGCGGGGCTTGGGCCTCAGTGGTGGCTGAGCTCTTGGCTCTCACCCTCGCACGAAGAATTCCTGCTAGGTTTTTACTTCCTGGATGCAACTTTGGCGAAATTATCCCTTGCCCCTGCAAAGAGAGATGACTTCCTTTCTGCCTCACTTTTACCACTCATGGTTCTCCACCTCCTGCACCATCTCTCACATGCACTGTGAGTATTTATCATTTCCCTGCTACCCTCACAGTCTCAAGAGTCTGTAGTGAAGAACTGTGACCCATAATAGATGTTCATTTTTTTGTCTAGGAATACATGTATAAGAGGTCAGTGGGCTGGTAGGGCTGACAGAAGACAGGAAATTGAAAGTTATCACCAGAATGTAGGGCTCCCTAGCAGCCTGGACAAACTGACTCTTGACATTATCTAGCAGGAGAAAATCAAAGCACCTCACTGCGGGGTTAGTGAGAGAGCCCTGAAGAATAACAGGGCAGTCTGTCAGCACGCGCCTTAGGAAAGGATCAGCAAGTCCTTCGAAGATCAAAGTTACTTCAAAAGATTCTCCTTCAGAGAATCTGGCGAGGTACTGCCTGATAAACTTAATTGGAAATTTCAATGTAACAAGAGTAGTCAGAGATAACAGAATCCTTAGCCTTACGGAGAGCCTTCTATGCTTCTGATTAGGATTTCCTTAACACATGTGGCACCTAGGTATCCAATAGCAGTATTATTGCTGCTTCCAACCAAGAAAGTAAAACACCTATCAGAAACAATGACAGAGCACATGTGACCCTCCAAACATCACTCCTAACATGCTTGGAGTTTAAAAAGCAGAGCGGTAAAGGCTGGATATTGTCTACCTTGTCCTCCTCCAGTTTTTTATGTAGCTTCTGTTGGCACATGTTCTCTGAGGGGGAACTCACTACCTCTCTCACTTTTTATGCTGTATTTGGCAAAATATAAACCAGGAAGGCTGATAATAGAATTCTGTAACTAAGCCCAGTCGTTTATCATCATGGCAGCGTTACTTTGAAATCCACTCGGCTGGCCTGCACAAAGGTTGGCAAAAGATGATAACACTACCAAGGTCCTATCTGTCCACAGGGATCCTTGCCCATAGGGCAGATAAAGACTAATTTAAAAATCTCAGGGCTGCTCACACTGAAACCATATGATCACAACATGACCAGGTTGGCATGATCACATTTTGTTTGTATCTTTGAGGTTTCCGTGGATCGATGATGATAAAAATAAATACATTTGTCAGACATCTATCGTCTTCAATGCTGATTATCGCTAATTTTGTAACATTATTAAAGCTTAATTTTTGCAATAATTGAAGATATTTGTGACAACTTGAATATTTTCATACTGTAACAGGAACTTGTAGAAAAGCTTATATCTAATATCTATGTTTATAAAGTCCAGAGACTGAGATGAATTAACTCACCCAAGATGATGTAGGCTAGAATTGGCAGACCCCAATGTGAATGCAGGCCTAACTCTAAAGTTGTATTATTTGACCTACGCCATTCAATAAAGATATGCTTCATTCATTAGACATTAAAGTTGCATGAGTTCACACTATTAATAATTAGTCATAAGTCTACAACATCATCTTTAAGTATAGACTTTAGTAAGAAGAATGTAACTCATTTCCCTCCAGGCTGAGAAAGAAACATCTGAAATATCTAGATGGCAATCCTCATGTGTACACATATTCAGACAGTCACAGAAATGGAGCAAACTATGTAGCTCCTCACTTCTCTTTACTGGTATAAATATTAACATCTTTCCTTCAGCAAACAGTATTAACAGAGGACCAGGTAATTTGCTAAGCACTGCTCAACAAGGCAATTCCTGTCACCCCAAGGATGAACATTTTAGCTTAAGAAGGCAGATCCTAAACATACAAGTAGGCACACCTGGGTGGCTCCATGGGTTAAAAATCTGACTCTTAATTTCGGCTCAGGTCATGATCTCACGATTCATGAGATTGAGCCCCATGTCCGCCTCTGCGCTGACAGCATGGAGCCTACTTGGGATTCTCTCTCTCTGCCGCTCTCCCACTTGTGCTTCATGGTCTCCCTCTCAAAATAAATAAACATTAAAAGAACATGCAAGTAAAAAGTGAACAGATAAGTAGCTGTGATCATTACTGACCGTGGAAGTTGTTATGGAGGAAAAACAGTGTGACTTTGCAGAGAACAATCAGACAGTAACCACTAAAAGCCAAGTAATTAAGTTACTGCTCTTTTCTTCAATAGCAGTAGCATTGATAAAGCACATATCTTTGGGTTCTTAGGAAGGAAAAAAAATCATTTGTCGATACTTACATCAACCTCACTTCACAATATGAAAAATTTTTAAAAAGAATCACTTCTTTCAACCAGAATGAAGCTTTGATTGATGTTTAGGTGCTTTGAAAAGAAGAATTTAGCAAGTGATAACCTTTACTTACAACCTGAATGTCTATCAGCAACTTACTGTTCTTTTTTTTTTTTTAAGTTTATTTATTTATTTTGAGAGAAAGAGGTAGGGGAGGGGCAGAAAGAGGGGGAGAGAGAATCCCGAGCAGGCTCCACACTGTTAGCACAGAGCCCAGCACAGGGCTTGAACTCCTGAACTGTGAGATCATTACCTGAGCTGAAATCAAGAGTCAGACGCTCAACCAACTGAGCCACTCAGGTGCTCCAACTTACTGTTCTTAATAGGTAGTTGGTACATCATGTTTCTATTTAAAGAAAAAATTAATCTCTCTTTCTGCAGTGGAGATAGAATTACAGCTACAGAAGTTTGGATCAGTGGACTCCCAGGAATCATTAGGAAAAGTGGCTATCTATCTACATCTATTTATCTGTGTCTATTTATCTATATGATAGAGGTTGGAAGTGTCACGTGCCCTGGCCAGGCTTGGGTCCCCAGTCACGTGGATGTGTCCTGGCACAGATCCTGTTTTTTACAATCTGTAAAATGAGATTGTTGCATCACTCACCCAGTGATTGCTGAGATTCCAGTTGTAACAGTCTCTGAATCCATGTTCAGATTCAAATAAGGTAACCATAGAAATATATAAATGATCTAGCTTTTGAGACAGGATGAGAATTTGTGAAAGTTCTGTCTGCTTGGGCTTTTAATATTTTGAATATTGGTTGAGAAATGTTAAGTACATTTCTCTTAAGTCTTTGGATATTGGGGCACCTGGGTGGTTCAGTCGGTTAAGCGTCCAACTTCGGCTCTGATCATGATGTCATGGTTCGTGAGTTTGAGCCCTGCGTCAGGCTCTGTGCTGATAGCTCAGAGCCTGGAGCCTGCTTCGGATTCTGTGTCTCCCTCTCTCTCTGCCCCTTCTCTGCTCATGCTCTGTCTCTCTCTCTCAAAAATAAATAAACATTAAAAAAATAATTTTAAGTTATTGGATATAGATATCACCTGACTAAATCATAATTTTCCAGTGCAGTGTCTTTATTTTGAAAGGAAATTGCAGCTCACAAACATGAAGGGCTCTGCCATTGTCCTAGTGGTCGTGACGGAACTGAAACCAGGGCTCCAGATGTAACTGAGTCCTTGAGCTGCTACTACAGTAGTGTCTGAGGTTAACTCTCGATCATGTCCCTTCACATATTATTTTAAATCTGAATCAGCCATGTTCTGCTTTTGACTTCACTTCTCTTTTTTCTTTATTGTTCGTTATAAATAACTTATAACATTAGTATTTTGGAGATACAGTTTCAATCAATTTGACGACAACTGTGTTATTCCAGACCGTCAGACTACATCTCCAAGCCAGTGCCCATGAAAAAAGGCTAGGGGAATAGGCTGTCATTTGCCTGCTTTGTTCTTTCTCATTCCTTTTGAACTCTCCTCTTTTGTTAATGATAAAAGCAGTCATGGCGCTACCACTGTATGTAACACTGACAGTTCTGTCTACAGAGAATTTCAAATTTTATATATGACATCCAAACTGAGCTGTATACGAAAAAGGAGTCAAGTTTCACCATGCTTCTTGGTGAACATGTTCTTTATACCATTCCCAACAAAGTAGAATTATAATCCTGAACACTCTTGTAACATTCTCTAAATAATCTTGCTATTCCAAGGAAACAGAACATATGTCCAAACAGAAACTCGTACACTAATGATTATTCACAATCATCAAAGGATGGGCACAACTCATTTCAAAGGATGACTGGATAAACAAGTGTGGTAGATCCAGACAATAAATGTTATTCGGCAATAAAAAGAAACGAAGTACTGATGTATGCTACAATATGGATGAATCTTGACAACATTATGGGAAGTGAAAAAGCGCTCATGGGACATCACACATTGTATGATCATATGTGAGATCATATATGAGAAATCCAAAACATGGAAATCTTTAGAGGTAAGAGATAGCCCCTGGTTACCAGGGGCTAGAAGTAAGAATAGAAATGACAGCTATTTCAGTATAGGGCTGCTTTTAGGGGTGATGGAAAATGTTCTTAAATTAGATTGCGGTGATATTTGTGTATTTCTGTGGATATACTGTAAACACTAAATCTTATTCTTTAGATGAGTGAATTTTATAATATATGGATTATATCTCATTAAAATTGTTTTAAAAAATCATCTGTCTACATAGGCATCTCTCTACTACCAAGAACTTGGGCTTCCCAGGTTAATCTTTAGGAAAGCACTTTCACAGATGACTTAAAGTTTCATAGAACTTGAAGAAATCTTTGAATTGAGAGTATACAAGTTAAAATCTTATGCTCTGGGGCCAGATTGCTTAGGTTTTACTCCTGGCTCTGTCAGTTACAAGATGTGTGATGTTGGAAATTATTTATTTTCCTTGATACTTAGGTTCTTAATTTATAAACAAGGATAATAATAGTACCTTGTTAATAGGTAAATTCATTGCTATTTTGTGAAGTTCTAGCTAACATAATATAGTTCTAATAGTTGAATAATTGATTGTCATATGATATAAGTTGAAAACCCTCATTTTTCCCCAAACATTGTACTGTTGGCATTATGCTTTAGAGAAGTCTGTAAAGTTGCACAAAATCACATAGTAAAATAAAATATGCTATTTCATAGCTTAGTATTCTTAGCTATAAAATATCACATGTCTTTTTTGTTTTAAAGAAATAAAATTTGGGTTTCAATTTTTATCCCTAAAGGGTTACTTTGTTTCATTATTAAAGTGTTTCTCACTTTGAAATAATGTAATCAAGTCCATTTTTATAGGTTTAAGTCTTTCTCGTGAAAACAGCAATTGGATAAAGGGTAAAGAATCCATGTTGTGTTCATATAACAACTATTGGAATGGATGTAAACTAAAAATAAATTCTATATTTAATTCAGTCTATACTATACAGATTACCCTCAAAGAAATGTTCATGAGCTTTGAAGACAGGTGACCTTCATTTTTAAGAAGTAATCTCTCATGGGAATGAGACTAAGTAACTGTAACATACAGCTGAAGTGTTAGCTTTTTCAAATATAATTTAGAAATATAATACACATAAATGTAAAATGGCTCAGTAGTTAAGTGCAATATTTTCTGCAAGGCTTTTTGTTTCATGCTTTTGTTTCCCAGGATAGGTTTAAACTGATCAGAAAAGTAGTCACAAAATTATGTTTATTTCATGTGCTGACCTGGGAGACAGAAAGGAAGAATATAAGAAACAGGCAAGAGAGAGGAAGAAAATGTCAGAAACATAGTAATTACCCTCTTGTTAGCAGTTTTGAAAAGGGTAACGTTATTTGATCCTGATATAACTCCATCCCTTTATCATAAAGTAGATATACAACAATGGTTTATGGTCTGGACTGCAAAGTTTTATAGTTTAAAAGCAATTTATCTAATGAGTCTTTAAAATTCTGAAGTCATTTAGAAATGTAAACTGAAAGGCTTTTTAAACAGCATTTTTCCTATATGGAAATAAAAGGGATGAGAGCAAAATGCAAACTTTGACATTTGACTGCATTTGTAACCCTGGCACATTCGGTAAACATTTTGATAATGTTGAGTTAAAGTTTAAACAAATGACAAAGATAGGTTCAGAACTTGGGTTTCTTAACTTAAACTTTACATCTGATTAGTTACTTCCCTAACTTTTGTGTCATGTTCCAAAAAGAAAATATTTAACCCAAGAATCAGTACTTTTAATTGGGTGAGTTCTAAAATTTGGAGCTTAAATATAGAACAAATAAAAGATAGGTAAACAAAGTCAATAGCTCAGGTACCTATTTTATTTGCTCATTTTCCTTCACGACCGCTCCTGTGTGTGTGTGCACGCGCGCTCAACAAATTCTGAAGAATATTCTACTAGCTCTTTTTTATTTCTAATGAGACCTTAATTCAAGCAAACAATTCCCATATATTATTTCAGTTCCACTGGTATTATTAAAACATATTCTGCGATATTGGAACTATTGTAAATATAAAAATTTAAAAAAAAAAGCATGGTCACTGCTGTGTAAAAGTGCTATTCAGTGGAAGATACACACATGTAAGAAATAATGGAGTTCAGCTGTCTGTCACATGTGCCATAACAAAGGTATCTGGAGAGAGCTGTGAAAATACCTGGGAAGGACAAGTAATTATTACCTTAGCGGATCTTGTCAGACTCTTCAGGAGGAGCAGTTAGGCTGGCTTTTGAAAGAAGAGTAGGTCAAGTTAGACAAATAGCTGTGGGGTTTTAAGAAAGAATGTAGAAGAAAAGTCACAATAAGGAGCATTAACTTAAACAGGGCATATTCTGAGAACAAGTAAATTCATAGGGGGCTCTTTAGTCTCTTATAGTTCAATTTTCCTTTCCTTTCAGAAACCCTAACTCAGCAAAGTGTGAAGCAGCCATAGAACATTTTGCCACACCACTGTCTGTGCCCATGCTTGTCTCGGGATTATATGAATCTGAAGCTGTGGCACTGGCTCATTTTTTGGGATGACGATAAGAGCCTTTACTTGTATGCTCCATTGCTCTGTCACTCCTTGATGTTTTCAAACTTTGCTGGTGCCAGTTTGGGCACTGGGTCATTTGCCTCTACAGAACAGCCTGAAGGGGCACCTGGGTGGCTCAGTCTATTAAGCGTTTGACCTGGGCTCCGGTCATGATCTCACAGTTCGTGGGTTCGAACCCCGTGTCGGGCTTGGTGCTGACAGCTCAGAGCCGGGAGCCTGCCTCAGATTTTGTGTCTCCCTCTCTCTCTCTGCCCCTCTCCCATTCATGCTCTGTCTCTCTGCCTCTCTCAAAAATAAATAAAACATTAACAAAAAATTTAAGAACAGCTTAAAGATGTGGTGCACACATATTCTCACAATGCATGTGGTCATAAAACCTGTTCTGCAAGCTTCCACACCTCAGGTTTATGAATAAATGCATTTGAAAAACAGAATTCTATAACACTGTTTTTTTTTCATCTGCCAAGAATAATGGAATCTTTCTCCATTCTAGGGGAGAAACAGAGCAAAGAAGATAGTCATCACACAATTTGAATGAAAGGTGACTGGAAGGTTAATTAATTTTCTTCCTCTAGGAAATTTGGACTTTGTTGCTAGAGTATTCTCTTTGGAACATGATTTACACAAATCACTAAACTGCTGATTTGATTATAAAATTTATTTTAAAATAGCTTCATTTTTTACATTGTTGATTCTATACTGTTAAAAAGGAAACTATACAATTCATCCCTTGTGCTGTGAAGATGGTGTAAAAAGAAAGAAGCACGCATCAAAGGTATATACATGCAATGTTTGAAAAGAAACTCCACAAATTCTCTTACTCTGAAAATTTTCCACCTATCCCTTTCAGTCAAATTCTCCTACAAGCATCAATATTTTCAATATTAGTGGATGTATAGATCTTGTTAAATTTGGGATAAATGCATACATTTATCATATGTTCATACATGTGTGGATCTGTGAATTCTTGCTTCCTCATGGTTGATTTGAATACTGGGGCTCCCTCAGGAGGTCTCACAGGGCCTTGGCACTCAACAAATACTATCTGTGAGCAGTACTGTAACACAATGAGCTTTACAATGATGGATGAACTTCCCAGAAGTCATCACCAGCCTATTTCATTGTACTACTCACAAGTATCAAGTTTACTGACAAAATTATCTTTGCATTATTTTGGATGATAAGTATGTTTCATGCCCATTCTCTGTTTGGAAAAAAACCCTCAGATATAATGCTCATGAAGCTTCTTAACGTTGGTAAAATCCATTCCATCTTTCCACATATAAGCAATTTTTTTTAAAATCTAGGCAATTTTGAAAAAATTTTTAATGTTTATCCATTATTTTTGAGAGAGGGAGACAGAGTGCGAGCAGGGGAGGGGCAGAGAGAGAGGAAGACACAGAATTTGAAGTCTATCACCCACTTAGCCCATTCCCCCCACTTCCTCTCTAGCAACCCTGTTTGTTCTCTGTATTTAAGAGTCTCTTACTGCTTTCCTCCCTCTCTGTTTTTATTTTACTTCATTTTTCCTTCCCTTCCCCTATGTTCATCTGTTGTATTTCTTAAATTCCATATAGGAGTAAAATCATATGATAATGGTCTTCCTCTGATTTACTTATTTTTCTTAGCATAGTACATTCTTGTTCCATCCACATTGTTCCAAATGGCAAGATTTCATTCTTTTTGATGGGTGAGTAACACTCCATTGTATTATACATACCACATCTTCTTTATCCATTCATCAGTCAGTGGGCACTGGGCTCCTTCCATAATTTGGCTATTGTTGATAGCACTGCTATAAACTATGGGGTGCATGTGCCCCTTCAAATCAGCATTTTTGTATCCTATGTATAAATACCTAGTAGTACAATTGATAGGTCACAGGATAGTTCCGTTTTTAACTTCTTGAGGAAGTTCCATAATGTTTTCCAAAGTGGCTGCACCAGTTTGCATTCCCACCAACAGTGCAAAAGTGTTCCCCTTTCTCTGCATCCTTGCCAACATCCGTTGTTTCCTGAGTTGTTGATTTTAGCCATTCTGACAGGTGTGAATTGGTATATCATTGTGGTTTTGATTTGTATTTCCCCGATGATAAGTGATGTTGAGCATTTTTTCGTGTGTTCTGTTAGCCATCTGGATATCCCCCTTGGAGAAATGTCTTTTCATGTCTTCCACCCATTTCTTCACTAGATTATTTGTTTTTTGGGTATTGAGTTTGATAAGCTTTTTATAGATTTTGGATACTTACCCTTTATCCAAGAAGTCATTTGCAAATATCTTCTCCAATTCCATCAGTTACCTTTTAGTTTTGTTTATTTTGTTCCATTTTTCATCTACAGAATGTCTCTCCCTCTCACCCTCTGTCACGCCAGTTTTTTTCATCAAAGAAACAGGTTGCTTATCATGTACAGTTTCTCACAGTCTGAATTTTGCAGATTGCATTCTCATGGTACCGTTTAATATGTTTCACAGACCCTTATTTATCCTGTAAATTTCTAATTAGATTTAGAGTCTTGGCCACATCCAAGTTACCATTTGGTTGGGTGGAGGACAGGACTCCATAGTGGAGCCTATTTCCATCCTCCACGTCTGCCTGATCAGATCAGCCATTGGTTAATATTGCCCAGACTCTTAGGGGATCTTCTGATATTTGGAATTAACAAATCAATTCAAAAATATTTCAAGTGTACTTAAAACTTACATGGGTCCCGCATAATTACTGTATTCCCCATTGCTACCTGGCACCAAAGATGGAAGCCATCACATTTTTGTTTCCAACCAATTCCACATCAAGTGCATTAAAATCATCCTTTTTCTTAAGTATACTATCACTTGAAAAGGGAATTCTTAAGGCTAAACAAAAGAAATCACCGCATATATATGAACTTATTCTAGTACACAAGTGAGGGGAAAAAATCGTATTTCAGACTGTGGCCTTCCTTTTGTGCCCCTGCTAATAACACATCATAAACAGTCATTCAGGGGACTTTTTTGTTGACTCATAGGAATACTTTATTTACTAATGATATTAATCATTTTGGGATATTGTATATATTGCAAATAGTTTTCTCAGTGTTGATGTTTTTATCTCTTTGAAGTGATTTTGGTCTTTAGAAGTCTTTAATTTTGATACTACAATCTATAATATTCTTTTAAGCTATCTTGGTTCCATTTCTTTAATAATGCCTAGGGGTTGGTACTTGTTTACACATTGAGATTTTCTAAATCATGCATTAGTCTCTATAAGCAACTTTAATACATTGAAAAAATGTATCAGTGCCTGGAGTAGTATGTAGCCAATCATTTTAGTTCTTTTATCCCTGAAGAAATGCTAAAGTACCAGATTCATTAATTTAATGAGGTTACATTAATCACTTGGAGAAAACGGCCAGTACTAAAGGCAAAAGTCCAAAGGAGGTAATAACACGCTGATGGCAAATAGGTTTAATTGTTAGCGCTTGCTTAGATGTGTCAATAATGAGACCTGCAATATAATGCCGTGACCATGTCTAACTATGACCCTATCTGGATTTAGGAAGACACAAAACCCCGATTAATTAGTAATATCAACAATAGGTTGAGGAGAGGGAATGATGGTACACTTGCCATTTATTTCCCAAATGGCAAATAACCTTTCCAAAACCAGTTCTTTACTGGTTACCATCATCATTTATGCCAGCTTCCTAAGATTACCACCGTATGCTGGAAGCATTGAAGAATGCAAGAAGGCATGACAGTAGCTTTATTTATGTTGATGTTTAAGTTAACCTTGAAGGAAAAAAAGAGTCTGTGTACCAAATATTGCTTGATGTCTTATAAACTTTATGTGGGAATTATTTGGTACATTGCAATAATACTCCATAGCCAATAAGTTGAGACAATTCTTACTGAGAAAATATTCAGGTCATTATATTGGGTACATCTTGAAAAAATTAAGTCATTTCATTATAGTAAGTGCACAAACTAGCCAACAGGAATCTTAATCACTGGGCTATATCTCAGGTGAAGGTGGAAAAAGCTCTCCAACTAGGTATCATGAAAATTGCCACTGTCAGAGTAGTCAGAGCTCAGAAAATTTGAGGACTGGCCAGTTTCTTGAGATCCAAAGTGACGCTACCAACTGTCCCCTCAGAGTGAGAAGCTTACCAGTATCTGCTTTGTTAATATTTATCAGCTACATTTCTGTCTCTTTACCCCATGTACCTTCAACTTTACTTTATGTTTCTTCTGCCGGGCCAGTCACTCATTCTTTCCTGTGAAGGTCTCTTTGACTCGTGCTCACACATGCATCCTGTTTAGTCCTATAAACGGCCACTTATTGGTATCTTTTCCTCTTTTTATCTTTCTGTTCCCACTACCATGAAAATGCCACTGACACTTTGTTAATAGATCTCATGTTAAAAGTCTTTATAACAACAGCAACAACAACAACAACAACAAAAAAGTACAAGAGAACTTTGGGAGATGATGGATATGTCTGTTACCTGGATTGTAGTGATCGTTTTAAGGATAGGTGCCCATGTCCAAACTCATCATATTGCCCCTATTAAATTTATGTAGTTTTGTATATCATGTATAACTTAATAAAGAAAAAGAAAGGAGGAAGAATGAGCAAATAAAAAATAGTTAATATTCATTCTTATGTAGCTTTTTCCAGAGTTTTGACGGACTGCTTGTATATTACAGACCAATTAATAACATATTCATATTTAACCAGAGGGATGGCACCCTTACAAGGCTGTCATGTCAGCTTACATAAAAGGAGATTCTGAAGCTTGGTGTAATGTACATTTACTTCTCAGAATTTTGAATTTTATCACAAAATGTGAATAAGTCTACAGTTTGTAAAACACAGCTTTAAAAATGTTCACGTTTCAAAGTATGCATAAGTAGTAAGCAAAGATTTTGTGAGACACAGGCAGAATTCATAACATATATTCAACAAAGATAAGTACTTAGTATAATATTAATCCTAAACATGGAGAGGAGTGGATGGTATTCCCTTGTATGAATATGTCGATTTTCTTTATCTATTCACCTGTCAGTGGACATTGGTTTGTTTCCATATTCTGTCTATTATAAATAATGCTGTAGTGCATATGAGAGTGCATATATCTCTTTGAGTTCATGTTTTTGTTTCCTTCAGGTTAATACTCAGAAGTGGAATTGCTGGATCATATGGTAGTTCTGTTTTAAATTTTTGAGGAACTTCCATACTGTTCTTCATATTGGTGACACCATTTTGCATTCCTGCCAGTGGTTTGTAAGAGCTCCAATTGCTCCATATCCTTGCCAACTTTACTTATCTATTTGCAACAACATAGATGAACTTGAAGGACCTTATTTAAAGTGAAATAAGTTGGTCACAGAAGGACAGATAAATACTACATCATTCCACTTACGTGAGGTATCTAAAATAGTCCAAAATCACAGAAGCAGAGGATAGGATGGTAGTTACCAGGATGTGAGGAAAGGAGGGAATGAAAGTTGTTGTTCAGTGAGCACAAAGTATCATTTACATAGGATGCAAAAGTTCTGGAGATCTGCTGTACTATATAGTGCGTATAGTTAGCAGTGCTATGTTGGGTAAACTTTGTTGAGAGATTAGATCCCATGTTAAAAGTTCTTATAACAACAGCAACAACAACAACAAGAAATATGAGAGAACTGTGGAAAATGATGGATATGTCTCTCACCTGGATTACAGTGATGGTTTTAAGGATAGGTGCACATGCCCAAACTCATCAAATTGTACATGTTAAATTTATGCAGTTTTGTACATCATTTATACCTTCATAAAGAAAAAGCAAGGAGAAAGAATGAGCAAATCAAAAAATACTTAACATTCATGAGGCCCCAGGGACAAAATATTTGTGATATACTAAACATTGAGAATGCACTAAATATACATGAAATATATGAAGCGCTCATATTCATGAGTACTTAATTGGTCACCCATTGGCAACACTCATACTGGCCCTTATCTCCTTGCCCAAGAGATACAAATAAAAGCAAAGTCATTATGAAGGCTAATTGACAAGCTTCAGCTCTGACCAAGCATACTTGTGTCTCTGATTCCCTAATAAGGGAAGTTTGTGTCATTGGTCCAGGATACCTTCCATCTATGGGCCCTCTTGCTAAACTCTGATACCAGAAATCACATCAGCAGCAGGGAAAGCAGAGGTAGAAGAGAGAAAGGCAGGATGCATGAATATGGCACACCCCAGGATTCAGGTAGTAGGGTCCTTGCATCCCATTTGTACACCGTCCGGTGTGTGTTAGCTTGCTCTGTTTCCTCCTCTTTATGATTATGTGTTATATGATTTCAGCCTTTGAATTTAGTTTTTGAGCTTTTTGCTCTCTGTCCTTTGGGATAACTTTCTTGGTGCTACACTTGAAGGCTGTCATTACATTAAGGTAATATCCCACATGACACTTGGCTTGCCCACGATTCATAAATAAAACATCTTTGCTTTAGGTTTGTTATTTAACATTAACTAAATGGAGTATAATAGTCAGAAGAACTAAAATAATAGTGTACTCGAAACCAGCCTTGGAAAGAAAGGAATTTAATGCTTACCTCTTCCTATTCCTTTTAGTATGAACTAGGGAAAAACCCTATACAGCTGGTTGCATTTAAATTGTCTGTTCCATCTCTAAGAATGATACTGCTTCTAATCAGAGTCTCTCCCTATTATGTGTTTAATACAAATCCATCAGCATTTACATTCTCCATAATATTACACCTCAACTCTATTATTACTCTAGTCAAATTTACTTTATAAACCCAATAATTTTCACCATCCCGACTGTCCATGAACTATTTTTCCCAATGAGCCATAGGTAGTTTTAACAAGAACATGGATTAATGCCCTATTCCTGACTCACAGTCTTAATCTTCCTATTAGAGCTTGCAGTTGTCCTTATAGTTGAAGTCAGAATTTAGTTACTGGTCATAATTTCTACATACTTGGTGTTTGTTTTCTATTGATGCCATGACAGATAACCACAAAGTTAGTGGTTTATAACAACAAAAGTATTATTTGAGAGTTCTGTAGAAGTCCTAGGCAGGTTTCACAGGGCCAAAATCAAGGCATTACCAGGGCTGTATTCATTTACGGAGAGGGAAGGGACTCTGCAGCAGTCCCAAGCTTGGACCATGTGATCCAATAGGCCTTTGTGGTGTTGGAGGTGTCAGTAGTATGAAAGAGGCTGTCTAGAGTTCATGGCAAGCTCCATTGGGAGAATCTCAATGAAGAGTTTGGGGGTTCTGGTGCATATGCCTTCTGCAATAGGAACTACTGTTTTGGAGAAACCACCATTGGCGTGTTAGTGGGCATTGGTAGAGATGGAGTCCTGATTTAAGTGAGGATGTGGCCAGAACTGCCTATCACGAGCTAGATCCTGTCACACCCATCTGTTGGTAGGTCTCACACATTGGGCATACTCATTAATAATTTATCCTATAGATGCAAAATGGATGGTGGCTAAATTGCCGTCTAACTCAGGGGTGGCCTACGACATTGGTGACACTACATAGAGAAAACCCTTCTAATTAGCAGGGCTTCTGATTGTGAATCTGGTTATCTGCACTGTATAAAAAGAAAAGAGGCCTAAAGTTAGAATATATAAATATTGATTGGTAGTGATCAGTGCTTTGGGTGGTTGATAAGGGCCAAGAAGGAAAATACAGGAAAAGATTAGACAGAAGTACAAAGAGATATGAGGTAGAAGCCTATGGATGGACATATGAGAATGACCATGAGGTGTGAATATTGTTGTATTCTATGTTAATGCTCACAAGAAAAGATTCTTCACAGAAGAGACCAGAATCAAAAATGACGCAGCCAGGGACATCAGCCCACCTCTCTCATTGGATACTTTACTGGTGGTGCATTAGGCACATGAATAAAGTGGTCTTGATGGCAGAGGTAAAGACTGTGTGCCCAACAGCATTTGCTTCTACTGGCTGATCTACTAAAGCCAATGTAAAAGGTATAAATAGCCAACAATAAATGCCAAAAATCAGCCCCCATTTTGCAACAATCTCTGAGAAGACCAACTGGTCATTTGGTGCCATATTGGCTACATTTGACTCCTTTCATTCTGGAAAGGCCAACAATTTGTTCTCAAAAGAATAGGTAAATATTTAGTGTTTAGGTTTGCCTTTCCTCCTCATTGGGTCCCAGTTAGTATTGCTAATTAAAGTTTTATGGAGTGATGGACACACTGGTATGCGATCTCACAATATATTCCAGTCAACCAGCATTACAGCAAAATAGGGATTTGCTTACCTCGGGCACACACCATCAGATGCCATAGAGTCTTGTAGGAAAATTCAGCTAAACTGTGGACTAGTATCAGTGAGTAGCTATAGAGGGCTGCACACTTTCCTCCCTGAACTTCAGCAGCTCTTCAAAGGAATGACTTGAGGGGATGCTTCAGAATGCTCCCTAGTATTGTCAGCTGGGAAAAAAAGGAACAATAGGCAATGTCAGAAATCACAACCAGACCCCCCCCCCCAGCTTTCTTATAGAACAAAAGCTTAATTTGCAGGGGGAAAAGCAACAACAGCTTTTACCTTACTGTACTAGAAATTCATTTCAACTAGGAGAAGAAAATGGGGGGAAAGCTCTACATAGGGGCAGGATAGGAATACTTGCTACACCCAGCACTACAGGTGGGAGAAGAATAGGGGCAATTGTGAAGGTTACACTCCACAGATTTAAGGAGGCTGCTAAGATTGAAACTTGCTGAGAACATCAGATAATGTTCTTCCTCCTCTCCTTCCTACTACCGAGGTAATAACACTCAGTAAAATACAGGTAGGAGAACTGAGAGATACAGATTCTCCTCAAGGCACAGACATTGAGAAGCGCTCCCTGGTGAACGAGCCCACACCAAAATGCATGTTGTCACTAAAGGCTTATGAAGTCTCTATGGCCCTGAGGGTAAAACTGAACACCAAACTTCAACCCCCACCCAATATTTAACTGGATTAACACAACCCCCCACACTAAAAGGACAGGAGAAGGAAAGGTATACTCATCTCCAAGCATGAGATAAAGTTGCCTCAGAATCTACTGCTATATGATATGTATGGCTTCCAACAAAAATTACAAAGCACTTGAAAAGTCAAGAATAAACAATCTGAAGATACAAAGTAATTATCAAAACCAGCCTTACATATGACCAACAGCTGGAACTGACGGGAATTTAAAGTAACTATGAATAACATGTTAAAGGCTCTAATAGAAAAGTTAGACAACATGAAAGAACTGATGAGTAATTTTTATCTAGAGTCGGAAACTATAGGAAAGAAAGCTAATGGACATACTTGAATTCAAAAACACAGTAACAGATATAATAAAGTTTTCTACATACATCATTTTTCAGATCTCTGAAGATGGAATTCAGTTGTTATATTTCCTTACTTTATACTTTTACCAGTGTAAGAACTCAGAATGATTTGACTGATCAAGTGTTTTAGACTTATTTATATTTCTTTTGGATTGCTTCAGTAGCAAAATAAAAACAAGCAAATCCAGTAGAAAGTTATTTTACTGACTCAACCTTGTTCAAGTGTGTGTGTGTGTGTGTGTGTAAATGTATATTTAAACTGATTACCTTAAATTTAATCAAAACATCTGAATTAATTTCTTCATAATGCCACTAATTTTCAGTGATTGGATTTGGGTATAATGATAGGGAAAAGGTTTGTATCTGAGGCTAAGAATGTTACTTATTCCAGAAATTTCTGCATGTTAGAAAAGCATGCATCCTTTTAGTCAGCAACAGTTTTGTGTTTCAGCTCAGACTAAACTTCCCAGGGAATTCCATTAAATCGAATTGTTCTGTGGGAAGACAACACTCTGTGATATAAAACAGCCCTCAGCAATTTGCTAAATTGCTTTTTCATTAAACCATATTTTAAAAAGCATAAAGGATCAATTTGAACATTCCTCCTCAGCATAATACACATGACAAAATCAAGAAAATCTTGAATGACAATCCAATTAGTGTTCTGTTGAATAGTGCTATTAAAAAAACAACAATCATATACATTCCACCCACAGGTACTGCTGTTAAGAACACTATTTGTTATTTGTTGAGTGCTGATGGTCAACAGACACAGCCCCTGCCCTGGGGGCTTATTCTAGAACCTGGACAGCCAAGGGGATCTGAATAAACTATGCCAGTGAGTGTGAAGCTTTGGAGCTTATGTCCCCCTATAAATTTCTCTTTTCTCTTCATTCCCCTCCCCTTTATTTTTATAAAACACTGTATATAAAGCAAATACATCACTGTAATTTTTTTCAGATTTCTCAGTGGTAGTTTACATTAAACAAGTCACATGTCAATTTATGATAAAGTCCTTTAACGTTATTTAAGTACAGATAACTGAAAGTCCATGACACCTTTTCACAGAGAAGTTGAGATTAAATCCGTAAATATTTGTCATATAACAAAAATATTTCAAGTGCACAAATGATCTTTTCTCATTTTCAGAGAACAGGAAACTATCTTAGTTGGAGAGTAGAAAGAAGAAAAGAAGGAAGACCTGTTAACTACACACTATTTATTCACAGCTGTTTGATGTCTTTGTTTTACCTGACAGCTTTTCTCTATGGTATTTGAGTCTTTTCAAGTGGATTTTGTCCCGGAGGAAGGTTTCCTTAAGAAAGTTTTTAAATAGCTTTTGAAGTAATCTTAAATATATACATATATATGTATGTTATGCATATATGTATATAAGTAAATCTTTTATTTAAGCTGGTAAATATAGTATAGAATTACACAATGAACACTTGGAAATCATGAGTTTAATGTGATATAAATTAGTTGTTTAGATGAACAGAAATACATTATTACCCTCATGGAAGAGAACACCACGAGTTTTCAGAAAGCAGTTTAGAACAAAAATCAAGATATAGCACATGCATGTGTGCTTCGGAGATGCAAAAGCAGTCTATCATCTATCTTGAATTTTCATAAGTTTATTATCCTGAGATAACATTTGAAAGGCTTTCCAGAAACAGGAAGACATAAGTTTCTGGTTCTAATTTAAATAGTCATATGATATGTGACCTTAATGTAGTAAGAGGTATTCTGGCCAGGGTAGGTTCTTTTATGGATCAAATGTATTTTTGTTAAACTGTAAAAATTTAAAACAAATGTCTCCCAAGCTGGGGGAAAAAAAAACCTCAAGGGCATCATCAGTCATAGGTCTAAAACACATGCCCAAATAATTAACAGCTAAATCATAGTAAAGAAAAAAATAGCTTTTCCTGAACAATTTGTGGTAGTTAATATTTAAAGTCTTAGAAGACAATTGTTCTAGAATGACTGATTCTCTCTTTGCACTTCAATTAATAAACATTAATGAGTCAATTAGGTAAAAGTAGAAATAAAACAGAGAAGCATTCAGTGCTTGTAATTTTTTCCTTTAAAAAATTTTTAGTAGATTTTTAAAGTTCTAGAGAACTAAATGATACAATAGAAGACATTATAAAAAGTTTCTCTCTCTGTAGCTCTGTTGCACTTAACATACATTCACCTGTCTTTGATGTATTTCGATAGTTTGTCTACTCTGCCATTACTTTTTGCACATTTATATGCATATGTATACCCACCATATATCAGAGGAAATACTATGCACTTTGCATTATGCTTCACTTTTTAAAGTTTTTATGGTACACTATATATCCTTTTCCATATTAGTAGAAAAAAAATAAATGCTTTAAAAAAGTAATTGAGACGGATGCATGGGTGGCTCAGTTGGTTGAGTGCCTGGCCCTTGATTTAGGCTCAACTCACGATCCCTGGGCTGTGGGATTGAGCGCCACGTTGGGTTCCACACTGGGGGTGGAACCTACTTGGGATTCCCTCTTTCTCTTTTTTTTCTGCCCTTCTTCCCCACCTGTGCACTCAAGCTCTCTAAGTAAAAAGTAATTGAGAATTTTTTATAGTAAGATGTGCATTAAATTATTCAATCATTTGCCTAACTATGAACATAAAGGTTTTCTTTCATTTTAGTGCTATTATGAATGGTGGAGCCATAAACATCTTTGTGTGACTTTCTAGGTGAGTGGGCTTCTCTCTCTCCAAGACACATTTCTTCAAGTGGAATTGCTGGATCAACAGAATGTGTCATTTTAAATTTTGCTATAGAGGACCAATCCCATTTCCATTTCCAAAGAGGGCTTAGCACACAGGATTTCAGAAGGAAGGTAAGACTGCTCCCACCTCTTGCGTTTCACCTGCACTGACTCCTATCACTTGTTTTTTTTATTTGGGGGGGGGATCAAAAAATATCACAAGATCTTTTTGTAATGATCTGCATTACTCTGCATTACTCACCCTAGTGGTGAAGCTAAGAAACTTCTCAGTATGATTGTTTCTCATTTATGTTTTCTCTTTCCTCATTGACTTCCCTGACAGCTGGCATTCTTTTAAAATTAACTTATAAGAGTTCTTTTTATTTTTTTAAGATTTTATTGTTTAAGTAATCTCTCCACCCAAAAGTGGGCTCAAATTTATAGCCCCAAGATCAAGAGTCGCATGCTCCACTGACTGAGCCAGCCAGGAACTCCAGGAGTTCTTTTTATATTTGAGATATAAGCCCTTTGCCTTATTTGCTTTTGACTTTATAAAATATATTTTATAATACATACATTTTTAAATAATTGAAATCAAATCTCTGTCTTTTCCTTGATGAGTTTTACCCTTTCTGTATTGTTTCAAAGGCTTTCCTAGCCAAAGATTAGTCAAATATGTAATGATATTTTTGCCATTGGCCTATTGGAGAATCAGTGGTAGTAGAAGCCAGATAAGCTTTAGTGAGGGAAGTAGGAGCTGTGAGTTACTAAAGAGGTTCCATACACGCCACCAGTGCTGTTCAGTTATATTCTCATTGATCAGTGATGCGTATGTAAAGAAAAAGGCTGGCTGATGTCATCAGAGAGGGCTGCTTTGTATAATCTGGGAATGAGCCCCTCTTTCACCGAGTGGAGTTTTGAGGACCATGCCTCTTTCTAGCTGATTGGACAAAAAAAAAAATGTATGTGCTGCTTGAAATGCAGCGTGTGCTGTCCTTCAGGATGACTCCAGAATGGAGCTATACCATCCCAGTAGGCTACCTATGGTTGGTGCCAGCAAACTGCACAGAGAAGCCTATGACTGGGGCTCAATTTGTTGCTCTTTAGTTATCAACTGCTCCTTGAGAATTTCCCCTGAAACAACAGATAGGGTTTGTGGGAAGGACTTTAGTGAGTTGAATAAGCATGCTCATCTTCTAAGAGAATAGTTTATGAAAAATGGGACCATGACCACCAGCTTGCACATAGTCCTGTATTTGCAAGTTGTCTTTGCTGAGAGTTTCTAGACAAGTTGAAATAGATTCCTTTCTCCCTTCTTCCTTCCTCCCGTCTTCCTTTCCTTCATCTATCAGCAAGTATTTACTAAACAACTATAATACACCTGGTATTATTTCAGAATCCAGGCGATAGAGGTGAACAAGACAGGCCCATCCCTTCCTTTGTGGCATTAATATTCCGGTAGAAGAGAATAGCACTTGATTCATGATGGACAGCTTGGTTTATTTGAACATCTGCTATTTTGTAAGTGAGGTATTCAGTCTTACCCATAGCCTAGTAGAAAGCCAAAAACTTTTTTGAAGAAGAGAATAGTTATTTGCAGTAGAGGGCATGACAGTGCGCCAGATAAGGGCTTCCACTGTGATTTTCTAATCATGGCTTGCCACCACTCCATAAAAGGATGAAATAACACACACATGCATGATGCCACCCTTAATTTCCTGGGTTTATACGACAGAAAGTCTGAGGTATTTGCACCTCAATGAGATCGACTGGAGAAACTCTGGTTGCTCTGAAGCATACTCAAAATATGTCATCCTTTGGATCAGCTAGTAAATAGGTTGGAAAGGTAAACTCAAGTAAGGCATATGTTTTCTCCAAAATCTAAAGAACCACAGAATGTTTTTCTTACTGCTGGGGTGCAAGGTACAGCAAAATAATTCTTGACATTGAAAGGGAGCTAGACTCCCACAAACTTATGTGGTAGGCCCTTAACCTCCCATTCTTTGACATATGTGCTTTCTGTCCAGACTGGCTACGTCACGTTCTCTGTGTTCTATCAGCATCATTCCTAACTTAAGGACAGACATTATATCCCTTGGAGGAATAGAAAATGTAAGGTCTCTGTGGACCAAATTACAAAAAACATTAGAGAGTAGACATAATCCAGGTAGAGTCTGTACTTTGTTTTCTCTTTCAGATAAAAACAGTGTTTCTATTGCTTTACATTAATAGGGATAAAGAAGAAATATTACCAAATCAGCTGCTTATTAATTATCAGAGACTGTATTTATTTGCCTAAGTAAAAAGGCCACATCCAGAATCACAGCTAAAATTAGTTAAATATACAATGATCATTTGTTAATTTCCAGGGCTTACCCATATTTAAAGTAATATGGGAAAAAAGTCACCACCTTTGTATCTTCTAAGTCTTCGATAGAGTCACCAGTCTCTATAGTTGGACAGTAATTCAGGATTACTAGGCTTTTTTCATTTTATTTACTTTAGAGAGTGTGTGTGAGTGGGGGAGAGGGGGAGAGAGGGAGGGAGGGGGGGAGAGAGAGAGAGAGAGAGTGAGTGAGAGAGAGAGAGAGAGAGAGAGGGAGAATCTTAAGTAGGCTCCATGGTCAGCGTGGTGCCCAACGTGGGGCTCAAGCCCACAACCCTGGGATCACAACCTGAGCTGAAATCAAGAATCAGATGTTCAACTGACTAAGCCACCTAGGAGCCTCCAGGATTACTTTGATTTAGAATTTTGGTTTGGAGGAGGGTTCCAGTGGTTTCCATTTAGTGTCTTATCACAGTAGTCCTTACCCTGTTTGATAGAAAACTAATGTGGGAGATCTGCCAGTTCTCAGTATTTCTATTCCTACTACATATTCAGCAAGTGGAGACCACTAAAATCCACTTCCTCTTTTCCCCTCAACAAAATGTTAGGCTGTAATATTGCCTATCTTCCCTTGCATATACAGATGGTCATATAATTAGATTTTGCCAAAAAAAAAATGTTAACAGGCATGATGTGTACCATTTCTAAGTTTTTTTTAAAGCATGTCTCCCTCTTCATGTGTCCCCCTTTCCATAGGTGGGGTACAGGCAGCAAGGTTATGGGACAATGAAAGAGCTCTAGGAGAGGAGCCTGGGTCCTAAAGTTATATATAAGGAACTCCTGCCCAGACTGTTAGAAAGTGAAAAATATATTTCTATTGTGTTTCAGCCATTATATATTTGGAAGTATATTTGTTACACTATAATCTAGCAAAAATATATTTGTATATTATATATTTGAGAGTTACCATAGTCTAATATCACTGTGTGAACTCGGGATTTCACTAGGCCTATTGTAAGCAGACTCAGATTGAAATTCATTTGTCACTTTCAGAAGCCTATACATCAACAAGTAAATTGTAGTGGGTGTTGGATCATCAGGTATTGGTATTTTGTCAGAATTAGTGTTCAACACTAAAGACCCAAAAGATCTGGGCACATTCTATTTCTCAAAGTAAAATAATCTTAGTAAATAGTTACAGGTTCTTTTCTGGCAGGCAAGATGGACCGTTTGCTTATAGACGATATTAGCACAGGTCTTCTCAGGGCTGTCCAGGCTTCCCTTCATTCAAAGGACTAAAGCTATGGGGGCGCCTGGGTGGTTCAGTCAGTTAAGTGTCTTGATTTCAGCTCAGGTCATGATCTCACAGTTTGTGGGATTGAGCCCTGTATCAAGCTCCGTGCTGACAACATGGAGCCTGTTTTGGGATTCTCTCTCTCCTTGCCTCTCCCCTGCTCTCTCTCTCTTTCTCTCTCTCTCTCTCAAAATAAATGAATAAACAACAACAAAAAAAATAACTAAGGTTAGCTACTGAGCCAGGTATAGGAATTTGGGAAGATGACCATGATTCTCTGAATATTTTTGTTTGCTTGTTCTATTTTGTTTTTATACTTTTTAAACACGAGTCAAATAAAATTTAGTAAGCAGCCTATGCATTTCGCTTCTAATAATTATCCGATTTTAAATTAGAAATAATGAAAATCTCTATGGGTCAAGCAATTTAGATTATATTGCTAGTAACCAGAGCCTCGCTCCTGAGGTTAGTTGCCACTGTGTCACCCAGGGTCCTCGTTGACCCATTAGGGTCAGAAAGACCATTTCAACTGCAACCCACAACAGAATTTGCAGCTTTGAGGGACAGTCACTAATATATTTTCAGAGAGATAATTTGTTTCCCAAGGCCTTCGACAAAGGAGCAGCTTCTAGGCCGTGGGAGAGGGGGGTGGTATACATTTCACTTGATCAATTCCCTCCCATGTTCCAATCTCCTGCCCTCAGAGTTTCTTCTTTCCAAGAAAGGAAGTTCTTGGAATGGATAGAGGTTAGAGTTTCTTTTAGTCCACTCATAGCCCCCAGAATTTTAGCAAATGCCTTGCCCTGAGAATTCTGGAATTTTGTCCTCTCATTGACCTTGTATAGGACCTTTAGAAGCAGATACCCCCCAACCCTCCCCCACTTTTAAAATTCCATATAGTAAGTATATGGTTGCAGAAAAGTCTGCTCTTAGTGTTTACTTTATTCCAATAGACCAGAGACAATAATTTAAAGAGAAACTTTGTCACTATGTATCCTGGACTGACAGATTCCTACTGATGAACACCTATAGAATGTTCATTGCCTCCAACCCCAAGTCTGCAGAATTCCGTAGATTTTTCTGAGGTTACTTTGACGGCAACCTGCTCCCTGACAACAATTTAAGTTATGGTTCTTGCTCATAGCAACAACCTTGGATTCCGGTTAGCGTTAGCAAAAAAGAGTTTAATAAAATCATGTCATCGTGTAGCTTAATTGACGGGAAGACTAGAAAACCAAGCTCTGAAAGTAGGCAGAAACACCAGGGAGCTGGAAAGCTTCATTATCGCCAAGGCCCAACCTCTGGAATAGCTGAGTAGGATGCCTGTGCGGCTGGCTCAAGACACTGTGCAAACTACTGGCACTACCACCACCATAGCTACTGGCCACTGCAGTTGAATGGAATTCCAAGTTGCTTTTCTTTCCTTTGTGCCACTTGATTCAGTTCTGCCAGCTACAAACATTCACTTTACCTAGGCCAAGGTCATGAGCCTGCTTCCTAGTGGATAAGGAGAATGAGAACCTGGACTTCTGGGCTACTTCACTGGGAACTGATGCCCTCCCATCCCAGCATGTTCTCAACTGGGGGATTCCCGTGACAAATGAAAAGAGGTCAAATGATGGGCAGCCAAAACCTCAGCAAAGGAAATATCTCTAATAGCCCACTAATATGAAATTTGACTTTTATTTCAATTACTAGGCAATAAATGTTTCAAATTTTATTTGAAGTATTTTTCAAATTTTGGCTAATAGAGACCTTTGTGTCTTAGAATATATCTGAAAACCTTTTTTAGTCTTCCTCCTTCTCCTCTTTCTTTTCTTTTCTTTTCTTTTCTTTTCTTTTCTTTTCTTTCTACCCCCCAACATTATGAATACTTATAGTAATCATAGAACTTTAGACATGAAAGGCATATTTCCATCTCATTTCAGCCTTTCTCCCACCTTTGGCAGGATCACATAGAGATGATTTACCTTTGATTTCATCTGTTCACTTATTCAATAAACATTTACTGAGTGTCTAGGCGGCTGAGACATTTCCTCTCAGGTCCAACACTGCAAATGGTGTTGGAGTTGAGCATACTGCTAACTGGGAGAAAAGACACTAAGTTATATCACACCCACTGCTTAAGACTTTGTGGCGCTGCAGTTTTAGTCTTCAGATGGTCCTTACAGTGGTGATCCTTGCCACTTAATAAGATGCTGCTCCAAGGAATGAGGTGGGGAAGTCCAAGCAGGAAGCAGCTGGGCCTGGATCCATATTTCCTCATCCTGCAATTGGAGTGTCCACAGGGGGGTGCAGTTGCGAATGATGAAATTCTCAGTGGCAAAGAAACTTCCCAAGTGGCAGGTGAGTGGTATGTGAAGAAGACTGAAGGATGGCCTTTGTTGTTGATAAAGCCGAAGAACTTTATTCTGACATACTTTACTATTTTGAGGATTGAGGATTCCCATTTTTAGATTACAATCCTGGCCTCGGTTACTATGGAAAAACCTTAAAATGCCTGTTAGGTAGAACCAATTACTGTGTTGAGTCTTATTTAAGCTCCAAACCTGAGACACTTCATGTCCTTGTGTTGCATTCACAAATAAAATGCAAGTCCCGTATTCCCACTCCTTGAAAGGAATAGCAGCAAATTGTTTATATCCTTTTAAAATGCTGTGAAATTTATATAACACATAACAAAAATTTGTAATAATCATCTTCATTTATCAGGCTTTCCAAAGCTCGTTCATCACAGCATAGAAATTGCCACTATGACGTCTTGTTCCACTTTATCCAAAAGTTCAATGAAACTTTAAAAACTAGTTTTCATAGGATCTTCTCTCTCTGCTTATGTCTTCCTTCCTTCCCAGATATGTTATTTCTTCCAATAAAAAAGTTCTTTGCATTACATAGATTTGAAAGATCAGCTTTCATCTTATTAACCAACTGCTTGGCCCATGTGCTGAGCAGGAAGAATTTACCTTGTCCCTTAGAAGCCAAGAGAGGGGGAGGCTATGTACATTTATATATTTTAATTTTGTCTGTCATATAGTATTTTGCTGACTTTTGTCAATATGTTTTTTTTTTTTATAATCTTGGAGGCACACAGCTAACAGTAACTATTCCTAGGGATCAGAACTATGAGATAGTTGATTTGGGCAAGTTCAGATATATTTTTTTTAACGTGCATTTATTTATTTAGAGAGAGAGGGTGGAGGAGGGGCAGAGATAGAATCCCAAGCAGGCTCTGCAAGTGTCAGCGCAGAGCACAATTCGGGGCTCAATCTCATGAATCATGAGATCATGACCTGAGCTGAAATCAAGAGTCAGACGCTTAACTGACTGAGCCACGCAGGCACCCTGCAAAGTTAGATATTGAACAGACAGTAGCAAATAAATGCTAGATCAGGGACTTCTATGAGCAGAAAGCCAGGTCCTACTATGGCATAGAGCAGTGAGACCCAGCTGGTACTTAGGATGCTTACATGAGGAGAAGAGGAGAGTTATGTGTAAAGAGTAAGCAGGAGCTATGTAAGCTAATGTGTAGGAAGGGAAGGGACATGTTTCAGGCAGAGGGAATAGCAGTATGGTCTTGAGGCTAGAGATATCATAGTATGTTTCAAGAATTTGGAGAAGTCAAAACAAGAAGAGTAAAATGGGATGGAGCTGAAGACATCAAAGGACTCAGATGACACAGGCATTTAGATTATGTTAAAGGACACTGAATTTTGTTCAGTGAACACTGGAAAGCCACTGGAGGATTTCATTCCAAGCATATCATTTTCATTTGAAATCGCCACTCTACAGACTGAAGACTGGATTGGGGTGGAGACCCACTGAATGCTAGATGGGCATGTTGGGATTTGTAGCATTTCCAAGGAGAGACAGCTGCATCAGGTAAGGGCTAGAAGTGCTTAAGAGAGTATATGAACTTAGGAGCTCTTTAGAGGAAAAAATAAAGTGCCATGACTTCTTGACTGAAGGGATGTTGGTGACTAAAAAGATAAATGAGTCAAGGGGGGCTTCCTGGGTTCATGGTCAGAGCATCTGGGCGGATGGATGGTAGTGGCTTTCACTTATGTGGGGAGCCCTGGAGGAAAATCCGTTTGCTGTACATATGCTCATTGGTACTTAAAATTGAGGCATTAGGAATGTTGGCATATACATCTTAAATCTTTCCTTAAATAGGTTTGTTGAGGTATAATTTACATACAATAAATTTCACTGGTTAAGGATACAGTTTGAATGAATTTTGAAAAACAGAGTCATGTAACCAGTATAACCATGATGCAGGACATTTCTGTCATCCAAGAATGTTTCCTAATACTCCTTCATCCTCTGTGCTCCCCAGAGAGTCCTGGCACCTGGGACGGATATGTTGTCACTTTATTTTTATCTTTTCTAGACTTTCACATAGAGTAATGCTTTCAAGATTCATCCACACTGTCACATGTATCAGTAGTTTGTTTTCTTTTATTGCCAAGTGCAGTTCCACTACAAGGGTAGAAGAAAATTGTTTATCTTTTCACCAGTTCATGGACATATGGGTTGTTTTCAGTTTGGGGCAATTATGAATAAAGATGGTATGAAATGCCAGTAGTCTTCTGGATATACCATTTCTCTCAGTAAATATCTAGGATTGAGTTGCTGGGTTGTATGATAAATGTATGTTTAAGGTGCATAAGAAGCTGTCAAGCACGTTTTCCCCAAAATGGCCATACCATTTTGGATTTACATAAGTAATGCCTGAGAGTTCCAGTCATTCCACATCCTAGCAAACATTTCGTACTGCAGATAGTTGACATGTTCTACAATCTAATGAGTGTGTAATGTTATCTACTCATGGTTTTAATTTGTACTTAGTATTTATTTCTGTAATCACTAATGATGTTGGATATCTATATGAAATAGGAACCCTTTCTCACCTTATCTACCAAAATTAATGTAAAAATGGATTGCATTTCAGTTGGATAAATGTAGGAAGAAAGCCTTTAAAAGTTCTAGAAGAAAATGCAGGAAAAAAACCTGGATATTGCGCTATGGATAAATTTCTTAATTATAAAGCCAAAGGATAAAACATCATGGACATATTCATAAAGCAGACTTTATAAAAATTAAAAATGTTTGCTCTTCCAAATACAGTGCTTAGTAAATAAAACAGCAAGCCACAGACAAGGAGAAAAAGTTTACAAAATTTGTATCTGCTGAAGGATTCCCACTCCCCCACCCCTACCCCTGCCCCAGTTTGCATAGGTTTTGTTGAGAAATCTGCTGTCATTCCTATTCTTGTTTCTCTACATAATGTGTCTTTTTCCCTCTGGCTGCTGTTAAGATTTTTTATATTTCTCTTTTGTTTTTAGCAATTTGATTAAGATATGTGTTGGCATAGTTTTCATTATGTGTGCACTGCTTGCATATATACATTTGTAGTTTTCATCGTATTTGGATAATTTTCAGCCTTTGGATAATTTTCAGCCTGATTCATTCAAATAGTTTCTTTTTTATTTCTTCTCTCCTTCTATGACTACAGTTACTCAGATGTTGGATCATTTGTTAGTATCCCACAGCTCAGCAACATTCAAGATATTCCTTCTTGTTTTTGTTTTGTTTTGTTTTGTTCTGTCTCTTTGCTTCACTTGGGATAGTTTCTACTGTTATGTCTTCAAATTCACTAATCTTTCTTTCTGAGGCCCTTGTCTGTTTTCAACCCCACTTGGTGTGTTGTTCATTTGAAATATTGTAGTTTTCATCTCTAGAATATCCAATTGAGTCTTTTTTATGTCCCTTCTCAGATTCCTGTTTATCTTCTTATGAAGTTACAGCATGTCTCCATAGCTGCTTTAATGGTTTTGTTGGCTCATTCCATTATATCTGTCATACCTAATCTAAGTTTATTAATTGACATTTCCTCCTTGTTTATGAGCAATATTTTTCTGCTTTTTGAATGCCTGCAGTTTTATATTGGATGTCACAGAAGTAGAGTTTTTCCTCCTTGCTGCTTATTTTTTATTATTACTTTAAATACAACAGACTTTGTTCTAGAAGCCTAAGTTCCTTGGAATCAGATATATTATTTTGAGGCTTACTTTTAAGCCTTGTTGGAATGAGCTCAAATCAATTTTAACTACAGGGCTAATTTAGCCCCTAACTACTACGCATGTAATTTTCTTAGAGCATTATCAAATGCCCCCTTGCATTATGAAGTCCTTCCACTCTAGCTGGTGGGAATATGTAGCACTTGAAGTATTTTTTAGTCTAACATTCTCTGCCTCCCCTGCCCTCTCACCCAGACTGTTGGTTGTTTCTTCATAATGCGTGCACAAATCAGAACACAGACAATTACTTCAAAGTTTGCTCAGTAAACATCCAGAGTTCACTCTCTGTGGTAGGTTTAAGAATATATCCACAAATTCTTTGATATTCTTCCCATCAAATTGTGGAGTAACAGTTTCCTTTGAGTTGTTAAACTTAGTGACGCATGTCTGACAAATAGACTGTGGCAGAAGTGATGGGTTATCACTTCCACAGTTAGGTTATCAAAACACCGTGTGGCTTCTTTCTTGAGTGCACTCTTTTGCTTCTTCTCAAAGAGCTGCTCCAAGGGAAGCTAGAGTCTTCAGGCCAGTCATGTTATCAGTGACTGTACCCTGCAGCTCTGGCCACCGGCTGAGTTGCATCCTTATAAGAAATCTTAAGCCACAACTATTCAGATAAGCCATCCCTGAATTTTAAACAGTAGGAGACTGTGTGAGCAAATATGTGTTTATTTTTTTTTTATGATGCTAAGTTTTGGAGTAATTTCCTATGTAGCAGTAAATAACTAATACATATTTTGGTACCTTAAAGTATTTCTGTAACAACATAAATAATACATATTTTGGTGCCTTAAAGTAAGTATTTCTGTAACAACAATAACTTAAGTTGTGAGTGTGGCTTGAAGCTGGGTAGTGACCATTGAGGAACATATTAGTGAAAGCCTAAGGTAACTTGAAGAAGCTGTACTTCAGGTTTTATTTTGAAATAATTTTGTACTCACAGAATTTGTAAATATAATACAAATAGTTACTATCCAGCCTTTATCTAGTTTCCATCAATGATAATGTCTTATATAACTATAACACATTATCAAAACAAGGAAATTGATATTGATACAATATTATTGAGTAAACCACAGACTTTACTTGGATTTCACCAGCTGTGTGTATGTTTCCATGAAATATTATCATGTATTGATTTGTGTAACCACAGCCATGATTAAGCTTCCTATTTCATTATCACAGTGAAATTTCCTTTTGCCACTTATATACATAGACACTCTTCCAAAATCTAATCCCTAGAAGCAACTAATATGTTTTCCATCATTATAATCTTGTCATTTCAAAAACAGCATGTAAATGGAATAAAAGAGCTTATATTCTTCTGAGACTGACTTTGTGATCCATTTAATAGTTTATTTAATGTGTGAGAATTTCAGATGACTCCACTTCCTTGTCAGTACTTGGAATTGTCAGTGTTTTGTATTTTAGCATTCTAACAAGAATCCAGTGATATTTAATTATGGTTTTAATTTGCAGTTCTCTACCAATTAATGATGTTTGATACGTTTTCCTCTGCTTCTTGCTTCTGCATATACTGGCCTTTCAAGTATTTTCCCTATTTTCTAGTTGGATTATTTGTTTTGGTAGTAGTGAATTCAAAGATGTTTGAAAACATTCTGAATTTAAGACCTTTGTCAGATATGTGGTTTTCAAATTTCTTCTCCCAGGCCCATTGTTACATTCTCTCAACAGAGTCTTTTTCAGAAAAAAAGAAATGCTTTTAATTGGAGTCCAACTTACCACTTTTAATACTTTTTAAAAAATTATTCTGTTTTTAGAAAATAATTCTTTGTTCCTTCTTAAAGAACATGTCTAAGAGCTCTTTGTTTAACCCTAAGTTACAAAGACCATGAATTTTGTTTCTTATTTTTTTCTAGAAGTTTCAGGTTTTGTAGTCTTGTGTTTTATATTTAGATCTATGATCCATTTTGAGTTAATTTTGATATGAGATTCAAGCTGTGGGTTTTTTTTTTTTTTTTTTTTTGGTCCTTGGTGTCCAGCTGTTCCAACTGCATTTATTGGAAAGATTATCCATTCTCCATTGAACTACATTTTCACCTTACAAAAATCAGTTAACTATACTTGTTTAGAAAATATTTCTGGGCCCTATTATGTTCCATTGAGCTATGGAATAGTACAATGCCTTGATTATTGTAGCTATGGATTAAACCTTAATTTTAGGTGGTATTGAGGCCTCAGACTTTAATCTCACTATATCTTTCCATTTACTTAGGCTTTAATTTTTATTGTCTTGTGGTCTTCAGCATATAGATCCTATAAATATTTGATTAGACTTATACCTAAATATTTCACTGGGAGTGAATGTAAATGGTATCGAATCTTTAGTTGCCATTTTTCCATTGTTTGTATATAAAAATATGCTTGATTTTTGGTGTTAACCTTGTATTCTATGAACTTCATTACTCTAGGAATTGTTTTGCATTTATTTTGAGAATATTCTACATAGGCAATCGTGTCATTGGCAAATAGGGACAGTTTTATTTTTCCTTTTCCAATTTGTATTACTTTTATTTCCTTCAAAGGCTTTATTGCACTGGCTAGGATTTCCAGTCAACTGTGCTGAATAGGAGTGGTGAGTGTGGACACCCATGCCTAGGTCTCCGTATTAGAAGGATAGCATTTGCCTTCCATTCTTAGCTATAGTTTAAAAAAATAGATATTCTTTATGCAGTTGAAGAACGTCCCTTCTATTCCTATTTCAAGTAGCTTAGAGTGTTATTCATAAATGGATATTGAAATTTGTTAAATGCCCTTTCTGCTTTATTTGGTATGGTTGCATGGTTTTCTTCTTTAGCCTGTTGTTATCATGGATTACATTGATTGATCCTGGAATGTTGAACCAGCCTTGCATTCCTTACATACATCTCGTTGGCCATATTATATTATTCTGTTGATATACTGCTGAATTCAATTTGCTAATTTTTTGTCAATTTTATATCTATATTGATGATAGATATTAACCTGTATTTTCACTTTCTATACTGGCTTTCTCTAGATTTGGTATGAAGGTAACACCAGCTTCTAAATAGAGGTGTAATGTTCTTTTTTCTCAGAAAATTGATGTAGCCTTGGTGTTACTTTAAAAATAAATGTTCAGTGACCACTGATGGCATATGGAGATAGAGATTTCTTTTTTGAAAGTTTTTAAACTATAAATTTAATTTCTTTAATACCTTAAAAAGGCTTTTAGTTTAAGCTCTGTGATCTTGGGTTAGGCTAAAGCTGAGAGGTTGTAGGAAAATTAGGTAAATATTATGTAAACTAAAGGAAAGAGAATCCTTATAATACATTGGCATTAAATTTATCAAGACTCTTGTCTGCTATAGAAAATGGGCCTAATGTATTAGTTAATCAAGCTGAGGAGATTTCCACAAATTCTGGAAGTTGCCACCTGGTTTCTTCCTGCTTACAGAAAATGTGAAAGGAAGGAGAGAGGCTAAAGGAGGCTGTTCACAAAAAGCAGCCAGAACTTGATAACTTTGGACCTTTCCACTTCTTTATCTGGAAAATAATGCTAAACTTCAGACGAAATTGCTTTCAGGAAAGCATGGTGTAATGATGAAGCCAAAGATGTAACTGTAAAATCCTTTGTTAAGAACGCATCATGGTTGCACATGGACATTCAGAGCATCTTTCTGTCAGAGTGAAGGTCCTCTAAAGCATTTAAGTTGTTTCTTCTGGATCCTTTCAGTGCAACACTAGGAATCCTAACAAGTGTACAAACATGCTTCTCCTCAGAAACCCAAGGTAGGGAAGGGTTTATCTTAAAGAGATTTGAGGGTGTGGCTTTTGTCTCATGGATAAAAAGTGAAACCCATGAAGATTCACAGACGACTCGCAAAGTTTGAAAAACAGTTAAAGGTAGATAACTATCTTGGGACCAAAAGGGGCAGAGACCATATAAAATGATAGGCAGTTGCTGGATGTGTAAGTTCTATTGTCAGAAAGTCACCTGAGAAAACAATTTGTTTATACATGCACACCATCTTTCATGAAGATGGAAGGATGACTCAGAGCAGAAACCGGTTCCCAGGGGGAAGACCCAGCACCACGGAGAATTATTTCCAGACCTTGAGACATAATCAAGGAACTTTAAACATTTAGATATAATAATTGCTTTGGACCACTGGTCCCTTTGTGCCTGAACCAGTGTCTCCTTTGTGCTTCCTCTTTTCCTCCCTTGTGAACAGAAACATCTATAGCAGCTGCCCCTGCCTGTCCCACCACAGTTTGTTGGATGTATGGGAGACAAATATACTGTGCCTGTAGTTTCACAAGTCTGTAGAAGAAGAAAGACTAAATTCAAGGAGTTGTACCTAATGAACAATGCTGAAAACATTCTTGCACACCTGATATGATTTAGGTAGTGAGATTCTGAACATTGAGGAGGCTGCTTTAATAGTTATCAGCCTTTTGAGGGCCTTGGGCAGGGATGAGTGCATTCTGTACATGGAAGGAATGCAAATACTTTATGGTCGGGGGCATAAATTCCCTCTAATGGTTTAAAATTTTTTTATTATTAATTTTTTTAATGTTCAATTTGAGAGCAAGCGAGCGCACAACCAGGGGAGGGGCAGAGACAGTGAGGGAGACACAGAATCCAAAGCAGGCTCCAGGCTCTGAACTGTCAGCACAGAGCCCAGATGCAGGGCTCAAACTCATGGACTGTGAGATCCTGACTTCAGCTGAAGTCAGACACTTAACGACTGAGCCACCCAGGCGCCCCCCCTCTGATGGTTTTTAAAATAAGCCCGTATATTCTTTGAGTCCTCTCCATTTCACTGTGGGGTGGACTTAGTGATTTGCTTCTTATGAATAGAATATGGCAGAAGTAATGGTATGCCATTTTCAAGATGGGGTCTTTTTATAAAAAGACCAACCTTCCAATGTGGGTTCACTCTCTCTCAAATCACTTGTTCTGAGAGAACATGCAATGAGCGGCCAATGGAGAGGTCCAGGTGGCAGGTTTCCTGCCAACAACCATGTGACAGTAGAACCTCTATGTCCAGTTAAGTCTTGAGAAACTATAGATCTGGCCAAGAGTTTGACTGCAATCTTGTAAGAGACCCTGAGCCAGAAATATCCGGGTTAGCTACTCCTAGATTCCTGATCCTCAGAAACGATGTGAGATGATAAATGTTTACTGTTTTAAACTGTGGAGTTTGTTATATCGCAGTAGAAAACTATTATATTCAGTATGTAGCTCCCTTCTCTCTGGTACTCTGGCCTGTAAATTCTAGTCATCTTGCTCTGTCTTCCCTACTCAGCTCATCTTCACGGCTCTGTTTGGATTTCTCCTTCTGGTGCTGAAGCCTTTTTAGGAACTTGGTGAAAGGATTCTTTGTATTTTCTAATATTTTAAGGTTTTTTGGAGGAAAAAGGATGTAAGATTAGCTTTACGTTGTGAGAGGCTTAGGGCCAGTGAGTCAAGAGAATGAGGAAGGGCTGAAGGCATCAAAGCCAACTTTCAGTGTAGAGAAACATGGTTTATAAAATGCAACATGTGAGCACCTTGTGTATAAGAACAGTTGGTTCCACTTACTCTGACGCTTTGTCACTTACCTCCACCCCACAAAGGCCGAGCGTGGTTGATGCTAGCTACCATCTGGTGACATATGTAGTGACCTGTCTTAACCAACATATTTTTCCCAGCTGCTCTTTTCTTCTCTCTGAGGTTAGTAATGCACACACATGTCACAGTCCTGCCTTTTCTCCTTTATTTCACCATGCACAATTTACTCAATTCCAAGTCAGGCTAGTTCTTTCTTTCACACACATACACACACACTCAAGCCCTCTTTAACTGATGCTCTTATTTGCACATCTAAGTCTCTCTAGCTAGAGTGCAAAAACTTCCTACAAGTTCTTTTTCTGTCAGGCTTGTTCTCTGTGTAAGCCAGATAAATCATGCTGATAGTGGGTGATCACCAATAGAGTTAGTGTTGTAATTCTGGATTAAGGTATTGGAATTGGAATAAAATACTACATGAAATCAATTTCTCTCATCTTCTAAATGATCGTAGAGATTCTCCTTAGAATTTCTGCACCTATTCAGAGTAAATCATTGAACTCCGCAGTGTGTTCTTTATATAAAAAAAAAAATGTATAAAAGAGGGGCGTCTGGCTGGCTCAGTCAGTAGAGCATGCAACTCTTGATCTCAGGGTTTTGAGTTTAAGCCCCATGTTGGGTGTAAAAATTACTTAAAAATAAAATCTTTAAAAAATTTTAAAAAGATACATAAAAGAAATCCTAACTTGCCAAAAAAATAAAAGATAGGCTAGAAGAAGAAATATGTACATAATGTACACAAACCAGATGATTTCTAAAAGTCTTAGAAAACATACATGCCCCCTCCCACCCCTCCCCCAGTTCCGCATTTATTATCTCTCTTTTGTGTGTGTGTGTGAGTGTGTGTGTGTGTGTTATAATAAATTATAACAGTATTTCAAATAGGAGAAAGATTCGAGCTAGCTGGGAATTAGGCAAACCTTTCCATGATAATCAGGGATCATGTGTCAGTAGCAACAAAAAAGGACAGGGATGGGAACTTATATTGGTGACCTGTGCTTCTGAGTATATTTAATGTAATCATTTTAAAGAATCACAAATGTATTCCACTAAATACAATTTAATATGCATTCCTTCCGCACTTTTGTTCTCATAATTTTGTTGCCATTGTTGTTCAAATTACATGAGGCATTTAATTTAAGACCTATATCCTAGTGGAGATGTTTCATTAAAACTAGCTTCTGTCTTAATAACTCGCTCTATTTGTTAAAAATAAACTGCCTTTGATTTCTTGCCCAGTTTTAAGTCTGTATAATTGAGTCCCATAAAAAGGAGTGTGTAGGTTTCTAAGTAACGCAGATATTTCTCGAATGTCTGGAAATCCACACCCACCCTAGTTACCCCGGTTTTTGAGATTTTACAAGACAAGGTTTGGAGGCAGAGCACTTTTGACAAACACACCTAGACTGTCTTCGTATTTGTTTTTAAACTCAGGACAACTCAAAGAAAGTATTCTAGGACCCAGCTTATTCACACAATGGCTTTCCTTTGAAATAAGATAGTCTGCCTCCCTTAAAGGCATAGTAGTCACCTCTGACACGAGGAATGGAAGGTAAAATAACAAAGGATGTGGAGAACCAATCTCCTACTGCTGGAATTTTTTTAAAGAACTGATTTGCATGAACTCATTTCTAGGTGACTGGCCTAGGCCAGAGGATGCATATGGCAGGTTAGATCAATCACCCTTGAATCTGATGTGAAACGTTTGACGTGGCCAAGGAAGAGGTGTGGAAAAGGGAGTAGGTACCATGGAGATCTGTAACAAAGGAAGCAAGCATATTTAAAGTTGAATTTCCCTCCAACGACAGAATAAACAAAAATATATTTTTTAATGTACAAAAAGGGCAAGAGACAAAATAATCTCACCTTATCTGAGATCTTTAGCATACAATATTTAATGTCAGTCCCTTTAATCCCACTCTTGTTATGAGAGAGAGAGAGAGAGAGAGAGTGTGTGTGTGTATGAGAGCAAGGGAAGGGGAGGGGAGGAAAATTGATAGCAATGATGAATGGGAAGCCGGAAAGATAAGGTGAGATAAGGGGCTCTGAAATGTCAGGGTGTCTACTGTCCTGGGAACCTTTGAAGCACGCTCCATGACGAATTACATTATCTCCAGGCTTAGAACATTCCTACAGACAAAGATGGATAGAAAAATCAAAGGTCTTTGGAAAGCGGGGCCACAGCTTTGGGCTCAAGCCTGCAGTAAGTTTTGCTTTGTGTGGCGTGAGGATGGGGAGGGGGGGAGCACTGGGCGGCGGGACGGACGCGAGAGGCACTTCTACCTGCACACACCTCGGCCGGGGGTGAGGGTGGGAGAGCGCGCTGAGCCAGGATGCAAATCGGCCTCTCGGAGTGGCCAATCAGAAGTCAGGTGAGGGAATTTGGGTCCCCACCCCAACTGGGTGTGCCGGCACGTGTGTGGTGTTCTGGAACCTTTGTCCCGCAAAGTCACTCTGGGCGGGCACCCCATGCTCCCTTTTTCTGGTCAGCTCTGCTTGCCTCTTTCCTCCTCCACACCCACCTCGCGAGTCGTGTCTCCTCCTCGTCCCGCCACAAATTCCCTCCCGCGCCTCCCGGGGTAAGAGCTCGCGGCACTGCGGCCCCGCGCGTGCGGAGCGAGGCACACGCCAGGTTGCTGGGGCTGCGGCACCGGCCCCTGGCAGTTCCGCGCGGGTGCAGGCGGCGAGCCACGGCTCCGACACCGCGGCGCTCCTGCCCCCGCCGGGCAGTCCTCCGCCTGTCCTGAGGCAGCCCCGCCAGCCTTGCGCCGGCCGGCCCGCTCCGGACTGCGGGTCTGCCCTGTGGGGCTCCGGAAACTCTCGCAGCGTCCAGAACACGGAAAATAGAATCGTCACCTAATTCGCCAGGGAGTCAAGGCGCTGCGGGGCCGCGGCGCTGCCTGCCCCCGCTCCTCCCCCCCCACCCCACCCCCGCCCGGGCTCGGGCAGCCTCTCGGAGTCACACAGCACCCCCCTCCCACCCCCGGCAGACAAAGGGCCCGGGCAAACTCGCCGCCCGGCCTCCTTGCGCTCCGGGGAGGCGGCGGCGCCCGCGGTGGATCGCGCAAGGAGGCGCGCACGGGGCAAGCAGCCGCGGCCGCGGGAGCGCGGTCCCGGAAAGAGCCGCGAGATGCGCCTTACTCACATCTGCTGCTGCTGCTGCCTCCTTTACCAGCTGGGGGTCTTGTCGAATGGGATCGTTTCAGGTAAGTTCTCCCGAGACTTTGGACTTGGCTTTCCAACTTCCCCGGCGGAAACCGAGAACGCACGGGTAGGCAGGGCTGGTGCAACCGGTGCGCGGCGAGCTGGGGGCTCAGTGGGTAGCAATAAAGAGGAGCGTGCGGGTGCAGATGAGAGCCTCACGCTCGCGAGCGAAGTGCACTTCTCTCGACCTCATTTTCAACATCCTGCAATGGTCCGCCTTCCTCTAATGAGAGCATAAATATTTGCAAAGGTACGTTTGCAGCACCTAGAGGAAAATGGGGAAGTACTGAAATTGATAGCGACGCTTTACTCTGACATATACTTAAAATAATGTATCTGTGTTGGAGTTTTTGCACCGGTTTTCCTTCAACAGCAAAGTGCTGTCACCAAACTCTGCTGCCCCGCTCCTTCACCCCTCCCCCCCATATCATCGTACTTTTATTTTGAAAATGCTGGGGTCTGTAATCTGATCGCAAAGCTTCAGGGGTTGCGAGCGTTTCAGGGGCTAGACGGGTGGTCTCCAGCGCATTAACACGAGAGCCTTGTGTCTGCACCGAGTGTGAGCCTGGGAATGCTTGTGCTACTGGAACCGCGGCACTTTAAGCCCCGCACTTCTCTGTCTGCCCCGCCCGCAGGGCTGCAGTTCACCCCCGACCGCGAGGAGTGGGAAGTCGTGTTTCCTGCACTCTGGCGCCGGGAGCCGGTGGATGCGGCGGGCGGCAGCGGGGGCAGCGCGGACCCGGGCTGGGTGCGCGGCGCTGGGGGCGGCGGAGGCGCCCGGGCGCAGGCGGCCGGCAGCTCCCGCGAGGTGCGCTCCGTGGCCCCGGCGCCGCCGGAGGAGCCGGCCGAGGGCCAGTCCGCACCCCGGCCGCGCCCTCGGCTGCCGTCGCCGCCAGCGGGCGAGGAGGACGAGGAGTTCGAATCGCAGGAGCTGCCGCGGGGATCCGGCGGGGCTGCCGCCCTGTCCCCGGGCGCCCCGGCCTCGTGGCAGCCGCCGCCCCCACAGCCACCCCCGTCTCCTCCCCCGGCTCAGGAAGCCGAGCCGGACGGCGACGAGGTACTGCTGCGGATCCCGGCCTTCTCCCGGGACCTGTACCTGCTGCTCCGGAGAGACGGCCGCTTCCTGGCGCCGCGCTTCGCGGTGGAACAGCGGCCCAGCCCCAGCCCCGGCCCCGTCCCGACGCCGGCAGCCGCGGCCCGGCGCCCTCCGGCGCCGCCCGACGCCTCCTGCTTCTACACCGGGGCGGTGCTGCAGCACCCCGGCTCGCTGGCCTCTTTCAGCACCTGTGGAGGTGGCCTGGTAAGCGCTCTTCCTTCCCCAGCTCTCCGCTTTCCCGCCACTCCTCCCTCTCCCCTTAGAGACCAGGCTGCTTTGCATGCACCCTGAACGTCACCCTCGTCTGGACCACGCAGGAGTCCATCTCGTCTACCTCCCGCTGAACGTCTCCGAGGCAGTCCGTGAATCTGAAGGCTAATTGGATGGATTAACAGCCTTCTCCTTCTATATGGTTTTACGATTCTTCCGAGCGCTGTATCAGATTGCCTCGGGGTAACTCTTCCTGCCGGTTTTGCTTCTCTCCGTTTTCCAAAATAAGCCCACCACGTGGCTTCTTTTAGGAGTTTGGAAGACAACCAATCTTCTCCCTGCGGAATCTCCTCCGTGTTTGCCCCCTCCCACCCCTCCCCCAGTTCCGCATTTATTCTCTCTCTTTTGTGTGTGTGTGTGTGTGTGTGTGTGTGTGTGTGTGTGTCTGTCCTACTTCAAAGTTGTCAGAACACTGTAATCCTCTAGGGAATTATATTCGGACAGCTGTCTAGAATTTAAACACATGCACAGCCACACTGGACACCTGTTAGTGTTCTGTGAGGGACAGGAGTTGAGAAGAAGTAACTGAAAGATTGGGCGCTGCAGCCTCATTGATGACCTTAGAACCCAGTCAGTATGCGAAGGGTCATGATTCTATGGTTTTAACTTTCCGTTTGTGAGGTTTGCATTAACACTCCACAGAAGAAAGTATACATAACATAAACTTTACCATGTTAACCACTCGTAAACAGTTCAGAGGCATTAAGTACATCCACCTTATTATGGGGGCATCATCATTGTGGCCTTTTATTTATTGGCTTAAGGCAAAACCCACAAGATACTGAGAACACTGATGTGATTTCTGGCTTCATTTTGCCGTCTCTAGTGAGCCATTGATGAAATTCACAAGGACTTGTCTGAAGGCAACCTGCTCATTGGTAGAAAAATCCAATAGTAATGGAGAGCAGAAAATATCGGTGCAATCAAAGCCACCCAAAGCCATGAAATGGAAAAAGATGGTTAAAAATCCAGACAAAATGAAACTGGAAATTTTTACCTATGCCCTCCTAAGGTCTCAGAGTCAAATGATGTAAATTGCTGGACAGGGCTATATTTTACCAGATGCTCATAATGATGAATATTCAAATATGGACATTTTTAGCCATGAGTGAAAAAAGTTGGCATGGAAAAATTACACGAAAAGCTTTTAAAAATGTTTTTTGTGGAACTGATGTTTGAACACTTCCCTGGGGGAAACATTTTGTGGGGATTTCATTGTCCACCAGTTTTTGGCCAGAGATTAAATAATTACATATAGAAAGTTCCTGGTGTGGTGGAAGCAATCGGGGATAAAGCATTTCACTGTGTTGAAATGTGGGCTTTTGGTCAGATTTTCCAAATGAGTTATGCCTTCTCTCCATACTTAAAGGAGCAAAGTTAAAATTATGAGTAGGTTTTTCATAGACTGAATAGGAGTTTGACCATACCTCCCTGTTTATCATGTTGGACTTTTGCTCACTTTTCCTATTAGCCACATATGTATATGTTCTGAACTGGGAAGTCTTTGTTATTGAGGAAATCTGACGTTGCCAGCAATACAGTATAGGAGTCAGACTTTTGGGTAAAAAGTTAGGCAGATAGCCAAGAAGAGTGGGTTTCTTACTCCACACTCTACCAGGCCAGCCCTATTTCCCTTATGAAGGTGAATTAGGAAAGAGAGCATAATCTGTTATCTGAGCTCTAGCATTGGCTTGTACTCTGACAATTGACAAGTCTTACTTTTCTGGGTTTCAGTTTCCATTAGTAAGGTTAGAGGCTTGAATGATTTAATTAAAAACCGGAGGATAGAGTTAAAATTCTATTAGATGTTAACTGTTTCTTACATCCTACATTAGGGGCTTACAGATTAGGAGAAAGGCATCATACACAAGTGGTTATGACACAGGTATCCTTGGGACAGTGACATAATGAATCAAATCTTATGCCTGAGGTAAAATCCAGTTTGGGGAGTTGGAGAAGGCTTCCCAAAGCAGACAGAATTTAACTGAGTTTTGAAGCATCAGGAGGCATTCCTCAGGAGAGTGTTTTGGGTAGAGGGGTGAGGCTGAAGATTTAAAAGTGTACGCTTACCAAGGGAATGAAAATAAGAATCTCCTGTGATTAGGCCAGTAGGTACAATAAGGGGAAATGACCTTAAATGTCTGCTGAGATCAGACCTCAAAAGCCTTATCTGCTGGAGTATGGACTTTTTCTAACTGTTGATTATCAAAGGGCTATGTACTTGATCTTCTGTATTTCCAGAATTCTGTGATCCTATAATTCTAATGTGGGGAGTTACGATGACTTTCTATGGGGATGAATTATTTATAAATGCAACTGCTTTTCTTTTACAACAGTTTTTTTTTTCTTCTAAGTAAAAGCTTTCTGATTGTTAGTTGCTTAGAAGAGAGTAGATAACTAAGTCTGCCTTCCCCCACCACCTCTCAGCAGCTAGTTTTGCCTTCTGGTGCCTGAATTCAGTGCCTTTTGGATTACTGCATATTTGAAAAGATCCCCAAAGTCTCTATCAAAGGAAATAGATCATCAGCTATCCGGTATTGCAAAGTGGTAAACATTTATATGGTTGGCCAATTCATTCTCCAGATATCAGTCTAACTTGTACTGTGAAAGGAAAAGTGCTAGAATAGATATTTGGGGTACATAACTAGGTGATGCCTCTTCAAAGTGCTTAATCTTTCTAGATCCTGTTTTTCCTATGGATAAAATGTACAAATTATAGTATGTCTAGCAAATGTTGGATGAAGTGTTCTTTTCTGTTTCCCCTTATTAGTCTCTAATATTGAACAGTAATCTTATTTGAGCCATATTAGACCCAGTAGGCCCATAAATATCATAACACCAAGCAATTAAACATTTATTGAGCAAGTCCTCTGAGCAAGGCATTGTACAGATACAGAGAATACAAAAAGAAGATGAAGCATCCTTGATATGTTTCAAGGAGCTCCGAGCCTGGCTTGTCAGTGATAAATGGCAACAGGAGAATATAATAGCTTCAGAGAGGTACAAATGTATGCATGCCCCAGGTGCTTTGATGGTACTGTGTTATCCCTTTCTTCCCATATCCACAACATTCTAAGATACCTGGTTTTGAGTAGGCACTCAGTAAAAATCACGGAATAAAATGCAGCATATACTTTATTACGTTTTAAATAACAATCTCTAAAAATTAAAATACAAAAAAGCAACAAATTAATTTTTATGAAAGAATGCAACAATTATGTTGGCTCAAAATTAACACATTGTTTTTGTTTTGTTTTTGTTTTTTTAAACAAGCACACCTAAAGAGGGTAAGGTGAATCAGTACACGACTTGCCTATGGTTCCCTTTAAATAGACTATGGAAATGATTGTCACTAATATTGGGATTATTCTTCCAGGATGATAAAGAGTGACTACTAAAAGTTTATGCACTTAATTTTTAAGTTTTATACAGTAATTGTTTTTATTAGTTCTTTATACAGAATCTGCACCCTGTGTAAATTCACATTTTTTTGGCCGTTTATCCCTTTTTTGGAATCACACAGGATCTGATGCCCCAGCAAGTTTTGAACAGTTAAATATTTTAGGATATCCATTTCGGCCAAGGCACTTTATTGGATACCACTACTGAGGCAGGAGGGGAGGGTGTCAGGGGAGAGTGGGGGGAAGGCTCATACACTAGGGAAACTGGGAAGGAGAAATGGAATCGACATCCAAATAATAAAAGTGAAGATTGCAGATTAACCTCACACATCTGTCTTCTTTGTTCAAGCCAAATCTTAGGAATGACAGAAAAGATCTTCTAAATAAATCTAAAGCATTATTATAAAAAATGCCATTGGCCGTGTTGAATATCTCCTGGAAGACTGATGACAGTTTGAACTGGATTAATGGAACACACAGAGACGTTACAAAACGTCTGTGAATGGTGGGGGCTCGAACAGAATTGTGGGAACGCAGGTAGCAGAAGTGGCATTGAATTTTTTTCATGTCCAGTTATGACAATCCATGGAGGCCAAATGTGTGTGCCTACACAAGGCCAGAGAGGGTAAAGGCCTCCTGGGCATGTTGGTGACACCAGAGGACACAGCATCTCCTCCTCAAAAGATAATCTGTTGGCTCCCTGCACCCAGCAGAAGGTCCCACCTCTTTAGCCAAATAACTGGAGTTGTCACCACAGATAGGTGAGCAGGGACACCAGAAAGATATGAGCTGATACCCAAGAATATCACACTTCTAAGAAAAAGAACCCTATAAAGGAGCGTCCTCAAAATCTGGCTAGTAAATATATGAGGCAACAAAATTAATTGAATAGCTAAGGTACTTTAATGGAAGTATAAGAATGGATATATATATTCATGGAAAAAATAAATTTAAAAAATACAACATCTCCTATCCGGAAAAAATGATTAGATACAATGGATCTAAAAATAAATGGTGATTAAAATTAAAAACTCCATTAGTGAACTGACAAGTGAATTTCTAACCTAGAAAATCAAGCCTAGAAATTATCCCAGAACATAATATAAATGTTCAAACAAATGGGTCCACAATATGAAAGAAAAGTTGTGAGCCATGTATCATAGATCTAGATGCTTCAAATTTAATAGCAGTTAACTTTTAAAAATAAGTGAAACAGTGGGATTTTGTGTGTGTGTGTGTGTGTGAATGTACTATAATTTATTTCACCACTGTCCTTTTGTTTCCAATTTTTCATTTTTATAAATAACTCCATGAGAAACCCCCTTATACAGTAAACTTTGAGCACATACCTGTTTTTTTTTTTTTTTTACTTCCACCCATTTAAGGGATAGAATTTTTTTAAATGCATGCCATCTACCCTAAACATTTGATTCTAATTTAAATCCCCAATATATATATTTATCAGCCAAGCTTTGGATGTGAGGCCAGATACTACTCCTTTGAAGGAAGGTCAGATAACTGGCATTCTAGGTAAGCCTTACTCAGCATGCATACAAATCAATTTCCAATATAGGTTTCTATATTTGGAAGAAAAACTAAAGACACATTTAACCTAATTTTTGTGTAGAATCCTGGACTTGTGAAAATTTCAAATCTTTTACAGTTGTTTCATCCCAAATAAAATTAGAGCGGTTTTCTTTTAGTGACTTAACCTTTCTCAAGTTTTTCCAGAGTTTTCATGGAAGCAAAGACGCCTTTGCACTCATATGTTGCTGTTAAATATTTAGTGTTCGGTTAGATTACATGATTACAAAGTGTACCTATGTGTGCTCAAACAGATGCAGCTGATTCTGGGTAAACATCCAGGCTGATTGGTGGAAATAATTGCATGTAGCAAGACAAGGGAGGAATCTCCTAGCTTTGCACATTCTGCATGTGGCATGCCTCAGTGATCATATTTTCTAGATGGAGTGTAGAGTGTTATTTAACTCAATGATTCGAGTTGATTTGCTGATGTAACCAATAATAGGTAGATGTTAACAGAGTTTTTTTTTTTCTCTTTTGTATCATAATCACATTTCCAGTGATACAGGAAGACACATACCTTCAGAAAGAAGGTTGAATTACCAGGCTCAGAGAGACATAAGTAGAGACCCATACCTAGACACATTGTGGGAGAATATTAGAAAGTCAGAGATAAAGAGAAAACTCTCCAAGCTTAATAAAGGAATGATGATCTCTAATGGAATGAGTGTCAGATGGACGCTAGAGGATCGTGAGTTGATTGTTTCAGAGTTCTGAGGAAATGTGATTTTGAATCCTGCACTCAGCCAAACTACCGTTTGACTTTTTTTTCAAGTTCTTATTTAAATTCCAGGTAGTTAACAGCCAGTGTATTATTAGTTTCAGGTGTAGAATTTAGTGATTCATCACTTATATGCAACACCTGGTGCTCATCACAAGTGCCTCCTTAATTCCCATCACCTATTTCACCCATTCCCCTCCCCCCACCTCCCCTCTGGTAACCATCAGTTTGTTCTCTATAGTTAAGAGCCAAACTGCCATTCAAACCTGAAGGCAAAATATAATCATTTTCTAAATGATAAGGATTCAGACTTTACCAAACAGAACCTCCAAAAAGGTATGCAGTGAAGTCTTCTTCCAACACCTTTTCTCCATTTTTTACTATATTCCTTCCTAGATGTAGGTAGTGTTATTAGTTTCTACTGTATGATCTAGAAGCAGTTGCTGCATAAGCCAGTAAATATGTATATATCAATTTATAGCTTTTAAGTCTACATTATTTATACACATAGACATGCGTGCACATGAGATTATCACATGAGTCCACAGAGAGGTTCCTCTTTCTTTTTTGGATACTTTTTTTTTCTCTGATTGCAAGTATGTTCCATAATTATTTAATCAGTTTGGTGTTGATATACATTTGATTGATTCTAATATTTTCCTATTATGAACAGTGCTAAATAAATAAGACTGTAGATATGCCATTTTGCCTACGTCATGTAAATCTTTGTCAAAGGGCATGTACATTGGTAATTTGGGGTGATATTGCCCGATTGTACCCCACAGAGGTGGTACTTCTTTATATTTTCAGGCCAGCAGAGTATGAGAGTATATATTTCCCCTGTGCTTTTGCCAGTATGGGTGTTATTAAAGATATTGATGTTTGTGAAATCTAATAGGTAAAAAAATGTTATCTCAGTATGGATTTAATTGATAGTTTTTGAGTATTTTTGGTGAGGCTGAGCATTTATTGATATTTTTATTCTTTTCCTGTAAATGTACTATTTGTATCTTCTACTAACTTTTTAAAAGTTTAATTGATTTATTTTGAGAGAGAGAGAGAGAGAGAGAACATGAGTGGAGAAGGAGCAGAGAATCCCAAGCAGGCTCCGCACTGTAAGCGTAGAGCCAGATGCGGGGCTTGAACTCACAAACCAGGATCATGACCTGAGACAAAACCAGGAGTTGGACACTTAACTGACTGAGCCACTCAGGCATCCCTTCTATTCATTTTTCTATTAGATTTTTAGTCTTTTTCATTTCTAACTCCAGAACTCTTTTTGTATTAGTTTTTTTAAAAAGATAAATGTTAATAACAAAATAATACGTGCTGAGTATACAAAGTTTAGAAAATATAGAAAACATACCATCTGTAAACTTACCATCCATAGATACTTTTTAGTGTATATGTAAAAAAGGAAACATAAATATCAAGTATATATTTACAATTATTTTCAAAGTTATTGGTAAGCTAGTAAAAGCGAATTTTCTCAAACATCATTTCTGGTTCAGTAGATTGGCACAAAATATGCAAACTTATAATATCCCGGGGCCATGCTTGGGGGACACCTTATCTTATACATTGTACGAGAGCTAGTTGTTAGAGCCTTTTGTATTGTATGTACTTAAATTTTAAATGTGCTTACACTTCTTTTCAGGAATATTCATAAGTGTGCAGAAGATTTACATATAAGCCTATTCATTGGAGTGTTATTTTTAAGAGCAGAACATTATAAGCATTCATCGTTAGTGGGCTAGTTACATCTAGATATTGTGCTGAACTCCCAGAGACCAAAAAGAGAAAAGAAATAGTTCCTTTCTTTAACATATTTACAGTCTTCAAGGAGCTGTTTCTTTGCCTCGACTTCTTGCCTTCCCTCTGTCCATTACAGTTCTCTGATTTAGGATGTGTTCAGTGTGTCTTTATTAACTTGAAGAACACATCTTTTTAAGGCATTCTGTGATTTCTGGTTCAAAATTCAGAATGCAGTGGATGATCATGGTTCTGTCAACAGTGACACATGAGGGAAGTTTCTGTGTATAGAGTGTGCAGATACTCCATTCTTATTTAAGGAAACGATACAGTGAATTCAAATAAAAAAATCTAATAATCATCACGGTGATGGATTGACATTGTAATACATTCTTTAATTATATATTAATGTATATCTTAATATATGGAGAGAATTCAAGCATGGACCAATTTTATGAGAAGTAATTTTGCTAAATAATATTTGCTTATTGAATATTATGTATTTATTTGAAATTTATTAGCTGACTCATGACACACTTTTTTAAATTCAGGAAATTCTTTACAGGAGCCTTTAACTATTTTTTAATGCAACCCTTAATCAGCATATTTTTACTGAGCTTGCGCACAGTTGAGTGTTTCTGCTTAATTGCAATTACATTTTTACCCCAGATGGTTTTATGGGTATCTGTTTACCAAGTAAAGATAATGAGAGAAGTTCCAGGTTGCTGATAGATGGGAAGTACCTCAAGTTAGGAAAGTGATTTTGACCTATTTTGAGTCAGTGGGCAAGCCACTAGTCCCTCTTGGATTATGATTTGGGGGGTTTCCTAAAAGGAAATTTTAAGATTCCCTTAGCTAAGTGAGGACTATAACTTGCTTCAGAGTGCATTTAGGGTGCAGCCATAGTGAGCACATCATCTTGTCTCCATCTCATCTTTATTCTCATGCCAAACCCTAGACTGAGAGAAGTGAGAAAATGGGAACTAAGCCATTTTAATGCTACCCAGATATTTGTGCAGAATTATTGCGTGATGGTGTTGAGAAGGCCCTTGGGAGTCAGAGAGTTTTGTACTTGACTTTTCCAACAAGAGAAACTCCGTTTCATTTCATAATTAATGTGCATATATCTGCAATAAATTATTAACTGTTTAGGCTTTCATTCAGATGAGCAGGGAATGGAGCTGATGAGCCCAGGCCACTTTTGGCATTTTTAACATCTGCTTTCCTGTTGCTTTCCATTAAAAAAAAAAAAAAAGATCTCACCATTTGTTTTTTCTTCACAAGCACATAAAGATGCTTTGCCCCAGGTTTGTTTGCTTTCTTTCTTTCTTTCTTTCTTTCTTTCCTCTTACTTCTGCCTGGCTTCATTTAAAATACGTGACCACTATTAAAATAAAATAAAAATAAATAAAATACATGACCACTTTTTGCAGTGAGCCTACATCACTGGTTCTTTGCTCACGCTTCTCAGTGCTCTTTTTCTTAAAGTCTGGTGTGCAGAAAGCTTTATCAAAATGATGGTAGTGGGGGTGAGATTGAGGGAGTTGGGAGTTCTCCATTTAAATCAGGATCCCAGACTGAGCCTCAAACTCAAGAAATGCATTTAAGAAGAATCCAAGGTAAATCTTGTGCAAGCTAGTATTTCAGGGCAGCCGCTCAGATTTTAAGTGACTTTGGAAACTCCAGCACTCACGATCTTTAATGAATAGATTTACATCCACCAAACTTTATACCCTAGGTGTCTTGAATGAATTTTAATACTCTTTGGGAGCTCCTGTAGTGAACTTGTATATCTTCTGTCTTTCCTTTGAACATCCTCCTAGGAACCCCCTCAGATGCCATTGAGCTGGAAAAGACTTTATGGATTTCAAATGATTATTCAACAAGCTATAAGTATGAACTAGTTGGGAAGTCGTATAATGGGACCTTGATGCCAGTATGAATGTTATCCTCCTCTTTAGGTGGAAGAGTATACAGAACCTGAAACTTGCTTCCCATTCCAGAATTTAGAAGTCAACAAAGCTAAATTACTACAAACTGTCATCAACAGTTTTCTGGGAAATCTAGCAGGAGATCTGCCCCACATGTTTTACAACACTTATTGTAATGAAATACAGTTTATCGGCAACGAAGGAAGAAACATTTCTTCATACTGGAAGGGGCCTTCCTTGCCAGCAAGTTTAGATGTGGGTAAGTGAAGGCTGAGGTGCATTTTAGAGGAATATTAGAAAATCATTGAGAAAATTATAACTTTTTTTAAGAGGTTATCTACCCTGGAATGGCAGTGCAGTGTGGTCAGGTTAAGAGGACCTTGGAGATGTCCTCTTATGAAATGAAAGTGTAAGCTATCTCAAATGGCAGAAATAAAATAACAAGTATTATCTGCTCATTCACATTCTCTATGACTTTGGATGTTAAGAGTCCTGTAAAAGTCATTAGAATTAACAGTCAGAACACATTAACCTGCTAAGAGGAATGGCCAGGCAGATAATTATATCACCTCATCTGATAGGTTCAAATAGTGTATTTTCATTATTACTTGGCTTCAAATGTATGTAAGTAAAATATGATAGGTACATCTTCATGATAAAAGTAGACAGGCAGGTCAGTTTTTGACCGAGAAACTTACATATATAATTAGCATAGGGTCTTTCTGTTGTTTTCTAACTCTGGTTATGTGCTTGCAGATAGAATAAATAGCATTTCAAAAGTTTATAACAGGAAAATAGTTTAAGCCATTTATTATGGAACCAACAATTATGCATAAATATAACTAACAAAGTACAATGAGTGATTCACCCTGGCGATATCTGTCTGTTAATAAATTGAATTTAATGCCCTCTTTTATCTACTAACGTGGATAATTCCTGCGTCTCTGTAGATCTCCAGTTAGAATTTGGTCAGTTCAAAATAGGTGGTTCTAATTAGTAATGTTTTAAAAAATACTGAATTGGTATATTTTTAAAAAAATTTACTTACTCTGAGAGAGAGTGCATGCATGCACACGCACTCGAGAAGAGACAGAGAGAGAAAGAGGGAGAGAGAGAATCCTAAGCAGGCTCCATGCTGTTAGTGCAGATTCTGATGAGGGTCTCCATCCCATGAATCTGTGAGATCATAACCTGAGCCAAAATCAGGAGCAGGGCGCTTAACCAACTGAACTATCCAGGTGCCTCCAATCAGCATCTAGGTTGAAAATTCCTATGTAAAAATTTTTCTAAGTAGAATCTAATTGTTTCTCATTAGTAAGATAGATTCATGAATATGCCAAGCTGATTTTTTTAGGGTAAATCCTTATTTAAAATGTAACATAAAGGACATTGTGAATGCTTTTTTTTTTCCTATTATCTTTTTTCTGGCATGATTTATATACCCTAAAATTCACCCAAATGTACAATGTAGTGACTTTAAGTACATTCACAGAATTGTGCAGCCATCACTGCTGTCTACTTTTAGAACATTTCCATCACCCCTTTCACTAATACCCATTTGCGGTCACTTTTTTCCTACCCCCAGTCCCAGGCAACCACTAATCTACTTTCTGATGCAATAGATTGCCATTACATTTCATATACATGAAAACATAAAATTTGGTCTCTTGTGTCTAACTTCTTAAACTTTGTGTAATGTTTTTGAAGCTCTGTGTGGTAGCATGTGTCAGTAGTTAGTTTTTTTCCTGCTGAATATTAGCCATTGTTGCTATAATACCACATTTTGTTTACCATGTTTGGATTGTTTCCACTCTTTCTCTATTATGAATAATGGTAATATGAACCATCGTTGTGTAGATATATATTCATTCCCAGAGGTAGACATCTAGGAGTGAAATTGCTAGGTCATATGGTAAATTTACATTTAATATTTTTGGAATCAGGCAAATTCTTTTACAAAGTACTGCCTCAGTTTGCATTCCTGTCAGCAGTGTGTAAGGATTCCAGCTTCTCCACATCCTCAACAGCACTTGTTATTGTCTCTTTATGATTATAACTAATCATGTGGCTCTGCAGTGGTATCTCTTTGTGGTTTTGATTTGCATTTCTCTGGTACCAATGTTGAGTATCTTTTCATGTGCCATCCCATAGCCACTCATAAATCATCTTTGGTTAAATGTTTAATCTGATCTTCTGCATATTTTAAATTAGATTTTTTTAAATCTTCCTAGTATTTGCTTTTAAAAGTTCTTTATATACTTGGGTATAAAGGTCTAAATCTTTTGTCAGACTTATGATTTGCTAATGTTTTCTTCCAATCTGTGTATTTCTGTTCAGTTTCTTAATGGTGTCTTCTAAAGCTAATTATTATAAATTTTGGAAAAAAATCCACTTTATCATTTTTTTCTTTATCAAACATACTTTTGCTATTGTGTCTCATAACTCTGTGTCTAACTCACAGTTGCATAGTCTTTCTTCCATTGCTTGCTTGGGTTTTCTTCCATACTTTGGTTTTTCATATTTAGGTTGGTGACTTATTTTGAGTTAGGTTTTGTGTATGGTGTGAGGTCAGAGGTTCAAATTAATCTCTTTGCATGTATATATCCAATTTTCTCTCAACACCGTTTACTGGAAAGATCATTCTTTTCTCATGAAATGGCATAGGACTTTTGTCAAATGTCAACCATAAATGCAAGTTTACTTTTGAATTATTAATACTGTTTGTTATATATATGTTTATCCTTAGATCTGTCAATCAATATGTTTATCTTTGTACGTCACTACCATGCAGTCTTGATTTTTGTAGCTTTATAGTATGTTTTGAATTCAGGAACTTCAAATTTGATTTCTTTTTAAAAAGTGTTTTGGATGTTCTCTATCCTTTGCATTTCTATACAGACTTTAACATCAGATTGTTAATATCAGTGTAAAGTTTGCTGGGTCTTTGATAGGAATTATGTTTAAAGATCGATTTGGGGAGCATTTCCATCTTAAATGACAAAAAAGCTTTTTTGCTATCTGGAAATTATAATTATTAGAACGATCATTAGGGAAGGTTTTTGAAAGCCACATTGATTGATAAGGAACAGAATTACCTACATAGCCCATATTTTAGTGCACATCACTTAAAATTAATAAGGATTTATGGGAGCAAGGAAAGGCACTCATTTGGAGTTATACAAATAAGATATGCATAATAGGAGATGATACAGTTCGTGTCTTTGCACGACTAAGATGTGAATATAGGTATGGTATTCCAGGACTGCTTCATATATTCCACTGCTGTGAAAAAGACAAAAGTTGTTAGGTCCAGGGTTCGAATAAACAAATAAATCCAAAGAAACTTACAAAATCTAAATTATCCTTTTCAGGAAGTAGATTTCAGTCATCATCACTCAGAGTTATTCCCTAAATGTAAATTCATATCCAAATTATTGTATGTTTATTTAAATGAGCCAAGATTTCCAATATATGGCCTTTTTATTAAAAACCAAAGCAGTACGCTTTCTCTGATAATCTGAGTGTAGACAGATGTCTTCCATAGTCATAGGAATTATGACTGAGAAAATGTTAGGGTAATAAAGGCCCTTAGGTAGTTAATGTATCTGTTATTAATTTAATAATGATATAAAGAAACCTAGTAAAGGATGGAAATACTGTATTTAGTGAATTTCAATAGATAATTTTTCACATTTTAGCATCTGTTACATAGGGGTGTATCAGAAAACTGACAGCATCTTAGAATTGATGAAATTTAATATGAAAGCAAATGTGGACTTGGTGTCATTTTAGGAAGTGAACATTTATGAATGTCTAGTTGCAACAGTTGTCCAGAAAAAGACCTGACTCATGAAATAAAAAGTAATGATATCCAAAAAGTTATATTTAAATCTTTGCTTTTGAATAATAATGTAGGGGGATGTACATAGGAAATCTTTATAGTATTTTTTTTTTTAGTGTGCTTAAATTTCTTTTGCTTAAGTTGACTATGTATCAGGAATGAACCAAATTTTCATCGCTGTAAGTCTTAAATCTTAGGTTTAAAGAGTAAAATGATGGCCCAAGAATTCTGGTGGGATAGATGCTTTGGAGTGGCCAGTGGAAAATGAACAAGACATATTAACAAACACCACTTGAAATCTGGGTCCAAATTTAAGCTGGTAGAATGGTAAATTAAAGAAATATGTTTGACTACCATTTTAATTCCCATGATTGCTTATTTTGCATTTTCAGTTTCTATAGTTATTTCTCTTTGTCAGGCCCCAAGAGTTTACCCAATCTGTGTGAACTGACACAACCTTCCTTGGAGGGAGGGAGAGTCATGAAAGGAGTCAGTGGTTGGAAAGATGAAAGAGGAGATGCAAACCCACTGGTGCATATTTAGAGTGTTTTTTAAGCTTAAGGATGTGGAAACCCGTTATTTCTATTTGAAATGCTTTTGGAATAACATGCTAAAACATCCCTGGGGACAGGCCAGCACTGCACATTAATATGGTTTAAGAGAGCTCCAAAGCATTTGCCTATAGTTAGCTCAGTTGTAGTATTTTAGTAAGTGTTCTAATAACTTGGCTGCTCTGGTCTTGACTGTGGCGTCTCCACAAGTGCACGGTGTCCAGTTTTTGGGTGCGTGGTCACCTGCATGGTCTTACGTGTTTTGAACCTATTAATAACTCACCATAGGCTTGTAAGAGAATACATCAGACTCTATATTGGAACTGCATAATCAACTGTCTACTTAACCCTTCTCTCATTTCTTTCCATTCCTCCAGAAGATACACATTCAGTTTTGTTCAATGCTTATATCCCCTCCTATTCCTGTAGTTCCAAGATGGATTTTGTAATAAATTTATCTTGGAGACTTCAAAAGTATACAATGTAAATGGAAGAGAAAACAATGGAAGACCACTATAGTATTATAACTGTGATAATAACGTAGGTTTTTATGGTACTTTATAGCTTATAAACTGTACTTACAAAATCATTTTTTTAATTTATCTTGAGAGAAAGAAAGAGAGAGAGAGCACATGCATGCGAGCAGGGGAGGCGCAAAGGGAGAGAGAATCCCAAGCAGGCTTCAGCGAGGAGCCCTGTGCGAGACTCAATCTCACTAACTGAACCGTGAGATCACAACCTGAGACGAAATCGAAAGTTGGATGCTTAACCGACTGAGCCACCCAGGTGTCCCTACAAAATCTTTTGACTGTGGTATATGTACACATTTTTAGAAAAGAAGTGAACATGCTCAAAAAATGCATAGATGTGAATAGCTTTCCATGTTAGTGGAATACAAGAAACATACCCGCAAGAAATGGAAGAGGTACTGGGCTTTTCAACTAATCCTACCTACAAGGGCAGTAAGCAAGTGTTGCCTCCACCTTTTTCTTTATCCAATCAATAGAGAAAGATGAGTGACTAGAATTCTGTTTGCATCAATTTTTAGAAAGACCTGAGGCCCAGTATATAATAGCTATACTTTCTGAGCACTACTGTATGCCATACTTATAAGCACCCTGCCATAGGGATGGCTGACTTCATAGAAACCCACTGAGATACATACTCTTACGTGATTTTATAGATAAGGATGCTGAAGCTCATGGATATTGTGTAAATCACCCACATCAGGCAGCTGGTAAGGCTGGGAGGTGAAATTCAAAGTCACATCTCGTTGTGTTTGTATGTGTGTGTGTGTGTGCGCTCAGGCACATGTGCCTGTGATGAAATTATTTTGTAGCTTCCATTTTATTTATCAGAGGCATGTAACATTCACATAATTTTAATTCTTTGATCCAAGGTATAGAGTAGAAGTTGACATGGAAGAGATACAAAAATAGAATTTGACGTGGTAAAAATTACCGATTTTTATTTTTATTATTTTTTTAAAATTTATTTTTAGAGAGTGTGTGAGCAGGTGAGGGGGCAGAGGGAGAGAGAGAGAATCTCGAGCAGGCTCTGTGCGCAGTGCAGAGACCAACATAGGGCTTGATCTCACGGCCCTGAGATCATGACTTGAGGTGATATCAAGAGTTGAACACTCATCCCACTGAGCCATCCAGGTGCCTCAGAAATTACTGATTTTTAATGCAACCTGTCTTTCCTTGCTTCTAGTTGCTGTCTTGTATTAGTATTCTTAAAAAATTAAAGCAAGAAATTAGCACACAGTAGAGGGATTTCCTTTAAAATACGCCTGACAGAATCCAATACCATAAATACTCCTGGACGCAAAGAATTCATTAATTTCACCTGCCAGTTTCATTGTTGGAAAATGCATTTGGAAAATCCTGGCATATCTTGGAAATAATCTTGGTTTTGTTCTTCAGAATATGTAGGATGCTGTATCTCTCTTGTGACAGATGGTAATGACTGTGAGGACAGCGACAAACAGAATGGTAATTTTTGAATCAGTGGAATTTGGGGCACTCTACCTTGAGGTTTCTGATAGTCACATGATTAATTTTTACAGTAATCCTGTGTGGAAGGTGTTACTACACCCATTTTGACGACCGAGAAGTTGTATGATTTGCCTGAGGTCACCAAGGAAGGAAGCTTGGAATCAAGTCCAGATCTGTCTGATTTGAAAGCTAATACTGTTCATGGAAGTGGTTTGAAGACTGAGTTCTGCACAACTATAAAGCTCTGCAGTGTCATTTCAGAAAATGGCCATGTTTCAGGTTTTGGAGTGAAGGGAAATGAAGGGAGTGTGGAGTGTAAAAGGTGAACTCCAGGCTCTTCTCACTTGGTTGTCATCTGCTCCATTGTTCTCTGTTTAATAGCCTGTCACTTTCATAGACTATTTGGTTTGAAAAGTGTCCCAGGTGGAATAAAAAAGTTTTGTTGGAACGCCTGGAACTTTGACTTCCAGCCATGATGAAATGGGAACTACAGCATCAGGCAAACTATATTAAATAACGGTTTTTCAGGCATTGGACAAAGGGTAGCATGTGGCAGTAATCCCTGAGAGAAAAGAAACCAGTGAGGAATATGCGTATATGTCCCAGTTTATAGCCTGAGAGAGGCTGCAACACTGAAAGGGGAAAACAGTAGAGCCTGGCATTCTTACTGAATTCAAGAGACAAGGTTGGGATTTGAGAGAGGCCAAGGAAGCCAGAATTTGCCGAAGAGGGAAGAGGGAGCAGTGCATTTAGGGGGGCCTCATGTGCAGAGGGTTCTTCTGGAGTCTTTGGTTGAATACTTATCTAAATGACATTTGTGGGACATTCTACCCTACCAACCCAGAACACACATTATTTTTCCAGTGCACAGAGGCTGTATTTCAATATAATAACCTTATTCTGGGCCGTAAAGTAAGTCTCCATGAAGTTAAGGGGAAGTAATGCAAAGTAAGTTTTCTTAGTCCAACAAAACTAAAATAGAAATCAGCAAGGGAAAGATATTTGGGAACTCCTCAAATATTTGGAAATGAAATAATACACTTTTAGATAACATAGGGGTCAAGGAATAATTCACAAAGGAAATTAGAAATTATTGGAAAGTGAATGAAAATGGAATACAACATATCATTGGTGCAGTGCAGCGAAAGTGGCGCATAGAGGAAATATTTACATCACATACATAGAAAAAAATATCTCAAACTAATGATCTAAGTATACTCTTGAAGAAATTAGAAAAAGAAGAGCAAATGAAACCTAAGCTAAGCAGAATGGTGAAATAAAAAAAGAGCTGATCTCATTGAAAAAGAGTAGAGAACGGTAAGAGGGAAAATTAGTCAAATCAAAACCTGGTGCATTAAAAAAATAAAAATAACTGATAAACCTCTATTTGTCAAGAAAAAAAAGATAAAAAACACAGATTTTTCCAGGCAACTCTTAATTTCGGCTCAGGTCATGATCTCAGGATTTGTGAGTTTGAGCCCCTCATCAGTCTCCATGCTGACAGCCCGGAGCCTGCTTGGGATTCTCTATGCCCCTCCCCAGGTTCCCAGGCTGTGGTCTGTCTGTCTTTCTGTCTGTCTGTCTGTCTCAATAAAGAAATAAACTTAAAGAAAAAAAACAATTTTTTCTTCCCAGCAGGAAGATTAGTAAATCTGAACAGCATTATTTTTAATGAGAAATTGAATTTGTAGTTAAAAACTCTATCGAGGCAAAAATGGCTCACCTCATGATTCTATCCAACATTTAAGAGGCTTCAGTCATCTAGATGCTCTTTTTAGGAGTCAAGTTGAATTATCCCCTCACCTTTTTTGCTGTTCTGTCCCATATATGTGGAATGGAAGATTTTTCATGTGGAGTATTTTGTTCCCTTTATGTCTCCAGATTACGAGAGCTACCAGGTTTCTTAATTCCCAAAGAGCACAAGGGATCCAAAAGAAAGTTCCATCATATACGTATATTTGTAAAATTTCAGTTAAGTGCTACTTTAAACACTTGTTTACATTGCAACAGAACTTGTAAGAACTGAGAACTGTTCTTGATGATACTCCATGGCATCACGGTAATTGTCCATTACTATCTACATCATCCTCTCCCACGAATCACCAACCTCTTATTATAACATTTCTGGAGTTCATACCATCACCATTTACTGTGTACCATGGCAAATTTTTCATCAGTTACTTTTGTGTTGAGATTTTCTAAATGAATTTTTATAAAAACTTTATCCATTTAGGAAAATTCCATTATTTTTAAAAAAAATTTTAAAATGTTTATTTATATTTGAGAGAGGGAGACAGAGACAGAGACAGAGGGTGAGCAGGGGAGGGGCAGAGAGAGGGGGACACAGACTATGAAGCAGGCTCCAGGCTCTGAGCTGTCAGCACAGAGCCCAAGGCAGGGCTCGAACTCAGGAGCAGTGAGATCTTGACTTGAGCTAAAGTTGGACGCTTGACCAACTGAGCCACCCAGGTGCCCCAGAAAAATTCCAATCGTAGTATTTTCTTTAGGTGTGTACATAGGGCCGTAGGTAAATAACATTTATGCTATTTTCATACACTTAAATTTGCATATATAATATAAATGGGATTACATATTCTATGTCTTCTCTAAATTTTGACTTGTTAATTGAATGGTAGGAGATTTTTATTCAATTGGGATAGTAATATATTATTATATACATTACAAATCTCTTGAAGTTTATAACCTTGAGATCATTTCATGCCATTTATGTAAATCTTTTTTTAAACTATATAACATTCCTTTATATGAGAGCCCAATAATTTATTTACACTGCTAATATAACTTCTTAGTTAAGAGCTCTGTCATCTCTTATCTTTTACTTTGGATAAGATAATCTCTCTGACATTCTGCTTCATATTTAAAACAAGGAAAAATATTTCCTATTGCATATGATTGTGGTTGAGATTAGAGAAATAATGCAACTAATTACTCCCGGAGCAGGATTTCTCACCCTCACCACAAATGACATTTTGGATAGGATCAGTGTTGTTGTGGGAGGCTGTTTTGTGCATCGTAGGATGCTTAATAGCATTTTTGGCCTCCACCCCCTTAGATGCCCTGTCAGGAGAGGCAAGAATGTCTTGACATTGCCAGATTCTGCAATTTCCCTCCCTGGAGTGGGAGACGCAAATACATCCACTGAGAATCACCATTGTAGAGAAGTGGTATCAAGTCGGTTACATGAAGCTGGGCATATACACAGCAAAGTTCTCTGGAATGATCTTTGCACAGACTACATTATGGGTGGCTCTTGCTGTAGTTGTGCCTGGTAGTGGCCATTAAGAAAGGTTCCCATGTTGCCAGGCTTTTATGTTATTGCCTTTTTTACACTGACACAAATAATAATAATTTCACAATACAACAATCAGTTACATAGATCATTGTGTACCTTTATGAGCATATCTACCAGAGATATTCCTGGAGATGTTATCTTTGAGGGGAGAGGCAACACAGGGCTTACAGTATTGAAATTTTGATATATTCTGCTAAATCACCTTCCAAAAATGCTAGAGCAGTTTACACTCTCATCTATTGTACTTGAGTGCCCTTTTCCTCATAACCTCATCCATAGTGAATATTAACATTCTCTTTATATGAAACCATGTTTTATGAATTTTTAATGCTTTTTTCATAACCTCTTCTGTGGTTTACATGCACAGAATCATTGCCCTTTTTTTCCATTAATCTTTTCATCATTAAACCTACACCCAAGCCTCCAATTACACATCTATTCAAGGGAACAGAAAAGCACAGAGATTAAATATAGCTAGTACCCAGGTTTCATGAATGTTAACATCTTACCATTTTTGCTTAAGACTTTTGACATTTTGCACATAATATTGATCCCCTCATGGTACTCTTCCACAACCACTTTCTTTTCTGAGTCCCCATATGTAACCAGTGTTCTCCAATTTGTATACATATTTTCCATCCATACTTTAATAATTGTATTAAATAGGTATGCATCCATAACATGTATAATAGCATTGTTTTCTATTATAAAAATGTGTGCAAATGGAATCATACTGCACACATCTTTCTAGAACTTGGCTTTTATAATTCCTATTGTATTTTTGAATTTTTTAATTTAATTTTTTAAAAATCTGGAACACTTCCTGAATTTGCGTGTTACCCTTGGGCTGGGGCCATGCCAATCTTCTCTGTGTTGATCTAGTTTTAGTATATATGCTGCCGAAGTGAGCATGTCTCGTCCACCCTTTAAACTGTGATGTTTGTTTGTAGATAGTATAGTTTATCCATTCTCCTATTGATAATACTCATTTGCCTCTCCTCCCCTTTAGTTTTTACATTTTGTAGTTATATGCACTATTATAATGATCATCTTTTCATGGGTTTGGTGAGAATTTCTCTTGGGTGTATACCTATCAGTAATATGTTGGTTTAGGAGATACCCATCTTCATATTTATTATATATTATCAAATTGTTCTTCATGGTGATTATAATACTTCTTCCTCTTGTCAGCTGTATATTTTCCCACATCCATAGTAACAAACTCCTGGTATTGTCAGACTGTTATTTTTTCTTCTAATCCTTACTCATATTTTGGTAATTGGCAAAACAAAGAGAAAAATATGTTTTTAAAAATGACAAAACTGAGCAATGCCACAACGCACTTTATTTAACTGGCACTTGCAGAAAATTTTGTACTTAATGCACATAGAACAGTAATCAAGCTAGATCAAGAGTTAGGCTGTTAAAGTCTTCTCAACAAATTTCAAATAACTGAAAACTTATTGATGTGTTCTCTGACAACATTGGAATTAATGGAAATCAGATACAAAGTAATACCTCAAAAGTAGTATAAAATTATAAGTGAGACAATACAGTACCAAATATTGCATAGATAAAAGAAAAACTCAGAAAGGACTGCAGATGAGAATACCATATCAAAATATATGGGATACAAGTAAGTAATACTTACGGGAAAAGTTCTGTCATTAAATACTTATGTCAGAAAATAAGATAGGAAAAGAGGAGCAAATTAAACCCAAAATGCATTGAAGAAAGGAAATAATATATGTAAGAATGGAAATCGTTGAAGTTGAATAAAGCAGAAAAATTGGAGAAAAAATTTCTGGAAAGAACAATAAAATTGCTTTTGATCAAAGTAAAAGAAACACAAATGATCAATACTAGGAATAAAAAGGAGACTCACGAAAGTTTCTTTGTAATTGAAGTTATAATCATTATAATATGAAATATTATAAACCACTTCATTTCAAGAAAGTTTACAACATTACATGAAAGGGACAATCCTTGAAAGATACATATTAATAAACTGACTTAAAAAAAACAATGCACAATCTCTGTGGGGCCTTAAATATAGTTTAATTGAATTTGTAGTTAAAATTTTTCCCACAAAGGAAATTCCAGGCCCAGAGGCCTTCATTAGCGAATTTCGTCAACCATCTAAAGACAAAATACTACAGAGTCTTTCAGGTAACTTGAAGGGACACAGCACTTCCTGATACTGTTACGGGGCCAGCATTTTTCTGATATCATAAACAGATAAAGATAATATAAGGGGAAAACCTATAGTCTAATCCAGCAGAAACATAGACACTAAAATTCTTACCAATTATGAACAGATCAATTCCAGCAATATATAAAAAGGATGATACATCATGAGCAGAAAGAGTTTATCCCAAGAATGTAAGGATGGCTTAACCTTAAAAATATCTATCACTATCATGCACTATATGAAACAAATGAAAGAGAAAAACTATACAACAATGCCAGTATTGCAGAAGAATAATTTAACAAAATTCAACATTTATGATAAAAGTGCTCAGCAAGCTAAGACTAGATTGTACCTACCAAAACCTCTTAATGCATGTCTACAGAAACAACAACAAAAACAAAACCCATGGTTGACATTATTTTTAAATGCAGAAGACCATGTATTATCAGCAATGAGATAAGGATGCCCATTTTGACCGCTTCTTTTTAACATTGCAATGGAGATCTTAACCAGTACTATAAGCAAAAGTCAATAAACTTAAAGATGAAAGATATATGGATAGAACAGGAAGAGGTAAAATTGTCTTTATTTGTAGACAATGTGATCATATACATGGAAAATCCTAACAAATCTGTAAAATAGCCCCTCAAACTAAAAAGTGAGTCTAGAAAGGTCACAGTGTAATGCCAGTTTATGATAAATGAGTGTGTGTGTGTGTGTGTGTGTGTGTGTGTGAGAGAGAGAGAGAGAGAGAGAGAAGGAGAGAGGGAGGGAGAAGAAGGGAGGAAGGGAAGCAAGGAGGAAGAAGATATTAGTTCTTTTCTCCTTTGACTGTAGCATTCTCTTGCTCACCGCTGTCAGTTCCCCATATTATTTAGCTTACTACATATGAAACTTGAATCAGATAGTCTTTCTCATATTGTTATTACTGATCAGAATAAAGTTGGGGCAACTAAAACTTCTTTTTTCGATATCTATACCATCTATGGTTGATTGTTTTCTTTTTTCAAAACTATAGTTGGGCTCTGTCAAGCTGCAGAGGAAATTTTGAGTCAGGGCTTAAAAAGCTAGATGGTAATTCTTCAACATGATGTTATTTATTATATAAATAAAAGTGTATTTCAACAATGAATTTAAACTCTTACTATTTTAAAGTTCTATAAAGTTGCTTAAAAACTAAATACTAAGTATTTCTATTTTATGTCCTTTGAGGTCTGTTTTTAAATTTAATAAAAGTGTGTCTCATACTAAGTGTATGTATGTATACATATATGTGTATATATATGTACACATATATATGTACATATATATAATAACAGGACAGATCCAGCTCACCATCTTGCATAGTGTCTTGATTCAGTTGTAAGAGTCAGATTTCTATTCACGGATCATAATATACATAAAAAATATATAATACAATTAGTATATATAGTAATTAATATAAGTGTATTTTAAAGTTTTCTGTTTTTCTTCTTTTTATATATGTGAAATAATAAATACAATTATACTTTCTCTTGGTACTTGTACTGAATTCCAAATAGCATAACGTTTTCTAGATGAACTTAATTTAGTTTGAAATAATTAATTTCAGTTTATCCTCAGAGGTGGTCTTTGTTCTTACTAATTAAGAATGTAATTCAATAAACCATGTGTCTTCATCTCTGTAAAGCAATTTACTCTGGCATATACTGAGTTAGAACTGTAATTCATATGTATTCTTTGGGTAGTTGAATCAAACCTGAAGGGATTCATACCCATATATGGATTTGAGGTCTACATGTTGGATAAGTTGAATAAATAATAAGTCACAGATAAATTGCAAGACCAGAAAGAAAGCATGAGGCAATGGTGTAACTGTGTATTGTGTGGGTGGTATGATTTTCAGGCCTCTGGTTTTATTTACTTTCTGGTAGAGATCCTTTTAACAGTCATAGCAAAGGAAATATACCAGGCCTTTATGTTGAATTGAAAATCGTAATTATCTAGAGATAAAGTACTTGGGACTTTGTAAGGTAGAGCACAGGAATAGTTTACTTTCTATGGAGATTTATAGTTGGGTGAAGTGCTTTCACATATATCCTTTCATTTAATGGACAGGATATGGTCATTTGTAAGATAGGAAAGAGTTGCTTTAATTTCACTCTTAATGTTGCCTTTGTCCTGGTGAAGCTTTATACAGACACTCACACCCATTTTTATCTTCCAGGCATCAGCCCAGCAACTAAGGCTGAAAAGTGAACCAAATTTGGCATGAGTGTTCTTTAAACCAATGAGTGGCGTTTAAGGAAGTTAATCCAGAGTATAGAATCCATTAAAAAATGTTACGAAGCTTCAGTAGTCCATGAAGATCAGGCTCTTAATGTTACAATGGAGACTGTTTAGCTTCTTTTCATAGTTTTGGTTTACTATCCAAGTCGGTAGATAATAATTCTGACGTCATTATCACTTAAGGGCTAGCAGGTATTGAGTGCCTATTATGAAACGTCAAATGTGATTTATACACTTAATAATTAGAACAGTGGTGGGTCCTTCTCATCTGAAAACTTATTACCAGAAGAAAAAGAAAAGGTGGTGAGGCAGAAGTGAGAGGAAACAGTGCATCTTGAATTCTCTTTTATGTACCATTCCTTGTGTTCATACCTCTCTGACCGGGAAGGTGTTAGTCTATAGCGTCCTGTTGGTGGCATGTGGCGGGACACTCAGTGACGTCACTGTTAAGATGCCCATTTCAAAACCTACTGGCTAAGGGCTGCTTCAATTTTCAAATGGAACTACAAGGCACTTAACCTTTCCTTTTTTTTTTTTTTTAATTCAGTGATCTCAAAGCTCCCATTTTATTTTTTATGAGATTCTTCTCAGGACCATTGGCTCATAGTGTTCTGGATGGATAAACAGTTCAGTTATGATTTCCTGACATTGCTTCTTTTCCTATTTTCTAGGAAGCATATTTTGAGTTATGCAGATGCTTTGGAACCATCTACCTTCTGTGAGGGGGGCTCTGGTGCTGTTATTTAGAATAGTACATAGTGTATGTTTTGAACATTGCATTGGTGAGAATTTTTTACCGGTTTAACTGTTAATTTCTCAGGAACCGTGATCAACAGGTCTCAGTACTTTTTCTCTAACAATGAGAAAAGTAAGAACCAGTAAGGTTATGTTACTTGCTTAAGCTGACACAGGTCCTCTCAGATGGAGTAGATACAGAGTTCGGCCTTTCAGTGCCACATCTTCTGGTTTTTCCCCTATGATTTTGTTCTAGATAGGTTGAATTGTATAAAATTGTCAATATATGAATTTTGATGTATAGTAACAAGCAATTTCATATGCTGCAACTTAAAAAATACCCAAACACCAAAAATTTCCATTTAAGAAAAGTTCATTTCACATGCAGCTAAAACAATAATTTTTTTGAAAGCTTAATACTTAGTTTGTGGCGGGGGGGGGGGGGAACCTAACGTCGTTACTAATTGCAATGGAATGCAGGAGCAAACACGCTTACTTACGCAGCTCTTTGGCTCCTTTACGTTAAGGACTCAGGAGCCAGGTTGCGGTGTTTGAATCCAAGCTCCCCTATTACAGTCCTACTAACTGTGTGACCTTAGACAATATACTTAACCACTCAGTGCCTCTGTATTTTTGCTTTTAACTTTTTTATGTTTATTTTTGAGAGCAAGGAAGAGGGCGAGCAGGGGAGGAGTAGAGTGCAGAGAGAGGATTACAGAGGATCCAAAGTGGGCTCTGTGCTGACAGCAGTGAGCCCTGTGTGGGGCTCAGACTCACGAACCATGAGATCATGACCTGATCCAAAGCGCGACGCTTAACCAACTGATCCACCTAGGCACCCTGTATCTTTACTTTTTAAGATTCAGTAAGTTACTTGAATGCCTCACTGTAAGGGCTTTAAATGTGTTTATTAAGTGAAATGGAAATGAGGAATGGAAAATATTTTGATCAATGCATTAAATAGTCATCTAGACTTTTTGAAATGCTACCTATTAGATGTTTTTAATTAATTAAATAAAGGAAGAATATCAAATTAGGTTAACATAAGAAGTAGTATGCCCACGTGCAGTTTGTATATCTATTTGTGTAAATAAATCTGAAAGAAAATGTATAAACCTAACTATCCCTGGCATTCCAGGAAATGTCTGTTGGTTGATTGAGTAGTTAAAGGAAGTTTCTCACTAACACTCTTCCCTCCAAATTCCTTTCAAATTTTTAGTGCTCAAGTGGCCTCTATGATCTGATTTCCAAAAGGGCTCTGACACTTCCCCATTCAAGTACAAATAAATGACATAGTGACTTCCTATGGCCAAGTGATCAAAGTGACTATGAAGTGCACACCCGTGGAGATGATGGGTTGTTTGTTTTCCAGTAACTTTCAATTTCCTACATGGCCTTCAAAAATTTCAGAAAAATGTGTAGGAAGCAGAAATGAGAAGAAAATGTGCATGGGTAGCCTGCTAGGGACTGTGCTAAGTATTTGACAAGGTAAGAATAAATTCATAATATTGAATGAAAAGCACACAATTGAATGCGTGTGCTCAAATTTGTTATGTTGAATGAAACTGCTCACATTCCTATATTGAGTCTACCAAATAATAAATAAATAATTAAAATAATTTATTTCCAGTTTGTGAAAGATAAAATAAAGTACTGGCCACGTAGAATTGAGGTCTCGGTAGGTAATGAGATAAGAAAATCCATAACTCTTCCAATAAATCCATGCATTCTGATTCAGACGTGTCATTCCATCCCAGGTTATTGAGAGAATTCGCAGAGTCAACACTGAACTGCTATGATCGTCATTTAAAAACATGTATTTTATAACTGCCTTATTGTTTTAGATTGACTCACATGGAGGTCATGCACGTTGTTGTCTTGTCTAATTATAAGAAGCAATTTTTTTAAAACATTTAAAAATATTTTTAATGTTTATTTAGTTTTGAGACAGAGGGAAAAACAGAGCATGAGTGGGGGAGGAACAGAGAGAGAGGGAGACACAGAATCCAAAGGAGACTCCAGGCTCTGAGCTCTTAGCACAGAGCCCAACGTGGGGCTCGAACCCACAGTCATGTGATCATGACCTGAGCCGAAGTCAGACGCTTAACCGATTGAGCCACCCAGGTGCCCTTTTTAAACATTTAAAAAATTTTTAATAGTTACTTATTTTTGAGAGAGAGAAAGAGCGTGAGTTGGAGAGGAGCAAGAGGGTGAGGAGACACAGAATCCAAAGTAGGCTCCAGGCTATGAGCTGTCAGCACAGAGCCTGATGAGAAGCAGTTTATACTGCCAGTCTTGGACTTGCCCTGTCACTTATGCACATGTGCAGGTATTTCTTTTTGGTGAAACTACCAAGACATTGAGTATGCACATTTTCATTTACGAGATAGTGTGCAGAATTGCTGTCCCGGGTGTTCAGACCAGTTATTCTACCACCAGTGCTGTTTCAGAGTCCTTGTTATTCCAGTAACCTCTCATCCCTTGATATGCTCTAGTTTTGCATTTTACTGTCATGTAACAGAGCATTTGTGCCTGCCTACTGAAATTTACATCTTAAAAGTTACTAACCATGGTTCCATACCTATTTCTCTGTGTGCTTTCATTGTGAATTATGTATATACCATTTATTCATTTTGGTGTTAGGGTCTTCGTGACATTCACTTACAGAATCATTGTGATATAATCATATTTATTGCAGATGTTTTCCCAATCCAAAATGTTTTGCATTTTTAGCTGAACTCAGTTAAAGTTTTCTTTTCAGAGTTTTGAATACCTTTTGTTTTCTTTTCAGTGAGATACTCTGTAGTAATTTTTAAAAAGTATCTCATTAATTATTTACAATGAGGATATTTAGGTATATATCTAACTATTTAAATGAAGGCATCTTAAGAATACTAGTATCAAACAAGGAACACGTGGGTGGCTCAGTCGGTTGAGCACCTGACTTTGGCTCCGGTCATGATCTCACAGTTCATGGGTTCGAGCCCCGCATGGGGCTCTGTGCTGACAGCTCAGAGCCTGTAACCTGCTTCAGATTCTGTGTCTCCCTCTCTGCTCTCTCCCTGCTCATGCTCTGTCTCTCTCTCAAGAATAAATGAACATTAAAAACACTTTTAAAAAAGAATATTAATATCAACCAAGAAAGAGATTTCTAGGAAACATTGTGATTTTGTCTTTGCCTCTGCCTATTCAAAAATTTTACTTCATTGTGATTCTAAGTCAATTTCCAAGTGCTGAGATCTTTAAATACTCGCTTATTTGTTGAAAGAAGGAGTCAATATTTAAAAATAGCTTTAATATCTTGGCTCTATGTAACAACATAAAACTTAAAGAATAAAGGTTCTTTAAATTAATTCTATAATTAATTTAAATAAAATTTGGATGGAATGGAGTGAGTTAACTCTTACAGTTCGTTACAACCCAGACGAAAGACAGAAGTGAACATTACCCATGTATTATCTATTTAACAGGAATCACACCCCATTTACTTGTCTGTTTGCTCATGATATACTGCTTTCAAGTATTTTAGTTTTCCTATTTCATTTTCCTTTCAAACCGCAGAGATTCCATTCATTAATATGAAAGTGGGAAAATATGTATTTATGAATTTTGACGTTGATATTTCCTCGCATCTTCATTGATGTTGTTTTTATATTTAGCATTAGTGAAATAAGGAACTGAATGGTAGTTGTATCTAACTTTTAATTTGAATTGTCAACAAATAAATGTCTATATTTCAGAATAGTTCATTGCAAATGATGGAGGATATGGAGCTGACAGAGAGAAAAGTATTCACTTGGGCTACTGATATGCTCTTATCTTACTTCACACTCAGCAGCATTGGGATACTGCTTTTCAATGAGATACTGTCATGCTGTCTCTCCCTCTCAGTACATGTTTTTATCACTAGCCATCCAGGACCCTATACCTCCCAGACTGTTCCCTCTCAGGCGGCTTCATTGATCATCATTCTCTGCATCTTCCTAACAGATGTGACCTAGTGCTCAATCATAGGGCTTCTTTTCTGCTCCGTGTGCACTTATTCAGGGATCTTACCCAGTCTCATAGCTTAAATGCCAACTATATGCCAGTGATTCCCCAAAATAGGTGATTGTAATTTACACTTCTCTGTTGAGCTCTAAGTGTGTATGTCAAGCTATGTACTTGACATTTCATCATGAGGTCTAGTAGATATATCAAACTTGACATGCTTCAAACTGAAGTGATCATCTCTTCCACTCTAACACCAAACTCTCCTCTCCTCTCATTGTTCTTCATCCTTCTGATGGTCGTTTGGCAAGGGCCAAAAATCATACTGTAGTCCTGAATTCCTTTCTTTCAGAGTGTACATTCAAACGCTGTAAGCTCTGCCTTCTACTTGAGCTGCCAGTAACGTCTCATCATGTTGCCTTTCTCCATCTGTAGTCTATACTCATTACAGCCAACAGAGTGAACCGTTTAAATCGGTCCAAACATGCTAATTGCATTACTTGTAAAGACCATACATATGTGGTGAAAATTTAAAATGTGAATGCAGGGGCTCCTGGGTGGCTCAGTCAGTTAAGCATCCAACTTCGGCTCAGGTCATGATCTCATGGTTCATGGGTTTGAGCCCCACGTTGGGCTCTGTGCTGATATCTCAAAGCCTGGAGCCTGCTTCAGATTCTATGTCTCCCTCTCTCTGCCCCTTCTTCACTTGTACTCTCTCTCTCAAAAACAAACATTAAAAATTAAAAAAAAGAAATTGTTATTTTTTTAAAATATTATCTATAGTTCATAAGTGTTAATATTTGTTAAATACTAGCAATGGATCCCTGGACACTCTATTATCCTATATATCTGAAAGTTTGAGATATTTCATAATAAAAAATGATTAATAATAAATAAACACTCCCCCTCTTGTTTTCATATATCAGTCTGTTCCAGGTTCTTAATGTGTTAATTTTATTATAGTCTGTTATTTCAACTCATCCTACGTTGAAAGGATGACATTTTTTATTGAACATTCACTTCCATACTTTAAAATCGTAGAAAATCAAACCTAAGAATGACATTTGTAAACTAGACAGCCTCCAAGTAAAATGAAAAAGATCAAGACAGATTTCATATCACCAATGGTTATGGTAACTGGACAATTACAGAGAGGCCATGAGAATATTTGTCATAGATTTGAAATGGGAAAAGACACTTAGGGGGTAGAATCAGGACTCATGATTTCTGGACCTTTTATAAAAATATTTCTGAGACTTGCTCCTGTCCATTGGAGGCCTGGATTGCTTCAGAGCTGTGACTGCCCTATTAGTGACTGAAATGCATAAGCAGAATATTAAATATTTATCAAAGGTGTTGATGAATGATTTCTTCTCTGGGTGGAATTTGGAACAAAATGACCTCTCATTTCTGGTTTGGATATGCTCTTGTTTATAAATGTCTTTTTTGAAACGCGATGCATGGTCATAATATTCCTGATGTGGCCTGATATATGCAGAGTGCATTGGATTTCCTGTTTTTTACCATCCTTTTTCAGTTCTGTAGATGTATAACCTCCTAAAGTAACCTCTAATAAGCCAGCCTGATATTACAGTAGCTTTTTGAGCCTGTATACTCACTGATAGGACTAAGGAGAGGGTGGAGAAAAGTGGGGAGGAAAGACACTCAAGTGTTTTCATTTAGCACTGCCGAGTCACAGATTGGCATTCAGGGATCCTGAGGTTAAGAAACAGGCCATGTCAAGAAGTACATTTTTGGTATAAGATTTATTTTTCCCTGTGAGGGGGTAAAACACCAGTATAATTTCTTGCACATTACTTTATGCCATTCAAAATGGGAGTGGGGGAGAATGTTTGAATTATCCACCAATCCTAAATGGAAAAGTAATAACACATTTTGTTGATGTGCACGCAAATGAGAAAGATGACTAAAAATCAGAAAAACTTGATATATGATGGGGTTGTGTTGTGATAAACCCATCATGAACTGAAGACATCATGAGTCAAAAATGCATTTAGTACGCTTAACCTACCAAAAAGCATCACCTAGGCTAGCCTACCTTCTGTTTTCAGAACACCTACAGATGGCAAAAAAAAAAAAAAAAAAAAACTAACACAAAGTATATTTTGTAGTATTAGTGTTGACTCTCTCATGTGATTTATTGACTACTGTACTAAAAGTGAAAACAGAATGGTTCTATGGGTACAGAATGGTTGTAGGCATGTTGGCTGTTTACCCTCGGGATCGTGTGGCTGACGGGCCCCTGTGGTTCCTCGTGCTGTCTAGCCTCACTGGAGAGTGTCATATCCATGTCGTCAGCTCAGGAAACGATCCAAATTCCGAATGTGGGATATGGTTTCGACTGAATGCCCCTTATTTTTGCACCATTGTCAACCTGTATAATCCTACATCGAACGGCTGTAATTTGGGGACTGTGCGTATTATTAAAAATACTTAAGATTGTCTGTTTGGAAACGTTCGATACGCTGCTGTATTTCCTGCATCTGGCACATTAGCTGACACATAGTGTGCACTCAGTAAATATTGTCGAATACATTCATTATTTTATTTATTTGACCTTTGGTTGAATCCGGAAAAGAGATTGCAGCACATTTTCCATGTCTGTGAGTACCAGTGCTAGGGCCCTTGAGTAGTTTGCTCCACTCATCTTGTTTCCATGGTAAACTGAATTTGTCTCCACTCTCTAGGGGTATGTAGGAGGTTGGCAACATCTCCATTAATTGTGAGGTCACCAGTAAGACCTGGCAGTGATGAGTACTTCCCCACATCACAGCTGTGCAGCTTCCTCAGTGGTCTCATTCAGTTGCACTTGAAGCACATAACTGGGCTGGAATCACATGAGATAAGTGCTGTGAGGGCTCATCACCATGGTGAATGGCTCTGCAAAATCACCAAGTGACTAACCCTTTAACAACTTGATGTACCACTGACTATATGCACTAGCTTGTTAAGTGCTAGGGTGAGTGGCAAGCTGGAAGCCAACTTTCAAAAAAATCCATAGGGCAAGCACAGTTAGTTAATAAACAAAAATACTCCTCATGACTCAACAAAATGGAACCTGTAAAATTCTCTTATATGCTACAAAACAAAAGTCATGTTGTTAGGGCTTTGGGGGAACCCTGACTGATACAGGCAGGGGAGTGTTTTTTCACTTGGTTTTTGCTATTGAATTTAACAGAAGCATGAGCATGAGTGTTTGACTATCTTGCACAAGACTACTAAATTTTTAACCTGAGCAGAGGGGTTGGGTTATAGTTTCTCCAGGGTGAACTGAACAAGAGCTTATTCCTGTCTTTTTTCTTTTTAAGCCACCTCTAGAAAGGGTTAATTCTTATTTGAAAAACAAGCTTCTACTTTTCCTTTAAGCTCACTGGCCTTTCCTTTTCAGTCTCCTGTGCTGATTCTTTCTCTCTTTCTCAATGTTAGGGTCTTCTGGATTTGGTTTAGGCTCTCTTTTGCCCTTTGTCTATACTCCCTCTCTGGATAACATCACTCCTCTCCATGGATTGGAAGATTATTTTATGTTGGTGGCTCTCAGACGTGTATGTCTCCACCTCAAAACTATGCGCTTAGCTCCATACTCCAACTGTCTGCTTGATTTCTCCACTTGGGTATGTCACGGATGCATCAAATCTAATAAGATCCCATCAGAAACTTCGACTCTCCACCCCTAAAATCTGTTTTAACCTCAGTACTGGACATTTACATGTCAGTTACAGACCTGTATCTCCCATTCTGGAGTACTTAAGCCAGAAACTCTGCAGTCATCCTTAATTCCCTGTGGTATTGTCCCTTCATATCCCAGCATCTAAACCATTAACACATTTGAGTGGTTGCCCTCTGGTTTATATGAGTATCTAAAATTCATCTCAAATGTATTTGCTTTTCTCCACATCCTTAGTTCAGCCACCGTGTGTTGCTTCTTTCCTGTAGTCACCACAGGCTTGCGCTTGAACTGTGATAGCTGACTTCACACTGATCTTCATGATTCTACTCTTGTCACCCTATAATCTGTTTTCTAAAAATAGAACAACAATGACTTTCTTGAAAAATCTATCTGATGATGCTATCCACTGTCACTTGATCCAGTTACACTTCAAATAAAATCTGAATGTCTTATCATGGTCTTCAGAGCTCTCCACGAGTCATGACCTGCCAACCCTTCTGTTCTGCTTTTGCTGCTCTCATTATTTCTCTGTGACCCTCCGACTGCCTCAGTCTTCCTGTCAATTCTTTAATGGTGGCCTGGCTCCTCTCTAGGTCCTCCTCACTGATAGACTTTACACTAATGCCACCGTAATTTATTGCTTAAATTAAGGCAATGGCCTCCTCAGCAAGTCTTATGTCCCTGCATTTCAACTTGTCTTTTAAACTAAATTGTAATCTAAGTCATATCTTTATATGTTTGAAAAGTCAATACATACAGAATTTTGGTGGAAAAAATAAACTACCCAGCCCCTTCCTTTCCATGCTTGATTTTCCATTCTAAGGAGCAATTTCATTTCTTTTAGTACATTCATTGCCTCTTTATTGCTAAGTAATACTGTTATATTATTTATCCTTTGTTTTCCATTTTTAAAATATGTTTTACTGTGACATAAACCTATGGAACACAAACATATATGTTGTTATAAATAACAAAAAGTATACACTTTTGGGCGCCTGGGTGGTTCAGTCAGGTAAGTGTCCGACTTCAGCTCAGGTCATGATCTCACAGTCCGTGGGTTCGAGCCCGGCATCGGCCTCTGTGCTGACAGCTCAGAGCCTGGAGCTTACTTCAGATTCTGTGTTTCCCCTCTCTCTCTGCCCCTCCCCTGCTCAGTCTCTGACTCTGTCTCTCAAAATAAAGACATAAAAAATTTTTTTAAAAAAGTATACACTTTTATAAACCCCAGATCAATCTATTGGCCTCTCCTCTCATGTATATTCCAGGGTCATAGTCTTCATATATGGCATCCGCTGCCTACTACACAAGTCTTTTCTCGCTTATAGTCTTTTTCACATGGCTGGCTCCTTCACTGTGTCTTGCCTCCAGTGTTCGCTCCTTAGAAAGGTTGTAATGGGCCACTCTGTCTGGCAACTCAATCTCCACTCTGTTTCTCTTGGATTCTTGTTTGTTTCTTCAATGATACTTTTCAGTGTTTTAATTCCTTAGGTATATTTGTCTGAATGCCTGATTTTTTTCTGTCTTTCACCCTAATGGATCAGGTCTATGAAGACAGGGATTAAGTCTCTTTTCGGTTTTGAATTCAGTGCCTTGCATACTGTCATGTGGCAGGTGTTGAGTAGGTAGTTTTATAACAAATACTAAAGAATCATCCAGAAGATACAGTAGAACATAACAGCTTTTGGCTGGACTGAAGCATAAACTTAGAAGAAGTTTAAAATGGAGTTTGCTCCCTGTTTCTCAACTCCCTTTTTTGCATGCTTAAAGAAGTGGTAGAAGTCCCAAGGGATTAATTTAAAACTCATTCTGTGCAACAAGAGATTACAGTAAAGTGAATGAGTATAAGAAAGTATATGAAAACCAAATCAATGGCTTTTCTTGATATCAGCAAAAATTAGACTACAAAATGAGAACTGAGCTAACCAGCCTAACAACAAAAGGTTACTCATTTAGGATGCTTAAATGTTACTATGGCGCATTCATTTTCCTCTTTATACAGTTTTTACCACTTTTCACATCTTCAACATAGAATAGCTTCTGTTTATAATCGTACTTGTGATATTCCTTATCTTTAATGGAGTCAAAAAGGAAATGGGTGGTGAGCATTGAGGAAGGCACTTGTTGTTATATGTTGAGCACTGGGTGTTATATGTAAGTAACACTGGGTGTTATATGATGAGCACTGGGTGTTATATGTAAGTGATGAATCACTAAATTCTACTCCTGACGCCACTATTATGCTATATGCTAACTAACTTGGATTTCAATAAATTAAAAAAAGGAACATTTTGAAATTGTTTTAAAATCCCTATCTCTGTCAAACGATGGGGAAAAGTTAGAGGAGGGTGGTGGTTTTCAAGAAAATGGGAGAGAATGCATATTTTTTTTCATTTGTAGGAGTGAAGTGTATTCTTGTGTTATTATTCTGGAGATAAAATATGACTGTTGAAAGAACTCAGCATAAAAGGTCATCGTCAAGCATGCCATAGTAAAATCTGTAACCAGTGTACCAGAAAAGATAGTCTAAAAACCACAGGAGGATTTCATCAGGGTTTGGTTTTGAATATGAATCAGATAAGTGATACTGCTATGGAATGCCTCTGGGTTGCTTTCCAATCATCATTTTTCTGGGGATCTCTCTGCTCTAGCTGTACTAACCTTGCTTTTCCTTACACATGCTTAGTCAGTCCCATCTCAGGGTCTCTGTTTCTCCTTCTGCTTGGAATGTTCTCCCCTATACCTTGGCTTGGCCAACTCTCATACTTAGATCTCTGCTCACATGTCACCTCACCTAAAAGACATTCTCCACATCACTCTCTAACCCTTGTATTACTTGGAACCCGCCTTCCTATTGTATACCCTTAACTTCTCGTTGACTAACTAGGATTCAAGGATATCATAATGAACCTGGGAGGTAGTTGTGCCTCCCTCCGCCCCCTCCCCACCTGGTCTTCTTTCTGGTAGTGTTCACTGTTAGCTTGTGAGAGGCCACTTGGTAAATTTAGTTACAAAAAGTCTGGTAATTAAAATATTCACCCTCAAATCATTAAACCATCCAAATGACATAAAGTTAAAATCTCTCTGCCCCATGTCCTTCACATGGTGACTTGCTTAGAGCTAATCACATGCAGTGAAGAAAGGGGAATGAAGTCCAGAGCCTTGTTATTTTCCCCACCTCGGGCTTTCATTCCTCCTTCTCAGTGCACTGAACTTTGTCTGGTTCTTCTAGGGCAGTAACAATAAGGGAGGAGAGAAGGAGGAGTATGTTTGAGTGACCAGTGGTGTCATGGGATGGTGGCAGTGTCATGGCATTGTAGTTGTGTCATTGGATAGTGGTGCTGAGCGTTATGTTTGACAGGCACTTAACATGGTGACTTCCTGTCTCATGGGCCACATTTATGGGTTTCGGAGAGGCTGTTCTCTTCAGAGATGCCCCTCAGTCTCTCTGGATCTCACACTTACCCTTTGAAGAGGATTAATTCATCTTCTCCAGATGGTCACTTTCAGTTCCTACTTTGTCCTTGAGGTGTCTGGGGGGCTACTTCCAGGCTATATTTGAACCTTGTTTTTGTGTGTGTGTGAAATAGAACACAGACATAAATAAGTGTATAAACTATCAATGTAAAGCTTATTAACAGTGATAGAGCAATTGTATGTGTTACTTTGAGCCAGTTGAGTAAATAGAAAATTATATCCCTTTCTGGAGTATATGTAAGTTGGTGATGGGTATCGCCAGCCTGGATCACAGCTGCCCCCTGACCTCTGGCTACATAAAGTCAATATTCATAAGAATTTATTGAGTAGAGGGTCAAATGAATGAATAGATAATAAAATTCTGATATATTTAGAGGATACATTGTTGTTCAGCAATTAAAAGCCAGGCCTATAAAGATTGCTTAATGCCATTAAGAAACAAAATAGATATTAAGCTATTTTTAAATGGAAAAATAAAGTTGAATATAAAACTTTAACGTGTATGCATGTGTAGAGGCAAATCCATGCATACACACAGGTACACACCCGCAGAAATACTTGTGTGTCTGTAGATATGTGGACAGACTAGAAAGAAATATATATCTCTATCTATCTTTCTATCTATCTATCTACACCTGTGTAATTCTGTATGATGGGATTTGGGATAATGATTTTCTTTTTTTAATTTTATATTTTTTAAATGTTCTTCTATTTGCAAGTTCTGGTTTTATAATCAGGAGACATTTTAAGAACAAAAATAGAAAAGAGCATTGTTAAACGAAGAAGGAAAAAAAAACTAAAACCTTGAAATATTCCCCCTATATCTGCTGTGGGCGTGCCAGGAGTTCTTGGGCATGAAGCACTGAAGGAGGCTGGGAGGTGAAACCCTCAGCCCACTCAGAAAGCCAGTGTGCCTTTGGCAGTTTATATGTCTCATCATATAAAACAGTCAGCTCAAGATAAAGTTCAGAGCCTAACGCAGTGTATTTCCCTTCTGCTTTGTAAGGAATGGGGCCTGGCCTTGCTGTTGATATCGAATGTTGGACATCTTTCATTTGTGAGGTGTTGTGCTTGATGTCAAATCCTCAGTGCAAAATTTCTTAAAAGATGATAATTATTTGGAATAATAGTCATATGGTAGGGCCTAGGTTTCCTCAGATAGCCGCGCAAAGGCCGTCTTGTGTTTGAATCCTGTCTTCACCACCTATTGATTTGTGACCTTGGGACACAGTAAATCTTTTTGAAACCCACTTTTTTCAACAGTGAAACTGGTGAGGTTAGCATATGTGTCACAAGTTTGCTGTTTGATTAAATGAAATCAAGTATATACGCTGTCTGGCACACAAGCATCTTAATTTCTTACATTATTGTTTTCTTATACATATTTTAAAAGAAGTTTGAAAAGGGAAGAGGAAGGACTCAATAATTTTTTCAGCCTGGGTAACTAGAAAAATGTTGGAGTTGTAAACAGAGATACAAACTCAGAGAGAGGCCCTGGTTTGGGAGAACTGTCAGATGTCTGAAGTGAAATAATGAGAAATGAGCAAAGAGAGGCGTGGATCTCAAATGGAAGCTGTGGGCTGAGAAGGGGATTTGGGATTTGGGTATTGTCTCTGTAGAGGGTGTTCTAAAACCTTTGGGAGGGATAAATGAAGACAGCAGTTGGTGACCAAAGACCTGCCTTGGAGTGAGGACCCTGACCTGTTTAAGGAAACAGAAACAGTTGCTAGAGAAGAGAACTAGAGCCATGTAATATTCGTGGAGGAGAAAAGTGGTCAAGGGTCAAATGCCTTAGGAGAACAAAGGACAGGAAACTGTGGGTGGCCTCAGAACGATTTCCAGAGTTCAGTGGGGGAAACTAGAATGCAGGTAGCAAGCAAATTTAGAAAGATGTATTAAAACCAAAAAACAAAGTTGGAAATTGGAAGCGTTCGGTTCCAGTCCTAACACTCACATGAACTCTGTGTGATTCTCAGCACATTATGCAGCATCTGTCAGTCTTGGTTTTCCTGATTTTAAAACTCCAGTGATGGCTGGATCTAAGTTTCCTTATCTCATTGGTAGTTTCAGGATACTTTCTGAAGCCCTTTGGCAAGGAAAGAAAACAGAATAATGTTAACAACGTGGCCACATGAAAGCTTTTCCTAAAGATAGAACTTGGGCTCCCAAGGAAGGCAGCATTGGGAATGCCAGAGGGGAAAAATCAAATAGTGCCTTCCCCTCAGATGGAGTTACAGGTGGAGTCAATGGAATAGATGCTCTTGAGAGCAGTGAATGGATAGGTTTCCTTTTAATCTCAAAAAGGAAGAAGACATGGAATTAAAAGCAAAATTCCTTGAGCTCCCGTTGTGTACCATCCTTGTGTATTAAAGGCATGACGCTGAGCACTCTGCCCAAAGCCTTCTCCCAAAATAGGTCATGGTCTAACCAGAGACACACGAAAACTGTAACCAGAGTGGACTTAAGAGTGTACACTGCACTCTTCTGGTGTAGTAGAAAGGTACAGTGTAGTAGTGGATCAGGGAGGTGTTGGTTACTTTGGAGAGAGGACGGGACTGGCTGAGTTTTGAAGAAATAACCAAGAGGACTTTCTGGAAAGAGAAAACAGCATGTGCCCTGTACCAAGATGTGAGCCATACAACTAAAACTTACTATGAAAACTGTTAAAATATAGTTTGTCCACAGAGTTAAAATGTGTTTGGTATGGTTCTATATAAAGTTTAAGTAGTAAAAATAAAGGTGGAGAGGTAGGCAAGAATTTATCATGACCTTGTACCTTATATATCTTCATTAAGGATTTACAGTTTCCCCCTGTGGGCGTAAAGGGGAAACATCAAAAGAGTCAGGAAGGGAAGGGTAGTATTTTAAGACAATAGAATAGATAGGGTGTCATGAGTGTATTTTCATAGACTTGCGTGTGTGTGTTGAATACACAAATGCATGAAAAATCACTCCTATTCATAGTAATATTGAAAATGACATTTTTTGAAGAAAGTTTCAAACTTATAGTATCATAATTTACATCGAGCCAAATGCTTACATTCTGGACTATATGATGCTTTATTTACTTACTAAGATATATACTATACTTTTGCCATCCAAGAAAATACTAAAAGGAATAAAGCCAAAGTTCAGGTGATGTGGAGTATCAGACGTTGGTCTGCAATGTTTTTACAAGCATATCATGATGCCATGTCTTTCCGGCAATTTCTGTAACTGCTGTTTAGAGATAAAACATGTGCTTCTTTCAGTATCTCACTAATTCATTGCTATAGCTATGGTCAGACAGTAATCATCCTCAGAACCTCAGGGCTCAGACTTTCCTATTAAGAAATTTGTCATTTGATGTTTTAAATTATATGGGTTCCTCTTGTTGTTTGGCTACATTTCCCCACATCTCTACACAAGCCAGATGTCTACTTAAGTGTTAGGTAGACTCCACATCCTTGTCTTTGCTCCTAATCTCCTCTAATAGGGATCATAGGGAGCAACCTTGCCCTCATCTTGTCCAGATTCTGCTATCACTCAGGACTCTTCCAATATCCTGAAATTATGATGATTATTATGACATTCCTCATGTCCTTTAACACTTAGGCTATTGAGTTATTATGTTCTATATTTTTAAGAATAGGACATTATCAAAGACTCGTAAAATGCAGTCTGAACCTCAGATAAATTTCAGCCAGTCCATTGAAAGCTTACCTAGAAAACAAAGGTCCTGGAAAATAAATTTCCAGAAGAAAGCATGGAAAAATGAAGAGAAAATTTGAGATAACTGTGGTAGCACTTCAGATCGGTGAGTGAATGGAAAGTGAGGTGGTGGAAATAAGGTAGTAATGCTAGCAAAGAACGAGAGGGGAGAAGGCCATGTTGCTTTCTAATTTAAGTCTTTCTCATTCTTTCTTTTTTCTTTTCTCCTTCTTTAAAGAGAGAGAGAGTGTGTGTGCACAAGTGTCCATATCTGGGAGGGGCAAAGGGAGAGGGAGAGAGATCTTAAGCAGGGTCCATGCACAGCATGGAGCCTCGTGCAGGGCTCGATCCCATGACTCTGGGATCATGACCTCAGCCAAAATCAAGAGTCTGATGCTCAACCAATTGAGCCACCCAGGCACCCCTTTAAGTCATTTTTAAGTTATGCTTACCTTAGAGTTTGGGGATCTATTTAATAGACCATAATTAAGTTGAATTTGAACACAGGAAACATTTATATTGGTTAATTGAAGCAATTTACCAACAGTGTATTTGGCACATGAACCAAATCAAATTTCATGTGTGGTTAGTATTTAGTGACAATGTCAGTGCACTACGTGAAGATCAATGTGATTGGTTGTTTATTTAATAAAGCAGGGAGGGATCTGAATAGAGAAATAAAATGTCAGAACTAGTAAGAAAAGAAATGAGTGGTAACTGATATTAAGCGCTGGTAAATTTGCAAAATACTGAAATTCTTGCTAAATTGTGAAATGAAAGAATAACATTCGAGGACAAAAGAGCAGATGCCACCATATGAGAATATGCACATGATGACAGAACTAAGGTAGGGGATACCTGTTAAACTTAATTTCATTTCCAAATTGTGTGTGAAGTGTCTCACAATAGGAAAATCATTTTGAAAAATCTGAAAAGAGCCAACTGGGAGAAAAATGCTTGTAAAGCTTGCATTTATCTTAGATTATATGCTGCACGGTAATAACTCACATACTGTTTTCTTTCCTTCTAAAACCGAAAGGACAATGCTTGTACTACAGTGAATGCTGCGTCGTTGTGGATCGTTGAACACAGGGGCCCTGGTGCATAGAGGTTAATAGAGATTCGTGTTCTCCCATGGCTTGTAAAATCACAGTGCAGATATGCATTTCTGGTTGGTTAGAAAGTGAGGTTTTTGTGGTGACACAGGAAACCTCAAGACTTTCTGCAATTCTGCTTTAATGTAAGTCATTAGAGCACTCTCTTTGCTGTAGGATAGTATTCTGGTCTCAAATAGAAAATCCTTCCCTGTAGAAAGAACACTGAGCACTTGGTGCTAAATCTTCCCCCGGACTGAACTGAGTCTGGTCTGACACACGGTTGTCAGACAGTAAATATGTATTGAATGAGTGAGTCACCATTTATAATTATTCCAACATTTTTTTTTCCTTTTCAAAAGTAGCCTTCTCATTTTTAAAAATTTCTAGAGATAAAGTTCAAACACAATAGGTAATTCTCTTAGGAAGAGGTTTCCAAATCCCACCTTAAAAATTCTATTTCAGAAATAATTTAAATATGGTAATATGGAGATACAAAGATGAGTCAATTTTGATTCTTTGGACTCTTGAGGTCTTCAATTCATAGTCAAATATTTGGATGCTTTAATTTATTCTGGTTATTCTAATTAATGAAATAAAAATTATGGTAAACATTTATTGAATGGTTACCCAGTCTCAGATCCTATGAAAGGAGCATTACATGGGCTTTTTAAAAGTGAATGTTCCAGATAACCCTATGGGGCTCTTCTATAGATAAAGTCACTGTAACTTTCTCAAAGTTATAAAGCTAGTAGTAGGTTATGAATCCAAATAATCTTAAGTCCAAAATCTATTTTTGGAGGTCACTAAATTTTATGTGATAGTATTGAGTTAAATTTATTTGATTTATTGCTTTAAATCTATCTAATGCTTATAACCTTTTGAAAGAATATCAGATTAGAAATGTACGATTTAGGGAAATTCAGCATGTTTACTTGAGATGTTCTAACTGAGCATCATAATACTTACTATGTTATTGTCAGCCACATAGTAACTAACTAAAAAGTTAGTTTTCTTAGTGACCTTCAGTACTGAAAGAACCTCAGAATCAGACTGATATATGATATAAGAGTAGCATATTTTTGTATTTTCACAGTGTGGATCAATATAGAACATGATACTATCCATCCGTGTTGATGTACTACATCTTTAAAGATTATTATTCAAGTTTTGAATATTTGTTATTGTCCTTTTTTCTATCAAATTAGGTTCCAGGAAATTTTTTTTGATTTCTTGTAATTACTTTAAAATTCAATTTAGTTTTACATGTGAGACAATTAAAACGTGTGGAAACTGAAAGGACTCATTGGAAGTCATATTAAAATTACATAACACACGACCCAAGTATATGATATGTGCCTAATATTTTACAAGTATCATCACAGTAAATCTTTTCCCCATTATCCCCCACCCCCAGTGTGTGTGTGTGTGTGTGTGTGTGTGTGTGTGTGTGTGTAGAACAGCGAGAAGGAGAGAGAGAAACAGAACGAGAGAGAAGGGGACAGATAGAAGTGGTGGAACTGTTATTCTAGCACTTGAGAATTTTATTACTGTGATAAAAAATAGTAAAAAAAAGTGAGAAGTATTTTTAGATTATTTTTAAGTTATCTTCTAACATCAATTCGGTATACAGGCAATCCCTTGGTCTTTCGGTGGAGTAGATACAATATACTTTAATAATTAAAACAAGAGAAAAAGTCTTTTCTGTGCTTTTAAGAAAAAGACACTTTTTTTAGTATAGATTTAATTTTTCTTAATATTCAGTTTAGAAGAATTGCTATATCTGAAGAAGTAAGTATATTATTACTGTGCTAGGTCTAGGTGGATGAAATTAAAATGAACTATATGTAATTTTTATATAATTAATGCAAAACAGAATTAAGAATTTTGATAGCAGATTGGATGTGAACAGTGCAGGTTCTGAGGGATTATTTCATCAAAAATATTTATTAAAGAGTTAACAGAATAGTCAAATATATGTATTATATGTATTTTATACAAGTAATATATATTATAGTAGAGTAAAATAATAAAAATGGAAAAGGTCAAGTCATATGTTCTATGTGAAATACTTTCCTAGTTATAATATAAATTTATGTTCGAAAAAAGGAAGGAAAGAAATGACTCGGCTTAGCTTCAATATAATAAAAGGATATCTACTTGTTATAAGTTCTTTTTATTGATAATAACCATATTTTACAGTTTTTAGCCCTCTGTCCAGAATTGGCTAAGTTTAAAAACATGGCATTATATGAAATGAAACATGCTTATGTAAGTGATGATTCATTTTTTTTTCTGTAATTTACTGTTCAAAGGTTTTAAAAACGTTTAGTAGAAGGCTTTAAGAATATTTTATATAATACTTTCAATGCAGTGTCCCCTGCATTTGCTTTGACATGTTACATGAATTACTTTATTAAATAGTGATTGTTGAAAAATGTTGGACAATGTGGTGCATGCATTAAAAAGTATTGCTCTTCTGTACATGCCTACATGTAAGTGACCCCATGGGTCTCCCAAAGTGAGCCTTTAACATTCCAGAATTTTTTACTGTGCACCTGTTGCTGGCATCTAGCCTCCCACCCACACAGGCTAAGTCTAACTAAATGAAGTTTATGCTAGTGCAATGAAGTATGTAAAGATGAAGTAATAAAATTGGAAGACAGTTACCTTATTAGTGGGGTTGCTGAAATAGCTTCGCTAGAAGAATGTATGCACATATGTGAAAGAAAATAGAGTGTGTGTGGGTAGGAGAACCTAGGAAGTCATTTATTCAAATAGTATTTCTTACATATCTTTTTATGTTATGTATTCCAGATGGGATTTATACAGCTCAATGAGGACTTCATATTTATTGAACCACTCAATGATACAATGGCCATAACGGGTCACCCACACCGTGTATATAGGCAGAAAAGGTCCGTGGAGGAAAAAGTCACAGAGAAGTCAGCTCCTCACAGTCATTACTGTGGTATCATTTCAGGTAATGCCTTCTCCTGCAAGGGTCTAACAAGTATGCAATGTGAGATGAATACATTACAATTTTTTTCTTCCTTTCCTTCTGTCTGTCTCTGTCTGTCCCTCTGTTCATCTGTTCATCCATCAGTCTGCTAGTTTTATACTTTCTCAAAATGTGGAATCTCTTCTGGTTAATAACAATTAAATATATCAATTTTAGACTTCTCTTTTAGTTTTCTACAAAGTACTACATTTTAATATAAAAAAATGGAAATTCACAAGGATTCAGAGATTAATGCATACCATGCCCTATATCTCTCTTGAATTGTGAACTGTACCTTGTAGTATACTGTTCACCTCATTGGCACAGAAATGACACTGAGAGAATTCCAGATCTCCTGAAACTGAATACTGTGAGCTCATAGCCTTATTTTTGTCCACCTCTTTGAGAACATTATAGATATCTCTTTACTTTGACCAGATGCCTCTCTTACTTCTTTCTTCTTCTTCTTCTTTTTTCCATTTGATCCAAGTAAAAATCATCTTGGAAGTTAAAATTAACACTGTAATAAGAAGAAGAATAAAGATTTATTTCTTTGAATTTTATTCTTAGTATCCAAATACCTTAAATCTGGACTTTTCAGAAGCTCATAAACATCTCCAGCCATCAAATTCTAGTCTCTGTTTGTTTGTCTGCCAGTTCTTCACAGAAATAAAATAGGGCTGACTATTTTGTCCGCTTTCTTGCTTCCTTTGGCAGAGGTCTGTGTGTTAGCAGGAACAGTAGGGAAAATGAATGATTTCTTTTATGTAAGGAAGACCTGAGAGTCATAGCCAACTTTCAGAAAATAACTAGAAGTGTCCCTAGGAAAAATTTTTAGATATCTAATCCAGACATCTCAGTTACTATTCACTGATACGAGAAATATTTCCAGTTAGGATCTGAGGAAATAGGAATTTATTGAAGAAGTTTTGGTGTAAAGACATAAAAACTTGACTTTCAGATTTAAAATTAGGTGTTAGTGTGGTTAGTGCCAGGATGCCAAATCTAAAATTGGTTATGGTATTTGAGGCTAATTTAGGTATATGACTTGTGACAGTAACATTTGCAGAGGTGATAGGATGTTCATATCATTGCTCGTTTGAGGGGTTCAGATTCAGAAAGAATTAGGATATATTTCTGCTTAAATATATTTATCTCAAATTAATGTGTGATTTCTGTTTTCCTCTGTGAAAGCTCATGGTATCAAGTCTGAATGGGTATCATCTTCAAAAATTGTTAAGTAGACCTACCTCTGGGCCGCACTATTCACGTCGTACACGATCAAGTCAATTTACGTGAAACATACCCATCTTTTCTGTTCTAAGAATTACGGGCACAAAGGAGGTGAAACTGCTGAACAGAAGTCAGAGCATTATGAACAAGTCAAAGAAAGGCTCTTGTGTTGAGAAATGATAGCAACAACTTGGATTTAGTCCATTTAAGGAAGTTGTCTTGTATGAGTTATACTAAAACTCTGCGCTGTGCAACTTTCGAATCATAGTCAGCCCCAGCTGCTCTAATTACTCATGTACAGGGTGACATAAAGCAGGCTTTGTGTGCTATGATGCACAGAGAAAAGATTTCTAGAAAATTCTTAATTTTAATAGTTTTATAAGACACAAATACACAGTTCATGTTTGACAGACATTTTTCATAAGTTTTCTAATTATGTTTTTTTTTGTAGGCATGACTGTTATGTATCCATTGACCTTATTTAGGTCAGGCCCTTGCTTATATTGAGTATTAAACTATCAGTTGCATGATCTACTGAGTTTACCTACTTTTAGACTTTTTAAAGGTCCAGAATTGAAAGAATGGCTTTAACATTAGCAGCGTATGAAGTAAAATCTTCATTTACTGATACCAGTGTGTCTAATTGTAGCTCTTCTCTTATTACTTCAGGCTGATGTATTAACATATTAAGCATGTGATTCAACTTTGGATAATTCAACTTTGCCTTTGTGCAATGGAATCAGAAAGTTTTGTGTATTCACATTGGTCTTTGCACTCTTCCCTTTCCTCTTTTTAATGCCTTAGATATAGTATGTTTCTATGTATTGACCTCATAAATATTTCTTCTGAACAGGAAACTTCATACTTTAGGATGAGTTTGTTGTGTTCTTCTATGAAAACGTAATATAGAGAAGGTACATGAGATTGAGAACCAGAGACCCCCCGCTGGGTTCAAGGCATAGCTTCACTTTCACTCCTGCTAGGTATTCTTTTTCAATTCCCTTAAGCTTTTTTTTTTCTTTTTTAATTTTATTATAGTTGACTTACAAGGTTCTATTAGTTCTAAGTGTACCACATCGTGATTTGACCATCTGTACGTTACTCAGTGTTCACCACGATAAGTGGAGTTATCATCTGTCACTAGGCAGAGCCAGTACAGTATTACTGACTTTCTCCATATGCTATACTTTTCATCCCTGTGACTCATGTATTTTATAAACAAGCAGTGTGTACCTCTTAATCCCCTTCTCCTGTTACACCCATCACCCCACCCCCCTTTCCTCTGTCAGCCACCAGCATATTCTCTGTATGTATGAATCTATTTATGGTGTGGGGTTTTTTTGTTTGTTGGTTGGTTGGTTATATTTTCTTTAGATATGTGAAATCATAAGTATTTGCATTGTTCTGTCTGACTTGACTTAGCGTAATGCCCTCTAGGTCTATCTATGTTGTTGTGAATGGCAAGATTTCATTCTTTTTTATAGCTGAGTGATAGTCATATATATATATCCCATCTTCTTCATCCGTTCATTTTACGATGTACATAATATGTTGCTTCTGTATTGTAAATATTGTAAATAATGCTACATAAACGTAGGGGTAGATATATCTCTTCAAATTTTCATTTTCTTTGAGTAAATATCTAGCAGCAGGATTACTGGATGATATGATATTTCTATTTTTAATTTTTTGTGGAACTCCTTGGTGTTGCCCACTTTTACACTGTAGCTTCTTTATTTGCAACATAAGCATGAGCAGTCACGTCACAGGATAAAGAGCTAAATGTCACAGCTCTTATTCTCAAGAGGCAACCAATGTATTATTTTAGACAGACTCGTAAGTGAGTAATTATACTGAGGTATGATGAGGACTCTGACATACTCTGTACACAAGAAACTAGGCTTCTGGTATCGGGGCTGAGCCCCAAAGATCAAGGAGAAGCAAAGATCAAGATGACAGACTTATATCTTTGGGGAAAAAGGGGAACAGAGGGTGTATGTTATGATAATGGACATTGGAATCTCTGCCTGGGTTCACACACTTAAACTACCACTTCCTAGCTACATGACTTTGGAAAACTTTCTCTCCCCAAAACTTCATGTACAGTTTACAAAATGGGGATAGTGATACCCAAACGTCAGGGCTGTTGTCAGAATTAAATGAGATGATGTATTAAAATGAAAAACTTGTGTGAAGGTTTTAGTACATGCGGTTAGAGAAGAACAATTTCAGGCAAAAGGAGCAGTGCATGCAAGAGTCTAAAGGCAGGAGAAGGCATCACTTGGGGGAGCTGGAGCCACATGTTTGCAGTGTGGATGAGACATACAGCCCTTGAAAGGTAGTCATGGATCCGGATGATCAAGGGACTTTCTTGTGTGTACCATGGTAAGGACTTTACCTGCGAACAATATGTGCTTTCAAGATTTTAAGCAGGCAAGTGACATTACTTAATATATATTACATTACATTTTATTATAAACCTATGAATATGTCTAGGACTCTCTGTTACAAGGAGATTTATAGAATTGAAGAAGACTGATCTCTTTGAGCAGGACATAGAGATCATCTCTATTCTTAGAGGTAACTTAACCAGACAACTACTGAAATAGTTTCCATATGTCATCCATAACTGTTATGAATATTATTGTCACTATGTGTCTAGGGTATTATAGAAAGTATGCATTGAGCATTGGTGACTATACATTTTTCAAATTTCTTCACTAACTGTAAGTGTGTGATATCAACTATGTTGTTCTTACACATGCATATGGGTAGAAAACAGTCTTAAGATTGGGAAGATGAAAAACAATCTTAGGGTAGTTCACATAGACAATGAAGCCATCAAAGAAAGCAACCTGATAAAAAGATTACTTCACTATGCATGGTTCATACACAGTGGTTAACTTGTATGATGGAGTCTACCATGAAGTTGAGATTCTTAAGAAATGTTCTAGAATGTACCATGTAGTCTATTTAAATATACCATGCAAATAAGAATGTAGCACACTGACACATGGGGGCTAACACAGCTGTCATTAACTGGTGCAATAAAGGAAACAAACTTTTTCTCTCTTTTACTTTGTTATTTACCATTCTTGCTACAGTTTAAAAGCTCCTCATTTTATAATTCTCCCCTTGGTTTCTTTTGTTCTTATTTTTCTTGCATCTCCATCTCCTCTGTGGGCATTTTTTCTTCTATATGTACACCCCCTAAATGTAAGCATTTCCTGGGACATCCTCCTTTTCCTTCTACTTCATTCTCCACATGCTTTCCTAGGCTGATATAATCCAAATCTATGGGTCCAACCTCACTTATATGTTGACTAGTTCCAATCTCCATTTGAACCTCTCTCCTTTCAGGTGTGTAGTAACTTGTATTCATGTGTCTCACAGTCACTTCTGACTTAATAAATCTAAAGCTGAACCCATCACTTTCCTTCCCAAAGTTCCCTGTTGATATCTTCCACGATCTACTACCTGGCCACTCAAAGATAAAAACTGAACAACCGCCCCATCCCACCTTTGCACCAGCCAAAACAAACAACAGCAACAAGAGAGAGTGATTCTGGAGTGCCTGGACTGCTCAGTTAAGGTTAAGCATCAAACTTTGGCTCAGGTCATGATCTCCTGGATCATGATTTTGAGCCCCGTGTTGGGCTCTGTGCTAACAGCTCAGAGCCTGGAGCCTGCTTAGGATTCTGTCTCCCTTTTTCTCTGCCCCTCCCCCGCTCGTACTCTGTGTGTGTGTCTCTCTCTCTGAAAAATAAAAACATTAAAAAAAAGAGAGTAATTCTAACCCCTTCCCTTTTCTTCCCCTAAGTCAGATTAATTTTACTTGTGATGATGACTACTTTCTAATAGTTTGCCTATCTTCTCATCCTTTCTGTTCCTACCACCGCATGATTTTTACATATAAGATCACCGACATATCCATATAGGAGAGCTACATCTGTATTTTCCCTCCATAGTTTATTTGGTGTTGACCTTACCAAAATGAATCTTTTCATCTACTTGTAGGAATGCCTGTGACTGAATATTACAAGTATATTTAACAGTATACTAATATGTAAGTACATTTGAGATTAGGATGAGAAAAACTGCAGAATTCATTACTAATTGTCAGAAATCTCAAGATACAGATAAAACCAATTTCTTATGTTGCCTTTCATCAAGGTCTTTGGTTTCAACTACTGGTACTAAGTATGGACCCATAAAGTGTACTTTAACTCTTGTGATCCTGTTAAAGATGACTAGTGTTGTTTTTGTCCTTTTGCATTGTCATGATTCACGACATAATGCTTCTTTTCATTAAATAATAAGTCTTTTCTTTTGTTTTTATAACACTTTCATTAACTTTGTTAACTGACTCTACTAGGGTAAAACTTTGTTCATTAAGTAGGTTTTAGTCTGGGTCACTACAAAAAAAAGAAAAAATAAAACTGTAAATTATAAAGATATCTCAGAACAGTGAAGTTTCCAGCAATGGTAGTAGAATCCAGTTCATGTTAGATCTCAGAAATAACTCAGTTGGACCTAGAAGGCAGTAATAGAAGGGAACCAGTAGTTCAAAAATTCAGGATATAAATTAACTCTGGCACCATGGAAAGATGTTAGAGGGTAAGAAAGGTTTGCAAAGTGGAATAGAATAGACTTGAATTGAATTGACAGGCCACTGCCAAAGTACTTGGAACAAGAATCAAGGAAAGCAATTTATCAGAAGCCACCACGATGCACTAGAACTATGAGAGAATGTATTTGGAAATTTAAAAAAAAGTTAGACACCCAGGGAAACATGACTAATTGAACGCACATGTTTATCTCCATGAGATTTTACTAAACACACATGTTTACTTCTAGGGATTCCATTAACATTATAGTAAAGAAATATAAAAGATGTTGGCCCACAAGTATAAGTTTGGGAAAGGAGGTGGTAGCAGTTTAGTGACATCAACAGAATTTTAATATATGGCCAGGTAATCAGTGATTTAAGAATGGATTGTAGAGATGGTTGCCCAACTGTAAAAATTTATTACACCTGATTATATACTTCAATGGCTACATGTTTTGTCATGTATATTATATCTCAGTAAAGCTGTTAAAATAATAAATTCATTATTGAGGTACTACATGCATACAGAAAGTTGTGCCATTGATGTGTCCCAACTGCTAAATTTTCCCAAAATGAACATAACCATGTAGTTATCACTCAGATCAGAATATAGAAAATGTCTGCACCACAGATGTCCCCATAGGCCCATTCCTAGGCACTAATATCTTTTACCCCAAGGTATTTACTGTCCTGACTTCTATCATCATGTTTTCCCAATTTTTATGTTTCTGTAAATGGAAGTATACAACACCCCTTCTATAATTGGCTTCTTTGGTCAACATCCTATTTGTGAGGTTCATCCATGTTCTTGCACATTGCAGTTGTTGGTTCATTTTCTTTGTTCGAGAACATTCTATTGTATGGTTAGGCCACAGTTTTTTTATCCATTATACTATTGATGGATATTCAAATTATTACGAATAGTACTACTGTGAATAAATTATACATGTGATTTGCATGCATTTCTGATAAGTGTATATATTTCAGATCATTGATCATTGGGTTGTGAATGTTCAACGTTAGTGGCTACTCCTTGCCTACTTTTCAGTGTTTATCCTAATTTAAACTCCCAGCATGTATGTGTAGGGGACTTCCAGTTGTCTCCACATTCTTGACAACACTTAATATAATCATCTCTTTATTTTAGTCATTCTAGAGAGTTTAGTTAACTTAATTAATTGTGGTTTAAATTTGCATTTCCCTGAAGACTAATGAGACTGAGCACCTTCTCATATGCTAATTAGCCATTTGGATGTCTTTTTTGTGTGTAAAAAATGGCTGGTCAAGTCTTTTGCCAATTTTTCATTTGGGTTATCTGTTACTAATTTAGAGTAGCTTTTAATTTGTTTATTAGGGAAAAGTATTGTAAATATCTTCTCCTACTTGGTGGCATGCTTTTCATTCTGATAGTGGTATGTTTTAATAAACATTTTATATTTTTATAGTTAAATGTATCAATATATTTATTTGTGGCTACTCCTTTTATGTGGCCCTGTTGGAAGAAATCTTTATTTCCCTAAGTTCATAACTTGCGCTCTGTGATCCTGATGGAAGGCAGAACTGAGTCTTTTGTAACCCATGCATTGTGGTTGTAGTAATTGAGAGCCACTGCCTGAAATGAAGATGTGTTAGGCAGTGACTGCCTTCAGGCACTCTCCGCAAGTAGACCTTTATTTTGTCACTGGTTTAAAAAAAAAATTGTGATTTTTTTAAATTGGGTTATTTTATTTATATGAACTCTGTGCTAGGAATTTTACTAATGTGACCTTATTGTAAGACATCAACAACACTAGAAAGTAGATGTTGCTATTATTCAGACGAGGAAGTCAAGGCTAACTAGGTGATGTTAGTTTCCCAAGTAGCAGAGCTAATAAATGGTAGAAGTCTATCTAGTCTATTTGATTCCAAAGTCATACTCCAAAGCTAGATATCCTTTTAGCTTCCATGTATTTGGGGAACTTATTTGCCCTTGTTCACCGTTGCATCATCAACATATTTGGTATTAAATAAACATTTAAAATTTTTTTTTTTTATTTTTGAGAGCAAGAGGTAGAGAGTGAATGGGAAGGGGCAGAAAGAGAAGGAGACTGAGAATCCCAAGCAGGCTTTGTGCTGTCAGCAAAGAGCCTGATGTGGGGCTCTATCTCACAAACTGTGAGATCATGATCTGAGCTGAAATCAAGAGTTGAACACTTAATCAACTGAGCCATCCAGGCACCCCTCAAGTAAACATTTATAAAAAATTATTGAAGAAACAAATTTTTTATTCACTTTGCCAATATGGAGTCACATTGGAAAATCCATTTCTGTATTGCAGATAAAGGAAGACCTAGATCTAAAAAAATAACAGAAAGTGGAAGAGGGAAACGGTATTCATACAAATTACCTCAAGAACACAACATAGAGACTGTAGTGGTTGCAGACCCAGCAATGGTTTCCTATCATGGAGCAGATGCAGCCAGGAGATTCATTCTAACCATCTTAAATATGGTAGGCAAACTTTAAAGTGCGCTTGGAATTTTTTCAAGAAAACTCTAAGGAAGAAATGTGTGAGTATAATGACGTTCTTTAAAAATTAATTCATTACTATTCCTTTCTTTTATTGACATCAGTAAAAAAAAAATGCTTTGGGTATACGAAATATCTCAAAAGAGATATCAAAAATCATAATTCACATCTGCTAATAAAAGAAACCATCCCTAATGTTGATTTCAGTGTGGCCAATTCTTTCTCTATTATTCTTTTCTCTCTTTTTTTATGACCTTTTCATTCTCTTTTATAAAAGGACATTTGCTGAAATTAGAAATGTTATATTTTTTTGTATGCATGGCCCCACCCAAAGTATTAGACATTATGCGGTGGAACAAAAGTGGAGGTTGGTAATCCACTGATAGGTATGTAAAATTTGATGTCAGATATAATACTAGTTTATGAGTAAGACCTAATAGCCAATAGCTAAATTTTTTAAGCAGTTGGATCACATGTAGCTAACTTAACAGCTTCCGAACTGCAGAAATCTAGTTCGTACCTAACATCGAACAGATGTTTACCACGAAATGAATCCTTTGACTTAATTATATACCCTGTTGGTTAAACTTCCTGCAAGACAGAATTAGAAGGTCGGAGTGAAGAGCTGTTCTTGGGGAGAATGAACATAAATAAACGCCAAAGGCAAATGCCCATTTATGATTCCAGTTACCATGTAAGGCAGGGTAAGAACCACTGATTCAGGGATAAATATATTATGTTATGTAAAATTTCATTTTTACCATTTTTGCTCATTTTTACTATCTGGCTCACTTGAGCAGGGAACAGATTCTCCCACACTTCAGTCATTTCTGACTGTGTTCAGCTACCTCTGGAACACTCCACCAGCAGTCTACTACGGGGTAGACTGATATAGCCTACCGGCTTCAGCTTCTTCTAAGTAGTTCTGTCTCTGAAAGTGTGTGTTTGACATGTCAGCTTTCCATTTTCTATTACAAATTAAATAAATATTAAATTCTACAAAAAATGAAGGTACCACATAAAACTTCACCTTGTTTTCCAAGTACTGCCACACACACCGTATTTTGGGAAAAACAGTTATAATGAGAATCTGAAACCATTAATCAACAGTGGACTGCAAACTTGTCTTCCTGGGTAGCCCTGAAGAGAAGAGCTTTGAAAACCCTCTTCCTATTTGGCAGCTAGCTTAGGGAGAGAAAAGACTACTCCAAGGAATGAATCGGGAGGTGGCATAAAGCACGCTCAGTGTTCAGGACTGTTTCTCAGCAAAAAGGAGGACACTGGCATTTTGTGGTCTTAGAAAAATTCTAGGGTTTAGTTACTAAAATGCTTGTCTTCAGTATTGTAAAAAGTCCAACCTTCCCTCTGTATCCCATTGAAATACCTAGACAATCAAGGCTGCAGTGTTTCTCACAAGGCTAGGTCTAAATTTCTTGATATTTAAAATGAGTTAGCTACATTATTCTTGCTTATTAAGCTAATTTTAAAATTATTAATTATTAAGTGGCTTTAAATATATATGTTATTTATATATATTATATGTATATATATATATAATATATATATATAAGATTTCTCAACTAAATTGAGACTTCTCCCATATCTGGGCTTTAAAAAAAATAAATATGATTTCAAGTTTTATTTTAGGATTTTTATTTTTATTTGTTTTTAGGTTTTTAACCTTTTCCAACACAAGAGTCTTGGTGTGCAGGTCAATCTTCGTGTGATAAAGCTTATTCTGCTCCATGAAACTCCAGTAAGAAAGTCTTGAGTTTTTTGTTCAATTAACTGGGTGAGAAGTTGTGTTCAGATACTTTTAAGTAAAGTGAACGTTAAGAGTGTGCTTTTTATTGACTTAAAAATCCAGAGATATCCACTAAGTCACTTAAACTATACATAAAACTGGCCTTTAGTTTTGGTTAATACCTCAGTCTTATTCTAAAAATGGAATGTTCTGAGTTTCCAAGGATCCTGACAACAAACCTTAACTTTCCAAGATGTAATTTTTAAAAGTGATTTTTAATGACAGTTTTATTTTCTTATTTAAATATGTGCTTTTGAAACATTTTCTTATCTGTAATTCATTTTAGACAGAGACTACTCTGTGGCATCATTTTAGTATGCTGCTTAACTAGAACTTTGAAAAACTTTTGTTCTTAAATTGTAGAAATAAAATTAAGTTATTCAAGTCTGAAAGTTCCACATTCTTACTGCACCTCTCTCCTTTTTCTGAATAGCATTGAACAGATTTTGTAGTTATTTTACCCTCACAAAGTTTCACGATTTTCAGCTGAGGCTAAATTAATTCTGAATGTCTTCCAGGTTCTAATTAATGTTGTTATGGTCAGCAGTCCCCTTTAGTAATTAATTCATGAAGTCTCCTCAGGTTTTAGTTTTTTGCATATCTGAGAATAATTTGCCTAGAAGTGAAATCTCTTCTTTTGTAGGCAGATCTATATATTGGGCACCATGGAGAGAAAATGCTAGAGAGTTTCTGTAAGTGGCAGCATGAAGAATTTGGCAAAAAGAATGATATACATTTAGAGATGTCTACGAGCTGGGGAGAGGACATGACTTCAGTGGATGCAGCTATACTTATAACAAGGTAAATTTTCCAAAGCCAATTAAATGACATTCCTAATTCGATGGCTGTGCTGTTAATCGGATTAATTCCTTCAGAGAATGCTTTTATTCCAGATTTTGTGTTCCAAAAAACTTTTGGCGTAATGATTTTAGTCATCTCCCTCAATTCATAATAACTGATTTCTGAATAGGCATATTTTGGATGGCATATTGACAAAGCTTTTGTCTAGTTAATTTAAAAAATAGTTTACCCTCGGGGCGCCTGGGTGGCTCAATTGATTAAGTGTCCAGCTTTAGCTCAGGTCATGATCTCATGGTTCATGAGTTCAAGCCCTGCTTTAGGCTCTGTGCTGACAGCTCAGAGCCCGGAGCCTGCTTCAGATTCTGTGTCTCCCTCTGTCTCTGTCCTTCCCCAACTACTGCTCTGTCTCTCTCTCTCAAAAATGAATAAACATTAAAAAATTTAGGAAAATAAATAAAGTAAAAAATACCCTCAATTTTCGGTATGAAGACATAGCCATTGATGATGGTAAGTGAACACTATGGTGAATTTTGGAGGAACTTCACAAAAAGCCTGCACTATGTTTTTCAGTCCTCACCATAGGGATAAAGCACCCATTACATTAAATTCAGTAATTGATAAACTTTCTGGTAGCTCCTGAGAAAAAAGTTTCAATTAAATCTCTAGGCAATTAATTTTTGGTTCCACTGTGAATGTTCTCCTAACAAACATTTGTAATGCAGCATTAAGGGCAAATATAAAGAGATGAAATAATGAGCAACAATGTGCTCTTTATGGGCCCTCTGTGTTAGTAATTATTCATAAATTGCTTTTTTAGAACTATTAAAAACAAATAGTAATTCATTATTCACTAGCAGTTTAATTTTAGCATCAATAGTATTGACATTTCACATCACAGTTAATACACACTAACATCTAAACATGATTTTCCACAAAGGGGCTGTTGAATTCACGATAGCATCTTATTGCTGAATTATACAAAAACTTTCTAGTTCTACATAATTCATGAAGGTGAAAAAAATCTATTGTAAGAACACAGTTAGACTCCCACCTCCAACTGTGGAGGTGTACCTGCTATTGGACTTTTACAATAGCCATAAAACTGAAGAATATGTATGAGACAAATGCTTTCAGGCATTGGAGGATGAGCAGTACAAGACTACAGTCTTTGAAAGAAGGAAAATTTATTCAGTGAGCCCAACAGTGAACCCAGATTTTTGCCTGGGAACAGTTTCTCGACTGGTATAGCAAGCTGGAATCTACCTAGAGCACAGTGGTCCTACTGAGGGTACCGTGGACGAGGGGCCTATGCAAGGAATGGTTCCAAGAAGCCTATGTGCAGATCATCTGTGAGAACTTTGCAAGACTGGTCTGAATATACATACATAGACAGGAACTTTTCAAAAGCATCAGAGTACTACAGCTTTGGAGTTGAGATGGTTGAAGGATACTAGGAATTGAGTAGCTTCAGGCCACAAGAGTGGAGCGACTTTGTTAATACCTGTCATTACTCCTGGTATTTAGCTGAGAAAACAGAAAAGCCGAGCGTTCCTAGTAGGGAGTTTGATCCAGAGAAATGTCTACCCTTGACCTTCCCTAACAAACAAAGCCTGAAACTAAGCACCTATAAGACATTTATGGGAGAGAGACTATGGAGGTTTACAAAAGCTTGGGAATTATCTTGAGCTTTAGATAGATCCTCCCTACCAACGAATAAACTCAAACTTCCCAAATTCAGAGTGATCACCAGTAATTGAATGGCCTCCTAAAACAAGAGTTAGCTCTTTTCAGAGAAAGATAAAAGACTCCTGAATGTCTATAACATCTCTACATTGTCTCAAACATAAAAAATACTAGTCAAGCAAAGAAACATGAAAATGGGACCCATGGTGAAGGAAAAATAGTCCGTAGAAACTAACCATGAGACAGTTCAGATGTTGGATTTACTAATTACTGTAGTTGAAATTGGAATCTTAGAAGAAGAGAATGAGAATGGGTATGAAAAATTATTTGGACCTACAGTGGCACAATTGTTTCCCAAATTGATGAAAAACAAAACAAAATAAAACCCTTCAATACCTAGATATATCATAGGAGCATGAGTAAAAACCAAAGGTACAAAAAATAAGTTTTGAATTGTCCAGAGTAAAGAGATGCATTACACAGGGTAAACAATGTTAAGATTGATGTTTGACTTTCTGTCAGAAAAAATGAATATGAAAGATAATAAAAAATGTATGGGGCTAGGGGGAACCCTATCAATAATAATTCTTTTTTTTTTCAGTAATTCACTCCTTTTTTATTATTATTATTGTAGTAAAATACACGGAACATGAAGTTGACCATTTCAACCAACTTCAAGTGTAAGATGCAGTAGCATTAAATACATTCACACTGTTGTACAACTATCACCGCTCTTCAGTTCCATGACTTTCCATCACCCCAAGTGGAAACTTTGTACCCATTAAACAGTCACCCCACTCTGTCCTCCTCCCCTTATCCCCTGGAAACCACGAATTTTCTTTCTGTCTCTATTTATGCCACATCTGGACATTTCCTATATAAATGCAGTCTTACAATATGCACCATTTGTGTCTGGCTTCTTTCATTTAGCATTGTTTTCAAGATTGATCCATGTTATAGCACCTATCAACATTTCATTCCTTTCTATGGCCAGATAATATACCATTGGATAGATCTCCTCTATTGTATTTATTTGGGGTGGACATAGGTCTTCAATTTTCTTAGGTGTATACCTGAGTAGAATTGCTGAGTCAAATGGTATCCCTATGTTTGATATTCTGAGGAAATGACAAACTGTTTTCCAAAGCGGCTGCATCCTTTAACATTCGTGCCAGCAATGTATGGGGTTCTAATACTCATCCTCACCAATACTTGTTATTGTTCATCTTTTCAGTTATAGATATCCGAGTAGATGTGAGGTAGTATCTTACTGTGGTTTTGATTTGCATTTCCCTAATGACTGATGATGTTGAGCATCTTTTCATATGCTTTTTGGCCATTTGTATACCTTCTTTTTTTTTTTTAACTTTATAGTTTCTTGTCAGGTTGGTTTCCATATAGCACCCAGTGCTCTTCCCCACAAGTGACCTCCACCAAGACCATCACCCCCCATTACCTTTCCCCCTTCCCCTTCCCCCCGCAGTTTGTTTTCAGTATTCAAGAGTCTTCTCATGTTTTGTCTCCCTCCCTCTCCCTAACTCTTTTTCCTCCTTCCCCTCCCCATGGTCCTCTGTTGGGTTTCTCCTGTTAGACCTATGAGTGCAAACATATGGTATCTGTCCTTCTCCGCCTGACTTATTTCGCTTAGCATGACACCCTTGAGGTCCACCCACTTTGCTACGAATGGCCAGATTTCATTCTTTCTCATGGCCATGTAGTATTCCATTGTATAGATG
>CM053572.1:19858594-20232396 GCA_028646485.1 Cryptoprocta ferox
CCGGCCAGATGGGACGGATTTCTCTCCCGGCGCTCGGCAGTTATATATGGGGAGACGGGCGGGGATGAGATGCGTTCCCGCTGGCGGCTGGCCTCCTGGCCCGGCCTGCGCCACCCTTTCCGCGGAGCCGCAGCCGCCGCCACTCCCGGTGCGGCTTGGAGTGGATGCCGCTGCCGCTGCGCCCAAGGAAGAACTCGCCGGCCAGATGGGACGGATTTCTCTCCCGGCGCTCGGCAGATATATATGGGGAGACGGGCTAGTTTTTCCTCCCTTAGGGATGGTTCTAGGTGCGTTTTCCGCCTCTCTTTCTCTTCCCCTGGTCTCTCCGGGGCACAGCGCGCTCTCCCTGTGTTGGGCTCGGGGGCTCCTTCCCCTGCACCGCTGGGACCTGCCCGTCCCCTAATTTCCCAGATCACAGTCACTCACTCAGGCATCTTTGAGGTTGTCTTCTTTCTGGCGTCTGTTTCTTCTTTCCGCCACTTGGAAATCCGAGTTTTATCCCTTCAGTCCTTCTCAGTTCAATCCATACGGGCGTGCGCGGATTACAGAGCTTCCTGCTTCAACAGTAATTCTTAATGAATTCTTAAAAGTGCTTTCTTATCGATGAAAGGGTATGTACACACATACACACAAAAATGTACATCTAACATCACACTTAATGTTGAAAACCAAATATTTTTCATTAGAACTGGAAGCAAGGCAAGGATATCAATGCCAACTACTTCTATTGAATTTTGTACTCAAGATCATAGCCAGTATAGTTAAGACGAGAAAAAGAAAAGAAAATTTCTTTGTTTTTTAATGTTTATTTGATAGAGAGAGAGAGAGAGAGAGATTTCGGGTGGGGGCGAACAGAGAGAGGGGGAGACACAGAATCTGAAGCAGGCCCCAGGCTCTGTGCTGTCACGCCAATGCGGGGCTCAAACTCAGGAACTGTGAAATCCTGACCTGAGCCAAAGTTGGATGCTTAACCAACTGAGCTACCCAGGTGCCCCACGAAACTAAAAGTTATAAATATTGGAAAGAAAAAATAAAAATACTTTTCTCTACAGATAATATACCTCGGCACAAAGAAAATTTTAAGAAATACAGCAGAAAAATTGCCAGAAGTTATTGCTGGATTTTTTAAGCACATAGAATATAAAGTCAATTTATAAAACTTTTATTTAGGGGCACCAAAGTAGCTCAGTCAGTTGAGCATCTGACTCTTGATTTTTGACTCAGGTCATGATCTCATGGTTCATGGGACTGAGCCCTGCAGTGGGCTCTGCGCTGACAGCTGGGAGCCTTCTTGGGATTCTCTCTCCCTTCTCTGCTTCTCCCTAGCTCTCACACAGATGTGTGTGTACTCTCTCTCTGTCTCTGTCGCTGTTTCTCTCTCAAAAGAAACTTAAAAAACAATTTTATTTATATATAATGAAATGTACAATTGGAATAATGTTTTAGTAACTTCTAAAACCATAAAAAATATAAAAATAATGTAACAAAATATGTGTAAAACCTCTAAAATGATATCCACAAAGCACTAAGAGAGCTGAGGGAAATTAAAGATCTAAATAAAGATTTTTATTTTTTGAAACACTAAATATTATCAAGATATCCATCTTTCCCACATTGACTGAGAGGCACTATAATTTCAATGAAAGATGGTGCCAGCTTTTTTGTAAAAATTGGCAAGCTAATTCCAACATGTCTTTGGAAAAGGAAAGGACATAGAAGAGTCAAAACAATTTGGTTAAAAGGAGGACAAACTGGGCGGACTTACATTATCTGATTTCAAAACTTTATTATAAAGATGTAATCAAAACAATGGGGTTTTGGCAGAAACTTAGCGGGATAGATGAGTGAAACAGAATAAAGAATCTCAAAATATACGCATACATATATGGTCAACTGACTCTCAAAAAACCCACCAGTATTATTGAGTGATGAGAAGATAGTCTATTAATGAAATGGCTCTACAACATCTCGATACTCATGTGGAAAAAGTGAATCTCAGCCATACTTTACACCTTGTGTGATGTTAATTCATAATGGAGCATAGAAAGCTATGTGAAAGCTACAGCTATCAAACTCTTAGTAAAAAAAAAAAAAACAACAGAGAAGATCTACATGACTATAGGGAGGGTAATGATTTCTTGGATAGAACACAAGAAAAGCACTAATCAGAAGTTCTTAAAACTAATCATTTGGACTTCTTCAAAATTTAAATCATCTCATGTCCAAAATACATTGATAAGAAAATAGAAAGACAATCCCCAGATTGGAGAAAATACTGGCAATATATCTATCTACCAAAATATTTGTATTTGAAATATATATGTGTGTATGCATATATAATATATAAATATACAAAACTTCAAAACTCAGTAAGAAGGATGATCACATAGAAATGACCTGTATTTGTCCAAATACTAGCTGGTGATCTTCACTTGCCTAAATGACCTCTCTGAGTTTCATCATTATCGACAAAATGAGGATAGTAGTACAGTACTACAGTAGTGCAGTAGTACAGAACGTTCAATAATTTTACTCCAAACAAATAATTGTGTAAGATCTTGTGTAAGGTTGGACTCGTATGGCAGACCTACTATCAAAAATACCATTCTTTGTATTATTATATTTTACATGATTTTATATTTATATTTTTGTCAGCCCACAGTTAAAAGTCACTTTCCTTATTTAGATTATAATTTCGTAACATTGAGTGTCAACTACACTCAAAAAAATTAGAGAGAATTATAATTTCATCCCATGTCAGGGGTGCCTGGGTGGCTTAGTCGGTTAAGCGTCTGACTTCGGCTCAGATCATGATCTCACAGTTCGTGGGTTCGAGCCCTGCATCAGGCTCTGTGCTGACAGCTCAGAGCCTGGAGCCTGCTTCGGATTCTGTGTGTATCTCTCTCTCTCTTTGCCTTTTCCCCCCTCGTGCTCTGTCTCTCTCTCTCTCAAAAATAAGTAAACATTAAAAGAAATAATAATAATTCATCCCATGTTATCTTAGACACATTTAAGACTTTTCTGTTACTGCTGAAGGTATGCTGTACTGCTTTTATTTTGTCTTCTCTTACATTGCTAGGGAACGTTAGCAATAAGGGAGGTAATGATAAAGAATGGTCAGTTAAGAGTGTGGCTTTAAGCCTTTATAACATAAGAATAAAATATAGCACAGAACAGATTCCCTTTTTAGTGTTTTGAAGAAAAAAATGAAATTGGAAATGAGGAATGAAATTAATGTCACAATATTGGTGGGGGCGAGGCAAAACTTGCATGTAGAGAGTATGATCCCAATACTATACATATATTTACATGTATTAGTTATATACAGTGAATTTAGTTATACAAATATATGGAAATAAAAATGGAGGAATATACTTTAGAATGTTAACTGTAAGTACTCCTTGATAGTGGGATTGTAGACTAATGTTTTAACTTTATTCTTATATTTTTTAAATATCTATAAGAAATATATTGCATTTTAATGAGAATAATATGAATTAGTAATCAAATTATGAGTATCATCCTCTTTAGTCTCAGAAGCAGTATTTCAAACACCTAACAACCTTGAGAAGGAAGACAGATTTCATCAGGTGACAATTATATAAAAATCATTTGTGGTTAATATATTCTGACATGGTTATTTCTAGTGTATCTTTTAGTTATGGTAGAAAACCAAAGCTTCATTGTCTAGACAGAATTTCTGCTCCAAACCTAAAGAGAAGCCTTATTTTCAGGGTAAAATATGCTACAGTTTTGCTGAGCCACTTCATGTTTTATGGGGGAAAAATAATCTTTGTATACCTTTCATCCTTTTAGTAGAAATGTTGACTTTGCTTTTTTTGTATACTCATAGCTAGGACTTAGAATAGGACCCAGTAGATTTTTTTTGATCACAACAGGAATAAAAGTAGAAGTAAAACAGAAAATAGAAAAATTGGTGATTGAAAATAGGAAAAAAAAAAAAAACCTATTAAAGTACGTAGACATAGAAAATATTAATAGATACTGACAAATAATTCTACCTTTACTTCCCTCTGGGTCTAAGATTTATTTGGAGGATTCCTCTTTCTCCATATCACTTCCTATCAGTGCCGTAACAATGAAAATCAGCCTACTAGAGGGAATGTTACTCCTAAGTGACCTAGCACCATTGGATTAGTAAAGTCTAAATGAAAGGTTTGAGTAATTGAGGTAGAAGTATCTCTTTTTAGTTAGGGTAAACATAAAGGTGGTCAGATCTTTAGCTTTGTAAGGAAGTTGTGAAAGATAAAAATAAAAATTTAAATCTCCATGGATTCCATGGTCTCATCCACATGTGGCAAACTGACCGGTTTCTAGGATATTCTCAGATTATTAAGCATTGTATGTTATGTGAACATATTAATAGAAAGGAGTTTTAGATAGCTATTAATTTTGGTTTCAACTAAAATAATATTTTTATAAATCCAAACCTATCTGCAGTAATATATTTGTTAAATTGTCCTGTGATACTGAAATAAATAATTTAAAGTTGACTCAGTGGTTGTAGGCTCATGGTAACAAGAACACAAAATATGTCCTCCCGGCTGTCACCTCTATGATATCTTCATGTAATTTTCACATTTCTCTTTGAAATCATGCAGAAGACATAGATTTCTCTTGAAAATACTCTTAAATTTAGAATACAATTTAATTAATGATAGCTTTGCCTTTCACATTAATGAGAATGTTTTTGGTTTATGTATAGTGCTTTTGAAAGTTAGTTTTAAACTAACGTCATTGGCAAGTAAGATAGAAAATTCAATAAAATGTACAAATGGCAGAAATATATTAATTTAAAACAACTCATAGAATAATTTTTGAATGAATCATTTATAGGTATATCCCAGGACACTATAAAACTCGACAATGAGACTTATTCTCAGATGCATCTTCCTTCTTGGAAATTAAAGGCTACATTTCATTTTTTTTCAATATAAATCAGAACTTCGGCAGAATTTATTGGCCTTCCCACTTGCCAGCGTCTAACTATCATTTCCATAAACTCACATTGTGAAACCCTGTGATGCAGACTTCAGGCGCACTGAGCCAACATGAGCCAAAGATGAGAGAATTTAAATCCACATGATCATCAATCTAGACAGCAAACAGATCAATACCCCCATCACCTCCCCTCAAATTTTGAATATTATGAAGTTAAGAATACATTATTTGGGCCTTCTGGAAAGAAATTGACAGTGGAAGAATTGAAGATTAAGAGTTATAATCTAATCTGAGGTTTTTTAATGCTGCTCACAATTTATTCTTTAATTGTACTGAGAAGTACTTCCAGTGCTTTTGGAGAAAAGAGCTTGCATTTTTAAAAATAGTTTGCTTTACTCATGTGTTTGCTGAGTAGAAATTGGCTGTGTGAAGGACTCCAAGTGCCCTTGAAAATAAGCAGTGCATTTGTCATAGTTTTATCATCTTGTTTAGTTACAGATGAAGTCCCTTGTTTCACATTATGTAAATTAAATAGTTATGTTGCAGCCTCATGCATTATGATGTGATGTACTATACATTTAGAAAAAGCACATAAACTCCCTTTCCCTCTACATCTGAATATACTTTACACTCAGTGATTCTTGGCCCTAAGGTGAAGATTTTGATTTTATGTGATTCTTTAATTTTCTGCATTACCATATTATTCAGTATCATCTGTTGTGGGTGTTTCTCCATGTGTTTGCTAGCAAAGGCAACTGCAAAATAGAACTACCCATTATTTAATGCAATTCCCCAGGCTTCTTCCTCACTATTCCTGGGGCCCTTATCACATTACAGAAATGATTGTGTGTCATCCTCTTCTTTGATTTCAGAGTAGAAGCTTTTTTTACTTTCTATTCTTCCCCTTTTCCACTGTTTGTCATAGGAGAGACACCTAATGAATCCAGCCACATCCAGTTGTGTAGGTTGTGCACTGCACAACAGTAGAAGGAGCTTTTTACATTGCTGTGTACATAAATGTATCCCTAGAATTAAACAATACACACCCTATACAACCAGGCATGGTATCACTGTGATAAATTTGATTTCTATATCTTGTGATGCAGAAAAGGGCTAAATATATACTTGTAACAAAAAAGTCAGCAAACTTTTCCCATTCCTCTTTATCAGTAATTATATTCAGAATCTGAATATGTTCTACCACCAAAGAGATATATTTTCCTACATCATTTGTTGTTAGTTTTGAGCCACAGAGACCAACTTTACTCAGGTTGAACACCAAAAGAGGTGTCTCTGTGGAATTCTTTGGTAGACAGAGAAAATTCTATGTAGTACTTAGAATCAGAGGAAGAATTGAGAAACTAGACATTAAGAAAGTGAGGAAGGAGACTAGAAATGTCATCCGCTAGATTTGGATGATTCAGGGCCATTGATATTTTCTTACTGTATTATTTATTCACTTTAGATTCTCTGAAAATAAGTGGCTTTGGGTCAAGATAGAGTGGGGAGGCAAATACTGTGATTAGAAGCCAGTGACCAGAAAATAGGATATATTTGAAGGTGATTTCTCAGGGGAATGATGCTGGGGGGTGGAGGTGTTAGGGGATAGTTGGAGTCTGCCTCAGTGGCTGTCAAGGAATCACTTAGATTTTCAAAACTTTCTATTATAACCTTGTGTCCCAGTGAATGTTTTGTTCGTATTTCTTAAGTTTTCAGTTTTGATCTTGAATATTGAAAATGTTGAAAGGATGCTGTTCACTAGTTTAACATAGAAGTTTAGGGTATGGTAGTTTGGGTGATTAATGGGATAAAATTTCGGTGTGTCTCCCTCATTTTCTTTCTAGTTGTCTTTCTAATTAAGGCATGTGTTTTCAGAAAGATCTTTTAAAAAAAGTAGAAATATTAAGACACTCAATGCTGATGGACAATCTGTTTTGTTCAGTAAAATGTCTTTGCTATTTACTTTTTAATAATTAACAGAAATTAACCTAATTTACAACAGTTCAGTTGGAACATACGTGTATGTTAAGGCAGATGCAAATAATACTGATAAGATTGTATCTTCTATATAAAAAATGGAAAGATGTTTGGAACAGTGAATAGTACTGTATCAAGTGACAGCAGCCAACTTTCAGTTATCCAGAATGGATTAACTACTTTTTAGATTTATCAGAATAAAACATAATATTTTATTTCAGAAAAAAAAACATTAAAAATTTTAAATTAGTGAAAACATGTTATGCTGTTGCTGCTGTTTGGAAATACACAGCAGTAGACAGCACACTGTAATGCTACATTGTGTCTGTTGCATTTGGGGTATGACCTACTCCCTTGCAGTCAGATGAGAGGACTCTGGAGCAAATATGTCTCTGATATGCAGTCTAAAAGCAGGAGCAGCATGGGGCGCCTGGGTGGCTCAGTCGGTTAAGCGTCCTACTTCGGCTCAGGACATGATCTCACAGTTTGTGGGTTCGAGCCCCGTGTTGGGCTCTGTGCTGACAGCTCAGAGCCTGGAGCCTGCTTTGGATTCTGTGTTTCCCTCTCTCTCTGCCCCTCCCTTACTCATGCTCTGTTTCTCTCTGTCTCAATAATAAATAAACATAAATAAATAAATAAAAGCAGGAGCAGTGAAAGGCATGGCCGCTAAAACAAACTAAAGCCAAATATTTAAGGGTAGATAGAGTTAATTAAGCGAGACAAGGAAAAGGAAAGGTTAGTGTGCAAGATGATCTGAGTTTCTGCCTTTCTTGAATCCTAGTGAAATATTGGAGAGGTGTTCTTAGCTGAGAGACCCACAGGAATAATAGCACTTCAAGTGATTCTTTGTGAAGAAATTCATGAGATCAACAGTCACACTTGTATTAGTTTTTGTTATTTATAACTGCATAATGGTGAACATATTCCTAAATACTGAATATTACTTAAATGTATCAAGTTTATATTAAGTCTGTTAGGCGACTTGTGTTGAAAATATATTATTTAAGGTTGTGTTTCATCTTTTTTATTGGAAGTGTACATTTCTCTCCTCTATTCTAGTAATCAAGGATTGATTCTATATGGAAATCATGTCTGTCGAATATTTGCCAGAAGGAATAGTAAAAAATTATAATGATTAATTGTTGATAGTAAGTTACATCATTTTGTAGTTCATTCATATCCATGGTTATCCACACATACCTTTTTTTTTTCTGCTCCAATCTTATGGGAAGGAAATGGCAATATCATAACAATTACTAAAGTTTACAATAATTCATCATTCACACATTCCCCACTTGTAGAAACATATCTTTGAAAAAAATAGTTTATTATCAGTTGAGGTCAATGTGAACATCTTATTGAGGCAGTATACAGCCTTTGCATAGTTTGGTAAAAGAAACTGCATGATATAAAGTTTGATAATAGAATAAGGCCTATATGGCTTAGTTCTATGTACATTAAGATCTAATCAGGTTTATAGTGCATATATGTTTCTCTATACTAACTACTGTATGATAGGTCACAAATTGATTTACATTCCCTTAATTATGTGACAATCTGGTTGACTAGATAATCATATGAGCTTCCCATTATAGGCATCTTGGAATTGTAGAAAAAATAGAATAAAATTCTTTTATATGCACAGATGAGCCAGAAAGTGAAAGCCCGTGGCAAAAAAAATTACGTAAATAAATAACACAAGAAAAGCAAACAACAAAAGAGAGCTTCTGAGGTAAAGTGATAGCTATCCTGGGAGGAGGTTATTGGACCTAAACTTTAAACTTCTGGGTTCTCGGTTTTAACTCCCAGATGAAGAGAACACTTGGAGGCTTTTCGAGTGTGGCCATGGAGCTGAAATGGCTACATAGAAGCCAGAACGCTTAGATAACTACACCTTTCACTAAAGTGTGATCTGGTGGAAGCTCAGCAAAAAAAAAGCACAGGCTGTCGACAAGAAGCATTCTAGCTGAGCCATGACAGCAGGTTAGGAAAAAACTAGCTCCTCTGGGGATTCAGTACCACAGATATGATTTCCACATTGAAATACTTGTTGAAAGCACACACAAAACTACTCTGAAGGGGCCCTTTCTCAACTGACAGTGCACGAGGCAACTGCAAATAGAGTGCAGCTAAATGAGTTGACCATGGAATTTCAAAACATGAAATGACATGGGGCACCTGGGTGGGTCAGTCGGTTAAGCCTCTGGCTTCCACTCAGGTCATGATCTCACGGTTTGTGAGTTTGAGCCCCACGTCGGACTCTGTGCTGACAGCTAGGAGCCTGGAGCCTGCTTTGGATTCTGTGTGTGTGTGTCTCTCTTTCTGCCCCTTCCCCTTTTGTGCTCTGTCTTTCTTTGTCTCTAAAAAATGAATAAACATTAAAAAATTTAAAAAACACACAAAATGACAGCAACTTTCATTGTAAGACCCAGGAGTCCCAGTAAAGACTAATGTAAAAAGCCGGGATTTAAAGAAGCCTGTTCACGTTATTAAAAACACCAAAAAATCCAAAATATGAGAATAAGTTGTTTGAGTGGGAAAAAGAGTTTATTTGAAAATTGAGGAAAATAAAACATCTATAAAAGAAATGTGGTTATACTTAAAATCTCAATGTGGGAGTTGAAGGACAGATTAGATACAATTGAAGAGAGCACTAGTGGATTGGATGATAGATCTGAGGGACTCTTCCAGAAGGCTGCATAGAGTAGTTAAGAGATGGAATTACAAAAGAGTGCTTGAGAGTTACAGATCTCAGAATGAAAAGAGCAAAAATACACCTAAAGACCTAAAGGTGTTCTAGCATAATAGAATGTTGAGAGGAATTACCTACATAAACAATCCTAAGAATTTTTATGTGTCATAGGATCTTCAAATTGGAAAACACCAAGCACCAAAGAAGACAAATAAAAACAAAATCAGTACCGAGAAATATCTAGGTGAGACTGCAGAACTACAAACACAAAAAGAAATCCTAAAATTAACCGAAAACCATGTGATATGTTAGTCATATCTCAATAAAAAATTAACCAGAAACTAAATGCATGAAAGAAGAGCAAGTTGATTGCTGACTTCTATTCTGTATTCATGAATGCTAGAAAAAAAATGAAATAATACTTTATATGTGCTGAATTCAGTAAAGCTAACTTAAAATTCTGCATTTGGCCACTGTTCCATTATGAATAGATACATGGGAAACAAAGTCTCGAACAGTTTATTATTCAAAGATCCTCACCAAACAAGATACTGAACAATGTACTTAGAGAATAACAAGCTCCCTAGGAAGTAAAGATACAAGATATTACTGAGAAAATAAATTGCTAAATACAAGGGCAAATCTAAATAAGGATTAATGGTATAACAAATCTAACTTGTGATTTTAAAAATTGAGATAGAATTATAATGTCGGACAAAAATAATATGAAAGATTGAAGGGAGCAGTGGAATTAAAAGATCTGGTGTCCCTTTTTCAAGAGGACACTGAAGATAATTTTCGACTGTAGAAATTTCAGTTGAATGTGGCAACATAGAATAATGTCTGTGTTCTAATCCACAGACCCTCTGAGTATGTTATGGTATATGGCAATGGGACTTTGCAAATGTGATTATGTTAAGGATTTTGAGTTTGGGAGATTATCCTGAATTACCTAGTGGAGCCTAGGGCAATCACAGGATATAGGGAAAGAGGGAGACAAGAGAATCAGAGAAGGAGATGTTAGGATGGAAGCAGAGATCAAGTGATGCCATTGCCAGATTTGAAGGTAGGAGGGAATTGTGAGTCAAGAAATACAGGCAGCCTCTAAAAGCTAGAAAAGGCAAGGAAACAGATTCTCACCCAGGGATTCCAGAAGGAACACAGTACTGCCTCTACTTTGATTTCATCCTGTTGAATTCTCGACTCTGACTTTGAAACTGTAAGATAACAGATTTATGTTAAATCACTGTTTTTGTGTAATTTGTTACAACAGCAATAGGAAACTAATACAATTTATTTTAAGTGTAAAAGTCACCATACATTGAACATAATCTAATGTTACTTTTCAAGCAGAAAAAAGATAATAGGAAAATAAGACTAGATAGGAAGAAAGAAAAACAAGAAAAGAAAAGAGATATAACTTGGGACATAGGATTCACAAATAAGAGAAAAATCCAAATATATCCATAATAAAATATTAAAGTCACTTATAAAGCAATTATATAAATAGGTTTTATAATTTTAACCATATCTCTTTGTTAGAAACTTAGAGAAAATGAATGCTGAAAGTGAAACAAAAAAAAAAAGATATACCAAGCAAATATTAATGTATTACTAACATTGATTTTTGTTAATATCAGACAAAATAGACTTTAACAAAGAAAATATTAGGATAAATAGGGTTTCCATACAATAATAAAAACTAATTCAAAATAAGTATAAAAGTTCAGAGATTTAACTTAATTTCAACATAAAGCAAAAATGATCAGAATCACAAGGAAACAACAAATTTATAACCACAGTGGAATTTTAACACCTCTTTTCATGAACAGATTTAAAAATAAATTCACAATTTCTCATTTCCTTAATCCATTTTATTTTATTTTTAATTTTTTAACATTTATTTATTTTTGAGAGAGAGAGAGAGAGAGACAGAGTGCGAGCAGGGAAGGGGCAGAAAGAGAGGGAGACACAGAACCCGAAGCTGGCTTCAGTTTCTGAGCTGTCAGCAGAGAGACTGACACGGGGCTCAAACTCGTGAACCACGAGATCATGACCTGAGCCAAAGTCCGATGCTTAACCAACTGAGCCACCCACATACCCCTGTTAAGCCATTTTATATCAGAGTTTATTAGCTAGATCTAATGAGCACGTATAGCTTGTCTCCAAACAATTTGAGAGTAAACATTTTTTAAAGTTTTAATTCCCGAGTAGGTAACACACATTGTTATATTAGTTTCAAGTGCACAACAATCCTGTCCCTTACTCAGTGCTCATCATGATACATGTACTCTTAATTCCTTTCACCTATTTCATTTCCCACCCATCTCCGTCTTGCAACCTGCAGCTTGTTCTCTGAAGAATCTTTTTTTGTTGTTGTTTATTTCTTTACATTTTATTTTATTTTTGAATGTTTATTTGTTTAGTTTAGTTTGAGAGAGAGAGAGAGAGAGAGCAGGAGAGGACCAGAGAGAGAGGTAGAGGGGAGAAAGAAAGAATCCCAAGCAGGCTCCACATTGCCAGCTCAGAGCTCGTCATGGGGTTCAAACTCATGAGCTGTGAGATCATGACCCATGACTTGAGCCGAAATCAGGAGTAGGACCCTTAACTGACTGAGCCACCCAGGTGCCCTGTATTTCGTTATATTTTAAATATGTATGGTACATTTACAAAACTATGCATAGATATTAAATCACAGATGCTACTGGTGGGCCGAGCAAAATGTGAATTGAAACCTAACCATTATCGTTATCAATGTAGATGTCATTGGTGAAATTGATAGGAGTATTGCACTTAATTTTTGTAAGTCATTTTTCATTTAGAGATGGCATTCAGATGGCTATAACAGGAATAAAAAAGCAGAAAAGTTTTTTTTTCATTTCTCCCTTACATAGACACAAAGACTCATTATTGTATTGTTTGTAATAGTAAACATTCTAAAGAAACTAAACATTCATCGGTAGGAAATTGCTTAAATTATAGTACACAAATACCCAGAACAACAAAAGACAACAAAGAGGTCAACAACTAACTATTGAGAGCTTACGAGGTGATTGGCATTGTGTTCAGGGTTTTCTGTGTGTTAACTCATCCAACCTATTCACTAAACACACATTTAAATGTCTTCTATGTGCTGGGGTTCCTGGGTGGCTCAGTGAGCTAAGTGTCTGACTTAAATTCAGGTTCGTGGGTTTGAGCCCCGCCTCGGGCTCTGAGCTGACAGCTTGGACCTCAGAGCCTGGAGCCTGCTTCATATTTTTTGTCTCCCTCTCTCTCTGCCCCTTCTCTGCTTGTGCTCTGTTTCTCTCTCTCTCTCAAAAATAAACATTTCAAAAATAAGTGTTTTATATGTGTTATTTCATCTAATCTGTACTACAAACCTACATGATAGATAGCTGTCATTATTACCTCCCCCTTTTTTAGATGAGAGGACAGAGGCATAAGAAGGTTAACTAAATTGCCTGAGGTCACATAACTAGTAAAAAAAAAAAAAAAGGGAGATAAAATTGTGCTTTCATACAGTTTGCCTCAAGCTCATAACCTGTTATGGAATGTTCTTTAAGATATAGTGGTCAAATAGCAAATTATACAATGTTATTCATGATTAGATCCTACCTGTGTAAAAATATTAATTTCCTTGTGCCCTTTTTAAAATGATTACTACCAGTCTTTTAAAACATTTGCCAGTCTTATGATATAAAATATTTTGTTGTTTTAACTTGTATTTTTTACATTTGAATCTTCTATCTGAAATTATTTTTGTATCTGTAAAGTTAAGATCTTACAATATTTGTCAAGCAGAAAGCCATGTCCCAATATCAGATATAGTTTTTATAATAAAAAAGTGAAATCCTATAAAATTCAAAACAAGATAGAATTTTATTTTATTTTTTTAATATTTATTTGAGAGAGAGAGAGAGAGAGAGAGAGAGCATGAGTGAGGGAGGGCAGAGAGAGAGAGGGAGACACAATCCGAAGGAGGCTCCAGTCTCTCAGCTGTCAGCACAAAGCCTGATGTGGGGCTTGAGCCTATGAATGATGAGATCATGACCTGAGCTAAAGTCGGATGCCTAACTGACTGAGCCACCCAGGCACCCCTAGAATTTTATTTTTGAATACTTTTTTTATGAAATAGAATAGCATGTTTCAGGATTTATATAAGGTAAAAATGTATCATTAAAATTTTAATAATTCTCATATTTTCTTAGAATTAAAATTAGTCAATCTTAGTCCTAGTAAATTCTTGGAGATAAAGTGTGTAGTTCATTTGTTCATGTAATTATTAAAAGTGAGTCACATAATCTATAGATTGTGGAAAAGTTTATTTTTACTTCCATTTTCTGTTTCCTCTCTAGGAAAGATTTCTGTGTTCATAAAGATGAACCATGTGATACTGTTGGTAAGTGTATGTAAAATTTTTTACACTTTTGAGTCATTATGGGGACCTTTAACACAGCATTTGTTTTAGTTTAGGAAATTATTTGAGAGTGCTGGTTTTAATGGAATGTTTTTAGAATGTCACAGGTATGTATTTCCAATCTTGTGTTTTATCATTTGTCAACACTTCAGTTATCAACGAAACAGCTTAAAGACATATATACACCATATACTGGGCAAACATTTTAAACAGTGCTTTAAGAATAGCATGAGTTCTTTTTTCTTATTTTCACAAAGATGTATACATGGATTCAGTGAAATTCTATTAGTATTGCTAAATCAAAGCAAAATATATTAATGTCAATATGATTGACCTTTTTCAGGCTAATGGATCTTTTCTGAGTTATAAATGCTTTAAGTTCTTTGCAGACCGTGTCAAGGAAACTCCATCTCATTTGCCCAACTAATGAGGATTTTCTGTACCGAGAGTAGTAAATTTTTTATATTTTGTCCTGGATATCTAAAATTCCTAAAACATAACTACACAGCCAATGGAATCCATAAAACCACAGTTCTTAATTTTGAGAGAATGGCTATGTATATGCTAATATAAATGCATTACATAATTTATTTATCCATATGTATAACTATATATAAATTATATAGCTATATATATTACTTTCAGGTCATGTAGCTATATATAATAAGGCATTATTGGTAAGGTATAGTTAAGAGTCCACTTTGGTTTTGGCATATCACGTAGGCTTTATTTCTATAGAGGAGGACATTAACTTAACCATCTTTGACATGTCATATGTTCTTTGTAAGAAGGACAATTTAAAAAGAGTAAAAAAGAATAAAGGAGTACATGTATTTTAAAAAATAATTTCAAAGTAGGTCATCATTTAAGTTCTCATCAACCTCAAATGATTAAAATCTGAGATAGTAAATTGGAAACTAGTCATAATAGTGTTAGGCAGATAATGATGATGGAATCAAAGGCTTGTTTGATATAGAAGAGGCCTTAGCATTCAAAGATCTAGACACCTGAGGAAAAGCTGAATAATTTAGAGATGCTTTTCCTGCTTTCTGCAGTTTTCTTCTCCTCTTCTTGTCCGAATCTCCAGAAATTAAACCTTGATCTATAGTTTTAATCAACCTAACCACAGAAGCTTTTGATTACCAATGAAGCCTGTATCAAGATAATGACCTTTACCTCCACTTACACAACTATATTGCCCCTAAGCCTTCTTTAATGTAGCAGATCAACTTGTGGCCTCATTCAAGTACCTGAGAGAAATCAGCAGCTGGGGCAGTATCTCCCATAATTATACATGCTCAACGCCTCTTTAGAGCTTGGACGCACAGGCTAAGGAAGCAATGCTAACATGAGGCAAAGCAATTTCTTCTTTTTTTTTTTTTAATGTTTATTTATTTATTTTGAGATGGAGAGGAGGGGGCACAGAGAGAGAGGGAGACAGAGAATCCCAAATAGGCTCTGCACTATCAGCACAGAGCCCAACACAGGACTCAATCTCATGAACCATGGGATCATGACCTGAGCCAAAATCAAGAGTCCAGTGCTTAATCAACTGAGCCACCCAGGTGTCCCAAAGCAATTTCCTTTTGATTATGACTGTGTTTCACATCCTGGTAAATGTGCTGGTTGAAAATAGCATGCATATTCATGATGTATATTACCTAAAACTCATTTTCTGGTTTAAAGCATATTTGAATAATGAAGTACTTTGATGTGTTTGGACAGAGAATATGTATGGTTCATCAGGAAAGTGGTGCCATCAGTCTCCCTCCATATTCAACCTGTCCATTAAGAGCTCGATAGAAACTGGTTTTAAATATTTTAACTATTCTACAGGATGTGGAGGGTCCAATGCCCTTGCTGAGATTTCTCTGTATATCTGAGTACTTAGATTCTTGGGTCCTCCTTAATGACGTTGTTGAATCACTGAATCGTTCAACCTAGAGCTCAGTCGAACCTCTGGGCTTCCAAATGTATGAGCCAATAAATTTCTTTATTATTTAAGCCAATTTAAGGTTTTTATTTATGTAACTTACAGTGCAAAACATAGGTTTTCCCTGATACTCATAAACTCATTTATAGGAAAGAAAAATATGGAGCACTATTAATGATTCCACTGTTATTAAGAAGATACAGGTAACTCCTCTATGAATTGTTCCCAAAGTTGAAGAAGCATCTGTGGCTTGCAGGTCAACAGCTCTCAATCTCTGGTATCATAAAACAAAAGAGAGTAGGGCTTATCTATAAAATGTTTATTGACACACATTGAAAAATCTCCTTATGTAATATTATGGGCTATATTTTTGTCAGGTGCTTCACATATGTCAGTGTGTTATACCTTCCTGCTTCTTCTATCTGTTACTGATGTGAAGGCAGCCCATTTCACTTTGGGTACTATGAAATGAAACTGTTGGAAGAGAGAAAGGAGAAAGGAAAATGGATTTGTATTATTCCTTTGGATAATAATAATTATGTTAGTTTGCATAAAAATTAGTTGGATACTTTAGGACTTGAAGGTGACAATTTCACCTAGGCTCCCAGTAGGTATAGTAAGAGTCAGCAGTTAAAAGCTTTGAATTGATAGTATTAACTTGAATTATAAATGAAGAGGAATACCTGTATTTTAAAAACAATGGTTAGACTTACACTATGCATTGTAATTTGAGCAACACTATAGTGGCATTATTTCATTTAATTTCTTCAAAATCTGAATTCTCTAGTTTTATTATTGTTATTACTTCACAGGTGAACAAAACACTGAACTAGAACAAAGTATGGATTTTGAAATCAGACATTTAGATTTAATTTTTTTAATGTTTATTTATTTGAGAGAGAGAGAGAGAGAGAGAGCGAGCGAGCAAGCAGAGGTGGGCCGAAAGACAGGGAGACACAGAATCTGAAGCAGGCTCCAGGCTCTGAGATGTCAGCACAGAGCCCGACACAGGGCTCGAACTCATGAACCACAGGATCATGACCTGAGCCGAAGTTGGACGCTTAACTGACTGATCCACCCAGGCGCCCAGCAGATATCTAGATTTAAATTAGACCTCTGCTGTTTATTACTTACAGGGATGGGGGCACATTATTTAACATATTGAAAGTTTGGATTCCTCACCTTTATGATAGAAGCTCTCTTGTTGACCTCACAGAATGTTGTGAGACTGTCACATTTGCAAAGACAGCTACTTTTTGTTGTTGTTTTTTTTTTTTTTTTGAGAGAGAGCAAGAGAATGAGAGTGGAGGAAAGGGGCGGGCGGCGGGGGGAGAGAGAGAGAGAGAGAGAATATCTCAAGCATCTGCACGCTCATTGCGGAACCTGACGGGGGCTCAATCCCATGACCCTGGGATCCTATGATCTATCTAAGCTGAAATCAGGAGTCGGACACTCAACCAACCGAGCCACCCATGTGACCCATAGGCAGCTAGTTTTTGATTGGCGTTCAGTCTGCACTAGTTTCTATCACACCCTTCTGTTCCCTTGCAGAGAGGTTGCAAATTTGCCCAGCATCATTGTTAGTAAGTGGTGCTACTGGCCTCTGCCTCAGATCTTAGAATAATGAGTCAGCTTCCTTCTGTGATGTGATGTGTTTGTATAACAGAGGCAGTACAACTAGAAGACTGAAGGTGAGAAAGTAACTTTGCGTGAAGTTATACAACAAACTTGTATAAATTAAAATAAATTTAAAATGGTAACTGTAAACTTGGAACTAACTTATTTATCAGCATTTAAACTTTGAAATAGTAGGTGTTTTGCACATTTGCTGATGCAAAAGATGTGTACATTTTAAATGTGTTGGGCTGTATCGGTGTTGTGGGGTATTATAAATACATGCTTCATTTGATAAGTTGTACCTGTTTATTAAACTTATATTTGAAAAGCTGTTTAGAGGGTAAAAAGTAAAAGTTGCTTTACCATCTCCTCAGTCACTTTTTCCTGTTGATTTTGTCACGTGTATTGGTAGGTAGGTATATAGACACTGGAAGAAAAAAAATTCTATTAAGTGTTTTTATCAACAAAATATCAATTCTAAAACGTATGTGTGTTACCTTTTAGCATTCCTGAAATTGAGATTCAGTTTGTAACCAGAGATCTATTCAAAGCATGTCAGTATAATTTAGAATTTTTTAAATCTCAGGTTGGGTGAAGTCTGTGGCATCCTTAAATGTCAGAAGACATAACGTACGATTATGGATGTAATTCTTTATCCACCGGTGGTGCTAGTGAGGTTGTTTCTTTCCGTGGCGGGCAGGATAGTGGCCCCCGAAGACATACATGTCCCAGTCCCTGGAACCTGGGAGTATGTTGGGGTACATCACACAGGAAAATGAAGGTTGCAGATGGAATTAAGGCTGCCCCTCAGCTGACCTTAAAATAGAAGGGAAATTATCCTGCACTGTCTTGGTATGCCCAGTGTAATCACAAGGATCCTTAAAGACTGAAAAGGGAAGCAGCAAAGTGGAGTCAGAAGGAGATATGATTACTGAAGACAGGCCCAGAGAGATGTAATAGAAGGTTTCACCTCATTGTTACTGCTTTTGAAGATAGAGGAATGGGGCCCCCAGTGAAACATCAGCAGCTTCTAGTATCTGGAAAATGCACAGAATGGATTCTCCCCTGGAGCTTGCCTTGTGATACCTTGATGTCAGCCAGTGAGTTTTGGGCCAAACTACTAATGTAGAGAATTATAAGATAGCAAATTTGGGTGTTTTAAGCCACTAAATTTGTGGTAATTTATTACAGCAGCCTTAGAAAAACAATAAACTTTCTAATAACTAATTATCTCTTCTTATGACTTGTAGAGAAGGAATCCAGAAATACGGGGCTTTCAAATCTTTATAGACTCTTTTAAGAACTGGTAATAGTGTTAGGATTAGATAAAAAAAATAGAAATTTGCATCAGAATATATAAATATATATAAAGAGCAACAAACTAGGGCTATGCTAAGAAACATGAATAGTAGACCACCTCTAGCTGAGAGATTAGATGAAAAAATAGTCTATCATCTATGAAGAGGGAAACAAATCTAATCAGTTTTTGAAAATCTTTCCAGGATAATACTGAGCCTTGAGGATTTTACAGATGATTTCTACTACATTACAAAGAACAGACCATTCCAATATTTTAAAAACTATTTTACACAATAGAAAAAAAGTGAATTAAAACCATGTAAGTTTCCTACCAAATCCTAAAGAAGACAGTGTAAGAAAGAAACAGCAATAAGCTTTTTCTCACTCAGGAAAGAAATGAATTCTAAACCAAATATTAGCAGATATTATCTCACAATGTATTTTTAAATAACTGAGTAGGGTTATTTTATCTGAGATTTATTCCAGAAATGCAGCAGTAGTTTAACATGAGAAAATCTTAAAATGTAACTGTGTAATACAATTAAAGATAAAAACCATATGATCATCACAATGGATAAAGAAAATGTCTTTCGTACAACTCAAAACACGTTCATGAAAGAAACTCTTGGCAAAATAGAACAAAGTAGAAACTTTATTAACTCAGTTAAAGATATTTATACAAAATACATAAACATCTTTTCAAAAATAGTGAAGCATTAAAAGGATTCCTTTTAAAATCGGAAACAGAGGATTTTGTTATCATTGTTTCTATTCAACAATGCATTGGAAATTTTAGGCCTTAAATGAAGTGAGTGTTATGATTATGATTCCTTTTTTAAAAAAAAAAGAATATGAAATTAGATTATTAAAATTAACAGGAGAGTAAGGTGGTCAGATATCAAAGGCATAGTCAGTAACCAATTACATTTTATAAGGCAGCAATTGGCAGTGAGACATTTAATTCAAAAATTCTATTAAATATATGGAAAAAATAAAATTCTTTGGAATGTATCTAATAACAAAATACATAGGACATATGGAGAAAATTATTGAGCTATTTTGTAATTCAATCAAGAAGGCACAACTCAATGAAGAAATGAACTGTCCTCATAGTCTGAAAGACTAAAGATGGTACAAATGCTACTTCCCTCAAATTGACTTATTGAAAGAATGTATTTCCATAAAAATTCTAAAAGGAGTTTTGGAGGAAAGTTGACATGCTGATTCTAAATGTTATGGAGGAGCATAGACCTAAGAATTGCCAAGACACTGGTGAAGAAAGAATGTGAAAGAGGAGTCTGCTCTATCCCATACTAAGTATAGTATATAATAAATAGGACCAGGCCATTGCACATGTTTGTGAAACTGATAAATAAAGCAGAACACTGGGAGAGGGGACACATGATGTTAAGAAATTTATTCACATGGAGAAGAGCTGAAATGAATCACATGGTTTAAATTTATAAAAAAATTAGAAGAGAAAATATAGAAAATTCATTTCATATTTTGAGTTAGAGACAGATTTTTTAACAAATTTTTATGTTTATTTGTTATTGAGACAGAGAGAAACAGAGCATGAGTAGGGGAGGGACAGAGAGAGAGGGAGACACAGAATCCGAAGCAGGCTCCAGGCTCTGAGCTGTCAGCACAGAGCCCGATGCAGGGCTCAAACCCACGAACCCTGAGATCATGACCTGAGCCAAAGTTGGACGCTTAACCGACTAAGCCACCCAGGCGCCCCAGAGACAGATTTTTTTAAAGGGCACAAAAATGCTAATTATAAAAGAAATGGTTTGATAAATACAACTATATTTGAATTTGAAAATTTTGTGTATCAAAAGATGTCATAATGACAATGGAAGAGAAAAAACAGGCTTTTTTGAGGTAGAAGATAACCATATTTCATTTTAGGGTGCCATTACTGTCATTGATTTTAAGACATACCATTGTATAGTGTACCACTGAAGAGGGGGAAAAAACCCTACATGATAAATTCTTAATTGTAAGACATTATCATTTGTAAGGCAAATCACAGTGTGAAATAATGTGAATCTGGATTTAGTGATGTATAGCATTTGCAACATAGATAATCAATAAAGTATTAGAACCCAGAATATAAAAACAACATCTTTAAATCAGTGAATAAAAAATAAACAAGGTGTGGATGTGCCAAATAGGGCCAAAGACTCTAACAACCATTTTTAAAACAGAATACATCAAGGGTGAATTGAAAGGGAGGGAGGGACAGAGAAGGAGGGAAGGAAAGAAGGAAGGGAAGGGAAGGGAAGGAAGGAAAGAAGGAATGTCAGTCTCATTAGTAGTAAGAGAGATGTACATTCAAATTACAAGGAGATTTCTGCCAATGAAAGTGATTTTAAAAAGTCTCATATTACCAAGCGTACTTTTTAAAATCAGAACAAAAATCTACCATTCTTTCTGGAAATCCTAATAAAATTATGTTGCAGCTTCTGATTCCGATTTCCCTACCTCTCCCTCTCTTCTGTCTTCATATCTATCTCTGTCTTTCTGTGCTGTGTTCTAGATAACTTTTTCTTATGTGTGTCTCAGTTCATACCAATTTTCTATTTTCTTCATATATTTCTTAATAATTTCATGTATTAAACTATCAAGGATTTTTAAATTTCAATAACTTTTTATTTCTAAACATTCCATTTGATTTTTTTCTACCTTTTATGGTATTTTGATAATATATTGAGCCTTCCTAATGTTTATTTCTCTTCTTATAGGTCTAAATCATTAAAAGTGTACTTTTGAATTTTGACTGAAACTAATTCTGTTATTGAGGTTCTTACGGTTCTAGACCTATCCGCTAATTTTGTTGAATCTTGTTTATTATGCCTTGTCATTCATAGGTTTTATAATTTTGTATTTGAGTTCTTATTTCTTAATTTTTCTCATCTATGGGAATCCTGTATGGCCTGGAGAACAGGAACCTTTCTCAGGATATAATTTTTATTCGCGTATACCTTAGAAGTATTTAATTTAATTTCTTGTGCTTACTTAAGTTAATTTCCAATTCCTTGGCCATGCAGGTAATGTAAATTAGGTATGCCAACTATGAATATTCTCAAGGGAGACCTTTCTTAAGTCTGAGTCAAAGTAGACAAGTTTTTATGCCATTGCCTTTGGCCAGGGGTCACTTGTTTTCCTAACCTACTTTTTCATTGTGTTGAGGGAAAGGAAAGTGGTATCTCCTCCTTCTCACTTTATATAGAGATAGCTTTATGTAGAAGTTTCAGTTCCAAGGTCTTACCTTGAGTAGTCATTCTTTGTCTCATTGTTGTGACCTAAGCTGAACACCTTTGGATGTGAGTTTGGCAAATGCCCAGAAGCAGCTAGCGAGGTAGTACCAGCCCAGAACTCCAAATGTTTCAGGAAAATCTGCCCTCACAAAGATAGGTACTTGGAAAATGCATGGATACTAGGCTTTTTAGCATCATTCATTGGTCAATTGGAAAATATTAGTTCATTGAGTTAGGCAGATCTTCTGAATGTTGGCACATTTCACCATGCAATATATATGGAAAAATCATATTTTTCAATATCCCCATCAGTCTCATCAGAAAAGTTTTTAAGTATTGGGAAGCTACCAAGCTCACAATGGCAGATAAAATTTTCCACTAGTCGGGAGTATCCGGCTAGCTCAGTTAGTAGAGGGTGTGACTCTTGATCATGGGGATCATGAGTTCAAGCCCCACTCTGGGCATAAAGATTACTTTAAAAAAAGTTGTCCTATATTCTCATTTCACTTAAAAGCTTTAATTTTTGTCATTGCCCTATATGTAAATAGATAAATACACATATAGACACCATTATTTATATATATTACCTATTAAATGCATTATAATAGGTTATATATTCAGTGTGTGTGTGTGTGTGTGTGAGAGAGAGAGAGAGAGAGAGAGAGAGAGAGAGAGAGACTATCCATTTCCTTGGAGTGACACTTTCATTCTGTTCATTTTTGGGTAAACGTCAGCCAAATTCCCAAGTCTGAATAACCAATGTTTGTCTGACATTGTTTCAAGTAAAAATGGTGTTCGGTGAAAAACAAAACTAGTTCAGCTCATAACTCAAGCCATCTCACAGCCCTGTTCCTAGAGACAACATCATATTTTAGTCAGCAGTAGGAATGCTTTATCCATCCTTCCTTTTTGTGATGAAATATTAAAAGATGTGTATACTCAGGGCTTCAGATTTAATAAAATTAATATATTTTATTGCTTTGTCTAGGCCATTTTAAAGTGAAATTGTCATTTTTCCCATTGGAAGTGAGTGTCAATGAAAAAAAATGGCTGACAGTGAAGTTTGGTGCTACTGCCTTTATATGTGCTAGGCAATTTCACCTACCATTGCTTTTGCACCATCAGTGCAAATGGCGGCACTTTTGACCTTGTGCACCTCTTGAAAAGGTCTTAGAAAAGGTACTATAGAAGCCCAGGATTCTGCAGAGCACTCTTGGAGAAATTCTGCCATAACATGTGTATGACTGATAATCAGTGGTGAGAAGTCAGTCATTGTTAGTGTGTGTACGTGTTTGCATTTCATGAAACCTCCTAATGATTCTGAAGTATAAAATATTTGGTAAATGCATAGAGCTGGCAAAGGTACGTGTTGGTTGGTATGCGTTTTTAGCTACAAATCTTTTTCTAACACTTGTTTAGGAGAGGGACTATGCATCCTTGACCGTCAGATTGTCAGTTCTGGATTCTTTGACCCTCCCTGTGTTCTGTTGTTAAGACTTAGGTGCTTCTGTATTGTTAATAAACTTTCTTGTCCTATCTTTTACCAGGTTGGAATGATGGTTTATTCGTCTGTACATTTCTGAATAATTCTGATTTTATGTGCTTGCCACTTGTCAAACAGGCATACAGACCACCTAGGAAGTAACTGCCAAAAAGAAACATATTCAGAGACTAAAACATACTTAAATAACCCTTTTATGTTGACACTGTACATGTGAGAATCTCCAGACACTTCCCTTTCCAAACACCAATTCATTCTCCAAACCACATTTCAGCAGAAGTAATCATTTTTATTGGGTGAGAAGAAGAGGTCAAGCCTGTTTCTTTGAGGTAGCTTAATTTTCATTAAATAGCTGTTGTCCGTTTTCTTTTGCATTATGGCACCTGAATCCCAGAGAATTTTAGAGACTGGAAATGCTAAAAATGACTAAGATTAGTCTCTCTAGTTTAATACCCTTTTGATTAGAACTATATTTCTTTTACCAAAAAATCATGCTACTTTCCTATTCAGGATTTTGAAATGTGCATTCCTTTGGACTAGGCAAAGAATGAAGTTACCTTTTTTACTATTTAAATCTTACTTTCTTTTTTAAATTTTTTTAAAAATGTTTATTTGTTTTTGAGAGACAGAGAGAGGATAAGTGGGGGAGGGGCAGAGAAGGAAGGAGACACAAAATCCAAAGTAGGCTCCAGGCTCTGTGCTGACTGCTCAGCCCCTATGCGGGTCTTGAACTCACAACTGGACCACGAGATCATGATGTGAGCACAAGTTAGACGCTTAACCAACTGTGCCACCCAGGTGCCCCTTAAATCTTAACTTTCTAAGTGAATTAGTAATGTAAGTCTTCAAGGGAATTCAAATACATTGTTTGGCTATTCACCATATTCAAAGCCCCATACTAAGCTCTTGATAGGTTCAAGGATGATAGTGGGTACTCTTGCCCACTCAGTCTAGTGGGACTTCTACTTTAGCAAAAGAAATTGTCAAACATATTAGATACATGCATTGCCTTAAGTGTGTATAATTGTATATAAACTAGGTTCAAGCTTGAAATACCCAAAATTTATCATGGTTTGAGTTATGTTATAAATTGCTGCTCAGCATGCAATGAGCCTGTTCTCAGAAATGCAAGTGAAATATGATTCTTTGTGGTAGACAGAATTCTAAAGATGATACTCCTAAGCTTCTTGTCCTCTGGTTAATTGAACACTAATGTAGGTACTGCTGTGAAGGGATTTCACAGATGTAAGTATGGTCTTTGAGTTTACCGTAAGACTTGCAGATCTAATTCCATTCACTCTTTATTTTTTTGATGTTTATTTATTGATTTTGACAGAGTGAGTGAGCAGGGTTGGTGCAGAGAGGGAGAGAGGGAGAATCCCAAGCAGGCCCCATGCCATTAGCACAGAGCCCGACGCAGGGCTTGAACCCACCACTTGTGAGATCATGACCTGAGCTGCAACCAAGAGTCTGATGCTCGATCAACTGAGCCACCCAGGTGCCCCCATTCACTCTTTAAAGCACAGACAGGAAACTTAATTGTACCAACAACCTAAAGAACCTAGAAGCCGGAATTTCTCCAGATATTAGAAATGAGTACAGCCTGGATGACACGTTGATTTTGGCCTGTGATACCATAAGCAGAGAACCCAGCTAAGCCATTCAAGACTTCTGACCTATCAAACAGTGCAGTAATAAATGGGTGTCATTTGAAGCCACTACATTTACAATAATTTGTAACGTAGTGGTAGAAAATGAGCACTATCAGAATAAAGGATGAATATGATTATACATTGATTTATATACTGGAATAAAATAAAGCCCTCTTAGATGAAAGAATAGTTTGTGACCCTCTGAAAGCAGAGGAAGAAAAAAGAAAATGTGTGTTAAGAAATAAAAGTGAAGGGAGACATTCAAAGAGATTTTCACTTACCATACCTGGTGAGAAAGTAGAACAGTGAAAGGATTTTAAAGTGAGGTGCCTGGGTGGCTTCGTCGTTAAGTGTCTCTTATGCTTGGTTTCAGCTCAGGTCATAATCTTACGGTTCGTGAGTTCGCCCTGCACTGGGCAATGCAGAGCCTGCTTGGGATTCTTTCTCTCTCCTTCCCTTTCTGCCCCTCCTTACTTGTGCTCTCTCTGTCTCAAAATAAATAAACTTAAAAAAAAAAGAAAGGATTTTAAGAGGATTTTTGCAAGAATTTACTACAACCTACAGTCTTTCCAATTTCTCCACATTTATATTTCTTTTTCCTTGTCACATCAGTGATGATCAAATAGCACACTAAATTGGAAAGTGTCTGAATACTTGACCTGTGGAGTGGAAAGGAAAGGGAAGAGGAAAACTGTATAAAAAGAGGTAAATTGGGTGGAACCGGCCCAGAATATAGGAAAATGCACCACAAGAAGGGGGGAAAACAAAAAACAATCCAAGGGAGTCAGATTGGGCCAGATGTAGCTTTGCAACAAAAAGGCCTGTGACATTCATATACCCATAAAGTGTATAAAGGTTAATTTATACTAAAACTCTTTGAAAAGGTAAAGGAGGCATAATTAATCATTATGTTTGGACACAAGCATAAAATCAGGTGATGCCCCGGGCAAACTAACTGTATGGCCACTCTATTATTAAGGAACATATTTGAGATGTACTTTTACATATTGATCAGAATCGTACATGATACATTAAAAGTACTTATTTCAGAAATATGAAGCTATGATAATTATTTTTGTAATTTAGATATTTCATTACTTAACCCCCATGACAATGATTAAACTTACTAGGAGTCAACAGGGGAGCATTTGCTACATATATGTTAGAAGCTGGTTTCATGCCATTTCTTTCAGCCTTCAATCTGATGGCCACTGAGCATGATGGTGTGTTTCAGAGAGATCAGAGATCAACAGGGCGATGATTTTTATCATGTTTTTAATTCTGATATCTGAAAGTCCTGGTGTCATGCTTACAAGATAATAGAAACTGTGCCTTTTTATTTGTCCTTCTTCCTCGGTTTGTATTGGTTCTTCTATTTGAGATGAACTTCCTTTGCCTTCTTTATCTCTCTCTTTGCTGTTTTTCATTTATCCATTTTTTCCCAGTATTTTGGAGTACTGCTGTTTGCCTAAAAGCTTATACTAGGTGCTAGAGACAGAGTGGTGAATAAAATAAAACAATTTTCACATTCTTTGAAATCTTTTCCATTGCTGTCCTTGCCTAAGTGATTCAAAGACCGTTCCCATTTGTCTTCTTTTGCTCTGCACCACCTTCTAAGTCTGTATCATCATGGCTTTCAAGAATAATGTATTGACACACATTTCTGAAGTATTCAGAAGCCTTCCATATATATTTCTTAATTTGGATCATCACATTTTAATAATCTCAGATCAGAAGGTTCTGTCTTGATCTCAGAATTTTTCTGTATCATTTATTTATTTTCTTCTAGTAAGAGTGTTAAAGAAAATTGAGTTTATTCATCATTTTTTTCTTTTTGTTTAATAATTAGTATGTAATAATATCAATGTAATCTATATTCTTTTAATGAAAAATTTTAGTAGGTCAGTTTTATTATGATATATAGAATATTTTTAATTGTTAGATGTCAAAAAGTGCAGAAACTTTGTAAGCCTATCTGGAAGAAAATACTTTTCCAGATAGTATGGTGATTTGTGTTTTTAATACCTAAATAATCTGATGATGCAGCACATCGATAGCTTTGTGTGTGCCATAGCCTTTCCATTTCTGGTTCTTAAGTGGTTGGAAATGGTAGTGACTCCAGAGAATCTGGAGATTATTGAGATACTTCATTTGCCCTGTAGAAATAACACAGTCCCATAGGTAATTTTTTTTGTAAATTACAAGACAGTAGTTCTTATTTGGGGTGCGTGTGTGTGTGTGGTTGTGTTTTTTTTGTTTTGGTTTTGTTTTGTTTTTTGCAGAGAGGAAACTTCCCTGTCTAGTTTAAGGTAAGCTTGAGTGAACACACTCCACCCTTCTCTTTCGTTGAATGCAGCTATAAAACATGGGAGAACGGAACAACTATTTGAGGATTTTAAAAAGTAAATCGTAGCAGAGCGCCTAGCTGGCTCAGTCGGTTGGACATCTGACTTCAGCTCAGGTCATGATTTCGCAGTTCCTGGGGTTGAGCCCTGTGTCGGTCTCTGTGCAGGCAGCTCAGAGCCTGGAGCCTGCTTCAGATTCTGTGTGTGTCTCTCTCTGTCTGCCCTTCCCCCTCCTCTTCTCTCTCTTTCTCTTTCCCTCTCAAAAATAAGTAAACATTAAAAAATTTTTTAAAAAGTAAAGTAAATAGTAGTGTGCACATTGAGAAGTAGGCAAGAATTTGAAGTACTACCAAACTAGCAGCAAGTTTATTATTTTTCCCTCTCCCTCTCCTGGACTCAAAACAGCCCAAACTTGGAAGAAGTCATTAGAACATATATATAGAGAGAGCTAGGAAATCCCCTTGGTTTGGATCAAGGACAAGGAAAGTCTCCTAATGCTCAGAGAAAGTGGGGGGAAATCCCCCCACTTTTAAATAATTGTCTATGTTGTTTCCTGACTTATCTACCAAGCAATCCTACGGCAGTGGCAGTGGGGAGACCAACAGTGGCAGTAACAGGAGTCGTAAAAATCTGAGATGAACCTTACTGTCTGGACTCCAGAGCTTTTATTTTAAGAAGGAAGGGTGAACCTCACTGCATTTTGTTGCAGCCCTTTTACTGCTCAAACCTAGACACAGACACAGTCCTGAAAAGTGTAGTACAGAGTGGGGTAACTGAGCCCAAAGTTTCTGGAAGCGTACGAGAATGAGAACCACAGGAACATGGACGGGACAAAGGAGATGCTGGAGAGGGAAGAGCTAGGGAAAGTTCCCCATTCAGTTGTTTATCAGCTCCTCTGGCTACCTCAGCTTTGCATGTGTGAACAGGACCATAAAATTTCTTTGAGAACTGAGCCACTAAGCTACTGAGCCACCTAATTCTCAGCCTGGTCACTAGATGACAAACACATAGGGGTATAAAAGGATTCAAAAATCGACAATAGAAATTTGACAATGAAACAAAAGCCTATAGAGCCTTGGAATTTTGGAACTTTTTTAAAAAATTTTTTCATTTATTTTTGAGAGAGAGAGACAGCGTGAGCAGGGGAGGGTTAGAGAGAGAAGGAGACACAGAATCTGAAGACAGGCTCTAGGCTCTGAGCTAGCTGTCAGCCCAGAGCCTGATGCAGGGCTCCACCCCACGAACCATGAGATCATGACCTGAGCTGAAGTCGGATGCTTAACTGACTGAGCCACCTAGGCGCCCCTGGAACTTTTATGTTGAAGTATCAGCATTCTGATTTAAATAAGACTGAGAATCTCACAATATAGTATTAAAAATGTCCAGGATACAACCCAAAATTACACCATCTGTAAAAAAAAAAAAAAAAAAAAAAGAAGAAAATCTCAATTTGCCTGGGAAAAGGCATTCATCACATACTTACTCTGAGGTGGTGCAGATTTTGGATTTCTATGACAAAGACTAAAATATCTATAATAAAGATATTCTAGAAAGTAAGGGTACACATTTTTAAAATGAATGAAAAGATAGAAAGTCTCAGGAAGTAAGTAATGAAAAACCAAGTGGAAATATTAGAATTTAGAAAGAATGACCAAAAGAAGAATTTCTCTGCATGTAGAGAGTTGTAGAATCAAGATGACAGAGAAAAGAGTCGAAGAACTTAATGATAGATCAGAAGAAATTATCCAATCTGAGCACCAGAGAGAAAAGAAGATTGGGAAAAAATATGAAGAGAGTCTTAGGCATCTAGGGGAAGTATTACGAGTAGTCATCATGGGTCCCAGAAGAAGACACAAAGAGAGAAGAAATATGACTGAATACTTTGCAAATTAGGCAACAGATTTAAATCATCAAAAGGCCAAGAAAACTCTGAACAAGAAATGCCTGAAGAGATGCATAGCCAGAGTATCACAATCAAACAGCGAAAACTAAAGACAAAGAAGTCACCAGTGCTTATTAATGACAGCAGATTTGTCATGAGAAACCATGAAAGCCAGTAGAATGGCACACTATTTTTAAAATACTGAAAGAAAGGATTGTCAGTGTAGATAAGATAAAATAGGGGTGCCTGGGTGGCTCAGTCGGTTAAGCGTCTGACTCTTGGTTTTTGCTCAGGTCATGATCTCACAGTTCATGAGTTCGAGCCCAGTGTTGGGCTCTGTACTGACAGTGCTGAGCCTGCTTCAGATTCTGTCTCCCTCTTTCTCTGCCCCTCCCCTGCTTGCTTGCTCTCTCTTTCGCAAAAATAAACACTTTAAAAAAGATAAAATAGGAGCATCTCAGATGAAGAAAAACCAAGAGAATTCATAATCAAAAGAGCTTCTTTAAAAGAATTTCAAAAGTAAGTAATTCTGATGGAAGGGAAATTATATTTAATGGAAACTGGAACATCAGGAATAAAGAAAGAGCAAAAGAAATAGAATATAGGTAAGTATTTTTCTCTCCTTGAGTATTTATATTTGTCATAGTTCCAAAATGAAATATCTAGGTATAAGATGTACAAAATCTGTTTGATAAAAGCTATAAAATGAAGATGAGAACAATGAAGATCTCCTTTTTTTTTAAGTTTACCTATTTTGAGGGAGGGAGGGAGAGAGAGAGAGAGAGAGAGAGAGAGAGAGAGAGAATGAGTGGGGGAAGGGCAGAGAGAGTGGGGAAGAGAGGATCTGAAGTGGGCTTGGGGCTGACAGCAGAGAACCCAATGTGGGGCTCAAACTCACAAACCATGAGATAAAAACCTGAGCTTAACCAACCTGAGCTTAACCAACTAAAGCTCCAAGTGAATATTTAGATAAACATCTAAATAGGTGTTCATAGATTGGAAGATTCAGCAGAGCACAGATACAGCTCTTCTCAGTTGATCTATAGATTTAACCCAATTCCAATAAAATTTCAAGCTCTTTTTTTTGTAAATAGAAACAAGATGATTCTAAAATATATATGAAAAGGCAAATAACTGAATAGCCAAAACAATTTTGAAAAGAAAAGTAGTTGTGGAGGAATCACTACTTGATTTTACCACTTCCTACAAAGCTTCAGTAATGGATACAGTCTGGTATTGTTTAAGACATAGATTCAAGGGGCACCTGGATGGCTCAGTCAGTTGAGCATCTGACTTTAGCTCAGGTCATGATCTCACGGTTCATGAGTTCCAGCCCCATATCAGGCTTGCTCCTGTCATCACGGAGACTGCTATAGATCCTCTTTGGCCTCCTTCTCCCTCCCCCTCCACATGCTCCATCTCTCGAAAATAAGTAAACATTGAAAAAAAGAAAAGATAAATAGGTCAATGAATCAAAATAGTTTCCAAAAATAGATCCACACAAATATGGTCAATGATTTTCTATGAAAGTACAAATTCTGTTTAATAAAGAAAGACTAATCTTTGGAGAAATAGTCTTGGAATCACTGAACATCGTTTTACATAATGAAGAACTATAAAGTTCTTTTACTTTTATTTTAATGTTTATTTATTTTGAGAGAGAGAGAGAGCACACGCAAGCAGGGAGGGGAGAGAAAGGAGACAGAGCATCTGACGTGGTCACTGCTTTGACAGCAGTGAGCCCAATATAGGGCTTGAACTCATGAATCTCAAAATCATGACCTGAGCCAAAGTCAATCACTCAACCAACTCAGCCATCCTGAGTTCCTGAGAGAATGCCTGAGTAGGCGTTCCTACTTTTTATAAATAAAATAAAATAAATAAAATAAACTTATAAAAGTTTATGCAAAATGGAATCTTAATCTAATGTAAAATGTAAAAGGATAAACCCAAGAAGAAAACATAAGAAAGAATTTTTGTGATCTTGAATTAGTAAAGTGTTTTTAGATATAACACCAAAAGCATAATCCAGGGGAAAATGGCAAAGTAGATTTCATCAATATTAAAACGACAATGAAAACAAAAACATTTTGCTCTGTTAAGGGATTAAAATATAAGTTATGGGGGCACCTGGGTGGCTTAGTTGGTTAAACAGCTGACTCTTGATTTCTGCTCTGGTCATGATCTCATGATAGTGAGTTTAAGCCCCACATTGGGGTTTGTACTCACAGCATAGAATTTACCTCGGATCCTCTATCTCCCTCTTTCTGACCCTAACCCCACTCATGCTCTCCCTCCCTCCTTCTCCCTCTCTCTCAAACATAAGTAAACATTAAAAAGTTCATTTAAAAATACAAGTTCTGGACCAGGAAAAAATTTAATTGACCCTTGAACAAAATGGGTTTGAATTGCACAGGTCCACTTGTATGTGGGTATTTTTTGATAAGTGCCGTACAGTACTGTCATTGTGCTTTGCCTTTCTTACAATTTTCTCACTAAACTTTTCTTTATGTTATTATACTATACTTACTTTATTGTAAGTATGTAGTACATAATACATACAACATACAAAATAGGTGTTAACTGCCTGTTTATGTTATCTGAAAAGTCCTCCCCGTTAACAGTAAGTAGGCTTTTGGTAGAGTCAAAAGTTATATATGGATATTTGACTGTGTGCATTGGGGGACCAGCACTCCTAATCGTTGTGTTGTTTAAGGGTCACCTGTCGTCATAAGTCACATATCCAGACATGAGGATTTATATACAGAATATATAAAGAACTCTCAGAGCTCAACACTAAGAAAACAAACTAAAAATGTGCAGGACTTGACATGACATTTCACAAAAAGGATATATACTGGAAATAAACACATGAGAAGATGTCATCACCAGTTGTCATTAGGGATATGCAAAGTAAATCCACAATGCGATCTCACTGTATGCCTATTTTATGACTAAAATTTAAAATACTGACAGTACAAAGTTCTGCAGATAATGTGGTCAACTTTAATGCTCATCCATTGCTGCTGCCAATCACAAAACTTTACAACCACTTGGGAAAACAATCTGGCAGTTTCTTATAAAGAAAAACGTCTACTTACCATATGACTCAGTAATCCCATTTTTAGGGATTTACTTCAGAAAAATAAAGACCTATCTTCACCCATAACCTGTTCATGAATGTTTATACCTACTTTATTCATAATTGTCAAAAAGTGGAAACGATGCAGTGGTCTTCAAGAGGTAAATGGTTCAAGTCTGTGGTAATATGAGGACTCTCAAAGCATTATGCTCACTGAAAGAAGCCAGTCTCAAAAGGTTACCTGCCTTATGAGTCCACTTACATGAAATTGTCTAAAAGACAAACCTATAATGATGAATCAGATGAGTGATTCAGAGATCACCATTGTTTTATTTTTTATTTATTTTTATTTTTTTAATGTTTATTTATTTTTAAGAGGCAGAGACAGGGCAAGAGAAGGGGTGGGGCAGAGAGAGAGGGACACACAGAATCCGGAGCAGGCTCCAGGCTCCGAGCTGTCAGGAAAGAGCCCAATGCAGGGCTTGAACCCCTGAATCGTGAGATCATGACCTGAGCCGAAGTCAGACGCTTAACCAACTAAGCCACCCAGGTGCCCCTAGAGATCACTATTGTTTTAAAGATGGGGCAGAGTGTACTTATAATGAAGAAAGCACAGGGCATCTGTAAGGCTCAGTCGGTTAAGAGTCTGACTTTGGCTCACCTCATGACCTCACAGTTCGTGGGTTCAAGCCCCACTTCAGGTTCTGTGCTGTCATCACCAGTTGTCATTAGGGATATGCAAAGTAAATTCACAATGAGATCTCACCAACGTATGCCAAATGTTATGGAATCTGGTCTGGATCACCAGGCGAAAGAACCAAGTGGCATTTGGAGATCTTCGAAGGCAGGAGATTTATTTTACACCGGTGGGCTCAGAGGAGATCCCTCTCCAGAGGTCTGAGCCCAGAGCATTAACAGAGGGAACAATTTATAGCCCTTTACTTCCGCCTTCCTCATTCCTCTGTGCTGTCAGCACAGAGCCTGGAACCTGCTTCGGTTTCTGTGTCTCCCTCTCTCTCTGCCCCTTCTCTGCTCATACTCTGTCTCTCTCTGTGTCTCAAAAATGAATAAACATTGAAAAGTTAAAAAAAATATAAGGGGGGAAAGCACAAGACAGTTTTGGGGAGTGGTGGACCTCTTCTGTCTCCTGATGGTGATGGTGGTTCAGTGAATCAATGTGAGCGTTAAAATTCTTAGACCTGTTCACTGAAAGTAATTTAAAAATTAAAACATAAAGAGAAATAAATTATGTAATCATTAGATTTGCTTTTTGCAGTACAAGCAGGGATTTCGCAAAGGTTTCTGTGGATTGTATCTTGCACAGGATACCTAATCTGCAGAGCCTGAGGAACAAAGAAGACTGAAATCCCACCCAGACTTCACCTCCAACTTTTCTCATTCACTTGGGAAGCCTTTTTTAAAAATTATTTTTTAAATGTTTATTTATTTATTTTGATAGAGAGGTTGTGAATGGGGGAGAATCAGAAAGAGAGAGAGAGAGAGAGAGAGAGAGAGAGAGAATCCTAAGGAGTCTCCACACCCAGCGAGGAGCCCAACATGGGGCTTGATCCTACAGACCATGAGATCATGACCTTAACTGACTAAGCCACCCAGGGATCCCAGGGAAGCCTTTTTAAAATGTCATCTTCCCATTATTGTGCCACTTTAAATTCATACTAACACACTTTTCTAACTTAGGCCCTGCTAAAGAATTGATTATTTTTGCAGACTTCAGTGAGTGTGTTCAAATGCATTGTTTGAGAATTTCTAAGTGGAAGAGTATTTCTTTGTTTTCCTTTCTTTCCTTTATCCCTGTTCAAATTATACCCATTTTTTAGAACCCTGATTAATTTTCACTTTTGGACTTGTTAGATCGTCTCCCACTCTACCATGCAGGCTTTTGGAGGAATTCAATATACCTTTCTTATAACTTGCATTCCGTTCATTTCCTCTCCTTCTAATCTTTTTGGGATCAAGGATCTTTCTCAGTACTTGACTGTGTCCTCAGCACATACCACAGTAATGAGCATCCCTGGTGCTCAATCTATATATTTCTGAATAGAAATGACTTCCTGATAGGAAAATGACATCTTTCCTGTGGTTTACAATAAAAGCAAAGCTGAACTTATCTTGTTTAATTCTTGGCTGCTGGTGTATTTCTTATTAGGCTCTGGCCAGAACATAAATTTATAGACACTGTATTTCTATTTTGGCAGAGCGTGATGTAGGGATAAGACTTGGATACATAATTCTTAAGGAATTATTATGAAAAGTGATTGTCCTTAAGATATTTTTCTCCTCAGGGAGCCTGGGTGGCTCAGTAGGTTAAGCACCTGACTTCGGCTCAGGTTATGATATCACAGTTCGTGGGTTCGAGCCCCACATCGGGCTCTGTGCTGACAGCTAGCTTAAAGCCTGGAGCCTGTCTTCGGATTCTGTATCTTCCTCTCTCTCTGACCCTCCCCTGCTCACGCTCTCAAAATTAAGTAAAAAACACTAAAAAAATTTAAAACCAGGTATTTTTCTCCTCAAGATCCTTTACTGTTAAAGCTTCATTTAGTTATAGAATTTTTTTATATTAGAAAATACTTTAATGGTACTATTAATACAATATGGATATTAAAATATCCCTAATACATCCTTGAGAAACAAAAAACATCTTAATTTAGAAAACTCCCTGAGGCCCTTCTTGTAGTTTTTAAGAATTATTCTTATTATAAGATCTAGAAGTGCAACTTCACCACACAGTGATATCGGTATACAAGAATACTTCTTAACCATCTATCATGTGCCATGGGTTTTTAAATACATCACCTCCTTTAACCCTTCAAAAGTTCCGTATCATAAAGGATTATTAACCTCCTTTTACACTTAAGAAAATGGTTTAAGGGTTACCATGTTTCACGTAAGCCAACATAGGCTTGAAATATTTTATCTAAATTGATTAGCATTCTTAAGCCAAATGGCCAATGTCCCAATTTTACTGTTGAAAAAACCAAGGCTCTGAAAAAGGAACTAACTTCGTGTGGTCACAGAGCTAAAAATCAAGGCTGGGACTCAAACCCTAGAATATTTGACACGAGAGCATCCATCCTTCACACTTTATTCTTTGCATTTTGTCTTTACTTAATGCAGAAAACAGGTCATGAAAAATCTGTTGTTGAATTCCAGTCATGATTTTAGAAAAATCAAATCATCTTTGAGAAGGATTTTACCCAGTTTACTATAAACTACCTCAGTGTATAGACCTAAAAAGCTTAGATCTTAAAAATGCATCTAAGGTTGGAATACTTGTTCTTTCGTAAATGTGTTTTGTTTAACAAATCATGTCACATCACTTTATTAAACTTAATATTTTAAATTTTAGTCATTGAGATTTAAGAATATCAGATATTTGTAATAGTAATGTAATTATACTTATATTCTTTAGATTTATAGAATTATTTCTTATAGAATTATTTCTTTTCTTGAATAAAAAGCATGATCACTGGGTAGAGAGCAAGTTATGAAAAGTAACAATATTAAAAATTGGCACAATGAAAAAGAATGTCTTGTCAAACTGTTTTGAAGTTTGAGTCGGTTTATAGTTTATAAATGCATGCTGTCTGTGTTTTTACTAGTATTCTAAAAAAGCAATTTATACAGCTTTTTAGTAGCACGATATTTTTAGTTTTAATTGTCCCTGTTTAATGCCTTCAGGATATGATTACGTTATAACATTATAAAAACGTGTTCGCCAAAATTCCTGATTTATATGCAATCAGAACACTTTAAAATTTTTCCAGCTGTATCCTTAAACTTACTTCACAAAAATCTTTAACTGTGATTCATCTTACCTATTTTTTAAAGTCATGACAGTTTTTTAGTCTCCGAGGCAGATGAAATCATTAAACCTAATTTGTTTTTGTTTTTGTTTTGTTTTTGTGAGCAAAGTCATACAGAAAGCCTAAGAACTCTGATTTATCTTTTTTAAATTCACTTAGCAATGGGAATACCAACTTTCATCCGTGTTTGTGGTAGACTGCACAGTAAATTTCCCATTTCCGATTTATAAGTGTTAGATCTGTGACCTATCACATATGGCTTTTTCATTGTGCCACCAGCAGTATATTTTCACTTTTGCACTGAAATCTAAATTAAGAATTTCAGATGGTGTATATTATTAATGATGTATTAAGGATATATGAAAACCACAGTAATGTACATTGGAGTCTGGCTTAATTTAAACTCTCTAAAGATTTGAGAGTTGAACTTCTGAAATCATCCCATAGCTTGCCCTTAAATTTTCTGTAAGAGAGAAGAGAAATAAATGTGAAGTAGAATAAATCTAATTTATTAGATTATTCTAATATAAACATTCTGTATTCTAATACAATAGCAGGAGCGCAAAACTAGCCTGCAGACATAAATTTTCCTAATTGTTCTTTCTAACAAAACCTTCCATTTCATTATCTTAATGTGGGAAGGAGGGAGGTCTGCTTAGTGGTTGGTTTATTGTAAAAATTACGGACATGTGAAAACAATGAAAGCAACAAGTAAATCTCTTTGGGAACCTGTCCTTTACCATGATGTCTTCTCCATCCCTAAAAGAGCAGATTTTAGGAATTGGCCATCTCTGCTTGTCCTGCATACCACTGTCCCTATGAACTCTTTCTTTCTTTCTTTCTTTCTTTCTTTCTTTCTTTCTTTCTTTCTTTCTTTCTTTCTTTCTTTCTTTCTTTCTTTTTCTTTCTTTCCTTCCTTCCTTCCTTCCTTCCTTCCTTCCTTCCTTCCTTCCTTCCTTCCTTCCTTCCTTCTTAGATTTTATTTTTCAGTACTCTACACCCAACATGGGGCTTGAACTCACACCCTGAGATCAAGAGTCACATGCTTTAACTGAGCCAGTTGGGCACCCCCGAACTCACTCTCTTTCACTATTTTTCCTGAACATTTGCTTGAACTACCTTTCACTGTATTTTTCCTCTATTATATTCATATTTCATGAAAAACTTGCCAGTTGCTTAGATGTGGTATCCATATGCTGTCTAGTCTACAACTTCACTGATTTTAGATACCTCCATCACACCTCAGTATAATAAAATGAGTGAGTATTCACTGTTTAATTTTCCTTTAGATATGAATTAAAAACACATACAGCCTTTTTTTAAACATGTGTATTCCCATCTGTAGTTAATTTTGTCGCAATACACATTACAAGGTCAAAGATGATACTAAATTAGGAAAAGAAAATGTTGCATCTAGCTTCCTAGAGTGTATTAAATCTTTTCCTCACAAGTCCCTACCTCCCTTGATTTCAGGACAATGAGAACTAAAACATGTCAGTTGATGTTATTTTTTACCTCTTTAAATGACTTTATTCATTAACTCTTTTGATTTGCTTTAAGCTAATATTCAGTTCTTCCAAATAGTGCCCTTAAACTCTCCTTTGATCCTTTCCATAGCTGGGGTGATTGATGGGCTATGTGTCAGAAATCACAGCGCCTTCACTTCCCTCTGAGACCTTTGCTCTCAGTGTCTATGCAGCGAATTCCTTTGTCTACAGGCTGGATTTGGCCTCCAAATGCAATTGGTGGGTTCAACTCAAGAACGTTCGTTTGGGTCCATAACTCTGATTCAACTATTTCTAACACATTCATTATTTTCCCACCTTCCCCAGGCCCTACCCTTCCAGCTCATAGTGCTGTTAAGACACTGCCAAATCTCAGTCATGTCCCCCGTGGGTCCCCTAAACTAACCTGCCCACCCCTTTGGCCTCCTTGGTAGCAAGAGTCAAAATAGGCTCAGAAATGACAGTGCAGCCCTTCTTTCCACCTACTGACCCAGAGTTGTCATTAATTCCATGCTTGAATCGTCCTGTATCGGCCTGGATTTTTTCAATACACTATCCACCAGAGTTCCAAAAGCTACCTACCTCTAATTCTTATCCTTTCCCTGTGTCCTCAGAGAGAAGCCTGCAGATGACTAAGAAGACATGACCTGTGTGGAAATACAAAACAGAAATTCACATTAATACACCTTAAAATGTATTTTCATGGTACTATACAATGTATAGTGTACACTGAACTATACAGTTCTACCCATTAGGAATGAACAAATTGACTTCTCAGTACTTTTTTTGCCTTTGTGGTGCTTAACATTCCTAAGGAGAAATGGCCAATATCCATAACAAATAATTAAATTAATTTGCATATTAAAAGATAACCTGGCATAGAAAAAAGTAGTCAATCTAAAAGATAATCTGGGAGTTCCAGGGTGGGAAGGGTATTTGTAATTTAAATTTGATCAAGATCTGGAGAAAGATTTCTAGGGAAGGAATGTTCCAGAGTGAAAAGACAGTAAAGAGTTCTTGAGATAAAAATGAGAAGAAAAAATAAAAGGTAAAAAAACAAGCCAATGTAGCTGGAGTAGAATGAATAAATGGGATTATAATAGAAAATTCTAGATTTGGATTTGGATTTTTTTCTTTTGACAGCTTTGGCAAATTGTAAGTTTTATTGGCATACTTTTTTATATATATTACCTTGATGTCTTTAGGATTGTAGAGACATTGCCTTATTCTTTGTTGGCATTGGTAATTTGTACTTGTCTCTCTTTTTATTCTTGATCGGTTTACTAGGGAATTACCAATTTTACCAGTTTTCTTTTACATTTGTTTTATAGTTCACTGGTTCTGTTCTTTATTATTTCTTTCCCTGTCTTAAGCTTTGATGCTCTCTTCTCTTCCCAGCTCCTGGAAGGAATTTTAATCATTGATTTTCAGTCTCTTTTATTTTTTATAATATATGCTGTGAATTTCCCCAAGCACTCTCATTTCAGGCCACACATTTTTTATGTGTTCTATTTTTACCGTAACCATGTTTAACATATTTTCTAATTTTCATTATAATTGCTTTCACTTGTGGACTGTTTAGAAGAGTATCATCTCATGTCTAAGCAGTTTGGGTTTTTCTAGTTACCATTTTAGTTCTTGATTTCTAAATTATTTCCATTTTGGCCAATGAACATGCTTTGGATTATTTCCACTTGTGAAATTTCTCGGGTTTTTTTCACTATTCAGTATGTATATGGCCAAGTTTTATCAGTATACCTTGTCCACTTAAAAAGAAAGAATTGGAGCACCTGGCTGGCTCAGTTGGTTGAGTGTCCTACCTCGGCTTAGGTCATGGTCTCTTGGCTGGTGAGTTCAAGCCCGTGTCAGGCACTGTGCTGGTAGCTCAGAGCCTGGAGCCTGCTTCAGATCCTATGTCTCCCTCTCTCTCTCTGCCCTTTCCCACTTGTTTGTTTTTTTCTCTCTCTCTCTCTCTCTTTCTCGCTCTCTCGCTCTCACTCTCAAAAATAAACATTACAAAATTTTTTAAAAAAGAGAATTTTTTTGGGTGCCATGTTCTCTCATGTCATTTAAGAGAGATTTGCTAATATTTTGTTCAGATCTCTTATGTCTTGAGTAAATTTTTTTATGGTTGTTTTATCAGCTATTAAAAGAGACTTGTTAAGTTTCCCATTTTAACTATAGATTTGTCTTTCTCTTTTAATTCTGTTCATTTTTACTATAAATATTTTGAGGCTTAGTTATTGAGTAAATACTGATTAAGAATTGGGAAGTCCTCTTGTTGGTATGATCCTTTTGTCATAAAAAAAATCCTTCTTTATCTCTCCAGATGCTTATGGCTTAAATTCAATTTGTCTAATTTTGTATATTTGTAATATTTATATTGTCACTCTTTCTCTATTTTGGTTGATGTTTGCATGTTACATTGTTTTCTATTCTTTTACTTCTAACTTAATTTATATTCTTATACTGAAGCTGTATCTCTTACAAGCACAATACATACACTTAAGGTTTATTTTTTTTAATCCAGACTTATAATCTTAGTTCGGATTTAGCATAGTCTTTTCTATTTTTTCCCCCTTCATTCATTCCATCTTTATCAAGATAAAACTGGCAGGTAAAAGTTGAATATATGTAAAGTAAACAGTATGATGTTTTAATATACATCAAGCATTGTAAAATGATTATCACAATCAACTTAATTCACACATCTCTCACCTTAGAGAATTTAAATATCCGTTCAGTTTGGCAGTCACACACAGTTCCCATGGCATAGTCTTTTTTATTTAATGAAATTCATGGTTTGAAATGCTTTCTTTCTATTTATTTACTATTTGACTTTATTTCATGTTTCTTTTTGTTCTTCCTTTCTTGCCTTTTAAAAATAGGTAAATCTAATATTTGTATGCCATTTTCAATTGCTCTAATTATTAATTATGTATTATTTTACTATTGTTTTGCAGTTAATCTTATATATGATGACATGTATCATTTTACTGCTGATTATTGCTAGAACTCTTGAACACTTGAACTCTGTTTGTCTCCCGATGACGTATTGTTGCTTGTACTGTATAGTTCTCTATATTTTAAATTTTGGAAGACATTAAAATTCATGTGGGGCACCTGAGTGGCTCAGTCGGTTAAGCATCTGACTTCTGACTCTTGATCTCAGCTGAGGTCTTGATCTCACTGTTGTGCATTCAAGCCCCCTGGGCATGTGCCTGTCCACACTGGGCGTGGAGCCTACTTAAAAAAAAAAAATGATATTCTGTGTATTTGATATTAATTTATAGTTACACATACATTTACTCTTTCTAGTGTTCTATATTTCCTCCTCCTTATTTTCATGTTTTAGTCTGGAATTTTTCCTTCTGTTTGAAGAAATTTAACATTTCTTTACGTCAGTATTTTAATGGAAAATGTCATGAAGAAGGGGTTTCTTTTTTACAAAAAGTTGCATTTGAGTTGTGGTAGGTAGTCCAGGGAATGTGGATCTCAAGCTTCCCATCTTTGTGTTAAAAATGTCTTTCCTTCATTAACATGTTCTAATTTTTATATCAGTTGGTAGTGGTCTCCTTCTCGCAGTGGCTGTTTCTTCATCACTTGGTTCATCGTTTTTATTTGCTTGTCTTCAGTGGAACTGTTTCTCCTGTAGGAATTCTGTACTTGTTGAGATGATCGAGTGTCTTGTCACAGTGATACTTCGTTTGTTTTTATTGAACTGACAAGGTTTTTTTCCAATCCTTGTGTGATCCCCAAATTGTATGATCAGTTTGTATATTGTATTTATGGCTTCATATTCCTGTGGCTTCATGACCTATGCGTGATGGTGGTTTGGATTTCAGTGTGTTAATGGAGCCTTTCCTGGCATACCCAGAACTTATTTTGAGCTAGGATTCCTTGTTGCTTTCCTGCATACGGACTTTTGAGGTTATTTTCAAGCATTAACAGCAATTCTAGGCTTTCTAATTTGTGTATACATCTCAGTTCCTTACTCCTTAATGCCTGTCCCTGCAGACATTTTGAAACTGCCCCCATTATTTTTTAATGTTTTTTAAATTTATTTTTGAGAGAGAGAGAGAGAGAGAGGGAGAGAAAGAGAGAGAGAGTGAGTGTGAGCATGAGCGAGGAAGGGGCAGAGAGAGAAAGGGAAAGAAGATCCAGAGTGGGCTCTGTGCTGACAGGAGAGAGCCCGATGTGGGACTCAAACTCATGAACTGTGAGATTATGACCTGAGCTGAAGTCGGATGCTCAACCAACTGAGCCACCCAGGTGCCCGGAAACCACACCTGTTATTTAATAAGACTTGTATCTTTTCTGATATCCGGATTCTAACACCTTTAAATCAGGATATTGATATTAGCACTCCAAATTTGAAAAATTTTTAAGCTTTATTCTTGCACTTGGTAATTTTTTTTTCAAACTTAGTGATACATCAGAAACTTTGTTCATTACATTTTATCTGGTACTCTATGTGTTTTTCCCAAAAGTACTGTCACTCTATGTGTTTTTCCCAAAAGTACTGTCACTCTATCATGTTATGATAACACATAAACATTTTAATGTCTATAAAATATTCTGCCTTTTCAACCACACAGATTCACTATAGTTTTTGTTAAACTAATATTCTATTTTTTGTTTTTGGAAGTCACTTTTTTCTTAGTATTTTAGAAACTGTGCTATGAAGGATGTTATGGATTAATCATTTAAGAGAATCTGGAAGCCTATTTTTTAAAATACATTTATAACTATCCTGATATTAAACTCATAACTTACATAATTATACTTTTATGTTCCTGGATCATCATTATCTTGCCTTATAATGGAATAGAGGCAGATAATTAGTGAACTAGTAAAGCAAGTTATTTTAAAATATGTTCAAAGTCCAATTTGAATGTAATCATGTAAACAGGCTTTATATGATATGGGTACCATCATTAAATCATTCTAAAAAATTTTTTTTTCTAATTCGTGGACAAAATGCATTTTGATTCTTCAAAATCACATTTTTATTTAAGACCCCACATTGAGTTAACACTTTTTATTGGTCTTTGTTTCCAGGAATTTCATCTATGCAGTTCATTTCATACAACCCCTTATTGCGAATATGCTAATAAACACCTGTTGAGGCAGAGGTGTATTACATGGCTTGCACATTTAAAGAACCTAACCTACCTCTCTGTGAGCAATATCAACTCTCATCACCCTCTCCTTTTCCCTACTCAGTCCTTTGTTCAGGAAATTGCTCCCGAACTTTCCCTGCTTTTCCCTGGCTGACCTCTGGCCCCTCAGTGATAACCACCAAGCTATTTCCTTCTCTAAAAGCCTCTCCTACCTTGTTTTTTCCCTATTCAGTATTTCTTTTTATTCTCCCATAATGTTTTAGATACATCTTTAAGATGGTTTTAATGGTCATATTTTAAAACGAGTATTTATTTACGTGGCTCGTGCTCCTGAAGGCATGCTTGGCATGTATTCATCTTTTTACCTTGTTCAGTTAGGTCTCAAGTAATAGTAGGACTCATAGATGAATAACTTTCCTCATAAGGTACAATCCTAGAACACAGATCTTTCCTAGAATTGTGCAGGATTTTGTGCCTGGAGAGACAAGATTTTGAATTTAGGTAATCCTAGTTGGTGCTTAAAGGCAATACCGCTGGAGCTGGACAACTTACTTTTGTAAGTTATACATCCATCTGACGTCAAAACAGCTGATTTCCTGGGGCACCTGGGTGGCTCCCTTGGTTGAGGTCCAACTCTTGGTTTTGGCTCAGGTCATGCTCTCAGGGTCCTTGAGGTGGAGCTCCAGCATTGGGCTCTGCACTGACAGTACAAAGCCTGCTTGGGATTCTCTCCCTCTCTCTCTGGCCCTCCCCTGCTCGTGCTCTTTCTCTCTCTCTCAACATAAATAAATGAACATTTTTTAAAAACTGATTTCCTGATTATTTCCATTATTGTAACATGCTTCCTGTGGTGTTTGAGGGCTTTATGATTATCTTGATCAGGTTTCATATTACATACTAGGATCGAATGTTTTGTTTTCAGATGAGAGATTCTGTTGATGCCTCACACGTGACTTGATTCATTTTTAGGTGGGAAATTAGAGAGTTTTTTGGTGTCCTTTTTGTTTATAGAAAGTTTTATATTGAAAGAGTACCTTAAAAAGAATCTGTATTATATCTATCCTTAAATAACAGCTGTGTTAAATCCTTTCTCCTTCTAAACACTACTGCTTATTATAATAAGAAACATATGAGTTTTTGAAAGGAACTGAAAAGCATAGGCTTTTAAACAGAATAATACAAGTCATTTAAATTAGTCATGGTTACAATTATTCTCCATAACTTTTAAGTTAAAGAAAATCTCCTTTGTGTGCCAAATGTAAGACAATGAAATTCAAATTTATCAGAACCTTAGTTGAAGATTCTGACTTTACATATAAGTAAAAGGAGAATAGGAATAGAGTATTATCTTGTTTAGTAAATTGCATCCTGGTCTATAAGAGATTCTGTTAATTATTCTTTAAATTTCATAGACATGATTATCATATTTATGTCTTTATTCTTCTCATTGTAAAAGTATTATGGATTTGGGAAATTGGAAAAGAAAAAATTACTTATTATCTCTCTGTGTAATACAGTTGCTATTAGCAAATTAGCATATTGATATAATCTTTTGTTTTGTTTTGCTTTGTTTGGTTTTAAGTAAGCTCTTTGCTCAACATGGGGCTTGAACTCATGACTCTGAGATCAAGAGTCTCATGCTCTACTTCTGAGCCAGCCAGGCGCCCCCATCTTTATGTAGTCTTTTTATTCTCTTGTGTAAATGTGGTTGTATGGATTTTTTAATACTTAGGTGTAATCAAACCTCTATGCCAATATGTACTCATTTCTAAATTCTATTGTATATCAACTTATATTTTATGGTATAAAATATGTCTTTTATATTATAAATTATATTCTTTTTAACACCATCTTTTTTCATGACTACACAATAGTCATTAATTTCCCATAACCTGGTGAGGAATCTAGGGCCCCAGAGAGATTACTGTTCTTTCTTTGTCTTCCCCTATTCCATAGGTCTCTTGCTAGGAAAATACCAAAGTTGTATACCTATAGCATTTTTCTTGCTTCCCGCTGCTGATTCTAAGTCAAAATCTCTCCTGTCCTCATATGAAAACTCTCTACTTGGAGTTGAAGCTCTTGAGCTTTACCATCTTAGCTGTCACTGTCACTGTGATGGATTGTTCTCCTTGATTCTCTCCCCCTTTTCGTGTGGATGTTGGCCACCTTTCCCCCTTCTTGAGTTCATTCATGTGCAATTTCATGTTTATAGAATCAGTCCACCCAACACTACCTAATAATTATTTCACCTCAATCTGGATGACCACTACCTTTCTCTACTCTCATGCCAGTAGTTAATCATATCATGAAATTTCACCTCTGAAATCTTAAGCCTCTAATTCTCAATCTCTTATTACAATCTCTAGTACTTTTTCAGAGAATATCTGTTCTTTCTCTTCATTGGTGACTCCATTGTCTGGACAACTGTATTGTATGCCCCAAATTCTCAGCTTCCCTTTGACTTTACTTCTTCACTTATCCAGCCCTACAAGTTCTGTCTTTTCTTTCACCGTCAATTTTACTGCCAACTCTTACGCGCCTCGATTCTTCCTTTAAACCTGTTCTGAAAAAATCTCAGCCAAAATTTAATCCAAATAGTACTCTTCTCTGTGTCAGCTATTAGGTTGGATATCCCTCATTTGGGCATATTAGTGCTAGTTCAGGTTCATGCTCTCCATCCAGAGCTGAACCATCTGTTTTCTGACCCATGAATTAAGTATTCCCCTAGTACTTAATCAGTTCTCTTTCCTGTTTCTCTCACTATTCCAAGCTTTTGTTTCTTTTTTTAAAAAAATGCTAACTCCCATCTACCTTTGACCCACACCTCATATAACATTGCATCCTTTTTCACTTGACATACAAAAATATCAAAGAGTAACTCCTTTAACTTAACAAACCATATCTATTAAAGTCCTCCTGGGGTGCCTGGGTGCCTGAGTCGGTTAAGCGTCTGACTTCACCTCAGGCCATGATCTCACGGTTTGTGGGTTCCCTGCATCGGGCTCTGTGCTGACAGCTCAGAGCCTGGAGCATGCTTCAGATTCTACGTCTCCCTCTCTCTGTTCCTCCCCTGCTCACACTCTGTCAGTCTGTCTCTCAAAAATAAATAAACACTAAAAAATTTTTAAAACATAAAGTCATCTAGCAATCATACTCCATTATGAATCTGTAACCATGCCTATTAACATCAGCAGGAAAACAAGGTGTTTGATACCACCCATATTTGAACAGTACATTGGAAATCCTAGCCAGTGTAGTAAGATAATAGCAAAATATGGAAAAATATATCAATAATAGAAGAGAAAAAAAATGATATAGAAGAGGTAAGAATTGCAAACAAGTAACAATACTATTTTTGGTGGGAACAATATATTTTAAGGGGTATAGGAGAAGAAATGTAAAATTTATCAAAGTAACTGACTTTGATATGTCCTGTTCCATACAGCAGAGAGATATATGAAATGATGACAGCCTATATTAGCTGACTTTTAATCTGCATATGGTGATGAGATTATTGTAGTTTTAGTGGAATATATGGGCATCCTAAGGGAAGTTTGTACTGCACAGTGGTCTTTGGCATGCTAATTATAGCTGAACTTAATTCAGTATTTTGGTGGAACATTTAGTCTTGGATTATATACTTATTTATATTTTCAAAAGCTCAGGAGAATTTTAAATATCCTCGTAAGAGAAGCTTCTTTTCTTTCACACTCCTTTCCTCCTTCACTCCTTCCTTCTATCTTTCTTTACTTCTTCCCTTCAACTATAATGCAAGTTTAGTTACTCTCATGTCTTTGTTTTCCATATTTTGTTGTATTAATAAGTTCATGACTTAGCTATCTTAAAAATCACCTGTGTTTCTTAAAGAATTTCTTAAAGTTTTGTATTTGATTTGTTATTTAATAGAACAACAACTATGTTTTTCTCCTCCTTTTTTTCTCCCTTCAGTACCCACTCTGTGTTTATCCCTACCTTCATCTTTCCTTCCTACCAGATCCTGATTGTATTAAATCAGCCAAATGAAGTAGTAGGGCTTGTCACCTCTTTATCCCTTCATCCATCCATCCATTCATAAAGAAGTAATTTCAGGGCACCTGGGTGGCTCAGTCAGTTAAGCGTCTGACTCTTGGTTTCCACTCAGATCATGATTTTGTAGCTGGTGAGACTGAGCCCTATGTTGGGCTCTGCGCTCGCAACACAGAACTTGTTTGGAATTCTCTCCCTTTCTCTCTGCCCTTCCCCGTGCTCTCTTTCTCTCTCTCTCAAAAGAAATAAATAAACTTTTTTAAAAAAGAAGTAATTTCATCTATTTGTAGATTTTCTATTTTAATAAAATATTTCTAAATATATAGATAAAATCTTTATGCATTTCATCTCTTGGCTATTTCTTCCTATAGTTATGTCTTAAAAGTAGTATGTTTATACTAATTTTGCTGAGAGAATATATCTTCATTTTCCTGATACGCCAGTAAATTCCAGCCTTGACATTCTACTTGAAGATTTGAATGAGTAGTTGAGGGTTTCAGACATATTTTCATCTAATCTCTATTTTCAATCCCTGAACAGTGCCTCCGTCAAACCTTGTGTGTCTCGGTTCTTGAACCTCTGTGTGGTTCTACCACATTCATAAAGTCTTCTCTTGTAATTTGGGCATGGGTCCACTAAATCGGTTCATGTTCTTCCATGAACCTTCTATTTTTCCAAAACATGGGCAAGACAATTTATTCTTTTAGTTAAATGTAATCATTCCATAACACTATTTTTTTATGTTTCTGGAGATAGTAAAAAGTCACACATAGTTACCTAATCATCTTTAACTAGGGTCCACTCTGCACTAAATTATAATCAGTAGGAAAATAAACATTAGTTGTAGATGGATTCAAAGTTCATTTCAAATCTTTATTCTATAATATTTTGCAGTCATGTGATCTTGGGCAAATTATTCCACCTGTCCAGCCTTTAATTTCTTCATATAACGAGCTTAAATGTATTTTATATGGGTATGAGGATTATGGAGCATACAGATAATTCATTAACACTAGATATTATTTTAATAAACTTTGCTATTTAAAAATGCATTAAAACTTACACTTGCAAGGTTATATAGTTCTTTGTGTTCATGGATATTTATTCAGGGATATTTCTTAATTAGTAAAATGGTAAATGAATCTTTGATGAAGAAGTGTCAATGATTTCACATACTATGTTACTGCTAATTCAAACCAAAAGATCAAGTATTTTGCAAAAATTATTGTCTTAAATAATATTTCATTATCATATACTCCACAGTTGGACCATGTTATTGGCCAAGAAATTTTCAAAGGAAATACTTTTCAGTATTCCAAATATCACAGATAGTTTTTTGTCATATTAGTTAAAATAGTATTTTACAAAATAAAATTTTTAAATTTTAATAACTCAAAATATAAATGCGAGTTCAAGAATGTCCTAGATGTCGTTTATTTTATTTTAGGTTTTATTTTTGTTTTTTGTTTTTTTGCAACAAGGTTCTTCATAATAATTGAAAAGTCCTTAATTTAATCATTGCTTTTTTATTTATATTTTCCAAGTTGTGACCATTTATTTATCTTACATGACAATGAAAACTGGTATTTACAAAATGTATTCTTATAGCATGACTTTTGAGAATTGGACAATTGATAAAATAATTTAATCTGAGATATGAAATTGAAAATAATATTGAGTTTATTGAGTGACTTATACATACATAATTTCCCTTGCAATTTCATTTATAAGGGCTAGATATCATGGCTTAATATTGACATATTTGAATGGCAGAAATTTCATTTTTCAGTTTTTTTCTCCTGATTCCTAGCATAAAGGTTACATTTGAATTTGACATGTGATAATTCATGTTTGTGTTTTCTAGGTATAGCTTATTTGAGTGGAATGTGTAGTGAAAAGAGAAAATGTATCATTGCTGAAGACAATGGCCTGAATCTTGCATTTACAATTGCTCATGAAATGGGTCACAAGTAAGTAAAAATTCTGGCTATGTCACATATTAGCATGTAACTTTGTAATTTGAGTTATTGAATTACATGCATATCTTTTGGGATTTTTAGGAGGAGGGGCTAAGGTGTTTTAAAAATTAGGGAAATAAAAAGAGATGGTAAAGATCATCTAAATTTAAAGAGTGTCCTCTAAATATTGTAACTATTCCTGATACTTTGAATAAAATCTTATTACATTATTAAAATTCACATTAGGACATTCATTACATGGCACGATTCATTTCTCTACACATTTCAAATAATAGAAACATGGCAATAATCCTGACACTACAAAGCTATATATTATTGAAATGTCTAAGGAAATTAAAATACAAATTAAAGTACAAATAAAATACAAATTAAAGTACAAATTAAAATACTTCCAAACTATAGTAGTATTTGTTATTACCGTATACAGAGTAAACCAATTAATCTGCATGGTTTGGACTAATGTATTTGAAAGGAACCTCACCTGATCTCACAGTTAATATAGTATGAACAGTATGTCTCAGGAACAGTTCTAAGTACTTTACCTAGTTTAGTTCACTTAAAAAAAGCAAGGCTGTCATTTTACAGATGATATTAATAGCAATAGTAATTAGTAACAGCAACATTTAGATGGCACTTACTATGTGCTAGGACATTTCTATGTGCTTTATATATATCCTCAGAACATTTTTGTGACATACGGCTATTAGAGTACCCATCTTACAGGGGACAAAACTGAAGCATGGAGAAGTTAATTTAAGTTTAACTTAGTTATGAAAAAGGTAAGTGTTGGAGAAAGGATTTGAACTCAGGTTATCTAATTCAGTCATACTGTTCTGTTATTTTCGTTATCTGCTCTCTTTGGGCTTTTGATCCCTCATTAGTAAAATGGGGATAATACCTGTGTTATGAGGTTGGTCTGGGATTCAGATTATGTAAGCAGAAGCACATATTTACAGCCGGTATATTACAGTAGAAATGATGTGGAGTCAGGCTGAATTTTGAATGTGGGCTTCCCTGCGTGCTAGCAGTATCAGCAGTACATATGAAAAATATTTTAATTGGACTCAGATTTAGTGAGGTCCTACTCAGGGAGGTGATCTTTATGGAGGCCTCTTTGGTCAAAGACATATTTCGTTTGGCTGGTAGTGTTTAAAAATTTGAATCCGTTGCCAACATTAAAAAGTATAAATTTGACATAAAAATTCAAATTTCCAGACCTGGCAACATTAGACCTACAGTCCCATATGGCAGCCATTCCTTGGAGCTGAGTAGCGTCTGTACCCTTTAGACTGGGACCGTCTTTTCCAGCTCATCACAGGCTTCAGCCCTGGAGTATTGTAGTATCAGACACCCAGTGCACTTCATTTTCATCAGATGCCTGGACTCTGGAGACAATTGAGTAAATTGAGCTATGGAATTTGATTGGTCTAAGAAAGCTCAGGAGAAGATCATATAGGATATTACAGTGTTTGATTAAAAAAGGGTTTCATTCAGGTAAACTGAAGTAGAGAAAGATGATCAAGTTATAATGATACAGCTCAGTGAATTATCAGAAATTGAGGATACCCATGTGCCTATAACCTAGTCTGAGAATTAAGACATGATCAACAGTGGTTGAGTTTTAGTGCCGCTGTTTTTAAATGTGTAAATATGCTTTCATTTTCTCCCATGCAGGCTTCCAGTAGTTAGTGGAGTGCTCTAGAATACAGCATGTTTATTTGTTTTTCAAAAAAGAAACCAAACAGATAAATAGCACTTTAAGATCATCATCCTTTAGGGAAGTATATAATGCAATACCTTAATTCACTGTTGTACTCCAGGAATGATAGGATTTAGAGTCTTAATTCCAATATAACTTTCTTAATTTAAAGATATTCCAGTGTAATCATAGTAAGGAAAACCATTGCATTATTTGAATGAAAAATGCTGAAAATAATGTTTGGGGCAAGAAAAGTTGGTATAAAATATTTTAAGACAATCAGTACAAATTCATCACAATTGTAATTTTTAGAGGTTAAGTGCCAAGTTTCTGAATAATATAAGCAATCTGAGTATATTTTTATGAAACAGACAATCTGAATAGTGGAAGGTTCACTTTAAGAAGCAATCTTACTTTACTTTAGGATATGTAAAATACATTTCTTTAACCTCTAATGTATTCTAAAATGTAGGAGAAACACAAATTAAAGGAACCAACCACCATGCAAGTTACTTTATTAACATGCAAAGTCTTGGTCAAGAATCTCTACTTTAAAAACTAAATGATATAGTTTAAGGAAAGGCCACTTGAGCTTTATGTAGTAGAAACATTGGTTTATGACCAGGAACTCAGGTTGGAATGGCTAAAATGGTAGTAAAATATTATTTTATTTGTCTTTTATAGAGCTGTACCCAAAATCAATAGAGATGTGCCAAAGGTATGGGTAATGCTTGATGGATTAAGACCAGGACATATGATATATGTTGAACTACTTAGTTGCTAAAAATCCTCCTTACTTGTAAGCAGTATTTGTCTCAAAAGTAGGAGCTAGTATTTTTCTTTTTCTTTTTAATTTTTTTAAATGTTTATTATTTTGTGAGAGAGACAGAGAGAGAGAGAGAGAGAGAGAGAGAGAGAGAGGGTGAGAGAGAGCAGGGGAGGGGCAGAGAGAGGGAGACCCAGAATCCAAAGCAGGCTCCAGGCTCTGAGATGTCAGCACAGAGCCCAGTGGGGGCTGGGGGCTCGAACCCATGATCTCAAAGATCATGACCTGAACTAAAGTCAGCTTAACCAGCTGAGCCACCAGACGCCCCCGTTTTCTTAATGCTATAAAGTGAGGTACACTAACAGTGAGAATAGTGGTGTTCTTAACAAAGGACATACAAACAGACAGGAGAGAGGTCATCTATATAAATTATATCATCATCATCCAGTGTAAGATATAAAGCACAATGAAAGGAAAAATGTAGGAAGAGGAAAGAAAAAATTCATATACGAATAGCCTCTTGAATAAGCAAAGTTTTCACAAATGTTAGATAATTATGTCTATACATAATGTATGGATCCGATACATCCATGCAGACCAATCAACAGAGCTCTTTATGTTAGGGATATAATTAAGTTAACTACTTAAATGAAACTGTTAAATTCTTCTTTTTTCTTTTTAAACTTCTTTCTTTTTTTGGGGGGGGGTAGTGTTATAACTTTTTCTAAGATATTTTCTTAGGTAGAAAATGGCTCGTATAATTTCAGAATGGCAGAGTGATTCCATTTAAACTTGTCAATTAAAGAATGCCTTTATAGTGACGCATGAAAAGTTTCTAAACTGATTTGGGATGAGTGTGTTTATGTTTTTTTACCTGAATTTGGTTTCTAGAATTTCCCAGAGAAACTCCATGTATGGCTAGAAAAACCGATAAGGGACACCAAGTAATAAAAGCCAAGTCTTAAGGGTGAGAATTTGATAATTAAAGTGAACAAAAATCCTCTTTTACTATTTCAAAGGAATGAATCTTAAATGTAAAAATGTATCAAATTTTCCTTTGGGAAATTGCCAATTAAAAAAATCTTGTATGTAATTATATACAAAATATAAATTAGTGTCCATAGCAAGAAAGAGGAAATAAATTGTTTATACCAATGTTTTATGATTCCTTTTCACAATTATTTTCCTTTCTAACAATAGGTGAGTCATGTGATTTTTTTTCTCAGAACCAAAAATGTCAACCATAGAATGTTTTTATTGGTATTAAGTGTATTTATACTGGTGAAATACAAATGGGATCTTCATTAATTTACTGTGATAAAGGCTAAAACTTTATTTTTATAAATAAAAATACCTTAGGACATTGTTTATGAATTTGACAGTTTGTTGAGTGCATATGTATACACATATACACTGTATTTTATAAGCAATACTTTATTAAAGTAAGAAATTTTACTTTAATTCAAGCCTGACTTTATTATGGATATATGAATTGTAGTTAGATTGCTGTGTTTGGGGAGTGTTCCCCAGACCACCCTCCAGGTTCAATGATTTGTTAGAGGGACTCAGAAAACTCAGTAAAGCTATTTTACTCATAGTGATAGTTTATTACACTAAAAGGATATGGATTAAAATCAGCAAAGGAACAGGAATATGGGGCCAAGTCTAGGAACACCTGGCACAAGCTGTAAGTTATCTTCTCTCTGGTGAGCTGTATAGAACTCACTGTGTGTTAATTCTCTAAACAACAATGTGTGAAAACACGCACCAAGTACTGCCCAACCCAAGAAACTAACCTGAGCCTTGGTACCCAGGGTTTTTACTAGGTGGTAATGATGGTCATGGAGGCACAGCTGACCACCTACAATGCAGACCTTCAGTCTCCATCCCTTCCAGAAGTCTAGCTAGCCATGTCCTACCCCAAAATCATATTGTTAGTATAAGCTGTCTGGCTTGGCCAGGAGCCCCCAGGTAAACAAAGATATTCTTATCAGAAGAGATATTGCAGGGGTGCCTGGTTGGGTCAGTCATTTGAACGTTCACCTCTTGAGTTCAGCTCAGGTCATGGGATGGAGCCCCGTGTCAAGCTCCAAGCGGAGTGTGGAGCCTGCTTAAGATTCTGTCTCTCTCCCTCTGCCCCTGTCCCCCACTTTGTTCTCTCTCTTTCTCTCTAAAATATAAATAAAAAAGAAGGGAGGGAGAATGGATGGATATGCCAGATGCTTATAGGTTACCTCCCAGGAACTGGGCAAGGACCAGACCTGTCTTTTCTATGTGTTGATTTTGGACCACCCAAACTTGGAGTGGTAACTTTGTACTGTACAACACAGTATTTTTAAGCCTTAAGATATCAGACTTATATTAGATTGCTAAAGCCTTTCTAAAAAAATAATAATGTCTTCTTTTATTAGCAGGCATTGCATTAAATACTGTGTTTTCCTCTATAATCCAGTCTCATAAAAATACGGAGCTATATTTTGTGATTAGTGTCTTTTTTTACAGATGAGGAAACTGAAGCTAATAGAGATTAATTTTTCAGGAGTTATTTGATATTAAGAGCATTCTTTTTTCATCGCATATGCTGTTAAGATTTCTCTAGTTCTCTTAGTTAATTTTATCTTGTTTTTTAATGTTTTTGAACTGCAAAAGTTCTTAGTAGCCAAATGTTATTTTGTAGATTATTTCTTCTATAGCTTTTTGCAGTTAGAAATGACCCCTCATTCTAAAATTTAAAAGAACACATTTTTGTCTATTTGTTTTATATTTTCTTTTCTCTCTCTCAGTCTTCTACCTCACTGTTTTTTACCGTTGAACATTAGAAGGCCACCTAGACTTTATTTTAGTGTATGTAGTAAAGTTCTCTCCATTAAATTTGATTGTTCATTAACTGCTCAATAAATTATCTTACTGTTCAAAATGTGGTCTCTGATGATATAAGGAGCTATACCAGAATATAGCACATTGCTTGCTTCATTGAAGAAGTCTTGAAATGAAAAAAGCAAAGCAAAGCAAAGAAAAAAAAAACAGTCATTTGAACTCAATTGTGTGCTTAGTGATGTAGCCAATTTACATTGTAGTTATCTAGATACAGATCTGTAAAAATGAGTTCACCAGTGGCAGCCAGGGCACAGACCACATTCTGAGTGACCCTGCCACATAACGCTTACTCTGAGTTAGTGCTGCATGGAAGTCATGTTTGAGTTGGTAGAGAGCCCAATATTTTTATTTTTGGCCTGAAAGGTGGTCTGCAATTGAATTGTATATCTCTGTTCTCATATATTTATGAAATACTTTTAGCCGTAAATCCTACGATGTGATCCACTGTCAATAATACACGTTTTTTGGTACAAATATTTAGTGGTGTTGTAGATTGTTTTGTTAAATATAATATATGTATATATATATTGTAACAAAATTATAAATATAATATATATCATATATAATATATTTATAATTTATATAACATAAAGTAGAAATATATACCATATATACACATCACATCCTTCTTTCTTTATGGCTACAAACAATTCACTAATTCCAACATGAAGTAAAGTAACCTCTTATAGTGGGTGAGCTTTTATCAAAATTTATCCTCAGACCTTAGAAATTGTAAAATATATAAAGTATGAGAGAAATAATAGTTTTAGAGATAATTGTTAGTAACATAATCCTGTGAGTTTTTTCCTAACCTTGTAAAATCTAGAGATTTCTTAGACAGCAGAACTACCCCGACTTAGCACATTGAGACCAAAGACTTCTGCTCCCACCTGAAGAAGGAAGGTAATCATATTAGATTTATTTTAAAGAGGATGATTGCCAAAGCTCACACAGCTAACTAAGTGCCTGAGTGGATGTTCAGAGTCAAAGCTATCCAAATCCAGAGTTGTTGTTAATTACTGTGCTATGCCCCAGATGCTGAAGAATACTTCTAGTTACCTTACCTTTACTCACATTGCTTCTGCGCTAGCTCTGTGTAATCTCTTCCTACCTTATTTCTTCAGCCATACTTCACACTCCGCTGCCTTTTATTGTTAGCACTGTAGCACCATTAGAGTTTTTACAGGGTTTCTAATGTGTTGTGCTTCTTCACACTGAAGTACATTGACGCATGCTATTCCCTCTGCCTAGAATACTCCCATTTCACATCTTCAAGTAATTCTCTCATCCTGATCATAATTCATAGGACATATCAATAACCATTTCTTACAGCATGTGTTCTGTGTAGGTCAGTCTCTCCATTAAGTACTTAATGGCACTATCTCTTTATAAGTGTTCATTCATTCATCTATTCACAGGCTGTAAGTTCCACGAGGTAATGAACCATGCCAGTTTTTTATTATGGGATTCCTAATGCATTTTATAGTGTTTGGGGCATATCAGGCATTCTACGTAGATAGATAGATAGATAGATAGATGATAGATAAGTGAATGCTTTAATATAGTAATTTTCTTAATAAAATATTCTTATGCAAAGAATGTGAATGAAAATTTGCTAGAGAAAAGATGCTATCTGCACACATTATTTAGAATGTTTTTAAATATTGTCTGAAACTTTTAACAAGGTATCAGGTAAAGTTTTTTAAAAATAATGTTGTATATTGGCAAATATACCCAAGGCCACACGGAGTGAGCCTTTATTCCATTAACCACATACAGAAATGATTTTCCACAACCCAGAAGTGCTCTCCTCTCAGGTCTTCCTGCCACAATAACTTGAAGCTCTATCCTTCTAGTTGCCCAACCAAACACAACGAAATTATCCTTGAGCTCTCTCCATTTCTCACTCTTCACAGTCAATCCATCAGCTGTTGACTCTGCCTTCATAACATATCCACATTCTGTTTACATCTCACTAATTCTACTCTGGACCAAACCACCTCCATCTCTCATGTGGATTATTAAAGTAGCCTTCTAAATGATCTTACTTTACCAACCCATGTCACTCCCAACTGTTTGAACTCAGAGCCAGGAAGAGTCCTTCACAGCAAAGCAAATTCTCCAACTTTTTTGCACGGACTCTTCCAGTAGCTTCCTATCTCACTGGTACAATCCCCAGCCCTATACTGGCCAGGTAGGCCCTACCATTTCTAGCCTGCTTCCCTTTCAGCCTATCATTCCCCTCCTTATTAACATGGCTCCAGGTGCATCAACCTCTTTTCTGTTATTCAAAACACCTACTTCAAACCCTTTGCCTTTCTTCTTTCTTTCTTTTTTAGACATTTGTTCAAGTATCACCTTCTCAGTGAGGCCTTTCTGTTAATATTCCTTAAAAGTGTAGTCATAACCACAGCCCTGGCTTATACCCTTCTGCCTGCTTTAATTTTTGTCATAAAGCTTTTCTAATTCTAACAATGTATCTGTTTGTCTGTTATCTATCTATCTATCTATCTATCTATCTATCTATCCATTTGTGTGTGTACAGTGAATACTTAACTCCTTAATTCACGATTGTATTTTCAACATCTATAACAATAGCACTTTCATACTTGGCATATAATATGTACTCAAAAATGTATTTGTTAAATGAAGACAAATTAGTTATTTCTAAAAGTGAAGTCTGTATAACCTCCTGTGCTCTCTAGAAGAGTTGAATATACAAATTTACTGTCTCACAGAAATTAAAAATAATATTCTTTTTAAGGATCTTCATTGTTATATATAAGTAATATACTGGCATTTCTTTTCACTTTAAAAATTCACATTAGGATTCACATTAAGATTTGTATTGAAAGGAAGTTGAAAAGACACTGAAGTCTCCCATCCCCATTTCAAATGCTTAAAAATCCCAAAAGGAGAATTTTTTTTATATAATGAGCCAAGCTAAAGAGCCAGGAGAAACTTCCACATGCTAGAGGCAGAAAGCATCTTTCCACATAAAAGAGCTGGAATTTCTCATTCAATGGGTACTAAATCTTGGTAGTGGATGGAGTTGCTGAGGGTTGATGCACTCTGGTGGGTAGAAGTCAAAGCCTCACAGTCCCTTATAAGGCAATGTTTCCAGCTGGCTGGGAGCAAGTAATTTGCTTCAGGACATGGAATGAAGAAAAAAATCTATCAGAATCTAGCATATTCTAATTATAAAGCTTCAGAGCATAAATAGAAACATTAATAAAACAGATAAATAACCACAATCATAGTAGAAGGTTTTAACACTGCTCTCTGTAACTGATAGGTCAACATAATAGAAAGATCTCAATGGAAAAGATTTGAACAACTAGAAATATTGATCTACTAGGCAGATATAAAACATGCAGCCAAGTAATGAAGAATACCTGCTCTTTCAAAACACAGATAATTATGGAGAATGACCATATTTTATTCTTCAAGTCTAAACAAATTTCCTAAAATTAAGCTACAGATGAATTTTTCTTATCACAATACAATTAAGTTAAACAACCAATAACAAAAAGAAACCCTTAGAAGTATATATAGAACTTTATAAGCATATTTTGGAAAAATTCATCATTGAGAAAGAGAAATCATTAGTAAACCAGAATATTCTCAGGCTTAAACAGTAACAAATATACTATTTTGCGGGTTTGTAGCATTGCAGATAAAGCAGGAATTAGAGGGAAATGAGTAACTTTTAACACATATATAAAAATTAAATGATGAAATTAATGACCTAAATTTTCATTTTAAGAGGTTAGAGAAATAACTGCAAAGTAAAAGATACTGGAAGAAAGAAACCACAAAGAGTAGAAACTAATAAAATAGAAAAATGCAATGAAAGTGAATAACGATGTCAAAATTAGATCTCTGAAAATACCAATAAAATTGACACATATAAAACTGATTAAGGAATAAAGGCATAATTCAACAATATTAGAAATCAGCAAAGGCAGTATAACAGATACTGAAGGTATTAGAAAGATACTAAGAAAATACACCAAATATGTCATGATAAAAAATTAAAAACAGATGAAATGGGAAAATTCTAAGAAAATATAATAGAAAGACAGAAGCTCTATAACCATTTAAAAGAAGTTGTATCAGCACATTAGAATCATCCCAAGGAAAACATAAGGTCAGACACAGAGAAAGATTCAATGAATAAATAATGCTAATATAAATCAAATTTTTCTAGAGAATAAAGGAACACCCTGCAGCTCATTATTTGAGCTAGTATTAATGTATTATAAAAATCAATAAGGGACAGTTATGAGGAAGGAAAGTTATAGTCCTTTCTTATCTGAAAAAATTTTCTTTTATTTATTTATTTTGAGAGAGAGAGAGAGGGAGGGAAGAACAAGTCAGGGGCAGAGAGAAAGGGAGAGAGAGAATCCCAAGCAGGCTCCATCCTGTCAGCATGGAATGTAATGTGGGGCTCAAACCCACAAACCTTGAGATCATGAACTGAGCCAAAATAAGGAGTCAGAGTCGGCTGCTTTACTGACTGAGCCACCTAGGTGCACCAAAAGCCATTTTCATATAAAACAGCACTATGTAAACAAACAAAGGTTAAACAAGGGAATAAAGGTGACTTTATATCAGGATAGGAAAGGTCATTTATCATTTAAGAATCTTAATATCCATGTTAATAGCTTAAAGGTAGAAACTATAGTATCACAATAGATGCACAATAAAAAATAACATTAAGACAAAGCCTGCCGATATATATTTACCAAAATTAATGGTAAACATCATTCTTAATGGTGACATATTAAAAACATTTCTACAAAATAAGAAAATCACAAGAATCTCACCACATCTGCTTTTGCATATGTTCTAGAGACGCAAACAAGTGAAGCATGGCAGAAAAATAAATAAGAGCTGTAGACATGGGAATGGAAAAAAGATATAGCTATTTTAATTTGCAAATGATGTGATTCCCTATATAAAAATATGATATATAGAAATAAAGTATGTAATTAATTCATGAATTAAGTAAGATTATTAAATATAAGATAAATATACAAAAAAACAGCTATCAATACAAAAATACAAAATGTCATTAAAAAAGATGATACTATTTACCATAGCAATTGCAAACACAAAGTACTTAGGAATGAATCCAACAAAAGATAGGAGATTATAAACCCTTATTAAAATGTATTCAATGAAACCTGTGTCAATGAAAATATACCACATTTGTGGGTAAATTTATTTTCTTCAGATGTCAGTTCTGGTTTTTTTTGTTTTTTTTTTAATATTTTATTTATTTTTGAGAGAGAGAGAGAGACAGCGTGAGCAGGGGAGGGTCAGAGAGAGGGAGACACAGAATCCGAAGACAGGCTCCAGGCTCTGAGCTAGCCATCAGCACAGGGCCTGATGCGGGGCTCAAACCCACAAACCGCAAGATCATGACCTGAGCCGAAGCCGGACGTTCAACCGACTGAGCCACCCATGCGCCCCAGTTCTGTTTTAAATGATTTACAGATTCATGGAAATTTCAATTAATAGACCACCAGAGCTTCTATATGGAGGTTGGCAAATATTTTCAAAGTTTATATATAAGTTCAAATAGTCAAAGTAGCCAAAACTTTCTTGGAGAAGGAAGAGATGAAGATAGAGGCAAAGTTAGAGGATGGTGAGAGGAAGAATAATGGAGGAATCTTTCCCTAACAGAAATCAAGACCAGTTTTGAAACCAGAATAGCTAAGACATTTAGACATTTATGCAAATATGGACAAATATGGTCTGATAGAACAAAATCCAGAGTCATAAACAGGTTCATGCCTAGATGAAAACCTGATGTCTGAGCAAGGTGTTGGCAGATCAACAAAGAAATCTGACTTTTCAGAAAAATGTGATGATGCACTTGGCTTACCACATGTGTAAAAATGAAATTGAATACCTTCAGATTATTTCTAAAAATCGATTCTGCATAAAATAAAGACTGATATATCACAGGCAAGACTTTTAAGAGAAAATGTATGAGACTATCTTTAGGACTTTGGGTTTGAAATCATTTCTAAAACAGCACATATTTTGTGCCTTCTTTTGAAGGCAGAAACATAAGACCTAATAGAAATGTCTGACATAGATCTTAGAACTGATCTGATTGTGAAGATTTTTTCATTTCTGGAACTCCTGGGTGGCTCAGTCAGTTAAGCATCTGACTCTTGATTTCAGCTCAGGTCATGATCTCACAGTTGTGAGATCAAGCCCTACATCAGGCTCTGCCTTGGGCATGTAGCCTGTTGGGTTTCTCTCTCTCTCTCTCTCTCTCTCTTTCTCACTCTCTCTCTCTCTCTCTCTCTCTCTCTCTCTCTCTCCCTCTCTCTCTCTCTCTCTGCCCCTTCCCCATTTGTGTATGTGTGTGTGTGTGCGTGCGTGCGTGTGCATGCTTGCTCTCTCTCAGATAAACTTTAAAAAAAGATTTTTTAATTTGTGTGATGGTTTTACTTCACCATCACTATTAAGTTGTATTAGACTACAGGTCACATATAGACACACAAATATATGTAGTATGTGTAAACATATATACTTGTTTTCATGAATATATTTCATAATAGAACAAAAATAAAACTAGAAAGGAATGACAAAATGAACATTATTTGTATAATTGGAAAACTCAAGACAAACTACTAAAAAAAACTATTAGAACAATAAGAGAATTTGGGGGGAGGGTTACAAAATTATGTAACAGTTTTTGCTATTCAGTACATAAAAAGCAGCCACTTGGTCACTATAAAGAAAGAAAAAAATCCATTTATACTGAAGATAGCAAAAGATAAAATAAAAATATAAAAGATAAAATACCTAAGAAAATACTTACAAAGGAATGTACAAGACTTATAAAAAGAAGAATTTATTTCCACACAGAGTCATAAAAGTGGTTTAAATAAATGGAAAGACATTTTCGGGCTTGGGATAGGAACAGTCAATATTATAAAATGACAGTTATCTATATATAAATTTAATGTGACTGGCTCAAAAATGCCAATAGAATATGCTTTCCTTTTTTGTTGTTGTTAATTAGATGTACTGGTTATAGGTTCCATGTGGAAAAATCCATATAAGATATTGTTGTTAAAAAATAACAAGGAGGAAAGGAAAGCATGAATTCTATCAGATATTAATACATTTCAAAATAGATAAAGCAGTTTGTCCTGGTGCTTAAATAAGGAAGTAAGTCAGTGGAACAGAGTAAAAAAGAATTAAACCTAAAATTAGGAAAAGATTTATAAATGTACCATATAATAGAAGCTGAACCTACAGTCAGTGAAAAGAAATGAATCATTCAAAAACAAAAAAAAAAAAAGGAATCTGATTCTGTACCATATTTATTACATTAGAACTTACCAATATGATTTTGGACATTGACATTTTCTTTGTTGGCTTTTTTTTCTTTTTCTGTCTTTTAATAGGGATGGTCTGTAATTCTATATATGAAATCTAGAAGTATTTAAGGAAAAGTCACATAAAATTAATGAGTCAAAATAACTATCACTGCAAAGAAAAAATACAATAGTCAGAAGATAAATCACAATCAGTGAAAGTATTTGCAACATATCTGACAAAGTAATATTTTCCTTAATGTAAAAAGAGCTCTTACAAATCAATACACAAAATGATGAAAGCCCTGCTAAATAAAATGGTACCACACAGCTCATCCATGGCATTTATTTTAAAATAAAAACAAAAACAAAAACTTACCATTATTCATAGAATGACAGTTCAGACCACAAAGCAATTCTCCTTTCAGTCTTTAGATTACATAAATCTGTACAGATGAATCCATATTTATGCCTATTGTAAGAACCATTCCCTTCCCTTGGCAGGAAAATTCCTCCTGCCTTCTCCCCTGTTTTCACTCACTCTTCTCTCAGATCATTTCTTCAGAAAATTACTCTATGGATAGGTTAAATCCCTTAACATATGTTCTTTTAGGTTCTCTGTAGTTTTCATTCCTAATTTTTTCACAATTGTAGGTTTGTAGTATGTGTATCTTCATGTCTAATTCGAGTGTGGTTCCTCAGGACAGGGACGTGTATTGTTTTGTTTGTTCTTTTTTTGTTGCTTTTGTTATTTAACGTTGTATTTAACATTGCCTAACACCCTTCATATGTGCTCAATAAATAGCTGTTAGATGATATTTTGATAACAGTATGAGTGTAAAGTGTTGCAGTGTGTGAGGGAAACAGATATTCTTATACATTTTTGAGAGGAGTATAAAGTGGTGCCCTATTTTTGGAGGCCATGTGGCGATCATTTTCCAAATTTAGAGGACTCCTGGTGAATAGAGTTTCAGCTCCCTTGCCAACTTTGAGCGTAACACATTTTAAATTCTAATTTAATTTGTATTCATGTTTCTTTGCTTACCAGAATGGTTGAACATCACACCTTTTTCTGACTAGCTAAAGTTAGGCCCATTACCTAAAGAATATGCAGCCAATAAAAATAATCATAAAGACTTGAAAATGATCACTGTTTTACATTAATAAAATAATATTTTTTTTGCCCATTAGCATCTGATGGCTAGGTACTTTCTTTTCCCAATTGTAGAAAATGCCCTTTTGAGGTATGTTATATTCTTGAAATAATACAGTGCGCATAAAGTTGTGGATAAAATTCTTTGTCTTGAAATCGGTATATGTCACAGTTTTGTAATTTGGATATTAGCACATTTATACTTACACTTGTAACAGTGTCAAGAACATTAGAAAGCTCTAGCACTTCTGTATTTTTATAAGTTAAAAGAAAGTGCATTAAACATTAATAGTTTATTACTGATTCAGACTTTGATATGGTAATTAGATTGCCTTCTTTGTAGAGATGTCGAGTGGATAAAATTACATAGGTTAAGGGAAATTATAAGTCATGTCATTATAAAAACATAGAACATTTTTTGATATGGCCAGAAAAAGCTTATGTGGTTTTGGTTTTTTTTTCACTTGTTGAACCCGGGGAAAAGGCTAATATATATTACTAAACTTTGGCGTGGAGCCATGGCTTTTCCACTACGTTGGCAATTCAGGAGTTTCTTCAGAACCGAGAGGCTAATGAGGCAATAAATATGCAAAGTTAGCTCCTTGAAGGCAATAAATACGTGGGGCACCTGCTAAAGCTTTAAGTATTGCCAGAGTATCAAGAATGCAGACGTCTTGTGAACTAACAAGCCTTCGAAATCAATGACATTTGCTTACATACTCTGCTGGAAATTGTGCCTGGGGTGCAACCAAGAGTAGGACCAAGTTATAAATCCGCTTCTTCAGACATCTGCATTTCTGTTATTGGCATCAGTACCACTGTCAGTTCTTCATTTGAGACATCTGAATCATCTTTAACCCTTTCTCCCCTTAATTCCTCACATAAGCAGTTGCCACATTTTACTCGGTTTTCATCTGTCCATTATTTCTTCTGTTATTCTCCCCAGACGTGGACCATTGTGACACCTGCTTCCCTGGTCTTTTTGCCTTAGCACTTTATCTTTCTGCTGTGTCTCACACATTAGTTCAGAAATCTTTATTGTCCTTTCCTACCTGATGAGTGAGCTTAGCCTTAGATTCACGACATTTACAGTGGTCCCTGTCTTTCTCATATGATAATCCTTCTCCATTTCCAAAATTCCATTTTCCAAAATTAAACCTGAAAGTCTGGCTGGAAATATATTTTTTTAAATTCCCTTGCTCTGTTTATTCTAAATATCACTCAATTTCTTTTTTTAATTTTTTTAGTGTTCATTTATTTTTGAGACAGAGAGAGACAGAGTGTGAGTGGGGAAGGGGCAGAGAGAGAGGGAATAGAGAATTCGAAGCAGGCTCCAGGCTCTGAGGTGTCAGCACAGAGCCCAACCCGGGCTCAAAGCCACGAACCATGAGATCATGACCCGAGCCGAAGTCGGACATCCAACCGACTGAGCCACCCAGGTGCCCCAAATATCACTTAATTTCTAATGTATACTGATTTGTACTGATATTTATACCCTGTACACACATACCCTACTGAACAGCAGTCTCTAGAAAACAAGATTACTGTCTAATACATTTTTTCTCCCACAGCACAAAGTTAAGTGCCTTGTACGTTGTAGGCACTCAAATATTTGTTTGAATGAGTAAGCATTTGTTGTACAAATACTCATCTCTTGGTCAGTCATTTTGTGATTTAGAATAGAGGATTGTTGAGTTCAAGAAGTAGAAAAGAGGAATTAGTTTGGGTCAAGGAATGCAGTTGCCTTCACTGACCAAAAAATAAAAATAAAAAAGTAGTTTTATAACTCTGTAAATACAAATATTACAAAATATTTTATGGTACCTGATGATAGTTTATATTTCTGTATAAAATAAACAATGTGGAAATAGATTGGTTATGTATCAATTATGATGAGTCTACCGTGAAGTCTGTTTGTAAGCCTATCCAGCTATTTTCATATAAGTCCTAAAGTCTTTGACTTGCAACGGCCAAATCCAGCAGTTTAGTGATAGGATGATTTAATCTAAAATTCTGCTAATTCAATAAGAAGCTAGCATATGCCCCAGGAGCCTTCCCATCAAACATAAACTTGACTAATCTCTCTCAGTTTACCAGAAGAGTACCTTTTAGAAGGGAATAAGCTGTTTGCTTTTTATTCTACATTGATGTGCATTGTCTACACTAAGAAAGAGAATATATGCTAAAGGGACAGTAGGCAAACAGTAAAAAGTAAATGAGAAATGAAGATAAAGGCATTACATCATAATCTAAGACTGTTAGACTGGGAAACAGGAAGTAATAACAGATTGCTATTCTAGATTTACCTCTAGAAATCCATTGCTCCTTAAAATGTTCAAACTTCATTTTCCTGTAATGAATGCTCCTTGACCCTCTAAAATTGGTAATGGCCACATGTAACAACATTGTACTCTTTTACCACATTTTACCCTCTAGGATTCCCTATAGCGAAAGTCACAAGTATCTTTCCGTGGCAACACGTGCCTTGGTTAAGGTTAGAATCTACTCAGTGGGCAGGTGATAGGGGAAACCTTTTTAGAGAAGGAGACTTGGGCTTGAATTCTTGTCATGCCAGCTATTCAGTGAATAAACCATAGGCAAGTTAATGTGTCTGTACTAATTTTCTTCATCCCGACAATTTGGATAAGTTTTTCTTTCAAGGTTCATTGTTAGATTGTTCGTGCTTTAATTGCATGGCACAGTGGCTGACACATAATACAGAGTGAATGAATAATAATAATAATCAGTAGTGGTATATTTATTTTTATGAATGCTCTAATGTGAAAAGGAGATTTTTCAGCTTCCATGGGCCATACATCTCTCTGTTCATTCAAGGAGTGATTTCATATCCTTTAGAATTCTTACTGGATTGGCAGGAAGTGAACATATTAGGGAGACCCTTATAGACCACTAACACAGCTTTTGTATTTGATACTTTATTTAGGCAATGATACCAGTTAGAGTATTAGGTAGTTTGTCCAAGTTAATAATCATAATGGGACTTGAGCCAGTATAGATGTGGCAGCATTCCCACACACCCAGATTCTCTCCAAATGTTGGTTTGGATGTCAGAGTGAGTAGGTGGAAGAGGGGAAAAACTCACCCAGCTAATGAATGGTCTTACAAGAATTGGCTTTCTGTTTGTATTTCTGTAATGTGTCTTGGCAAATGTGTGGTCCAGAGTCAGGCAAGTGACCTTTCTTGAGCAGATCACCTACAGACTTTTCAGGCGTAGAATTTCTCTAAATCAGTAAGAGGTCATATTAGTTTCAACTTGCTGTCAAATTTGCAGAATATTTAGTTCCTTCTCTGATACTATCTCAGTGGCTAGATCTGTAGACATTTATTTAAGAAGGTATTGAACTAAATATATCAAGAAATTAAAAAGAAAATATATTCTTCAAACACTTAAATTCTAGATGGTGATAGCTTGTATATGTTACTTAAAATTCACCAAAAATAGAAGGTAGTTCTGATATGTGTACATGCCATATATTTGAAAGCCACAGAAGTTAAGAACCATGGGAAATATATGGTAGAATTTATTGAAGAGTCCTTTATACAGGGAGACGGTCTTAAAGTTTGGGTTGCATTTGTAAATATAGACAATCTGGGGAAAACATTCTGGTAGGAAGGAATTAGACAAAATGATAGGCTGAAAAAAATTATATTGAAGTAAGTTTACAGATTAGTTGAAAAATAAGATAAAAATCTTGGGTTTTTGTCATACAGGTCAGTGGTTCTTAGAGTTTTGAGTAAGAATCATCTAGAAAATGACTTAAAATAAAGTTTCTTAGGCCTTACCTCTGGTCTCGTTCAATCGGTTGGGGAAGGATGCAGGATTCTGCATTTTAACTAACCCAACATCAGCATCCCTCGGTTTCTTTTTAAAATTTTTTAATGTTTCCTTTTGAGACAGAAAGAGACAGAGCATGAGTGGGGAAGGAGCAGAGAGACAGGGAGAGACAGAATCCGAAACAGGCTCCAGGCTATGAGCTTTCAGAACAGAGCCTGACGTGGGGCTCGAACCCACGAACTGTGAGTTCATGATCTGAGCCCAAGTGGGACACCCAGCTGACTGAGCCACCCAGGTGCCCCAACATCCCTAAGTTTCTGATGCACGTAGTTCATTATTCACATTTTCAGTGTCACTGGTTGCCAAGGAATATTAAAATATTTTGCCTAGGAAACTAGGTTTTTGTATTAATGTATTCATATCAAACTCAAGTCATTAAAGCATGGTTTAACAAAACAAAGAGTTAAGGGGCACAAAGTCAGTCGGGCAGACATGACAAGAGTCCAGAAGTCAAGAGGATCAGCACTGGTCTTCACTGGTATAACTAGTTTTGGAAAGGGAGAGATGGGTGGGAGAGCTTTAAGGAATACAGAGCTAACAGGGTCCAGGCATGTGTTAGCTTCCTAAAGCAAGGATAGTGTGTCCTAACCCCAGGAGATAATAAGCTCCTTGATGGTAAAAACTGAATCCTGCTCATTTTTATGACTCCTAGCTCAGTACAGCATACAGCAACTAGTGCGTTCCCAACTGTTTGTTTAGTTGCTAGATGAAGCTGTCATGTAATGCACAGCAGAGTCCAAAGGAATCTCTCTTTTTGTACCTCTACTTTTAAAAATATTTTTGACATTGCTGCTGACTGGCTTTACATGGCCTTTGGACTTCCAATAGAAGTATATATTTCATTGTTTTGTGACAACTGAAAGTTAAATAATTAAAAATTATTCAAAATATAAAAACTAATAAAAATACTTTGTACTTTTTTCCCATGAGCACACAGCAGTGAAGTTACACCAAAGCACATGTAGCCACGGAATTACAGAAAATTGTAATTTTTGTGGATATATACTTCGCTAGACATTATGACAGTTTGTTTCTTTTTTCATATAAAATTTTCTATATAATATATGACTTCTAGTCCTACATAATGATGAAATATTTAATATCTTGAGCACAAAAAAATTACTCTTCTAAAGAATTACTGTTTACACATCTGACCCTTTCCAAATTATGCAAAAAATGTGAGTGAATTCATAAATGTTCTCTTCTCTAACTCTTTAAACATCAAAAGGGACCATCTTCAAAATCCAAATGTTTCTCCAGCTTTCCGCAGGATATCACAAAACTTCCTGGCAGTGACTTTTAAACAAGTTGAGAAGTTTTATAAGATAAAAATATTTTTTCAGTTGACTTGACAACCATGTACAATGTTAGCAGAGAGTTTATTTGCCCAAGGCTCTTTGTCAAAATGAATTTAAACTGAGATTATTAAAATGTAGCTCAGTTGCAGACTATGAGGAGAGGTGTTGATAATGTCTTACTTCAAGAATGTTCTCCACACAATTCACGTGACTTGGTTTTAGAACTATATATGTAGAGGTGCATTTCTGCTAACGGACAGGAGACATTTAAAATTACTCAGAAAACAAGAAAGATTATAGGCATGAATGGAGAGTCTTGATTCAAAAAGGGAAGTACTTTAGTTGGATTGTTTGGAGATCTCTCTGACCATCAGAGTGCCTGGGTCTGAGTCCCATCTCCCCCATTAACCTCAGCACCTTCCGCATCTACAGAATAGAAGTCACAATACTGGTTACATTATGGGGATACTGTGATTATAAGTGATAACATCATTGGAAATGATTAATACAGTGACTGGTACAGATAAAGGTTCCCAATTATTTGTTTTCTTTCAAATCTGTAGAATTGGAACTAAGCAGTGTTTCCTGATAGTTCCAGATACGTGATTTAAAAAAAAAGGCCACTCCTAATTTTTTTCTTTAATGATAATCTTTTTCTGTTACAAGTTAAATAGCTTTCGGAAAATTTAACAAATGGTAAACAATGCTTGAATCACTAGATCTCTCCATGGCTGTAGCTAATTTCTTACATAAGAATCAGGATCCCAAAAGGATCATCTGGATGAGAGGTTATAATCTTCCCAATTTGGAAAATCACATTACACCACTTGGGAAAATGTCCAAATTGCTAACTCTTGGAAGCAAAACCTCTCCTTCTCTCAAATGGACACATTATTTAAGAAGTTTTATTGTTTCTGAAAAAGACCAGTTGCCTTTCAGATAAATAGCATTTGTGTGTGATTTGAAAGATGGTACCACCACAGATGGAAGAGTGGAGCATGTTCCACACGATAAGTGGCTGTTGATAAAACAGGGTCACCCAGCAATGTGTGCTGCAGCTGGAATCCGTCCCTGGTGGCAGTGAGACAGTGATCCTGGCAAGGGCTGCATCAGGACCATACGGTTAGAAATGCAGTAAGGCATTTTAATCAGTTTGTGAGATTCTGTCTTACCTGCACTTTCTTATTTTAATCAGTTAACATCCAAGCAAAGTAAATTCTTGTCATTATTCTTTACTTGGTTTTCCTTAAGGTCCACACTTTTACCAGAGTTCGCAAGGACAACATATTACATTTAATGATGTTTTTATCTCTGTGCTTTGTGACAAGTTAGAAGAATAAGATATCTCAGATGTGTTGCCCCAAGAAAAAGAATAATTATGGGATCCTACTATATTCCAGACACTGGGTCAGGCATTTGACATCATCCTCATGTAATTTTCCTAACAATCAGGAAAGTATATTTAATAAGTGAGGAAACTGAGGTGCATTTATTTCTTTATTATTACTTACTTGCATCTAGTCCCATGAATTAGAGGGAGGGAGACACAGAATTCAAATCTCTTTCAACTTCAAACATCTTTCACCCTATCTCCCAGCAACTAAACTGGTCCATAACTACTCCACATCATCTCTTACTTTTCCTCTTATCATCACAGTATGAAAACCCTTATCTTCCTATTCTTTGTCACTCATCCTATTACTATGTATTGATACAGAACCTATTTAAAGGCATTAATTAGTATAAGAAAGAAAAATATGGTTCAACATGGAGCTGAATTTTTCTAACACTGAAATATGGAAAATGATATCCAATAATATATTTTCAGTTTTATTAGTCTTCAAAGTTAGCAAACAGGGAATTCTTAATTCAGTATTCTTAAGTCATAAATTACTTATTCCATCCATATCACTTTCTTCTTTAAAAAACATATTAAATATAACAATTTTAACTCAAACTTTTAATTTATCTCAGTGAAAAAGTAGTTTGTCTTGAAAATTTTTATTTCGATTTGAGAAAACATAGTCTACTTGTGATTTCTCTTAGCAGCTTCTATAATAATTCTTTTTATAGCATTTTCAAATATAATATAGATGTTCTTGGTATTTTTTTTTATTATGAAAGACTATTTTATTATCTAGATTATACACAATAGATTTATTATCTAGATTATACACAATGATAAAAGGGAACACTTGGCTATCCTGCCATCATTTCACACTCAGCTTGGAGAAAAACAAATTTCTACTCTTCCGATTTCTTCACTATGTATAAAGTATAAACCTTCACTATGAGAATTTGGTGGAGGTTAAAGTTTTCCTGAAAAAGAAGTGATTCTCCTTGGTGACTTGATTCAGCATTTCCGTATGGTTTCTAGAGTGTGATTCCAGTATGCCAGGAGTTCAGAGAGATGAGCCAGTTCCTAGCGTCAAGAAGTTGCAACATTAGCCAGAAGTAAAAACATAGAATGCAGTGTTACCTATGCTGCAGTGTTGTGGCTCACAGAATCCTGTGGTAGGACACAGAGTACACATAGGTGAGATGGAAGTTAGTGAAAGAAAATGTCATGAAGATCATCGACAGTAATCTTGAAGATTAAGTAGAATTTATCCAGGCAAAGACATTGAAGGATAGGCACTTTGGACAGGCCAGAAGAGGGAATGGAATTCATAGGTGCCAAATATGTAATGGTCAGTCACATGATTCCAGAGCCAGCCTCCTCAGTTCAGCCATCACCACTTTCCACCTTCTCACTGTATAACCTTGGGAAAGCTCATTCTCATCAGCCAAATTGGTGCTATACTAGTCCTTACCTCAGAGAATTGTTTAATGCAGGCTTATAACCCCTTTGTATGGTGTATGACACACAAAAAATTCTAAATAATTGTGAAAGAATAAGAAAGAACATATTGTTGGGGAAACTAGAAATCATTTGCTGAAAAGAAAATGTTGTAAAGGACTTAGAAGAAGATAAAGAGACTTTGTACTATGTTGAAGAGCTGAAAAGTACCATATAGGTAATGGGGAGAGGGGGCAGAGGCAGATTGTGTTTTTGTGTTTTAAATGGACTTCCCTGGGGCAGAGTAGGAAGAGTAGCAGGGAGAATGTTGGTAAAGATTAGAGGAACCCAATAATGATGTAATAATTGTTGAGACTAACTACTTAATAATGCTTTTTAATAATAACAAAGGAATTGAAAGGAAGTTACAGTTGAGACAAATATTTAGGAAGTAGCAGTGGCAGGACTTGCCCTCTGACACTTAGTAAAATAAACTAGCCTGGGTGGCGATCTGAGAGAAGGGATAAAAGACTTGAAGATTCTTGATTTGGCAGACTGGGTAGCTAGAGAACGCATAAAAGAGAGAATACAGGAGTAAATAAAGGTTCGGAAAGGAAATAATGAGGGCAGTTTCTAGACAGATTGAATTTAATATTCTTCTAGTACATCCATTTGGAGATAAGTCAGATTTTTAAAGAGTTTCAACTTGAAGCAATAGAGTCAAGATTCACTAAAAGAAGTAAAGATGGCCAGGAATGTGAAGGTTTCCCAGGGACAATTTGTGTTATATGATGAATGGAAGAAGAAAGTCTAACGAAGCAGATGGGGAAAATAATAGTTTTAATGTGGTTTCAGATATGTTAAAAGGTATAAATAAAGGATCTCCAGGCAAGAACAAGAATTTGATGAGGTTGAATAGAAACTCTCTACTTCTATGAGTTTCATACGTACTACTCTGCAAAAAATTTTTCTCTTGACCATTTTGATATAGGTGACTAACATGTTATTTGCTAGATTCACTGGGAAATGCATTTCCCTCAACAAAAATATTTACCTCTAATCTAGATCACAAAATTTCAAAAAAATAAATAAATCTGAAATCTAATTTTATTTTGATTTTTAAAACTAATCTCCCATTAATTATCTGTTTATATATCCCAGTATTTATCTGTGATTTAATTACCTTTATAAAACGTTAAGATATATTTACCTAATGTAATTTTTTATTTTAATTATATTCTGAATCAGCATGGGCATTAATCATGACAATGACCACCCATCATGTGCTGATGGTCTTCATATCATGTCTGGCGAATGGATTAAAGGACAAAATCTTGGTGATGTTTCATGGTCCCGATGTAGCAAGGAAGATTTGGAAAGATTTCTAAGGTACTGAGGTTGTTTACTATTGTTGCGTTGTCAATGTTTATGTGTGCCTGCTTCCTCTACCGACCAAGGAGGGTGGCACAGTAGAGTAGAAAGGACACTCTATTAGGGATCAAGGCATTCAGTTCTAATGCTGGCCCTTCCACTGACTCAGAGAGTGTGAATTGGAACATATTATTTGACCTGTCTGCTTCTTAGTTTCCACATTTTCTTTTTCTTTTTTTTTTTTTTATGTTTATTACTAAGATAGAAAAGAGCATGAGTGGGGGATAGTCAGAGAGAGAGGGAGACACAGAATCTGAAGCAGGCTCCAGGCTCTGAGCTGTCAACACAGAGCCCGACGCGGGGCTCGAACCCACAAACTGTGAGATCATGACCTGAGCCAAAGTTGGATGCTTAACCAACTGAGCCCCCCAGGCACCCTCCACATTTTCTAATAAAAGAATAAGCAAGATGATTTGTAAGGTTGGAAAATTATCTGTCACAGTGTTTCATTATCTCTTCAAAATTTGCCAGTGGAAATATTCTCATTGCTCTTCACTCAGCACATCTGTTATCACAAAGAACGTCTTTAACAAAAGTTCCACCCTTCCATTATGATACTTCTAAGCTCTGGATTTTTTTCATGAATACATCATTTTCACCATTATAATCATCCTCGTTCTCTTCTTTCCCACCTTCAGCAGTGGGGACAGTTTCTGTCTGCTTGGAAAAAGAAGTGAAAAATGTTATTATTGTTCAAATTTTCATTTTAAATCCCTCATTCTTTACTCATCTCTTTGGTAAATAAAGGAACAGCAGAAAAAATATGCGATACGCAAAGCAGTTAGTGAGTGAGAGATGCTTAAAGTATCCAAAAGTCTCACTAAGAAATACAGGAGCATTGAGCTAGTTAAATTCACGATACAGATAAATTTTATTCGTTTTTCCATACCATTTAAATTGGCAAGTCTATTTTTGCTGTTAAATGAATATTAAAATCTGTCAAAATATACTGTTTATTACATTACCATAACTCTGGTGTGAAATATGGGCAGTACATTCTGTGCTCTTTGTCATGATAGTGTAGAGACTGGTACACAGAACATGTAATATTTGAACACACCACCTCTCTGCAACATTTGCCCTCCCATAGTTCCTAAGGAACATGTATGATTTTGTGTGGCTGCCTTCACAAGAATGTGAACCATGGTAAAATTAAATGTCACCTCATAAATGGAAGTTGTATTACAATGTCAAGTACAAAAATACATGCAAATACTCACTTGACAATACCTTCCATATATTCTTTAAGTTCCCGAATATAATTTACTTCTTACCCTGACACATTACTTTTGGGCAAGTTACTCTCTGAGTCTGAGCTTCTTAATCTTACAAATATGCAAAGTCATAACCATCTCTCAGTGTTATGTGGACTAGGTGAGTCAGTCCATATGAAAGACCTTTATAAACCAAATAACTCATTGTTTCCAATATTATTAGTATTAGTATTATCTTACATAGTTGTACATAAGTGAGTCTCACAAACGGAGTGATTTCTATGAGTAGTCAGTAGAAGAACTTATAAATACAAGTAAGAACATATTTTTAACATTCTAAAAATGTTTCCTGTTGCAGTGCTGATTATACACGTTTTTACTTTAAATTCAAAATGTTACACCTATCTGCATATTGCCAGGTCCAAGGCCAGTAGCTGCTTGCTACAGACAAACCCCCAGAGCATCAGTTCCGTGATGGTTCCCTCCAAGTTGCCAGGGATGACCTACACTGCTGACGAGCAATGTCAGATTCTCTTTGGGCCATTGGCTTCCTTTTGTCAAGAGATGCAGGTAAGGGTTATGTCCAGGTGCGATTTTTCACATGTATGTTCACCTTCATTATTGAGAAGTATTGCTCGGAGGTGGGGAAAATGACTTTATTTTAGAGCGTGCAGCTCTTATGAGAGCACCCCAATCTTGAAAGAAGGATTTTCTAAGAAAACCCTACTTCATTTTTTCCTCCTGACACCTTGAAAATGATAGAAATAAAGTGTGGGCATTTAATCTAAGGAAGGAATGCCTCCAGAATTTCAACTTCACATATGGCACCAAAGTCAGGGAAGTCTTTGTATTGTGCCAGCTCAGTGCTTCTCTTTTAAATCTTTTACTTTCATACGCAGTAGGTAACTGGGTGAAAATGTAAGAAAAGGAGTATATGAACATGTCATTGTGGAGGAAGAGTTGTGTCTTTTAACCCTGACAATAAAATGTTAGAAATATGTCCTAGAACAAAAACTAGAGAGTACATTTTTAAATAGTTAAACTGGAGGAAAGGTATAAATACATGATGGGGAACTAAGCCTTGTCTATATGTAATTCATCACTCAGGCCAGTTGTACCAGTCTAGAAAATAGGAAGTCTGAAAGATTGATTGAGCGAAATGACCTTCTTAACTGATGTAAGAATTTTAGCTCTTCTTACTTTCCCTTCTTTCTTTTCTTTTTTTCTTCTACTGCCCACCCCTCAGCTGATCATCCCATCCCGCCTCTTCCCAGCACACACAGGCACACACACACACACTTTGTATTGCAGGAATAAGCCAGTAGTTGTGCTTAGAGCGAATTGCTAGCTGTATTTCATTCTACCTAAGTTTCTGTGATTGCTTCAAAGGAGTTTGGCCTTGTTAAAGATAATGCTGTTTTGGATTACTGGTGGCATAATTAAAATCCATTATAAGTCAAAGAGTATATGGCATTGTGACCTATTTTATGCTCTCCCTTCTTTGTAGTTCTTCTTAAAGGAGTTGTTCACTTATTATTTTCTTCTCATCCGTTCCCCCACACTAGTGCGTGAACTTCATGAGGGCAGAGGATGTTTCTACAGCATCCAGCCCAGTGGCTGGCATGCGGTAGGCACCCAGTGACTATTTGACTTGTGATTAAAATAAGTAAATGTATGAAGGAGTCAGAGCTACATTAAATGTGACTTGTCAAAAGATGTACAGACTATAATGTCCATCTGGCAATAGTGGAACTCAAAAAGGAATGGCTGGTATAGGTGTGTCATTGTGACCTGGTTCCCAAGGGTGTACATGTGGCACAGCTGTGGGTCCTTGGAACTTAGCATCAGGTGTGATCAATACAACAGTAGGAGCTTGGCTCTGTACAGTCTGTCACTGACCCCTCCCTCACCTCATCTACCAACCTTCTTTTTCACTCTGCTCTCATTCAGGGTCTTTAGCTTTTCAAAAAAGCAGGTTACAGCCTTTCTTAAATCTTCATGGCAGAATGAATGTTTTCAGGTCCACTTTCACCTGCTGAAATTAGCATTGTTTTAGAAAACAGACTCGGCTGTTTATGGTGACCGTTGTAGAAACACGTGAGAGTAAGTTTCAATTCATGTGGTAGAGAATTGATAGAGCTGATAAGCGGAAGACTTTCATGTTTTATAAAGTACCCCAAGTGTTAGACTCCGCAAATCATCAACCAGAAACATGACTTTGGAAAATTTTACATTATTACACAAGCATTATTTTTAAAAGCTTTTAGAATTTATTTTATAATGCAGTTAGTTAAATTTTACTGATACCGTTCTACAATATTTCCAACTCTAAAGTATCTGCCACATAGTACAGAAATCATTTATACTTAAGATCTGATTTGATTCCCATAAAAATTATAGTTGTTATTCAGTCCTGTTTTACAGATCAACAATTTAAGTCTCATAGAAGTTAAATAACTCAATTAAGTTCTTATACCTGTCAAGAAGGAGGATTAGGTGCAAATCCAAGCAATGGAGGACATTATAACTGCTATGCTTTATTGCCTCTTAGGGAACTCACACTTCTTTACGGGTTCAAATCATAGATCAAATCCCTTGTTTAAACTGAATTCATTTCTTCTGCTACAGTGCCTATATCATCAAGATTAAGAAATATCTTAATTACTTTATTTTATTTTTCTAAGGTATTTGCTCTGTTTATATGTTATTTCTCACTAACCTACCTGCATCTCTGAAAGTATAAGTGTTTATTATAGGATTTTAAATCTATGTTTCTCAGTGTCCTAGAATGTTGCCTTGTTTTGAACTGGGCATTTTGCAAATCAAATTAGGCTTTAAATTTAGGTATTCAGAAATGTTTTCCTCTTTATATACTCAAGCTTTATATGTGTGACACTTCTATTTATAAAATCAGTTTTTTATTTCTACCTGTGTGTAATATCTATTAAAAATTATTTTTAAAATAATACCCCCCAAAAATTGAACTCTTGTGGTAGCCAAGGAAAAGCAATACCTCTGAGTCAGGATTTTATTGGAGAACAGTCACTAGAGGGGCATGGACACAGTCTCTAACAATGGTTCTGCCTCTTATTACTCACGTAGCCTTAGTCAAAACTCTTTTCTCTTTAAGACACACTGTATAGAACAGGAAGTTGGACTCTGTTATCTTTCCAGGTCTTAGGGCTAAGAGAATGGACTTCTGTGACTCTGAAATCGTTTTCTGATACAACTATTGAAAATCATCATTTCAATTCCAAATTAGTGCAAAGTGTAGTAACTAGATAAATAGTGCCATTGAAGACTTTATTTACAAATTCAGTTACTTCTTTGATAAATATTTATTGAATTCCAACTACTTTTCAAACACAGTTCTGTACACTAATAAAGAGCAGGAAATGAAGAAGACCTCCTCTCTTATGGAGCTTACATTTTTATTCCAAAAAAAGGCAAAAAGTTAAAAAAATTAATGAGAGAGAGCGCACTAGCAGGAGAGAGGAGTAGAGGGAGAGAGAGAGAGAGAGAGAGAGAGAGAGAGAGAGAAAGAGAGAATCCCAAACAGCTCCACCCTTAGCCTGCTGTGGGGCTTGATCCCACGACTCTGGGATCATGACCTGAGCCAAAATCAAGAGTCAGATGATCAAATGACTGAACCACCCAGGCGCTCCTAGGCAAAAACATGTATATATACATTTTAGCAAATACATTTATTTCATGTCTGTTGGCAATAAGTGTCTTGGAGAAATGTAAACCCAGGTAAGAAGGATAAAAAGTAAAAAACCAGGGATGAGAGAGTGGAGATGATGTTATTTTATATAGGGTAATCTGGGAAGGCCTCCTGGAGAAGGTGACGTTTATTTAGAGATCTGAAGACAAAGAGCAAGCCAAGCATTTGTCTTGGGAGAACTATGGAAAGAGAAAAAGAAAGCAGAATGTTTGACGTGGAATGGAGTTTTAGTCATGTTTTAAGTTTAAGATGCTCGTTAGACATCCAAGTAGAGTTGTAAGTAGGTTCAGGATAGATAGTTACGTGGAAACCTCAACAAGTAGGTGATAATGAAGGTGTGATACTAAATGATCACAACAGGAAAGGAGTTAAATAGAAATGAAACAGTCCTGAGACTGAGAAATTGATGACTACCATATTTGGAGATGAGGCACATAAGAAAAAAGCAAACTCTGAAGAAGTCTGTTGGTAGGAATGGAACCAAGAGAAAGTAAGATCATGGAGGCTCAGCGAGTACATTTTTCAAAGTGGAAATGATTAGCGGTTCCAAAAGCAGAAGAGGGGAGTAAGAGGAAGTCTGAAAATATGCAATTGATTTGTTTTTCCCACAGGATTTGGTACTCTTAGTTGACCTTTCTGGAAATCCCTGAACATATAATAAGTGTCAGGAGGAATAACTTAAAAATTTAAGGGAAATAGTTGTAAGTGTAGAATACTGGATAATTTACCTGGTTAAGTCGCATACATACACCTTCAGGTGGATACACAGGCAGTCACCATATCAGTCAGTCTTCCAGCCTTTGTATAAAACAAGTCTCTTTAGGGGTACCTGGATGGCTCAGTTTGTTAAGTGACTGGCTCTTGATTTTGGCTCAGGTCATGATCTCAGGGTTTGCGGGATTGAGTCCCAAAACAGTCTCTGTGCTGACAGCATGGAACCTGCTTCGGATTCTCTCTCTCCCTGTCTTTTCTGTCTCTCCCTCTGCCCCTGCTCCTCTCTCTCTCTCTCTCTCTCTCTAAATAAAGTAAAAAAAAAGTCTCTTCAAAAGGTAGGCTTCATAGCATCAAGAGAGCTCTCTATCAGTCCTTTTTATCACTGTACCTCTAGCACCTAAAAGAGCACTCAATAAATATTTGTTAAATGAATAAGTGAATCAGCTAAATGATGGAATAAAGATTCTGAATTTTCTCTCATATGTCAAGTCTTACATAATATGCCAAGATAGTATGAAAGTAATAATCTAAATGTTATTCAATGGTAACTCAGTGATTACACAAAAACCAGCCTATAAGATTAGTTTATGGTTTACATCTTATATGTGAGTTAATCAGGCATCCTATGACTATCCCATTTCCAATTAGTTGTAAATAAGTGTCACGCTGTAGGAGTGGGGATTCATACCAGCTTTTCAACCTGTATGTCTGTGGGAGAATCTTAGAGACAAGAGCAGTTGGTCCATAGTATTTGAATTAGCTAGGAAGTATGATTTTCCGTACTTGTAAACAGATAGTTATACACAAGCACTAGAGACTCCCAACATTACGTTTATGCTGATCTAATTAATGATATAAATTTACCCTTAGGATAGTAACTTACATCTGCAGATTGTTTAAAGGCATTAGGCATCTGCTGAGGTGTAAAAGCAATGTTTAAAGGCTTGTGAAACAACTTGACCTCCAGCAATACTAGCTCACTCTTCTGACTTAGTATGCTGACTTCTTATTGGTACCTTTAGGCCATCTGGCATCTTGTGGCTGAGCCAGATCCAACAGCATCAAGTCATCCTAGTAGCTTCCTGAAATCACTTACCCTGGCTCAGAATTCAGAAGTGTGGGTGTTTTCCCAAAAGCAGTAAGGAATGGCTGCACGAGAGTTGCATTTTTTTTAAGTTTATTTATTTTGAGAAAGAGAGTGTGGGACCCAGTTGGGGAGGGTCAAAGAGCGGGGGGAGAGAGAATGATTCCCAGGCAGTCTCTGTACTGTTAGTGCAAAACCCCATGTGGGGCTCAAACTCACAAACCATGAGATCATGACCTGAGAGAAAGTCAGATGATGAACTGACTAAACCACCCAGGTGCCCTGAGTTGCATTTTTTCAATAAGAGGAAGTGTGCTAAAAATTGAAGACCTCCAGGAAACATAAGGTTCTGATTTTGGTTTTGGAGTTGGCACATTGTGAATTGATCGTATATCATGTCATATAGACAACTTTCTACTCTGATCAAATCATGTGGTGACAAAAAGGTAAAAGGAAAGTTCCAGTTTTGTATTTCTCTTATACTGAGTTGATATAGCAAAGGCAGTGGTCTTTCTAAAACCTCCCATGTGATCAAGCGAAGAGGCTGGCATTGAATGAGGTAACTTATGAAGCATTTTAGAAGAGTGAGTCTCTGATTTGGCACTGTGAAATTTCAGAAGCAACAGGAATTTGGACTTAAAATGATACAGCATGAAATTGCCCTTGATGGCTAGTAATCATTGGGGCAACAAAGGTAGCATTATTGATAAATGATATTGTCAACATTGACAAAGTTTTAAGTTTTAAATCCATCCTTCCTATGAGATCACTAAAATTATAGTGGGTTAAAATTATCCAGAATTGATTCTGAATGTTTTGCATCCTGATCTAAGCTTCATCTTCCCCTTTGGGCTTTAGCCCTACATAGGCTGTGAGCCCCTGAGTTTCAGGACAGGTGCTCTCGATTGCATAATCCAGCTGTTCAATTTCTTTTCATATAACTCATTTTTTTCCTATGACTTTTTGTTGACACGGGCTTTTATTTTTTTAAGCCCCTACCTTTGTAAATTACCCATCTACATTTTCACCCATTTTTTAGTGTTTTCCTTGCTGAATTGCATGATTTCTTTCTATAATCCAGGTGAAAATTCCTTATTACTTATCAGTGGTGTGTTATTTGTGTGTTTTTACACACTGCCCTTTGTCTTTTGATTTTGAGGTGGATGAATCCATCAAATTTTCCCATTAAGCTTGTGTTTTTATTTTTTATTTGTTTCTTTGTTTTTCCATCTTACACACATTCTTCCCTACTTTAATTTAAAGAATTAACTAATTTAAGGAATTAATTTAAAATTTTCATTTAAAGAATTAAATCCTTGTATGGTACATTCATTTCCTTTTAGATTAAATATTTCTTTAGCACAGAAAAACTTTGGATTTGTTTTTTTACTATTCATGCAGAGAATTTTAAAAAGATAACATTTATTATTTATGCCTATTTTTATCACATTGCAGTAAGATGAAATAGTGTATATGATGCCAGTTCTTTAAAATGTACTAAGGTTTCCTGTTTAATGAAATATATGATAAATTTTAGTAATTGCCTTGTGTACTTGAATGTGTGTTCTTTAAAGGTCATTATTTGTCACTAGGTCTTAGATGAAGCATATTAATAGTATTCAAAATATCTACTTGTTTGCTTATTTTAGTTTGATGGCACTGTCAGTAACTGTTGGGCATGTATTCAAATACCCAACTCTTAACTATTGATTTATTTATTTATACCTGTAATTCTGTCACATGTATTATAACAACTCACATATACACACACACACACACACACACAGATATACATATACACACATACATATACATATAGACACACACATATATATATGTATATATATTAAAACCTTGGATTGTGAGTAACTTGTTCTGTGAGTGTTCCGCAAGATGAACAAACCTTTCTAATAAATTTTAACTTGATAAATGAGCGATGTCTTGCAATATATGTAGTACGTGATGCAGGAAGTCACATGATCACAACTGAGCCAATGGTTCTTGAAATTCACTTTGATATATGAGTACTTTGGATTGCAAGCATGTTTTAGGAGCAAATTATGCTCACAAACCAATGTTGAGTTTTATTACTAGGTCTATACACATTGTTTTTCATCTCTTTGCTCTGTTTTATCTTATCCATTTTTCTATGACTTGTGCTTTAAAAATCTATTTTGTCTGACATAAAAACTTCTATCCTGGCTAATATTTTCCAAACCTATATCTTCAATCTTTCCAGATATAAATATAACTCGGGATATGGATATAGACAGATATGTTCACTAGAGAAAAGCAGTAGCTAGATTTTATATTTTTCTATTTAAATGAATATAATAAGATTTTTATGTATTTTTGTCAGCTAATTTAACATTTTTACATTTATTTAAATTTGTTTTATTGGGATTTTTATTCTGTCAGCCTGTTTTATGTATTTCATAGTTCCATTCTGATTTTCCTTTTTTTCTCCTTTACCACTTTCTATTGGAAAAAACAAAATTTTTCTGCATTCAATAGTTGCACATTCTTTTTACATTTTTATGTATGTCAATAATCAGGTTTTTTTCTCATGGTAAATAGTATTCCACTGGTAGATAAACTATTTTCCTTATTACCTCATCTCTTAGTAAACATCTGGAATTTTAGCTGTTATGAGTAAGGCTACTCTGATTATTTGTGAATGATTATTTGTGTAGATATGTTTTGTTCTGCAGTATGAATTCATTAAGACATTATATATTAATACACTAATTTCTTACAAACTGTAGCCTGGGGACTGGCTGCCTATTTTTGTAAATAAGATTTTACTCGAACACACTCACCCCCATTTGTTCATATGTTCTCTTTGGCCATCTTCAGGTACAGTGACAGTGTTGAATAGTTGTAACAGAGACTATGTGGCCCATAGCCTAAATATATATACTCTTTGCCACTTTGTAGGAAAAAGTTTGCTGACCCTTGTTGTCGGTACTCTGAATTCTGTTATATTCCTCTAAAGAGTGTCTCTTCTTCCTACTCATCCACCATACCCACTCCCAACCTCCCCATCCCCGCCCAGAGAATTAAGTATTAGACTGAACTGGAAACTTTGTCAAACTCCTGTGGATAACAAACAGCTCATATCTTCCGTCAGTTCACTTTTTCCTTATCTGGGCTATGTGCAGTGTGTTCTGTGTATGTCTGTGTCAAGTGTCAGCTGAAGACAGGCTTCTCTCTCTTACTTTTGAGATTGCCCCTTTAGTTTTTGTCAGCTTTTACCCCTGCAGCTTCTGTCTTCGTGAATCTAAAAAAACAGCATGCTTTTCACAGTTGCTTTAGCCTTTTAATGTCAGGCCATGACCACAGCCTGCTGTCTGATCAAAGCTGCAAAGATGATGAATGCAACTTGTACCAATCCCTTCAACTCCCCTGAAAAGTGCACCTACCTTTATTTATTCTCCAGAACCACCAGGAAATTGTTATTTTATATTCTGTCTACAATTTATGGTTGTGATCTACAGGATGGTTGGTCTTTGGGGAACTTTACAGAAGGAGAATCTTTTTATCTTATATCTCTCTTTCATACTAGGAACTTTGGGATCATTTTTCTTTCAAATATTTCAAATAGTTCCTTTTCACCTTGCATTATTTTCTTTTCTTTGGGGGCTTCATTAACTAGATACTGACAGTTCTCCTTTCTGTAATTTTTTTTTTTTTTTTTTTTACTCCTTAACTCTCTTTAACACTCTCTGATATGTTCTTTGAGGAGTCCTTTGCAGCTTGCGGCTTCATTTGTTGACTGGGCATGGACTGCATTTTTCTCCCTGTCAAATACTCAAGTCTGCCACTAACAATCTTGAAGTATGTGGAGTAGGGGAGGTAAAAGAGAAAACATCAAGTTTATTTAACTGCCCATGGCCACATCTTCTTTGTTAAAGGGTAAAGTTTTTGAGATGTAAATAAGCTAGATTTCTAGTATTTTTTTCCCACCGAGAGGAAGTTGTCTAATGTTGGTGAAAATCCAATTATTGTTGCTTTCCGTAGTCAACATTTATTTAGACTTATCCTCATTTTTATCAGTCTCTTTGCTCACCATTGTTTTTCAGTACTTTCCTATGAGATCATATTCCTTCTTGAAATACATAATTTAGAAGGTCCTTTTGAGAAGATCTGTTGGTGGTAAATACTCAGTTTTTGTTTCCTTGAAAGAGTCTTTATTTCACCCTCAGTCTTGAATAAAATTTTAGCTGAGTTCAGGAGTTTACATTATTTTTTTTCCCTCTTGCCACTTTGAATACACCATGTATTCACTTCCATATATTGGTGCCAAGATGCTGTCTTTGCCATTTTCCTAATTTTAAAAGAAAACTTAACATTTAAATTTTTTACGATGTTTAATTTAGAGTTTCATAGGTGTCCAGTATGACACCTATGACACATTTCTTAAATGTGAAGACATTTCCATCAGTGGCTACTTTGCTAAGACTTTTTTAATGAATGGATATTGAATTATATTATATGCTTTGTAACCACAATCACAAAAATCATAGATTTTAAAGTTATTGATGTACTTGATTACTTTCATAAAATTTCTAATATTACAGTAACTTGTGTTCTGAGGAAAAAACCCAAATTGGTCTTGGCATTGCATTTTTTTTATGCATTGCTAGATTCAGTCAGTTAAAACTTGTTTGACATATTTAAATCTAGATTAATAAATAAGGTAGATTACTATTTTTATTTTCATTTGAAATCCCTGTCTAGTTTGCATGTCATAAAATGTGTTTAAAAGTGTTCCTTCTTTTTCTGTTATCTAGAGAGCTTATGTAAATTGAGACTCTAAGTGTTTTGAAAGATTGTTAGTTTTTGCACCAGATTTATACTTTATGAGGAGATATATAGCAATCAGTTTTAACTCTTTTATGATTACAGAATAGTTCAGCTTCTCTATTTCTTCTTGGGTCCACTTAAGTTTTTAATAAGTTTTTTAAAAACATTTTTTCATTTCATGAAAGTTGTCAAGTTTATGGGCATAAGGTGGTTCAAGTTTTTTTATTTCTGTTTAAACTTGACATTATCAGGGCACCTGGGTGGCCTAGTTGCTTAAGCATCTGACTTCAGCTCAGGTCATGATCTCACTGTTCATGGGTTCAAGCCCCATATCACGCTCTGTGCTGATAGCTCAGGGCCTAGAGCCTGCTTCAGATTCTGTCTCTCCTTCTCTCTCTATGCCTCCCCTGCTCATCTTCTCTCTCTGTCTCTCAAAAATAAACAGATGTTAAAAAATTAAAAAAATAAATAAACTTGACATTTTCTGTAGTTATACCTTCATTTTATTCCTAATAGTGGATTTTTTTTGGCCTTCTCTTTTTTCTTGTTTGATTTACAATTTTATTTTATTTACAAAGACCTAGATTTCAGCTGCTTATTATTCCTTTTGAGTCTTTCTTTTCTGTTTTTTTAATTTTTTTAATTTTTAAAAATGTTCTATTTTTTTAAGTACCTTACTCCCCCTTTCCTCTTCTACCCTTAAAACTACTGCAGTGTTCTGTGATGGAAAATAATGTTTTTAAAAATACTATCCAATACTGAATTACATTTGCTATCACATGTTAAGTTACTGAAAATGTATTTTGGAAGATAATAAGTGGAAGAACAAGGAGTTACATGTATAAGATTTAATTGTTTCTTCCTTTTGCATGCAACTGAAGATTTTTTACTTTAACGTGAATTTCAGAACATCTTAATGGAACTATTTGATATAAAGAAAGATATTAGTATAGGTTATCAAAGGTAAAATAATATAATTTTGTATACATGGACAATTAATCTTCCACTTAAATTATTTCATTTAAAACATATAATATTTTCACATAAGCATTTTAAAAGCCTACTCGAGATAAACGTCCAAATTCCTATTGTACACTTTTAATGATCTTTTCCTATTTTGGAAGAATTTTAAACAAGACTATTGTTATTATTATTTATTCATTTTTTAGGAAAAGCGGAGGTGTGCATTTCTGACCTAGATTCCTGTGCAAAGCGTTTGAAGTTTTTAAGTTCTTTTCTTAATTAAACTGCAAAAAAGTATTTGACTCTAGCCTGACATATGGAATGTTTGGTTCTTGCCCTTTATTATCTTAAGAAAAGGCTTGCTATAACGTAGCTTTCCTATCACACATCTGAGATATTCCCCTTCTCAAGGTGAAAACAGCCCATACCATTTCTTCACCATTTTCCTGTGTTACTTTTGACAGTTTAGTTTGAAACCCAGAATCGGAGTCATTTTCAAGAATGAGGCTCTAATTTACTTACTGTTAAGATCCCTGGACCAGCAGAACATAAAGGGTAAAGAGATCTCTGTAAGAGATTTATTCGTCATGACTGTGCTTATCTTGAAAAGCTGCCAAGTTTGCTTTTATGTTCCCACTGACTCAAGTGGGAATCAATTAGAATACCTGCTGTTTTGAATAGCAGATAATGGTGGAAGGTCAGAATTTAGACCACCAAGCAAGTATGATTATAAAACTATAGTATAGAAGATTTGCTTTTTTGTTCAATATGCCTTTGTTAACTAATGAACTTGACAAAAATAACTTATGTTATAATACACATTAAGCAAAATTTATTGAATACACATGAAGCAAACTTTTTCTTTGTTGGAAAATTCAGCATTTGACACCATGATTATAAGACATCCTTAACAGAAAGGTAATAAGGCGAAAAAATACATTTAGGAACTGTAATTCCCAGGTTAGAAATCCATTAATTCAGATATAAATGTGTGCACAAAAGTACATGATAAACAACCTATTTGTTTATTTTAAAGAGTCTAAAATATTAGAGAAGCAATTTGATTTAGACATTGACATTCTTTAAAATAAACCCCTGGATGAATTTTTGGTAAATGATATGTGTCAATCAAGCACTTAAGCTAAATCATCTCCTAAATATAGTAAGATCTATTTGGGTAAAATATTTTGAAACAGAAAAACTATCACAGCAGATAAAATAAAGTGAATAAAATATATCCCACTCTTGCCACACACTATATAATTTTTAAGAGCTTACAAACACTTCAGAAATCTATATTTTTAAAGAAAGGAAAAATAGGAAAATAGTATTTGGGGCCTTATGACAAATTCAGTATTGGAATTGTAACTGACCTGTTTAAAACATTCATTTAAGTATACCTTTACCAAAGTATTTAATAGACTTGGGTCTAAGTTAATTTTCACTTTGCAGTGATTTTTAGTCTGTTTTGCATACACCATCAAAGTAATCCTCCTAAAATAGCCTTTTTATCTTATCCACCTACTGGAACACAACTGAGTGGCTTCTTTTTCCTTCCAAGTACGGAGTCCCTAGCCCTTCCTGGCAATCCAGGTCTGGATCGTCCCTCTTTAAAATCTTGTTCACTACTCCCTTCCGTTATGTGCCTTCTCCCGGTGCACTAGTCTTCTCACACTTACGTGAGTCTGCCATTCACATTGCCATTACTTGTTCTCTTTACTGATCTGTTCTCTTCCACCTTCTTCTCCGTTATCTGGATAGGTAGTAACACAGCCAGCTTTACTCTACATTAATCACCTTTAAAATGTGAATGTGTCATGTGTGCCTCACCGTGTCTCTGTGCTGGCGGTGGCCAGAGCTGTGGCTTAGGTTTCTGACAGTCTTCCCTTCTGCATTTCCTCAAAGTTCTCTCCTTTCACTGTTGCTCTGTCTTTGCTGCCTTATCGCAGTATTTGTTATTCCCTTTAACTTTTCCCCAGAAAAAGTTCATTGTAGCCTGGAGGGCTAGAAATCATTCATAATGATATAAAAATGACTAATAACAAAAACATACCCATTCAGAGTCTTCATTGTATCAAAGGTTTGATTAAATAATCCTATAATTTTTAAGCATGAAATGGACCATAAGTGAGGACAGGCTCCGGGACACCAGGCCCTAAGTTCATATCACAAACAGTTCACTTTTATTCTTCCAGCCTGGTTCCTGGAATGGTCTAAATAACGGTTTTTAGTTCACATTTTTCTGTTGTGGCTACTGAATCTTGCATAACCATGTGTGTTTTAAAGAAATGATAAGGCAGGGACGCCTGGGTGGCTCAGTCAGTTGAGCATCCGACTTCGGCTCAGGTCATGATCTCACAGTTTGCGGGTTTGAGCCCCACATCATGCTCTGTGCTGACTGCTTGGAGCCTGGTGCCTGCTTCAGAATCTGTGTCTTCTTCTCTCTCTGCCCCTCCCCTGCTTGTGCTCTATCTCTCTCTCAAAAGTAAATGAACATTAAAAAATTTTTCTTTAAAAAGAAAAAAATATAAAGGCATTTAAACAATATTAAACAGATTTTCTGTTTTTATGTATCAACATTCTCATCATTATAAATAAGCCTATGCTATTTCAATTCTCAGTGTAAATGCAAGGTACCTAAAGCATATTTTTTCCCAATAATCTCTGTTCTATCAAAGTAGCTTTTTTTCCAAATTTATTGACTTCACCTCAAAAATGTGATGCCCCCTCCTTATTAGTTATTATGGCCTTGTTTTCAGCATGTTATTTGCACAGGGTTGTGGTGCAAGGTAGAGGGTGAGAAAGAATGCAGAACCAAGCTCGATCCACCCATGGATGGAACAGACTGTGACGCTGGTAAGGTAAGTCATGTGACCCATCTGCAGTTAGTTACAATAGTGAATGAAACTCAAGAAACTCGCATGTCCTTCTGCCAGTTGCATATATATCCATCCTAACACCAGTGGAATACTTTCAGTATCTGTAAAGCTTTCAGCATTTCATTCATTTTCACTTTTCACTTTTATATTTTTCACATCTGTGGTCATTTTGTTAATATAAATGCAATTATTTTTTTATTGTGTTTGGTTACAAAAATGTTGAAAGATTTATGTATTACTTTCACCAAAAAATGAGTGTATTGTTTATTATTTAAATTAAACACAGGTAAAATGATCACAAACAATAGCATAAATAGTAGAACTTCCAGAGATGATGAGTCCTTTCAGGTATAAAACATTGTCCCAGAGGAGCCACTGAGTATAATTTTTCCTTGTCATTTCAAGCATCATAAGTAAAATATTCTAATTGACATGTTATTTTATTTTATTTTATTTTTTAATGTTTATTTTTGAGAGAGAGAGAGACAGAGCATAAGCAGCGGAGGGGCAGAAAGAGAGGGAGATGCAGAATCCGAAACAGGCTGCAGGCTCTGAGCTGTCAGCACAGAGCCTGACTAATTAGTGAGGCTCGAACTAATGAACTATGAGATCATAACCTGAGCAGAAGTCAGATGCTTGACTAAGTGAGCCACCCAGGCGCCCCTCTAATTGATATTTTAAAGATCAGTAAATATTTGGCTGCCTGAGTTATTTAATGTGCTTCTTGAAGTTATAGGAATTTATTAGTATATATTTACATATGTAAATGTCAAAATTATTGCTGTTGAAAAATAACTTTCTGTCGAAGGATCTGAAGGAAGCAGCTCTCAGCTAAATGTATAATCGTAGTTAATCAAAAGATAACAGTCCAGTAACTCACATTATTTTCTAATTTTTATTCTGTGAAGGGAATTAGATGTGAGATTAGAAACCTTGCCTCTTCAGAACAGAACATTTTTATTACATTTAAAAAGAAACAACAACATATAAAGCTTACTCGGAGTGAAATACTTCATGAAGAAAAATGAAGTAATATAGAGTGCTTGCTTAAAAACACATTGTTTTCAAAAATGGACAGAATAGAAATATAACACACACACACACACACGCGCGCTCGCTTATGTAAAGACGTAATTTGCAATGGTGAGGAATGAGAGAAACAATGAGGTGAGGAATGGTTACAATGTAGCTATTAAAAGAATAAGGTAGATACTTATACATACAAACTGAAGAGATCTATAAGACATGGTGGTTAATACATAGGCATATCAGAAAAATTGATACTTTATGATACCATTTGATATAAAACCAAAAAAACATTTTGAACACAAACACACAGAGTATATATTCCTAAAGTCAAAGAAAATGGTTTGAGAATGTAAACTCCAAACTGTTTTAATAGTTAGCTCTTGGAAGGGAAGTAGAATTGATGGATGAAAGCAGAGGGAGCTGAGGATAAATATGATGTTTTCCCAGACTTTTTAAATTTTGTTTGTCATGAGTATGTTATTGTTTATTACTTCTGTGATTTCTTTAACTAAAGAAAGATAAAAATGTAACATTTTTAAAATACAGAATATTTTTTTAAGACTAGCAGTGTTTTATTATTAGAGACAATCAATAAGAAAATGGTTTCTTGAAAGGGACTTTTTGTGAATTATCAGCCAGTTGTTTACAGGCTGTGCCAGATGTTTTTCTGTGAGTTTATACAGAGAGTCAGAATTTGGGTTGGTTTTATGTTTTTAAGTTATACACCAAAGTACAATAATGTGTGCATACTGGGCAAGCCTCATGGTATTATGCTGAATAATTTATTGCTGGCATCATAAAACTCTGCACCAGCAATAATTTTTGTCATCCCTGAAACACAAAAATAGTAATAAATAGATATAACCAGACATTCAGCCATATTTTTTGAAACTTCACACAAACCATTAATCTCACTTAGTTCTTCTTTAGCAATATAACAATCTCTTCATTTTTATAAACCGATGTCCTAAACATTTCTCTACTATTATTTTTTCTTCCAATATTTATGAGAATAATTTGCATTCTTGAGTTCTCTAAAATAAACTTATTCTTTTAGCAATCAAATTTATAATTGCTCATCGAAAGGAAAATGTTTTATTTCCCTCTAATTGTGCTAACAATATTCTTTTGGTGGTTCTGTAATACTTTGTATATTGAAATAACTAATGAACTTCTCACTTCCTCAGGCCGTGTGGGCTTCTTCAGATAGCCATCTGTTCCAACTATTGTAGGAACCATCATGAAAATAGCTTCCAGCACTTTGCAGAGGAGTGCTGGAGTGCTAAAATATTTGAATGCTTCCAACCTTACACAAAATACTGCTAGCTTCGTGTGTTGCAAACCAAGAAACAAAGCTGGGAATTTTTTTATAATTTATTACAAAATTTTGTAATTTTTAAATAATGTGTTGCAGTATGGTGATGCAAATCTAGATGTGTAACTAGTTCATCTACGAGTATATAATTAACTCTGGGAAGTTGCCTATAGAATTTTATGATTTGAAATAATTGTAAAGATGGGGATTTACCTACTATTTATACACACCATTTTCCAAATTAAAACAGCCTGTTTTCTTCTCTTTTTCTCTTTATAATACTATCATCTGTTTTTACATTTACATTTAACAGATGTTTGAGTTGATAAATGATTTGGTAAAAACCAAGACATGTATGTTTTTTCAGTGATTTTCAGTGACAATACTTATGAGGAGTATATGGGAAGGGGAAAGCAAAGTCAAATACAAATTTGGTAAAATTTTAAACTGTGTTGAAGAATTCTACATAATATATTTTAGTTATTTTACTTTCCTAAATTGAGTCTCTTGAAATTATCATCATCATCCTTTATTGAAAACATATAGACTGTAATATCCTTATCATCAAATTTGCATATTTAGAGAGTTCATTGGCCTCTGTCCCCCTCTGGTCTCATTCAATGGTCTATGCAGAAGATTTGATAAGAGAATGATGTTCCCTTTGACATCATCGCAGAACTTTTCCAATCAAATGTTTTTTTTAATGAACTTCTTAGACATCTACATAGCAATTTGACAGAATGGAAATATAATCAATTTTTTAGGTCATGTACTGTCCCAGAAATATCCTTTATTATATATTTCCTTAGCATTTTCATAAATCAGACCAAATTAGTAGATATGACAAATTCTGAGCTTTCTAAGCATGTGTAATATCTTTTTTGAGGCTAAAAACTACAAATAAAGCAAAACATGCTGCTAGAAAATATATGAAAAGCATCATTAGGATCATTTTATATATAAACCAAATGGAATATATTACCTAATAATTTAAACAAAACATTCAGCACTTTCCTCAGTGTTGAAAAACAGCACTACCTAGAAGACAGAAAGACAGCTTCTCCATAGTTTCATCCAGAGTGCTGGTTCTCTGCAAGGTGATGAACTTTAAATATTATGCAGTTCTTTCTTTAAATTTCACTGATTTGCATATGCAAATTTGGCTTACATATCTGTTTCCATTTCTCTCCATCTGCCCAATGTGGTCTAGTTTAAATGATGTGCAAGTCCAGATGCTGGTCTTTCCCTGCATAGTTTCAGTCTGCTGTGAACCGGAGCCCAGCCTTTCAATGCCAGCTTACTGCTAAGTGAGCAAGGAGCTATGGGACACACAATGGGAAAATAAACACCCTTCGAGTAGGCCAAAACAAGTTGACCAGTTGAAGTTTGACATGGTTTCATGTTGGATTTCTTTTTTTTTTCTCGTGAATGGCAGTACATTGTTAAATATTTAAAGCCAGTAAGTTGTTTAAAAGGATCTGTTTTCCCTCTTTTTGCAATTTTCAGACTCTGTTTTCACCCAAAATCTCAATTTAATGACAATCTTCATACAAAATCTCAATGTGATGTGCCTATCAATACACTTTCAGTTGTTGAGATTTTTTTTTTTGAACATACATTTAAAACTTCTGAGTCTAGGGGTGCCTGGGTGGCTCAGTCGGCTGAGCGTCCAACTTCAGCTCAGGTCATGATCTTCCAGCTCTTGAGTTTGAGCCCCACGTTGGGCTCTGTGCTGACAGCTCAGATCCTGGAGCCCGCTTCAGATTCTGTGTCTCCATCTCTCATGCCCCTCCCCCACTTAACCTCTGTCTCTGTCTCTCTCAAAAATAAATAAACATTAAAGAGATTAAAACTTCTTGAGTCTAAAAGAGGTTGAATTTAGAAATTGACATTATTGGAAAAAATCTGCAGGAACTAACTATTTTATTGCATAGAAAAGCATTCACTGGGCTCACACAAAACTAAGTCTCATACTGTTTTGAATTCTCTTTTCTACTCCTGCAAAATCTGTTAAGTAAATACGATTATTCACATTTTGAAATGGGGAACTTGAAGATTAGAGTGTTTCTCCAATTTCTGCAAAATCCCTTATAAATCATGTTGCCATTAAGTGCAGAAAATTGTTAAGGTCTTGAAGGACAGCTTGCTCAACCCCATCATTATACAGTCATTAACCTCAATTTTGCTAATATTAACTTATTGTTCTCAACATGATTTTTTCAAGTAATTTTACTTTTAACATGTTTGCTATGACCATCATATATCTGATTTTTCAGAAATAAGGAGATATTATTATAATTTATCTTCCAAGTCATGGTAACCATTCCTCAGTGACCACGGAAACTGCCTCTTTTGCTGCCTTTGTATAAGTTAATTAAAATGTAAAGATAAACAAGAGAATGAGTACATTCCTTTCTCTTCTTTCCTGGTTATCTTTCTCAGTTAATGGATATGAAATAAGCTGCAGAATAATTGGAAGACAATGACAGAATTTCAAAGAATCCTATTACCTAAGTCATTCAAGTAAACCATTTTCAAAAGAAAACTTGCTATTAATGTTAATGCTTAGATTTGATTGGAACTCTTTCAGAAAAAAGCAAGAAGACATAAAGGAAAGTGCTAAAATTAAATCATACTTTAAAAAATTTTAATTACAGGGAAAGAAAACCACTGACTTTTCGAATCACAATTGCTAAGTTTGCTGAAATAACTGCTTCACTCCAGTTATGGAAGAACATTTATGTTTTATTTTCCATTCCTATATATGACTCTGTGCTTTTGTGGTTTGTCCATTTTAAATTGTTCTGTTTTTTAAAATGTGTTAGTTTTTCTTTCCTGGCCGTGCCCCCCACCCCAAGTTCCCTCTTTACCCTCTCTCCATCGTAAGGACGGAAATCCAGGGCTGTGTTGCAAATATCTGTGTGCTGTTTTCATAACAAGTGGTATGAGAACTGGGAGAGTGGACCACTGTATGACTGTTGACAAGAAGCAAGTGCCAACTTATTTTTTGGTCCTTTTCAATTTACATGTTTGGGGTTCTAGTAGATCTGATTTAATCGCAATTCCAGCGACTCTGTAGGCCAGTGAATGATTTTCCGTTGTGCCCTGATTTGTTCACCTAAGACATAACTTTTGGAATAGTGGTGTAAGGCTGGAGAATGTACCACCAGGACCTCAGCACCTGGACATGTGGCTGGAGAGTGGAGCCTGTGGAGCCCCTGTAGCCGAACCTGCAGTTCTGGGATCAGCAGTCGAGAGCGCATATGTCCTGGGTAAACGCAAAGTTCCTGCATTGGGGGAGGGCATTTTATTCTTGGATTTTCAAATGCAAAGGTTTTACTGATAAATGATGTTGGAAGGCAGAAGCCCCTCAAACCCTACCCCACAATGGAAAACAGCAAAGTCCCTCAAATTATTTAGTTTATATAAAATCTCCCTTGTAAGAAGAAAATAAGACCAACCCTTCCATGACAAATAATTAAATGTTACATGGGGTAGTTTCTCGAGTAAATCAAATAAACTGTTGTGTTTAAAGGAGCAGGGAGACCTGCATTAGAAAAAGTAAGTCACCATATAAGGGGATGGTGACATGGCGGGAAGATGGTAGGACTTCCGGGAAGGTGGGGGAGAACAAAATCAACGTCAATAGAAGTGAAGAGTGTTGGAAAACTGAAGACGTGCTAAGCACATGTGCAGATAGGGAATGTTACAGGGTCAACTCGCTCAACTCCATCCTTCTAGAGTGACCCCAGGAAAGCATGGCAAGGAAATCATTTCAGCTCTGTACTTTTACCCTTGGTTTAGGCTCAGTGGCCCTGTTCCTTCACAAGCAGTTTTAGAGAAAGTATGTGAAAACATTAGAACCAAAGTCCTTCTTGGGAATCCCAAGCTTTCTATTTTGCCCCCAGCCTCTGCCCTTTACTCTTCTGTATCAAGTCATGACAAGCCAAATGGCAAGTTTTTAGTAAGCATGTGGATTTCCCACTGTTAGCGATCATTTGTGTCCACATTTTCCAAAGGAGATCTGATGTAAAGGATTATACCGTATTAACTTAATGCCTTTTAATTTTTTTTTAAATGAGGGTTAACATCAAAAAAGATAAAATTGACTATTTGTACTATCTTTTCTAGGCTAGGTTCTGAAGCAAGGGATTGTAATGGTCCCAGAAAACAATACAGAATATGTGAGAATCCACCTTGTCCTGCAGGTTTGCCTGGATTCAGAGACTGGCAATGTCAGGCCTATAGTGTTAGAACTTCCTACCCAAAGCATGGTCTTCAGTGGCAAGCTGTCATGGATAAAGGTATGAGTAACCAGACCACCACCGTCTTAGTTAAGTAGACTTCTGGACTTACGAGGGGCTTTACAGTAGCAGCCATTGTTATTTTACACATCATACAGATTATATTCTAAGTATTTCATAGCTCTCTTTTTCTGACCTTTAATGACCTATAACAATCACAAGCACTGACTACAAGTAGTGTTTCTAACATGGTGAATATTATTGCATACTAATTAGATTAACTTCAGTGTTAAAAAAAGTGACAATAGGAATTGCTCTTAAGGAGGAAGAGAAACTGGATCTTCTACATTGCTGATAGGAATGTGCATCGTGCAGCCACTCTGAAAAATAGCTTGGTGGTTTCTTAACTAACTAGGTATACAGTTATCATACAATTTAGAAAACACAATCCTGGACATTTTCCCCAGGGGAAATGAACATTTACACCCATAAAGATCTCCCATACACAAATGTTTGTAGTGGCTTTCTTTTCAGTAGCCAAAAACTGGAAACAACCAAAAACGTCCCAAGTACCTGAATCATCAAACACACTGAGGTACATGCACACCATAGGATATTGTGCAGCAATAAGAGTAACAAACTAGTGATATCTGTAGCAACTTGGTGGATTTCAGAGCATTATGCTAAGTGAAAAGAACCAATCTCAAAACATCACATATTCTGTGATTCCATCTATGTAACATTCTTGAAATGACAAAACTGTCGAGATAGAAAACAGATTAAAGGCTGCCAGGAGTTAGGGATGGAGGCAGGGAGAGGGATGGGTGTTATTACAAAGGGGTAACATAAGGTAGAAGTTTGTGCGGATAAAATACGTATATTGATTGTGGTGGTGGTTGTAAAATCTAAACGTGATCACAGAAGTATACATATACATGTACCAATACAGTTTCCTGGGTTTGCTATTGTACTATAGTTATGAAAGTGTAACCATTGGGGTAAACTGGCGGGAAGGTATGTGAGACTTCTCTGTACTATTTTTGCAACTTCCTTTAAACTTAGTACTTAAGAAGACATTTCTGGGGCACCTAGGTGCCTCAGTAGTTTGAGCCTCCTCCTCTTAATTTCAGCTCAGGTCCTGATCCCAGGGTCATCATACTGAGCCCTGCATTGGGCTCTGTGCTGAGCATGGAGCCTGCTTGGGATTCTTTATCTCTCCCTCTGCCCCTGAACCCCACTCACGCACTCTCCTTCTCTTAAAAAAAAAAAAAATAAATAGGGACACCTGGATGGTTCAGTCAGTTAGGCAATTAACTTCAGGTCAGGTCACGATGTCGCAGTTCATAGGTTAGAGCCCCACGTTGGGCTCTGTGCTGACCACTCAGAGCCTGGAGCCTGCCTCAAATTCTGTGTCACCCTCTCTCTCTGTTCCTCTACTCTCTCTCTCTCTCTCTCTCTCTCTCTCAAAAATAAACATTAAAAAAATTTTTTAATAAAAAATTTTTAAAAATTAAAATAAATAAAATATTTTTTTAAAAAGAAGTGATAGTCCTTGCCCATGGTCAGGAGCTCTGGTCTTGAGCTGCAGTTGCCAAATGTGGTTGTGAATTCTCTGACGTAACCGACCATCACGCCCATAGTCTCTCTTGTCCTTATTTCTCCCCCTAGTCAGTTTGGACTGTGCTTTTCCATCATTTCAGTAGACCTCCTATAAACAGCCTGAATTCCATTGTTTATCAATTTCAGTGCACCCATCTGACAAAACCCTTCTCTCAGTGTAAGCTTCCGAGCAGTCAGGTACTAATGGAAACAGCAAGACAACATAACAGATTACTCCACTGCACAGACAGTAATGTTATGTGTTTGATAGCAAGAGGATGAAGAGCTAACATGCTCCCTTCTCTTACCTCATGTTTCATCTAGAACCTTGTTCCCTGTCATTCTGAACTCCAGATACTGGTCTTGTTTTACTGCCTCACACATGTCATGCTCGCTTCCTCGTGACGGCCACCAATAATACTGTTTCCTCAGCTGAGAGGCAATTATAACACAATCTTCTGTTCACACTGCCCTCTTAATAAATGGTAATTGCCTCCTTCTGTATGCTTAGACAAAATATTGGAGTCATCATTTTTTTTTTACTGTACGTTCAAAATATCAGTGAGGTCACACTAGCCTTATTTTTTTTTTAATTCTAGTGTAGTTAACATACAGCGTTATATTAGTTTCATGTGTATCATATAGTGACTCAGCATTTCCCTGTATTACTCAGTGTTCATCAAGTTAATGTACTCTTAATCCCCTTCACCTATTTTATCCATGTTCCCACCACCTCCCCTCCAGTAACCATCAGTTCTCTGTAGATAAGAGTCTGTTTTTTGGTTTGTCACTCTTTTTCTTTGTTCATTTGTTTTCCTTCTTAAATTACACATTTGAGTGAAATTATATAGTATTTGGCTTTGTGTGACTAATTTCACTTAGCATATACTCTCTAGATCCATCCATGCTGTTGCAAATGGCAAGATTTCATTTTTTTAACAGATATGAGCCTTAATTTAAGATACATCCAGAGTCTCATCATTTCCAAACATCCCCAGAACTCCTACCCTAGCAAATCCACTGTCTCTCTCCCCGAGATTGCAATAGCCTTCTAACTGGTCTTTGTGCCTGTGTTCTCCTTCCATCCGAATAGCCAGAGTGATACATCTAAATTGTCAGTCATGTCCTGTTATTCTTCCATTAAAAACCCTCCAGTACCGTCCCAATTCACTGAAAGCCCACATTCGTTCCTTCAGGGGGCCTAGAAAGCATCCCTGCTACCTGGCTTTCTCTGACCCTCTGACCTCATCCCCTCTGTTTCCCATCACCCTTCCACCCATACTGGCTCAGTTGCTCTTCCTAGAATAAGTCCTAGTGTCTTGCAAGCCCCTGCTTCCCCTGCTGTAACACTGTGTCCAGATATCTGTATACTTCATTTTCTCACCTCCTTTAGGTCTTTTGTTAAATAATAACTCAATCCCTTCCCTTTCCTTGCTTTATTCTTTTTTGACAGAACTCACCACCATCTGCCATAATACCTTTCTATTTTGTTTATTTAAAAAATTTCTTTTTGGTTTATTTATTTTTTGAGAGAGAAAGAGAGTGAGCAGAAGAGGGGCAGAGAGGGAGAGAGAGAGAGGGAGAGAGAGAGAATCTCAGGAAGTCTCTACAGTGTCTGCACCGACCCTGATGTGGGGCTCAAACTCATGAACCATGAGATCATGCCCTGAGCTGAAATCAAGAGTCAGACACTTAACCAACTGAGCCACCCAGGCCTCCCTACATTTTGTTTATTATATGTGCCCCATAATTGTTGGAAGAACAGGGTTTATCCTATTTTTGCTTTGCTATGTGTTTAGAATTGTAAACAGTACCTGAACAGAGGAGGCACTTAATAAGTTAGGTGAATGAATGATGTGTCTTACAGGAATTTTCTAGTGTTCTCCTCGGGGTAATAATACTTTATGCACTTTATCTGTATGCTAAAGAAACACAGATGTTTATCTCCCACCCAGATCTCTCTGTCCTGAGCCCCTTAAGTTGCTTATCCATCCATTGCATGGACATTTCCATTCAACATCTCATTATTTCTAACTCACCATACCCCTTTCCTTTCTCTCTCAGTCCTACTGTCTGCTTCTCTCCGTGCTCTGTCACATGGAATGGCATCACAATCAGTCTCATTCCCAAGCTAAGCCAGAACCATTCTTCCTCTGTCTCCATCCCCGTAATCAAGTAGCAGACCCTGTTTGTCCAAAGCTTTCTCCTGCCGGCATGTTTGTGTTTGCACTAGATTCTCCAACAGCTTCCTCCCCTCTCTTGACAATCTTCTACAGCCCATGCTCCACATTTCAGGCAGACTGGCCTTTGAAAGGCTGGATCTGTCAACCACTGTGCCACGTGATACCCTTCTGTGAGCCCCACTGCTGCTCTGGACCAATCTCAGACGTTACTGCCTGGTCGCTAAGGCCCTTTGCCTGGCCCTTCCCTCTAGCTTCTCGTGCCTGGGGTTCACCATCCCCTTCTGTGTTCTCCAGCACAGCCAGGAGACTTCCATTCCATCCCTCACACAAAGCATGCTCTCTTGTATCTGGGCCTATATACAGGCTAGTTTCTCAGCCTAATAGTTTTCCTTTCTCTGGCTTAGGTCTCTCTCTGTCTCCCCATTTATTTCCCTAAAAACTGGCTCTTGATATTTTGGACTCAGTTCATGTCAAGTCCTCTAGGAAAAAAGAATCCCCCTGATCCTCCAAATTGGCTATGTACTCCTCACAAGCACCTTATTGTAGCAGATTTTAATGTGTCTATACTCTCTCTATTGTCTGTGCTGAGTGGACAAAGTGGCAAATATTAAGCTTCCGATGAGTATTTATTGTACCATACCTTTTCATTATAGAAACAGTATGACTATTCAAATAATGAAAATCATCGTCTGATCATTTGAGGGTTAATCCTATCACTGCTTCTAACTGGCTGTGCAATTTGATAATATTAAATTCATTTGAAACCTGTTCATTCATAGGTGAAATAAGACAGAGGAAACAGGTTTTCTTCAGAGTAAAAAAAAAAAAAAAAAAAAAACACCCAGGATTGGATGGGGACCTATTTAAAATGTTAAAGCCATTGAAAATCACAATTTTAAAAGCCCCTGCCTCTTATAAAGTGATGTCTATCATCAGAATAATCCATAATAAATATTTATATAATTAGCAGATTAGCATATTTTATAATTTTGCAACACATATCAAACATCTCAGTCCATAGGATAAAGAAAATATACAACAGTCGTCTTCATGTGTTATATAAGCACTGTGGAAGAAATTGAAATATATAATTCTTTTAAAAAAGCCCTAGTCTTAATAACATATGACACCTTAAAATGCAAGGGGCTGTTTCTGTTATTCTTATGTAATACATGAATCTGTGGGCTAGGAAAATTAAATACAGGGTATCAATGCCGTAGTGAACAGTTATTTTTAGAGAAAAAAAGGTGCATGGCTTTAGCATTCAGGTATTTTACATACACTGTGCTGAAATTTGGCCAAAATCCATGTTTAATGCGTATCTTGGAAAGGGTTGGTCTCTTAAATCAGGACAAAGCCTGCCTGCCAAGGAAGTCCTGGCTTGTTACATGGATTGCTATAATGTCACAATCTCAAGGGTGTCCTCCAGGAAGGAAGATTGGTATCAAATGTTTATGTCATCTGTAAAGCACAGTGAATTGACAATATGCTGTAAAGGGAGAAATAGAACGATTTTTATCTGAATTCTTATTTGGAATGTGAATGGAATTTTCTAGACTAACTCCTTTCCACATTATTCATATATCTGGTTTGCTCCTGTCTTCAATGAAAACTCCAGAAAGAGAATTTTATATGTGTGTGTGTATATATATATATACCACTTCTAAAGTGTTGCAAGTATAGCAGCTGTTTTTAAGTCCAAAGATATGACATAGTAAGCAGTCATTGAATAAACATAACCTACTTTGAGGTGTGAGAGCATACTGAAATGCTTTATTGCGGCTTATAATGGCATCTTAAAGGAAAATTTCAAAACCATGCACATTGAAGGCCATGTTCCAACTCCCCAGAATTGTTCAGAGCAGTATTCAGAAGCCACATGTGAAAACTGTTTGAAATGTTCAATTCTGAAGGCTCATTTAACTGTCTGTCTTCTCTTTGCAAAGTGATACCCTGTTCCATGCCTCTGGCTGTTATTTGGTATTTATAGAATCCCATCAGCATACGTGGAACTTTACTGAAGACATAAGTGAAGATCAGTGTCAAAGACTGTAAACTATTTTCCACTCTATTTATATGAGCTTAATAAACAGCAAAGAGCCTGACTGGTATCAAGCCAAGAGAGTAGTAATGTAGCATGGAAATTGCTCTGAAGTTTCAGATTTGGATAATTCTACTACTGGTGTTACCAAATACTACAGTTCTTCTGTAGGATGCTTAGAAATAGAAACAGCACTCTAAAAATATTTTGCCAGTCTTGACTGAGCCTGATAGGCATGCATTTAAACTCTCACCATCCTACCTTCTTGCTCTGAAGCTCTGAAGAAGAAGACTGCCAGCTATTCAAACACTCTTCACCTAGAACAGGGTTCCTTGACCTAGATATCTTAAACACTGCCCTGCTTTCTGAGTAAGCAATAAAGGGAGTTGAGTCCTAGCTAGCACATGTGCATTCCAGGGAATGTTCTCATGGGATTGGGTTGCATTTCTAAACATCCTTGTAATGGAAAGTCTTAGGAGAATTGCTCATCTTAGAAATTCTTCCTTCTCCATTTAGTAATTTTGCAATTAGAAAATGTCAAATGCATAGGATTGAAAATTAGTGTATTGGAATTTAGAAGGGACACATCAAGAAGTAAATCTGAAATAAGCAGAATTCTGATATGTACTTAAGATAAAAGGGAGTTCATTCCAAAGGATATGAGCAAAAAATGGCGGTGTGTACAATATCTGGGGACAAGAATAATTGGTTTGTACATGATAGAGGCTTGGTGGCAGAAAATAATAAGTGATACGTGTTGAAAATAATTTGAAGACATATTCTTAAGGAGATAAATATTCATTGCATATCTATTTTTTCATAGGCATCCTCTCATTTACTACTCATAATAACCACTGTAGAATTGCATTACTCAGTTCACATTAAATTATACTTTTTACTCAACAACGATTCTGAAAATTAAAGCTTGAGATAAAAATATTTATGGAGTAACTTGTGCTCATTTTTTTGTCCACTCTGTGTGTAGAAAAACCATGTGCCTTGTTTTGCTCTCCTTTTGGGAAAGAACAGCCTATCCTTCTGTCAGAAAAAGTAATGGATGGAACTTCTTGTGGATATCAGGGATTGGATGTCTGTGCAAATGGCAGGTGTCAGGTAAGACATTTCAGAAGGGGGGCTTGCCTGAGTCCAGCTCCAGCAGGTCCAGGGTTCCCTGAAGGATGGATGGTGTCGGTGAAAGGGGGAGAGATGAGAGAGCCACGAGATTCTTTCTGATCACCAGGCAGGCATCTCTGCACTGACTGAGACTCAGCTTTATTTATCATTAAGTGTATGGGGCACAGCACAGAAGTGGCATTTGCCTTAGACAATGATTTCTGATGACAAATATCTTTGGTATGTAAAACTTTCCCAGAACATAGATTTGTAGAAGACTCATGTGTAATCTTTATCAATAGTGATTGATGTAGGTGATTTAGATGCTTATCATATGGGGAAGAAAGGTATCCTTAGCATTTAAATACAACACAATGTTTTTAGCATAGCAAAGGCAAAAGTTTGTTCTTTGTGAACAGGGGTCAATAGCCTGTTTGCTTAAGGAGAAGTGTAAGAAAAACAGGATTCTCAGGAAATGCACTGTTTGCTCCAATAATCACAAAAGAAGTTCCTACAATAAGTTCCTTCACAAGGCGCAATCAGCATTTCAGGGCCAGAATAAGGGGACAAGTCACTCCCAATACCAATCACCAAGGTGCCTTGGCGGGTCGGTGCTCAGGCAAAAATAATGGAGTGGGGGTGGATGTCAGTCATCATCTGACGGCGGGAGGCCGTGCGAACCCGCCTTAACCTCACAAGGAGTATTCTCAACTTAGTGAGTTCAGAAATGGCCCCCAACAGGGGTTGTATGTGCCGAGGGGCGCTATGAGGGCGTTTGAGTAGCTGCACAGTACACTGGAAAGCTCTGTGCCCAGACTCAAATGCTGTAGGTTTAGTCCTCACTCAACTGTCATCCGGAGCAAGTGTGATCTGCTTTGAACCCCCATTTCTTCAGTAATCAAGGATTTGGACTAGATCATCTATGAAATCCATGACTAGTAGAAAGAACCTGAGATTTTTATTCTGTCGTGTATATGTTATACATCTAAAATGGCATTTTCTGTCAAAATATTCCAGACCCAAAATTCAAGCACTGCACATCTCCACATCTTGTGTCCAAGGCTGAGCCATGTGGCAAAAACCTATAAAATCAGTCCTATTACTCACTTAATATTGAAGTATTTTCAGCATACTGGAACCAACCGATTTTTAAATATGTATTCAATTTTCTTATAATGCTTAAACGTCTCATTTGCTTTTATCTTTCTTTTTAAAAACCATCTCCACTGGGGTGCCTGCGTGGCTCATTCGGTTGAGCGTCCGACTTGGGCTTAGGTCATGTTCTCATGACTTGTGGGTTTGAGCTCAGCGTAGGGCTCTGTGCTGACAGCTCAGAGCCTGGAGCCTGCTTGGGATCCTGTGTCTCCGTCTCTCTGTGTTCCTCCCCCATTCGCACTCTGTCTCTCTTTCTCTCAAAAATAAAGATTTTAAAAAATCTCCATTTACTAAATTCACTTATGCACTCTTCTTCACTTGTCTTTAAAAAAGTACAAATTCTGTTACAGTGAGTGGGGACAGCAGAGTGGGAGAGATCAAAGGCTAGAGTTAGAAGTTGCTACTTAGAATTTTACCACTATCTCAGATTGGCTTCCCCTGGGATATTAATGGGAAGAAAGGTTAATGCCAAGTGTCTGCATGATCCCCATCCATGCTGGGAGGGGAAGGAGTCAGGGTCGAGCATGGGGAGAAAGTGGGCTATGGGACAGTCACAACAGGCTACCCTGTGAGCAGCATTGAAGCTGGATGGCTCTTCAGAGTTGTCCTCATTTTGGGTGAGAAAACCAGGCCTTTATACCCTTCGCATCTACCCATGTCTGGATGCGAGGTGCCCCAGGAGGGAGATGTGACCTTAGGAAGGGCAGTTTTCTTCAGTCTAGGCAATTTCTGATGAGAGCCACCAGCTAATAAATAAACCTGATGGGCATGGAAAGGAACTAAATCTCTTAGGAAAGAAGCATCTGAGTGGAGCAGCACTGAAGCCATGACAGCCACTAAGAAATGCTATGCTTGTGAAAATCACTTAGAATATGTTATGCACCTGTTAACCAGCCTGTGAAATGAAGTTGTTAAACCAGTGGTCATTGACTTTTTGTGTACAATACACTCCTTTGAGAATGTGATGAAAGATTTCCTTTTTCCCCAGAAAAATGCACGCCTGTGCATGCGCACACACATGCACATATGCCAAAATTTGAAAACAAGGTATGGGTGGATCAACCTGTGTTCCAGTAGAGACCTACGGAACTCTGGGTAAAAACCTGGAAACAACATGGAACGTAAATGCTTTACCAGCTCTAAGATTTCATGTTTTGCCAGCATTCTGTGGAGTTTAAAGCACAGAATCATGTAATACCATTGGCATAAGAGAGAGTCTTAAAATTACATATCAATTTCCTTTATTCTTTAACAGCTTGTGTCAGTAACCTGAAATGTAAATTTTCAGTTGCCTATAAAAAAATCCTTGCAGGCATTTACTTTTACATGTTTTGTTTTCAGACCTGTATGTCATGTAGTTAAAGCTTTTAACTTTATTTCTTTGCTATATGTAAGTCTGTCAGATTAGTGTATGTCTTCAGTGAATTTATTTTTCAAAAAAATGTATTTTCCTAACTGTATATGCCAAATACATAACCTAAATTGCTCTTGTTTTCACTTAACAGTATTGTGTAAGCTAGATATTTTATAGTGTCCCTAGCTAGGCATCAAAATTAAAACAACAGCAACAAAAAAAGTCCGCGTAAGTGCCACATGAATCTGATGGTTGCAATTAAGTTCCACGAAATGGATTTTGACTTCTGACAGAATTGGAATACTTCAAGATTCTGGCTTTTAACTAAAATGCTACATTCAGTCTTTCCGTATAATTAAAAGCATGCTACTTTTTTCTTTCTGACAACCTCCTATTTTTCAGGTTTCGCAACACCAAATACATAGCGCTGAAACTGAATGTAGAATTGTAAACTTGGAGAGGGACGAAGAAGGGCAGTTGAAAATAGATAGCTTTTGGGGCGCCTGAGTGGCTCAGTTGGTTATGCATCTGACTATCTTACTGTTGGTTTTGGCTCAGGTCATGATCTCATGGTTCATGAGTTCGAGTTCCACATCAGGGTTTATGCTGACAGTGCAGAGCCTGCTTAGGATTCTCTCCCCCCCCCTCCCGCCCCTCCACTGCTCTCTCTCTCTCTCTCTCTCTCAAAATAAATAAAGTTTAAAAAAATTAAAAAAAGAAAACAACTTTCTCCTCATGACTCATTTTGTCTCTGTCATATTTCTGCCCTGGAAAAGGATAGAAAAGCTCTCTTCTGTATTATCATGTTATCTGCCCATCTCCAGGATGCCAGTGGTATTTCAGGTGGCCACCACCAATTAAATTACATTACCTTCTCAAAGTCATTCATCCTCAGTTTTTGGAGATATATAAGCATGTTGTGATAAGTGTGGGTACTTGAGACTATAAATTACAAAATAAAAAATCTTTGATTCTTATTTTTAAAATACATGATTGTTGAGCTATGACATTATGTCTATCCCTGGCTTTTATTTTACGTTTACAGACTTATAGTATCCCAGTTACAAGGGTCGGAAAAAAAGTAATAAACTAGTAGGTACTAATTTATTCAGTCATTTAACTACTATTTATTGGATTTATTGTATTTGCCAAGAAACAAGCTAGGGATAGAGCATTAGAGTTGTTTTTATCATTTCAAAACCACTCTACACTCTACTGTAAATTTGTCCACATTTGTATGTAAATGAGGGATTGTTTTCCCCCTCACACCAGGACTTTCAGGTCTTTTCATGGTTCCTGCTTAGTGAGCTCTTCCCCTACCTTTGTTGTATTTTGAGAATTTCCTGTGGTGGTCACCTCTTTTATCCACAGACATTCTCTTTATTTCTCCTTGAATAAGCTTTGATTTGCAGATCAAGCTTTTCCACTAATGCATTGCTTTGTCTACCCCTTGACACTGATATATCCCCCTGGATCAAAGGAAAGGATGCTATGTTATGCAGGTTTAATGTGATTTTTTGCTTTCCCAGGATATTCATCACACAGCTGCATTTTATAATCCGCTTGCACCCTTAACACTAACCACAGAAAAATATCCCTGGTTTTTTTTCCTGTTTCATAGAAAATTTTTAAAATTCCTCTAAAATAATTGTAAATTGTTATAAATGGATGTATCATCAATCTCTCTTGCAACTCCTTCTTGGTTCAGGGTAATTGTGTAATCCTACCATTTATTTCTGACATTATTGACATATTAAATTCTGCCCTCTGAGTATGTACAACTTTGCATTCTTATATATAATCATATTTTCTGAACATCAGTGGGAGAGCAATTATTCACTAAAAGGAGTGGGTGATTTTATCCCAGAAGATTCATATTAACAGAATTCCTCTGGAAGCAAATTAAAATGAATGTCCCCACTGTTCATATTTTCTTATAGCAGCCATGCTAGATGTCAAAGAACATGAGAAAAGAAGTTTATTCATGAACTATAGTGAAAATGAACATTTATGTTTGATTTTCACAAAGTTAATCTTTAATAATTGAGCACTTGCTTTGCAACCACTTTAAGTGAAGGCTTCCATATATGAGTGTATCTGTTCTATGTTAACTAGAGTGAAGTAGATTAATCATGTTATACTTAATAGAAATGTGATTTCCTTGGGGATTTATATAAATTGCATTTGCTTCAATAATGTTTTTTTTTCTAAATTGCTTTAAGATACCATTTAATTCTTACTATGAGAAAAATATTCTCATCGCTATCCTGCTATTTGGTCACTTTACCAATGACATCATTCGACATGAGCTTGCTCTGTTAGTTTGCACCAGAAAATATGACATTTTACTCATTGGTCAGTTAAATGTGTCTAGTGTGTAGATAGTAGGTTCATTCTAAATTAGTGGTTAAAAAAGCAAAAGCAGAAAAAACCTCACTTTATAATGTACTGTCAATCTCTTGTTACAGAAAGTTGGCTGTGATGGTGTTTTAGGGTCCCTTGCAAGGGAAGATCATTGTGGTGTATGCAATGGCAATGGAAAATCATGCAAAATTATTAAAGGAGATTTTAATCACACCAGAGGAGCAGGTAATTATTTTTTACCTAAAATAATAAATCTAAACAGTCTTTGGGGAAAAGCTTACATTGAAGTTGACTTAGAAATCACAGTTCTGACTCCATCATTAAAAACTTTTGTAATGGATATTGAGTAAATTTTCATGATGACATATAATACCTATGACATGAGCCAGAGACTCTAACAAGCCCATGTCCCAATAATGTAAATATGAAGTCATCTGTTATGCATTTAATATATTGGAGCAGAAAGACAATAATCTGATTTGCATTGGCTAATGCTATCAGGTTTCTGCAGATCTTATTCTCCAATGCAAAGCCTGATGCCTAACAGAGAATAATGATTTCTAACAGTGTGGAACAGCTATTGAGAATATTAGTCTTCAGGTTTTCAGCTTTCAGTTTGGTTTTTTAAAATGTTTTTATTCAATTTGAAGAAGAAAATGTTGGAAACAAGAGTCTGTAGCAGTGCGGCATAGTGGAAATGGTAGCAGGAAGTGTCAGAAGATGTTCCAGATATATTAATAGTGGGAAGTCATCCTTTCTTCTCTTGTTTCGTCATCTCTACATACAAGTGCTTGGGGGATGGGAGAATGAAATGGCCATGAATGGTCTATGTAGTGTCAGTTTTAAAGTGATCCATCACAAAAAGTGATACTCTCTGTACTGAAATATAAGAACACACAGATTTGCTTTATATAGAGAAAACACCTTACACTCAGGTCCTCAAGCATACTGGAGGGAAGCAGGCATTTACAATTGTGTCTTACCTGGATGTCTATCTTTTAAACTCCCTTATATTTATGATTTTATTTTCATCATTATTAGCATGCTTATACTGCATTCTCAGCTTCTTCCTATTTTAAATTATTTTCTTGTTCAAATATCAAAAACCCTGAGACTAAAGTATGTATTAGTTTAAATACAAAGAACAACTGTGTTTGAATAATCAAGAAAATGGAGTTCCTTCTAGATAAAAGAGTCCTTCAGAAAACAAAATTAGACACAGCCCTCTAAAGTTGAATATAACCTTTTGCTAGGCCCCAGCAGAATAAAAGATAAGTGAGTTTGGAGATCTTGAAGCCTAAAAATAACTGAGACCCAGGGTAAAGTGGAGATCAAAATCCTCAACCTCCAAAGCTGTGAAAAATGTGACAGGCCCTACAAGTCAAAATCTGCCAGACCTCATTTAAAAAAGTCATACTTAACCGTAATAGCCTTGCAGACTTTCATCTAAAAAGTACAATTATAATAACCTTTTCAGGATGATTGTAGTAGAGGAGGGTTTACAGTATAGAAGTTCAAATGAAGCCTGAAAGACCAAAGAGATTTAAAGATATGAGAATTTTTGAAGACTATTCTTGCACGGTTATTTACTATGCATGGAAACAGTTCACTGAATTACTGATAGACATTCAGCGCTGATATCTTTATTTAGTTGTAATAACACTTTATTTTTCCACTGAGCGTAGAAAGCAGAAATACAAGTTTAAAAATTGCTTTCCTCTCTGACTACAGTTATGTGGGTGCATTTCCCCCCAGATTCTTACTGCAAACCTTCTTTGTTTTTATTGCACTTTGATTTCTACTTTTGTTCATTTGTTCATTTGCTCTTGGTAGCTCATGTTCATGGAATCTATTATTAGGAAAATGTCTGAGATGCCGAAGATACCGAGGATATCAGAGACGAATAACGTTGCTTTCTTCCTTCTGACTCTACGCTAGCTTCACGTGGATGGCTCTCAGGGAAGACGCTAGAATTGTTAGTTCGGATCAGGAGGTCCTGCCTGATGTTGTACTTACCTGTCTCTCTGGCATCATCGAAGACCATCATCCCTTTCCTTACCACATTTCTTACAGATGTTCAACTGACCATGCTCCCTTCAGCACCTTGCATTTAAAAATATGGGTCTGTCAGCTGTCTCTTAGCTTTGCTGGTTAATTTCTAGACATCACTTAGATCTCAGTTCAGATGTCACTACTTCATTGAGACCTGAAAACCTCTACCCCCATCACTAACAACTAGGTTAGTGGCACCATATTTGTATCCCTAGGGTGAGGTTCTAATCACGTTTGTAAGTTTACATTGATTGATCTTTCTTTCCCTGCTAGTCTTTAAGATCAGTGAGGAAAGAGCTCATGATTCTGTTTGTTTAACAACACCATAGTCCCAATGACCAGAACAGTGTGTGATCTATTAATATTTGTCGATGTAATTAATAATGAAACATTATATTTTAGGAAGTTTAAGAAAAATTCTGTATTAAGTCCTTAATTATATCGTGGGCTTCATCTCCTTGTGATTTAGGGAATGTTTTGTTCATTTCTCTTGAGACAATTTTATCCTTATAGTTTATGGACTTCCTAGAATTTCTTGAAGGAATTGTAGCCTTATTTGGTCCAGTTGGCCATGGACACTGTATATACTGTATGAGTAACACATGTGCAGACACATGTGGGTGTTATCAGTCCCTGTGCTCTATTTAGAGTTTGCTAAATCATTTTTCTTGGAGCTAGAAAATAAACTTGAGGAGGGTTTTTTTTTCCTTAGTGCATTTATCATGTCTCATTGTAACTTGCCTAGATGTGGGATAATTTGTAAAGGAAATTTTAAAGATAAATTGTGTATTTGGCCAATTATGGAACTAGATAGTTATCAATATACACAAGAAAATGGGCATAAAATGTGTTATTCTTAGCATAAGAGATGATGATACTGATCCTCTATAAGGAACACATCCTCTTAGACTTTTTGTTTGTATGTTTGGCACATCAGTGGGAGAGTCATAGTGTTATGGATTCTATTGCATGAAATAATAGCACCGGGTCATAGCTCAAAGTCCAGAGTGGAATCAGACAGATCTGAGGTCACAGCCTCAGTCAGCTAATTACTGACAAAGTAGTCTTGAAAATAGTAACTTTTCCTTTTCCATTTATTTTCTCATCTATCAAATAAGAAATGTAGTATCTACCTTGGATGTTACCATTATGATTAAATGAATAATTTATGTAAATTGCCTATAATAGTGACTAGCACATAGCCAGTCAAAATGTAGCATTTATCATTATTACTAACATGAAAATAATGATTGCTGTTGGCATTTTAATAGGTCTGTTTAAGAATGGGATCTCTGGTTATTAAATAGGATGTTCCTATGTACAAAGCCAGCTCTCCAACATGAGGATCAAAATTTACAACTTTGACATCATAGACTTTATTCCAACTACTAAACTCAGCAATAGCCACTCTCATATTCACTGCTTTAAAAAATATACATTCTGGGGCACCTGCGTGGCTCAGTTGGTCAAGCAACCAACTCTTGATTTCGGCTCAGATCGTGAGCTCATGGTTCATGGTATCAAGACCGGCATCAGGCTCTGCCCTCATAGCACAGAGCCTGCTTAGAATTCTCTCTCTCCCTGTCTCCCTCTGAGAGGCCCCTCCCCTGCTCATGCTGTCTCTTTCTCTCTCAAAATAAATAAATAAACCTTTAAGAAATAAAATAATAAAATAAAAAATAAATTTAAAAATGCACATTCTCAGTCATGTTAAATGACTTACTTACTGAAAAATATCTAGGCCCCCATTCATTGGCTATCTCTCTTCAAGTCATTTTGCTTAATATTTCTCTTTCTCCCTTTTTTCTTTAAACTCAGTTTAATTTACCTGTCCTTTAAGCCATTCCAGTTGAGTTATAGACAGTTGCTCTAGATAGAATGATAAACTTAGACATAACTACTGTCCTGATGTACAACAAACCTCTGAGTTTACTGCTAAACTCAAATAAGAATTTACAGTAACTCCCTCTGCTTCTCTCTCTCTCTCTTTCTATCGCCGTCCTTTCTTAACATTCAGAAATTTAACATCTTCTCCAAATACTTTATTAAATTACTTTGCTCACTGATTAATAGTCACCTCTTTGATCGTGACATCTTTAGTCACAAGGCTCTCCTTAGTCATCTTTCTCTTCGATGTTTCTACAGCTTCTGACACAGTTGACCAACAGCTCCTCTTAAGAGAATCCAGTCCATGGGATTCCACTGTGCCAGTCTCCTTCTTCTCGTGATTATTCATTCCTTCTCTGGATTCTTTTTTTATTTTCAAGCTCTCTTTTTACAACTATGAGGGTCCTAGGTTGAGTCCTTCATTTCTGTTCTCCCTCAGTTTTCTCCAGTTACTTCTATGACTGATCTTACCACCTCACAAAAGTACGCCACTAGCCTGATCTTTCTCTGGAGTTCAGATGTTCCAGAGTTCTTAGTTGCTATTTTACTAGGGTGTTATACTGTTTTGTTAAATATAATTTGTGAAGTCGAACTTATCAGAACTATCAAAGCTTGACTTCCATTTTCTGATAAACTATGGCCGCATCCTGACGTAAGTAATAAGAAAGTTTGTGTTCAATGTTTATTTCCCCACTTTCTGTTGGTTTTCAGTTCAGAATTTTTTTTTCCTTCACAGGGACTTCTGGATTTTCCTCCTTAGTGCTCCTGGAGTTTTACGTTAGCCTCCCAATACTGTTCTCCACAGCTCTATCACTAGGTATCCTGCATACTGCTCTCAGATAAAGCTTCTCCAAACCAGTATCTGATTACCAAGTTCCTTGCTATAGAATACGCACTAACTTCAGATGGATCCATTCAGTGTCTTGGGCATGCATTAAAACTCTCTTTAACAGAGACATATTCTAACATCTCTTTCTGACAGAATTATTTTATGTATATGCTACTAAAAATATTACTTACTCTCTTACTTTTCCTTTCATGCAGCAAACTCATACTTTTTTATATACATATCCAAATCCTGTCCATTCTTCAATGACAGTTCCTCTGTTTACTTCTTTGTGAAGCATTCCTTGACTCTGTGAAATGTTCTCTTCTCTGAATCGGAGTGATTCTAGTTGATATCAGTGCTTCTCAAACATGAGTAATGTATATGACAATTTAAAAGGAAAACAAAAAAAAATCCCACTTCTGTGAGTTAAAAGTAGCAGCGAACCTTTTGAGTGGTGATGTAGTCAGGGAAGGAGGAAAGTTGAAATAGTGGTTTATATTTTTAATTAGGGAATTAACCATATGATCTTGCATATGATGTGTTTTACATAATTTTTGAAGTTTTATTTAACTCATATTTGTATAAGGTATTTTTGCCTTGTCTTTCCAGTTTTATTATGAGCTCATTGAGTGCACAGATCTTCTTACCATACTTCTGTGTATAAATTGGCAGAAAACATTTGTTTCTACTTTCATCACTGTCTATATTGTTCATGTATCAAAATGATAGTGCTTGTATAATTTGGTTTGCTATAAATGGTTAAAGTGGATAAGCAGCGTTCACTAATGGAAATTATGATTCAAAAAACACATGCCTCAAATTCCAGCCACTGACAGTGGGAGGGGTGTGTCTACCTTTGGGTTTACACCAATAATTGTAAACTGTTTCAGGAATTTGAGAAATTAATCAACAGGTGACAACTCTGGGATTAGTTATTGTGCCTTTTTACTGCTTGGAAGTTAAACTTTGATCAGATACATAGAGCTACACAAATATTCAGGAGAATATTAAATATTCTTCTATGTCATGTATATTATAATATTTAAAAATATATATAATAATATAATATAATATTAAATATATATAATATAATAATAATAATAAGTTAAAGCATAACTACTCAGCCAAAAGTAGGTGTCTGCTCTATCACTATTCTGCACCAAATGAAGTGTTGTGACTTCTGCAAACTCTCTTCTGTCTCGCTTTATCTTATTATCTTATTTCACTTCAAGTGTTACATTTTTAACCTCTGCTAAAAAAACATTTTCTAATAAACACGTAATTGGGTCTTGCTTCTAGCTGTTTAACATCTTTCAGGGTGATGCTAGATTGCTAGGTGCGACCTTACACTTTCTTGTCTCCAGCCCCAGTTTCAAACCCCTTTGTTAATCTCCTTGGGGAATGCTTGGGTCTCTCTTGTCCTGTCCTCAGCTGAGTCAGGGACCTGATCCCACCAGCTGTATTCCCTCCCCCTGCCTTTCCTTCTTCCACACACATTCTAACTTAAAGGAGTTTCATGAGCAAAATCTGAAGTTATTTACTTTGTTCCATGATCTACTGTGTTTCCAACTGACCTGTACCATTGTGGTCTCCCCACCTCCTACTTCATAAGAGATCAGTGAGGTTTTTTTTTCTTAACATAAAATGCAGTGACCTTTTTGCCCTTAATGCTGCTGTAGACTCAACATCTTTCCAAGAAACTTCTTCCCTTGCAATGATGACAGCTTTTATATGCGATTTTTTTCTTTCCATAGGTACTGAAATATCATAACAAAAACCAAAACCAAAAGAAAGAAAAGGGCAAGTCAATTAAGAAAAGAGATCTTAAAAGAATTCAAGATTTATTTCGTGTTTTATTGACTCTTACAGGTTATGTAGAAGTGCTGGTGATACCTGCTGGAGCAAGAAGAATCAAAGTTGTGGAGGAAAAGCCGGCACATAGCTATTTAGGTAACCTGACACAGAGCCGATCCAAGTACGAGCCCCACTCCCTGCCCTGAGAATTGTATAATGACAAGGACATCAATCTGTTTCTAGTTACATGTTTGAATTTCCCAGGAAGCACCTCTCATCATATTGAATAGGAATTTCTTTCCTTCTCTCCCAGGGACTTACCAGAGCGAAAGCAATCTGGTTGTCTATGTTTTTGGGAGAGTATAAATTGCTTCCACATGTTAGTCTGTGTTATTAAAAAAAACCCTCATTGGAGGAATTAGGTATGTTTTATTTCACATATATGCCGACATATATTTCATAAACATGTTTATTTCATATATGCAAATACACGTTCATATTTATTGCATAGGTAAATGCATGTGTATATGTATCTGCACACATGATTCCTTTAGAAATAGGAAGTCTTGTGGGATTCTTAAAAAGTTTTGATATAGTGGAAGGATTTAATCTTTTGATGGGAAGTGATGCTGTTTCTTGCCTCACTTTAGGTACATTCACCTTTGAAGAGAGTATTTTAAATGTCTAAGTATTACTTATGGAAAGAATTGTATCAGCTATTTTAATTAGGCCAATTAATGATTTTAAATATATGAAAGAAAATACTCAGTTGTCAAAATACATATTGCTCAGTATATCAAATTGATAAACCAATTAATAAACAATTTCATGTGAAATGGCCATCTATAGTCATGGCATCCATGGATAAAGGGATCTTATGTGATTAGGTCGGGTAAAAGAGTAAATATTCTTCATATAAGATCATATCATCTGCAGTCAGAAATAACTGTACTTCCTTTCTGATTTGAATGCCTTTTATGCTTGTGAATTTGGTTTGCTAGAGTATTGTTGAGAATTTTTGTATCTGTGTTCATAAGGGAAGTTCGTCTATAGTTTTCTTTTCTTGTAGTGTCTTTGTTTAGCTTTGGTATCAAAAATGAGTTAGGCCTCATAAGTGTGAGTTAGGAAGTCTTCCCTCCAATTCATTTTTTTGGAAAATGTGAGGATTGTTGTTGGTTCTTCTTCAAACATTGCATAGAATTTATTAGAGAAACCATGACATCCAGCGCTTTTCTTTTGGGGGATATTTTTGCTTACTGATTCAGTGTCCTTGCTAGGTATAAGTATGTGTGATTCAGTCTTGGTAAGTTTTGTGTTTCCAGGAATATCTACATTGCTTTAGGTTATCCAGTTTATTAGCATATGAATTTTTAAAATTGTTATTGAAGTATCGTTGACATACAATGTTATATTAGTTTCAGGTGCACAATATAGTGATTGGACAGTTTTATACATTGCACAGTGCTCACCGTGACAAATGGAGTTGCCTTCTATTACCATATAGTCTTATTAAGATATAATTAGCTGTATTCCCCATGCTGTAAGTTTAATCCCCGTGACTTATTTATTTTATAACTGGAAGTTTGTGCCTCTTAATCCCCTTTACCTATTTCGCCCATCGCTCCACTGCCCTCTCTGCCTAGCAGCTACCGGTTTGTTCTCTGTATTTATAAGTCTGTTTCTGTTTGTTTCTTTAAGGTTACACATAGAAGTGAAGTCACGTGGTCTTTCTCTGCCTGACTTACTAGCATAATACTCTCTAGGCTCACCCATGTTGTCAGAAAGGACAAGAGCTCATTCTTTTTTATGACTGAGTGATATTCCATTGTATATATACAGCACATCTTTCTTTCTTGGTGGACCCTGAGATTAACTTCTGTATCTTAACCATTGTAAATAATGCTGCAGGAAACATGGAGGTGCATATATCTTTTTGATTTAGTGTTTTCATTTTCCTTGGGTACATATCCGAAGGTGGGATTACTGGATTGCATGGCATTTCTATTTTTAATTTTTTGAGAAATCTCCATACTGTTTTGCACAGTGGCTGCACCAGTTTGGATTCCCACCAACAGTACGTGAGGGTTCCTTTTTCTCCACATCCTCGCCAGAGCTTGTTATTTCTTAATCTGTTTAATACGAGCCATTCTGACTGGCATGAGGATTATTAGAGTAAATTTCGTATCATCCCTTTTATGTCTCCAACTTCGGTTGTAATGTCCCCACTTTCATTTCTGACATTTCAGTTGTCTTTTTTTTTTTCTTTCTTAGTCATTGCAGCTAACGTTTTGTTGATTTTGTTGATCTTTTCAAAGAACCAATTTCTGGTTTTGTTGATTTTCTCTACTACTTTTCTATCCTCTATTTCATTTATGTCTGCTCTAATCTTTATTATTTTCTTCCTACAGATAGCTTTGGGTTTAGTGTGTTCTTTTTCTAGTTCCTTAGTTTATAAAATTAGGTTGTTAACTTTATAAGATCTTTTTTAATGTAAGTGTTTGTTGCTATAAGTTTCCACCCACAGCACTGCTTTTGCTGTGTCTTCTACATTTTACTATGTTGTATTTTCATTTCCATTTGTCTGAAGATATTTTCTAATTTCCCTTATAATTTCTTCTTTGATCCATTGGCTTTTTGAGTGTGTTGTTTCATTTCCACATTTGTGAATTTTTCAGTTTTCCCTGTTACTGATTTCTAACTTATTTCCCATTGTGGTCAGATAAGATGCTTTTTATCTATCTTTTAGGACATGCATATCTTTTCAGGGGCCATTATTTATGACCCCACAATCACTAATTTCTATCCAGGAGTTTATACCAGAACTAGTTTTCCTTGATAACTGCCTTTACAGCTCTAATACATCAGCAAGTCCTGTTGTTTACTCAGATGTGTCACTTTCTCTCCATAACCACGGTGACCCACAGTCAAGCTACTCTCTGCTGCGTTGTCGTGCATTATTTTCTTCAGAGCATCTGTTATCATCACCATCTGAATTTTCTTATCTGTTCACACACGTGCTTTTATATTGTGTATCTCCAGTGTTAATTTGGAAGGCAGGGATCATTTTGCTCATAGCTTTATCCTCAGTAACTAAAGCAGACTCTGATACACAGAAAGTAATGAAGACTTTTTTTGAGTGAGTTGTAATTAAGAAAAGATGCTTCATACTCATATAGTAATTAGTATGTGTCAGTTCATTAAATATATCTGCTAAATAAATCTTCACATGTCTATGAAGCAAGCACCACTAATTTTCTTTTTTAAATTAGAAACTAGAGGATCAGAGAGGTTAAGTTTCTTTCCCAAGATCATACATCTAAAAAACTATGATCTTAGATTTAAGTCAAAGCAGTGTGGTCATTGTATCTGGTTCCTACTGTCTCTTTTTACTTTTGTTTTTTAATTCATCATCTCGCACATTATACTTTTGATTTTAAAGTACATGTTCTATATGAACACATTTTCCCTGAATTTCTCCCCAAACTCCCTCTTTTCCCCCTTTTCTTAACTAATGAGATCAATTGTATAGCATTAACTCAGAGGAATATAAATCACGAAATGATAGGTTTCTTCTCTAGTCACTACCTCTGGGTATGCCAGATCCCATCTTCTTTCCCTTATGTGTATCTCTTAACATAAACCTCCAGCCACTTTTTGTTACGAGAAAAGCATTTAATTTAAAAATGAAATATCATGTCTTTGGGTTTTTTTTTTTAATTTTTTTAATGTTTATTTATTTTTGAGAGAGAGAGAGAGCATGAGCGGGGGAGAGGCAGGTAGAGAGGGGGAGACACAGAATCTGAAACAGGCTCCAGGCTCCGAGCTGTCAGCCCAGAGCCTGACGTGGGGCTCAAACTCACAAACCGTGAGATCATCAGCTCAGCCAAAGTCAGACACTTAACCGGCTGAATCACCCAGGCATCCCGGAATCCTACATCTTTATTAAGTATCTGGCCTAATGATTGTCAGTTTTCTTCATGCTTAAAATTAAGCATAAGTAACTAGGGTCTTTTACTTCCTAAGGAAATAGCATGAGTGCTCCTGAACAGCCTGGATACTACTCTGGAGATTAGTGTTGAAAATAAAAGTTTCCTTACTTCTTAACTGAGGAAATCACAACTATACTGATGAATTAGGAGAAGCGTGCAAGGATGAAGACAAAGTGACCAGTTGCATGATCCAGTCAAAAGACTGGGAATGGGAAGAACCCAATGGCTTCTGGAGACATTGAAGTACTTGAACTCATGAAACTTGGTGAGAATGGATGTGTGGATAGAAGGTGAAGTTCAAGGATGACTTCTAGGCTTCTGGCTTAAACAATTGGGCAAATAATAACAGTTTACTGAGATAGCACACATGGATGAGGGGCAGATTTGGGAGAAAAAATGACACAGTATTAAAATCCTCAATTTTAAGCCTAAAACCTTAGAGTTCAAACCTATTGTAGAGAATACATATAATAAACCACATTTCCTAAAGGCTTCTTTGGGCATTGGAAGGAAGTTATTGAAAATCTTTATCTGAAATAGCATCAGGAGAATGGATTATTTCCTGGCAAACTGATCTTTCTTTAACAAATTAACTTGTCTACCTAAAACTATATATTATTTCATTGGACACAGTTAATTTCCTCCCAATACAATTATTCTTTTTCATTACTTGCTGAATTGTATTCCCATATGTAATTATTATCTGTTTCTGAATATCATGGCTCAATCATTTTGTTAATAATTAATCAGGAAGTCCAAAATGGAGAGTAGTTCAGATGGACCATATGTTATATCTTTACAAAAATCATTGTAGCTTATGGTTTTTAAAAGTCTAATAAAAAAGATCATATGGCTCCATTTACCTTGCCTGCAGTTTTGCCTGCAAACCAGTATGGAAAAACTTTTCACTAAAAACATTTTAAATTGTTGAGCAAATTACGAAAGGAGGAAAAGAAGAACACTTTTTAAACTTACCTCTAAATTGGAAAGAAATTAAGGAACCCTCAGGTGCCAAAAACAAAGTGAGAACAGGAAGCCAGGTATTAGGCTGACCAAAACCCTACTTGAGCTTAATCCTGGTGACCAGGTAAGATTGTGAGCACAGGACACACTGTGAACAGAAAACAAAGCCTTAGGCTCTATAAAGTAGAGGCTCTAACAGGAGGTGCCTACATAAAGAAGAACCCCAAAGGACTAGAAGCTCAGCATGAAGGAGACAAAGAAAGGCATTTGCACCATCAAAGAACAAAAGGAAATGTGTCGGTATTAATTTTGATACTAGATGGAAGTAGAAAATCAACATCCGTGAGCGTTTATAACCCAAAGAAAATGCTCCTATGAATTCATAGCACCAATTTACCCAATTATGAAGTCCAAAACTCCAAGACATTTATTTTAATGAAGTTACCAAGGTGCCTGGCATTTGCAAAGGCAAATCCTTTTGGAAGTAATGCACCTTCAAACCAGGCCTCCAAGGAATTTTATAAGGTTCAAAAAATATAATTTTGTAGTAAAGAATCGTTCAGAAAACATAAAAGGAAATAGACACTATGAGCAGTAAACATAAGTAAACAGTAAACATAAGGGAGAGCAGAACCAGGTAAACTTTTTTATCATATACAGAAAATACAAAACTCTTAGAGTTAATTGTTTTAAAATATAAAAAAGGGATTTATAAATAAGAATAAGCAAAAGTGGACTGAACACCTATTCACATAACCAAGTACAATTTTTAAAATTTAAAAATTCAATCAATAAAATACAAGATAAAAGAAAAATAATAGAAATATACAGCAAAAAAGAAAAAAGAAAGCACAAAATGAGGTAGTGTAAGTAAAACAAAACATAACTAGGAATATTAATAAGCATTTAAAAACTAAAATCTCTAGTTAAAAGACAAGAATTATCAGACTGGATTTTAAAAATAATTCAGGTATATGGTATACATATAAGATTCACAAAAACTGAAAATCAAAGAATGGAAAACTGTACTAGAAAAAAACAAACCAAATGAATACTAATAGAGTCCTACTAATAGAAGTCAGAACTCACTTTAAAGGAAAATGCATTGTCTGAGGTAAAAGAAGTCAGAGAATAATTATCTAAGAATTTAAGTCATCATAAAGATATTATAACTTTATAATTATATGAACCCAGGAATATAGTTTGAAAGCTTTTAAGCAAAAATTGACAAAGAAAAATTGACAAATTTATCATCATAGTGAAATTAAGCACAACTATGGGCATGAACTGACTTCCAACCATAGTGCTAAGGCAGTACAGAAGAGAAAGATAATTCTTTAAACAAATAATGCTGGAATAACTGGGTATTTATGCGAGGACAAAAAAATTGAACCTTAACCTCTACCTCTTACCATACATAAAAATTAAGTCAAAATGGATTGGAGATCTAAGCAAAAAAGCTGAACTCTAAAACTTCTGGCAAGAAACATGAGAAAACCTTTAAGACATTGTGCTTCACAAGAAATTATTTACAATAGATGTGCAAAAATACCACCCCCTTCACACAAAAATGAATGTTTTTGATTTTGCCAAAAGTAAAACTATCGCTCTTTAAAAGACACCATTAAGAGAATTAAAAGGCAAGCCATAGAGTCAGATAAATATTTGCAAAAACTTATCTTTAAAAAAAAAACTTGTCTTTAAAACATATAAAAATGTAATTTTCCTAACAGATACAAATAAATCCTTTTTTTTAATGCTTATTTATTTTTGAGAGAGATATAGCATGAGCGGGGGAGGGGCAGAAAGAGAGGGAGACACAGAATCTGAAGCAGGCTCCAGGCTCTGGATCCTCAGCACAGAGCCTGATGCAGGGCTGAAACTCAGGAACCTTGAGATCATGACCTGAGTTGAAGTGGGATACTTAACTCTCTGAACCACCGTGTGACCCTAGATACAAATAAATATTCTTAATCAGTGTCTTACTTATGAAGGTAATGATAAAGTGCAGGTATTTATATTTGTTATCTTTTTTTAAGTTTACTTATTTAGAGAGAGAGACAGAGACAGAGACAGAGCTAGAGTGGGGTAGGGACAGAGTGAGACAGAATCTGAGGCAGGCTCCAGGCTCCCAGCTCTAAGCTCTCAGCACAGAGCCTGATGCAGGGCTCGAATCCACGAACCACAAGGTCATGACCTGAGGCCAAGTCTGAGGCTTAACCAACTGAGCCACCCAGGCGCCCCAATATGTTATCTATCTTAAGAAAAATTATTTTTAGTACATTCAATAAACAAGCTCTTCCTCTTCTATTTTATATTTTGTTTAAAATATAGTATTTTTTTCTCAAATGTTTGAATGTTGGTATTTTCTTTCTGGGAAGGTTTTTAAACCCCAACTTAATTTCTTCAGTGCATGTGTGTGTGTGTGTGTGTGTGTGTACACACTTATATATGTATGCATGTATGTATGTATATGACCATCCAGGTGGTCCTCTTCTTGGGTCAGATTTGATAATTGTTGTTTTCAAAGAATGAACCCATTTCTCTACCTTATCAAATTTTTTGTCCTAAAGTTTCTTTTGGTTTATTTTCCTATTATACTGCAGTGTGTATGTTTGATCTTTTAAAATAACCAACTTTTGCTGTCAATGATTGCCTTTATTGTTACTTTACTTTCTATTTAATTGATTTCAACTCTTCATTTTTCTTCCTACTTTAGGTTTGAATTGCTCTTTTTTATACATTTTAAGGGGGAACTCAGATAATTGATTTTACTCCTTTCTTCTTTGCTATTATAATAATTTATCTATCTCAACACTGCTTTAGCTACATCACAATTTAAAGATACTGTATTTTTAGTTTAAAATATTTTCAAAGTACCATTTTAATTTTCTAATTTGATCCATGGATTATTTGTAAATGTACTATTTAATTTACAAATATTTGTAGGTTTTTTAATAGATGTTTTGTTACTGATTTCTAGTTTAAATCTGTGTGATAAGAAAATACATTGAGTGTGATTTCAATTGAGACTTGTTTCAATGACTCATGGCCTATGTTGGTTAATGTTCCATTTATACTTTAAAAAATTATATTCTGCAATTGCTGACTTTTCTCTAAATATCACTTAGCTCCATCTGATTTATGTTTTCTATATTCTTATTTATTTTCTTTTTGCTTTATAAATTAGGAAACAGAACTATGGAAATCTCTAACTGAAATTGTGGATTGGTCTATATCTCCTTTCAATTATGTCAGTTTTGCTTCATGCATTTTTTCTTTTTCTTAAGATTTGTTTTATTTTTAAATAATCCCTATACACAATGTGGGGCTCGAACTTACAACCCCAAGACTAAGAGTCTCACGCTCTACTGACTGAGACAGTCGGGTATCCCTTACTTCATGCATTTTGCTGTGTATAGCTCTTGTTTTATATCTTTAATGGTCACTTTAGGATTTACAAAATGCATTTTTTAACTTCATACAGTCTCCTTTCAAATTATATTATACCATTTTACATGTAATATAAGGTCCTTAAACTGTGTACTTCTCTTTACCTGCTTCCCCTCCTTTTTGCTATCATGCATTTTATTTCTACATTCCATATAATCATTTTATTTCTACATACGCTTTAATCACCAAAATAGAATGTAATCATTTTTGCTTTAAAGTCAATCATCCTATAAAGAAGTGATTAACAAAAGATTACATAAGTATTTTTATGCACTTACTGGTGCCAGTATTCTTCATGCCTTCATTCACATAGACACCCATTTCCACTTGGAACCATGTCCTTTCAGCATGAGAAACATCTGTCCTTTTACATTGCCTTTTTTTTTATTATTTAATGTTAATTTATTTTGAGAAAGGGACAGAGAATCCCAAGCGGGCTGCGCACTTTCATGCAGAGACCCATGCATGGCTCAATCTTATGAACCGTAATATCTTGACCTGAGCCAAAATCAAGAGTCAGACACTAACCTTACTGAGCCACGCAGGCGTCCTTGTGCTTTTTCATTTCTTGCAGAGCAACTCTGCTGGCACTAAAATTCTCAGATTCTGTTTTTCTGACAGTGTATTTTTTTTTCCTGTCTGAAGGGTATTTTCACTGGATATAGAATTCTTTATTTTGTTTGGTTTTCCTTTTTTTTAATTTGCTTTTTTCAATTTAAAGGTAATATCTCATTGTTTCTGGCTTGTATTAGTTTTGATGGTATATCCAGAAAGTTGGATTCCATTGGATTCTAGCAGTTTGATTATGATATGCCTAGGTATGGCTTTCTTTCTGCTTATCTTGCTTGGGTTCTATTGTACTGAATAGTACAGTAAGTTTATGCTGTTCGTCAAATTTGGAAAAATTTGGTGCGTTAAGTCTTGGAATAATTTTTTTGCCTACAACCTGTTCTCTGGGATGCCAGTTATATCTATACCACATTTCCCGTGAGTCACTTCATTTTTTCAGCCTTTATTTTTCTCTTTGAATTCCAATTAGTTTCTAATCTTACAGCTGCTCTTCAAGGGCACTGAATTATTTTTCAATGTCTAATCTGCTCTTAAGCCCACTTGGTGAATTTATTGTTTCAGAGATTTTGTACTTCTGAGAAATTTGATTTGCTTATTTTCTTAAAGTTTCCATTTTTCTCTTTAATATTACAGATTTTTCTTTAAGTTCTTGGGCATACTGAACATATATATAATAGGGGTTTTTTTTGTTTTTGTTTTTTTGTTAAGTCTTGGTCTGCTGGTTTCATCATCTCTCTGACTTCTGGATCTCATTGTATTAACACATTTTTTTCTGTGATTCTGGGTCACATTTCCTGACTCCTTCACATATCTAGTAATTTTTTGGTTGGATGCTGGACACTGTTAATGTGACAGTTCTGAATGGCTGTTCTTTTTTATTGAGTGTTGAGTTTTATTTTGCTGCCCACTTAATTTAATTGTAGATCAGCTCAACTTCTTGTAGCTTTTGTAAAGGCTTTGTTAAGGTGGGTCCAGAGTAGCCTTTATTCTAAATTAGTCCAGCCTTATTTCTAATGTGCACATTTTCTAAGTGCTCCACTGAAGTATCTTTATGTTCAGTAAGATCTACCCACTCTTAATGAATAAAACTCATATGTCTTCCAACCGTATATGAGATCCAGGAGTTGTATAGTTTCCAGGCCCTATGTAGGTGCTTGTTCCCAGCCTTGAGGAATCTCACCACACTTATTTGTACCTTGGTATTTAGCCACAGGCTCAAAGGAACACCTTTGCAGATTTTTGGAGCTTGACTCTGTGTAGCTCCCTCTTCTCCAGTACACCATAAAACAGATTCCAGATGCCTTAGCCAATTTGAACTCCATTCTCTGTGTCGTCATCTCACTGAAGCCCTTTTTATCTGTGCTTTTCTTGAGTTCCCTTCCCTGTGGTTTGGTCTAGTAAAAATCTTCAGGCAGAAAGTCAAACAATCTTAGAGATCACATATTTTCTCCTTCTCTTAGGGACCTCAGTTCTCTCTTGACATTGTCCAGTGTCTAAAAACAATAGTTTCATATACTTTTAGTTTTCTCATTGTTTAAAGTGAGAGGGTTAGTACACTTCCATTTATTAAGGTATGGCCAGAAACAAGTTTTCCAAAAAACCATTTTAAAACTAATGAATTAAAAACAAAAACATAAAATAAGAAATACTACTTCCTCAGTGTGTTAATTCTTCCTATTAGGTTGCTATTAAGCTTATAAATTATGTGGATTTTCAGGTACCTGTTGTGCCATTTTGGGGGGAATGCAGAATTCCAGAAATATCATTTGAGTCTAAACATTTTACTGTACCCACCCCCTGGAAGGTTTTTAAAGGCATTTTTATTAGAGATTTTTAGGAAACATTCCTTTATAATTGTGTCCTGAGTATATGTTGAAATACAGGAAAAATATGGAATTACATGGGCCACAGTTGCCAATCTAGGTCAAAAAGATTTCTTAAAATATTTAATAGATCTTAGAGAAATATAAGAAAATATTTTACCTTTTAGGCAAAATCATTTTTTAATCAGTTTAGCATTATCTGAAGTATATCGATTTGTATGTAGATGGCAATAGCTATTTGCAAAGTGGTAAGAGTTTTGTCACCATTATTTCTCTCTCAAGTTTAAAATTCAAAGTAAAAGCAAATACTTACATATTTTTCATGAAATATTAAGTATACATGTTTTCCGATTTATCTAAAACATACTTTATGGTTAGTACATAATAATGTTATTATTCGGTAGAAATTAAGATTGATAAGGTAGAATTTCAGTAATTTTGTTGATATATCACTTAAAACAATGGGAATATCAGCACCAGAAAAATCCCTCAGTGGACCAGAAAAGCCTTAACAGAGGATTAATCATTTATTTTGTTAATTTAAATTTTAAAATGCAAATACCAATGACTAATAAGTAAATGAAGAATATCTTTAACCCCAATAACCACTAAACAAGAGATTTTTTAAAAATCTACATTGTTCATAATCTGACTCCTGATATTTCTCTTCACATATGTTCTTTTGCTAGTCTTTCCCATCTCATTATTTGTTGTCATTACCCACTTTCTCATCCTAGAAGCATCGCATCATACCTGATACTTCCTTTCATCCACGGCAGCTAAGTCATCATCACATATTATCAGTTTCACTCCTAACTGCCACTTGATATTTTTCTCCAATACCTGAATCCAAGCTGCTGTTAGTGTCAGTTGGGCTGCTGTGTTAATATTATATCCTGTCTTCACCATCCAAATTTGCTCCATATCGGTCCCTTTCTATACAATATTGTTCAAAAACTTTTATGGCTTCGTATTTTTTCTTAAGAAAAAACCCTTAAAACATGAACAAGGCCTAAAAGGTCCGGTGATCCCTTACCTCTCCAGCCTCCTCTTATCATGATCCCCTTCAGCGCATCTGGTGTCCTGCGCACTTGCTCCCTGATTATCACCAAGCTGTGGCCGTTAAGTCCTTCCCATGCGTAGCTCCCTCGGTCCAGAATGTTCTTTCTCTGCTTCTCTTTTCCCCTGGTGAACATCCTCAGGAAATGATGTCTTTCAGACAGCTTTTCTTCATTCTTCCCACATGAGTTCCAGTGTATTCCAGTTAGATTAGAAGTTCAGTAAAGCCAGATAACATATTTATAATTGTTAATTTGGGGAGGTCTCAGAATGTTGAGTACTTCCTACTTTATACCTGATCACTGATAAGTAATTATTCAGTCATGATGAAATATTATACAAGAAAAAGGTGCTTCTGTGAGGTGATTAAAGATGGGCACTCTCACTCACTGTTAAAGAAGCCTAAATTGAAGCAAACTTTGTGAAAATCAATTTGAAATTATTTTTCACAGTCTTTAAATGTGCAATGTATTTGGGTCTGTAATTCCAAATCTGGGACTCTGTCCAAGGCAAATATTCAGATATACACATTATACAGTCTATTTATCTGAGCATTATTTATAATATAAAAAACTTGGAGACTGTCAAATATTCAATACATGGAGATTCGCTTAAACAATATTTAGGAAGATTTATTGGCTTACGTTATCATTTTCATAGAACTATGACATAAAAGCTTCCAATTAATCTTTATATAAATGTCTCAGAGTATTCAATTAAATGGAAGAGTCTGGAAGTTTACGTTAAAAAAATCGTTTGAAACAAAATAAGAAGGAATCCTTAGTTTAAATGGTAGTTATGATATCTCATTTCCATGTAATGAGTCTTATTTAAACAGCAGCAGAGATCAGATGAAAGAAAAAGGAAAAAAATAATGTAGGTAAATGAAGTTATTCTGTAAATCCTGTATAAATGATGGCTGTGTACAGGTGAGACTTAACATTTATCTTCCCATTCTTGGACACAGCAAATCACAAACACGATGTTAAAAAGTCCCGAGTTCTGTTTTAAAAACCAATACATCATCTTAAAATTGTTTTGTAATGAATATAACTTTGTCATCTTGATATGTTTATTAACATGCTATCTTTAGTCACTCTTTTGGGTGGCATGGGACACACATAGCATGTATAAGATGTAGTATCAGCCCTAACATTCTTCATAGGATTACTGCACAGACATTCGTAGTCTTAAGGTAACAGTCTGTTAAAGAATAAATAATTACAGGCCAAAATAAGGGTTTCCAACGTCAAATGTCCAGAGAAGATTGGAAGAGGCAAAGAAAAACATGGCTGTCTAATTGTGGACAGTGTCAGGAGAGAAGGAGAGCTCCTGGCATTTGCTGTGACTGTGGACTTTCCGGAAGAGGAGATGCCTCATGTTTCACCCCAGAGAGTGTTGACCCATGAGTTTAGAAATGAATGAAATGCTTTTAACAGAATCATGTAAAGTGGATATTGATTAAAGATGCTGATGTGTTCAACTGTGTTAATATTTTTGAACCTCTTTGTAGCTCTACGAGACACTGGAAAACAGTCTATTAATAGTGACTGGAAGATTGAACACTCGGGCGCATTCAACTTAGCGGGCACTACTGTTCATTATGTAAGACGAGGCCTCTGGGAGAAGATCTCCGCCAAAGGTCCTACCACGTCACCTTTACACCTCCTGGTATGAGGGGACATACTGATGACATTGCATAATCAGCTTCTTTTGGCAAAGGACTTTCCCGCTGTACCTTCTCTAATCTTTTTTCCAAGGTTGAATTGTCACGTAGACATTCCAAATTATCTAAGAGGCGGGTTTTTAGGTTTTTATCTTAATGTGTTTTAAATCACGATGTCAAAGCCAGAAATTACTGGGGGAAGAACAAGATGTTTAAGGGAATTCACAGTCTCAGAGTAGAAGCAAATTGTCAGGCAATCAGGAGCCTATTTTTTCTAAAAGAAGACTTTTACTAACCGCATCTTAGTGAATCGCTAACCAGAGTGGCTGTCTACAAACACGATGTTATAGTATGGCCAGTCCTAGCATTTCAAGCATCCATGGAATGGGCATTTTCTGAATCTGTATAAAGTGCCTTTGATAAAATGATATCTTCCCTGGGAAAAGATTTGGTAACAGTATCTAAGTGTGCTTCCAGTCACCCTCTTGTGTTTTCCTATAGGTGAACTGATTCCTCTAAAGAATTAAGAAAATTTGAATGTTTGAGATGATATTTTTCTTTTTTCATTTTTTTAACGTTTTTTGTTTATTTTTTGAAGGAGACAGTCTGAGCAGGGGAGGGTCAGAGAGAGAGAGAGGGAAAGACAGAATCTGAAGACAGGCTCCAGGCTCTGAGCTAGCTATCAGCACAGAGCCCAATGTGGGGTTCAAACCCACAAACCACAAGATCATGACCTGAGCCAAAGTGGGACACTCAACCGACTGAGCCACCCAGGCACCCTAGGGATAATATCTTTCTTTACCTTGGAGTAAAAGACTCGGTATGAGACAGGACAGAGTATGAAGTGAAGGGAGCAGAAGCTTGGGGCTCCATGTCCCTGCTGGTGGCCTGTTCACATGCCCCTTGTTGACCTTGATTTTTGCAGTCACTGGTAATGGCTCAGTAGCCAGAGGACTCACTGCACAGCTGGCATGTTCTCCATCCTGGTGGCAAAATCTGAAATTCAGACACGTCAACACCTCCTTAAGTCCACACATAAAAACAACTCTAAAACACAATCAATTGCCTGTTTATTTGGAGTGTGGTGTGCCACATTACTTCATATCTGCACACAATTCAAGTTGAATTTGTCTTCAATTGGATACATCTGTGTTGCTGGTCTAGGAGCCAGAGGTTCAAATCACATATCAGCCCTTCTGCTTTTCCTGCTTTACTATTCCTGCACATCACCTGGGGTTCTTGTTAAAATGCACATTCTGATTCATTTTGTCTGGGGAGGGACCTGAGATCTGCATTTCTGACCAGCTCCCAGGTGATGTCACTACTGCTGGTCCAGGGACCACATTTCAGGTAACAGTTTTATGGAACATCAATCGTAGGCCTTACCAACAGGAAGGGAGGGAGCAAAGTGAGATGCATGGGGACCTTCTGCTCCAAATCTTAATAATAATGATAATACATACCATTCACTAAGCCCTGAGTCAGACACTGTTCCAAAGGGCTTTGCATTCATTAAAGCATTTAATCCTTACAGTAACCCTGTATAATATGTATTATTACCCTTCCATTTTACAGATTAAAAAATAAACTAAGTATGAAATAGGTTAAGTGTCTCACAATAAGTCCTTCAGCTGTGAATAAACCAGGCGTTAATCAGTCTCTCCTGACATAAAGCTTAGATCAAAGTTCTTTACAGCAGACAGCATGCGATCGTAAGTATACATATACTTGCAATCATTATGTTCTTCATCTCCTCACAGTTCCTTTGGATCCTGTTATTTAATTCAAATTGGAAACTCCACTCTATGCCCTGTGCCATCTGGAGAAAGAAAAAAAAATGACTAACCAAATGCTGTCTGACCAGTATCTGGCTCTTTCCATGATTGGGTCACTTATAATAACAACATTATCAACAGCAAACCTCTTTTTAATGATTAGGTTGCAGAAAATGCCATCGGGTAACCTGCCTTATATAAGTGTAACCCATATTTTTTATGAAACAAGACCGGAGCTCTTTAGTGAGTCTCTAGCCCAAGCTCTTTACTGAGCCTCTAATTCAAAATCTTAAAATGGTATGTGAGACCTCAGTGTTGGGCAGGGGAGTTTCCTTGCTGCAGAATCCTTAATCTGACTGGTAATTACCAAGGTTTTTCCTGGAAGCATGAAGCATAATTAAAGTCAGTGAACTATGTCTAAAAGAAGGCATCTATGTGACCTGGATTTATTCAGTAATCCAAGGGAAACTGCACTTCTAAGATATTTTTCTTTAATGACTATTACAGACTGAAAGCCGGTACTGAATTTTGAAAGGCAATACCTTCTGCTGCCATGCTTCAAAATGTGCCCCTCAACTGTAACGCGGTCACACTTTCCTTCTTGCAAAGATACACTGCCAAAGTCAGATGGTTTAAGAAAGAGCTAATGATTTTGTAGCCAATGTCTTGATTTTAAATGGCATTAGATATTCAAGGACAATCTAAAGTTCTATCAATGAAAAGGTAGTTTTTTAAGGAAAAAGAGACATGTTTTCATTAAATTAAAGAAGTTGGCAGATAGCTGTAACTTATGTTCCTTTTATCCCTTTAAAAACTATGTAATAGTCTGGTTATGTCCATAAACAAGATAAGTCAATCTCTATCTCTCTCTCTCTTAACTCATTTAGCCCCAAGTCACTTACAACTGGCAACATCAAATGAGATATTTAATGCCAAAATAAACATGGTGATGTACTTAGAATGAGTACCCCAGTATGTTATGTATATGTGAATTTAAAAACTATTGTTTTTATTATTGATATAGGTGATTTATAATCCTATTATGTTAGTTCCCAGATCCACATATTAAAATAGATCTTAGCATTTCTGCTGATATATTGAACCAAATATTGAGGGAAAAAAACAAAGAAAATTAATCTGTGTTCGTGTAATTTTTTTTTCCCATTGAGTATTAACTCTAAGTTACCTGTCATTATGACTACCTTGGTAGAGGTTTAATATCCAACACAGTTCTTTAATAATTCAACAAATTTAAATTTTAGATAATGTTTTTATGCATGATATTGTACTATATAGATTGTTTCCATAAATTCTCAGATTGAAATAAGTAATATATTCCATGGGGTTGTTTGACATATTTTATATAAATGTACTTATAAAGGAACATATATTCTCATTCATTCTTTCATTTAAAATTAGTATATTTCAGGCATTTTTCTTTCATTTATTTTATTTTATTTTTTTATTTTTTAAACTTTTTATTTTTTTAAGTTTATTTTGAGAGAGAGACATGAAGAGAGAGGCACAGAGAGAGAGAGAATCCCAAGTGGGCTCCATGCTATCGGCATAGAGCCCAATGTGGGGCTTGATCTCCCAAACCATGAGATCATGATCTGACCTGAAATCAAGAGTTGGATGCTTAACTGTAAGCCACCCAGGCACCCCTCTTTCATTTAAAATAAATATGATTGCCCATGATGATGCACTTCTAATCTTGGCACTGGGCACCAGGCGAGAGCACAACAGACATGGTCCCTCCTTATATGCTAGTCCAGTGTGGCCCAGAGCTCGGTTATCCTCATACATTTTTCCTGGTTTATTGCACTGTTTGCCTGTGTGTATCTAACTGTACCATTATTAAGTTAATATTTATTAAAGAGTTCATTTTAACAAAAATTTCTTTTCAAATGAAATGATCTTTGCTGCAAATGGAAAATCAGTAATCTTGCCAAAGTTGAAAGTTAACTTTAAGCAACATGGAAAAATATTATCATCCTCTAGTTAGCTTAGACGTTCTCTACCCCTTCTGGAGTGAAGTGATTCCCAAAGTCTTCTATCCTCTTCCTCTACTGACACAGGGACTTTCTGTCCATCTTTTCTGTTTTATATGAGTGGAAAGTCTATGTTTGATATTAGATTGTGAGTTATCTCTTGACGTTAGATAGGACTGATAGCCCTGACCCCTCCACTAACATCATCTATGTGTATCATACTTTGGGAAACCACCTAGTCCATTCATAAATGACCCGGTATCTCTGACCTCTTTCAAGTGGGATGTTTTCCCTGGTGTCTTCAGCTCAGACGTAAATGTGTAACACCAATCTTTTCAGAAGTATGGCACTTCAAAGATTTCAGTAATAGTGTCACAATTCTGCAAGTAAAAAGAGCATGCACACCATGCAATAAGCGTGTTAAGGTATAGTATCCTTGGTAGTAGACCTACTTTACTGTGCTCTACTTTAACCCATCTGCGTTGATCACGCTCATATATTATATTATAGGTGCTGCTATTTCAAGACCAGAATTATGGTCTTCACTATGAATATACTATCCCGTCGGACCCTCTTCCAGAGAATCAGAGCTCAAGAGCACCCGAACCCCTTTTCATGTGGACGCACACAGGCTGGGAAGATTGTGATGCCACGTGTGGAGGAGGTGAAGGATTTTCCAGTATTTATCCTATCAAAACTGTAGTTTTCTGATTAATCCCTGAGAATGAAGAGCTATCTGCAAATGCTTCTCTGAAATTCCAAGCTCCATAAAGGATTGGAAACTAAAAGTTTTTTGTGACGCGTTTGGCCCCTAAATGCCGAATCATGGCAAAATCGGAGATGAATTGAAGCAAGGCCATTTACAGTTATTCATTCTGTTGCTTTGCATAAACTATCAATGTATTTGCCTCCAGGAGCTGCCCTAGCCACCACACAAGTTGTTCCATCATGTATATGTGCTTTTATACTTACTTTCCACATTTACTTTTTTATTTTTATAAAATCTTAAAAATTTCAAATTCCAGAGTACCTCTACCCACAAGAATTGTAGACTCGCAATAAATGTAAGGGTGCTGTGAAGGAGCAGCCTCAAGCTTGCTTCTCTGCCTTCTGCATCCTTACTGACTAGACAGGGCACCCAAAGGATATCATTTAAATCCCCCTACTCCTTTCTTCCGATTTTTCAAAAGTATATGTCACTATTTTTTATAAATGTGGGTGTATCTAGAAACTTCACTGAGAGATTTTAAATTATTTTTTCATAGTAGAAGTTAAGGAGGCAAAAAATCCAAATTACCTCAGCAAATCACTTAATTCTACTAACGAGACACTTGATTCCCAAAGATTCAACAGATTGTCACTCTCAGAACCACGTAGACCAAGGCAAGATCGCAGGTCATGAGCAGCACAGTATTTCCATTGTGTTTTGCACTTAATGACACATTTTCTATAGTTCCTTAGTAAGAGCTTCTTTTGAAGGCTAAAAGGAGACATTATATTCAATTATACAAAAATATAGAAAAGTAGAATATCAATTTTGTTTTCTATGCAAAGAAACTGTTGACACATATAGCCCAAGTGTGCTATAGCAGGAGTGGCAAAAGTACACAACTAGACTAACATATCGGGGAGAGGGTTTAGGGGAAAACGAAAATGAAAATGCACAATATAAAGAAGTAATATAGTATCAAAATATGATGAATACTCTGAATGAAAATTAAGCAGCAGAGAGAAATAAATATGGGTTGGGAGTTGGGAGGGGGTAGGTACAGAAAATAGTCTGAGATGGTCGCAATGAGGAGAGCAGACTGATTTAAAAATCTGTAGTGAGTATGGATGGGCACATGAGAGTATCCAGTGGGGTAGCAGGTGGGAATGACTTCCAGGCAAAGGTTCTGATGTAGGAGTAGAGCTGGAGTGCTCCATGGTTTTCCTTTACTAAGTGATGTTATATGCCATTAGTGGATTTGAATAGAGGAGTGCTTATTGTGGTTTATGTTTTTAAAAGTTTTTTCTATATCTGAGTTGAGAGTAGGTGAAATAAAAAAAAAGAGTGGAAGTAGAGAGATCAGTCAGGAAGTTACTGCAATAATCCAAGAAAGAGATGTTGGTAGCTTGACCACAATGGTAGCAGTAGACATAGGGGGAAGTGGTTCAGGTTCTGTATATTTTTAAAAGTATAACCAATAGAATCTGTTCAAAGACTAGATGTGGAGTTTGAGGGAAAGAAAGATGTCAAGGATGACTGTGATGGCTTTGACCAAGCAACTGGCAGGGTGAAGTCACCATCACCTTACCTAGGAAAGCCTGTGCAGTAGCAGGAGTAAGAGAGAGTTTGATTTCCGACAGAAGTTTGAGATCCCTATGGGCCATCTAAGTGTGACATCAAGTAAGATATAGAAGTCAGGTGTTCAGGAGAGAAGATCAGGCTAGAGATAGAAAATATATGGATGGTATTTTAAAATGCTGAGGTCCAAGTCACCTAAGGAGGGAGTGAAAAGAGAGAGAAGCCACTGAAGGATTGAGTCTTGGAACACTCTGCCCTTCAGAATTCAAAGAGAGAAGGAACCAGCAAAGCAGATTAAAATGAGTAGCCAACATCATAGTCGAAGAAGCAGGCAGAAGAGAGTGCTTTCATGTAAAGCAAGTGAGAAAGTATTATAAGAAGGAAAGAATGATTAACTCTAACAAAAGCTAACAAGTCAAAAATAATGTCGACTGATAATTGACTATTATATTTAAATATATTTATTAAATTCTAATACATATTTATTGCATTTAAATATATTGATTATATCTGAAACATAGAGCCCACTGATGACCCTGTCAAAAATAATTTTAATGAAGTATTTGGCTCAAAAGATTAAGTAGAGTGGATTCAAAAGAAAATAATCATGCTCTCAATTGGAGGAAGGACTCAAAGTAACTCAGGAAATCTTGCCGAAAGAAGAAGAAAACAGAAATGTGGCAAGAGGTGGAGGGGAATGTGAGTCAAAGAGTTTGTTGTCGTTTTTAATAGGGGAGCCTATATATGATTGTTTGCTAATGTGCATTTTCTAGAATAGGTCAAAAAGCTAGTGATGCCGGGAGAGAGCAAAAAAAATGCTGTTGTCATATCCTTGAGTAGGCGAGATTGGATAGTTGACTTTACCTAGAAATATGGACAGCCTGTCACTCATAACAGGAGTAAGGACAGTATCTGAACAGCAACAGGTGTCATGAACTTATCCATAGAGGGCATCTTGCTGAGCATAAAGGTGGAAAAGAAGATATTAGAATTTTGAAGAGTGATGTGAAGTGGTCACTTAAGAGAATGAAAAATGAATGAAATGAGGTCATGTATTTTGATTTTTCAATAGCATTCATGGTTCACTTGAAGTTAATGGTCATGAATTTAGTTTGACTCCAGTCATCATAATAATATGTTGCCCTCCAGCTGTATACAGCATTTAGATACACTAGTGAGTAAGTTTGGAAATTGCCAGGTGAGTATAATGAAGTAAGAGAAGAACATGGTGACCTAAGGTTGAATGTAAGGAGTTGAAAATGGTTGACCATGGAATTTAGTTGTATAAGGAGGAAGGTAAGGGTACGAGAGGAGTTAAAAATGGTTGACCATGGAATTTAGTTGTATAAGGAGGAAGGTAAGGGTACGAGTGGAAAGGTGGTAGACTGATGGATGACACAGCTCAATGGGGCTAAAGAACTTTCAGACTCGGGATACTCAAGGAGAAGGGTTGGAAGTACAGGAGATGGTGACGGAAAATAGAGCTTAGGTTATGAAGGGGTTATAGTTATTTGTAATAACAAAATGAGGGAAATTAGTGGCTTAAATAAAGTGAAAGGCAAGATCTCTGGGAAGAGATCCATTCAAATGGATATTGTAAACACAAAAATAGTGCCAAGAGCAGGGTTAGAAAATATCACAATCATCCAGAAAGATAAAATCTTAGAGGGAGTGACCTAGGAGTTGGTGCAGCAGCAAGGAAAATGTGTCACGGAGTTTGATCTAAAGCTGTAGGTGTAAAAAGAAGATAGGGAGGGGGGTCTGGTCATAGCAGTGAAGAGCTTGGATAGCCATGCCACCTCTCCATCCAGAGGTATGGGACCTAGGCAAAAAAATGGCCACCCTGCTGGAGGTTTCTGGAAAAGCAAACGGTACTCTCAGGAGAGAGGGGAAAAAGGTGCCAGGGACAACCAGAGGTACAGAGGATGGGGAAGAGGATTTTTGCCAAAGAGCTCAGAGCCTCTGTGTTCCCAGCTGACTCCTAGTACACCTGGCCCTCTCAGGTAGCCAGAGCAAAGGTAACATGGGGGACAAGAGGAAGAGAAGAAACAGGACACACTTTGATCCTGAGGATACAGAGCAATTACAGGGAAAGGATGTCAAATTGCTCTAGCAATTTAAAAAAATATATTATCAGTCATCCTTGCCACAATGACATTTCCATTGGTTGTGTTTCTCCAGGGACCCATTATCACCAAGTGACTTGGGATTCTCTGCCCTCCTGTCTTCTCCTGCTAGAGCTCCCGTACACATACAGGATCCTGTTCCTCTGTTCCATCCATTCTTTAGTGATGCCAGGGCCCATTTCAATTAGGGGATTCTGCTTCACATCCTCTAACCTAATAAAAAGCAGAAAGAAAATTAGAAACAAATACATGTGAAATGAAAATCTGTACAGTTAGAATTTACTCTTTAATATAACTCAGATAAGGAAGACCAGCCCCCATCCAATGGTGAGCTATAGGGCAGTAGAGTGGTGAGAGGGTTGGTAGTTCTTGTTGGAGCACTGAAAGACATTCATTAAAATCTGTTTGTATTTGAAACTCTAGAGAGAAAAATGTTTGCCCAATAAATTTCGTTTTCCTCACTTTTTTCTTTCCTCTGTAATTGCAGTCTAGTAGGAGCTACATTAGAAGTAAACATACAGAATTTGTCAATCTTCATTTTGAACAAACAAATTTGCGGGGGGTGCTTAAATTTTTTTCCCCCAAAACCACGTTCATTACTATGTAGACTGTGTTTGGCCAGTTGCCAAACCTTAAGGAATAGAGGTTTGCTATAAATTCTTTAAGGTTAAGAGTCCCAGGGTGTTTAGACATTCTGAAGCATACCTTCTTAATTATTAATATGAGAAAATGTAAATGCGTAGAGATTAAGGGACTTCCCAAGGCCACGTGCCCAGTGGTGATAGAGTTCGGGTTAGAATCCAGGACTCCTAAATTCAAATCTTCTCTCACATATTTTCTTCAAGAGCAGCTCAGAAGCCTTAATGTCAGTTGTTTTCACAAAATACAGAATGTCCCATAGAGATCATATAAGTTTTGTTTGGATTCAAAGAAATATTTCTTTGAATCTGTTCAATTAGAATTTAGATTTATTTTTATTTTTATTTCAAATGGCTTATTTTGTAAAATAAATTCTAATTAAACCCATTCTTTATATGATTTGCACTTGTACAGACCTCCTCTTTCAGATCTGTCCCACTGTGTTCATTCAACAGTTTTCAATTATCTCTATGTTAATAGGGTACATACTCCTTTCAATGCCAAGATATTTCTGGGCTTTTGGTATTATTTTCCTTTGCAGTTCATAAATAAAGTAGATGGACAGGATTTCAGGAATCGCATCATTTCTAACTTTGCATTGTCCGTTTTATAGCCAGAAAGACCTCTGTAATCTTTCAGCATATTCATGAATTAAAGGAGAGTCAGTTCAAAGCACAGAACATTGGAAACAGATTCATGCAAAATTTATCTTCAACAGCAAAGAGGAATAATAGCACTATTTTACTTCACAGGACTATATTAAGTAAGAGCAAGTAAAATATCACAGAGCAATATAAAATTTCAATGTTTGACATGTTATTTTTTGGATTCTGTTGTAAGGCATTAGATTGCCAGCAATAAGGGGGAAAAAGAAATTTTTTTAAAAGGTCCCTACCATCAGGTAGCTAGCTAAATTTTTATTGTAATGATCTTTTATGTCAGCATCTCAAAACTGTTTAGAGTGAAAACTCAAAGTTAATTCACTGTGCAATTTTATTAGTTTTATTAATACTAGTTATTACAAGATATAAAAAACCTTTTAAAAGGGATATTTTTAAATATCAAATGGATGTTAACGGTCTCAAGAAAATTTTTCCAACAGGATAACATGTATGCTTTTTAACCTCATCTTTTCAAATTCTTTTTTTTATTTTTTTAATGTTTATTCATTTTTTGAGAGAGAGATGGAGACCTAGTGTGAGTGGGGGAGGGGCAGAGAGAGAGAGGAAGACACAGAATCGGAAGTAGGCTCCAGGCTCTGAGCTGTCAGCACAGAGCCCAACGTGGGGTTTGAACTCGTGAACTGTGAGATCATGACCTGAGCCGAAGTCGGACGCCCAACTGACTGAGCCACCCAGGCGTCCCTCATCTTTTCATATTCTAATGATAGTTCTAGAAATATTTGAAAGGGTTTATCACTTTGTATTTTTGCATTGGCCACTGAAATGAGGCCCTTTTATTTTCAAACAGCTTAAAATCTATTTGGGAAATAAATGTTTACTTTGCATTGGTGTTCTGAAACATCTAAAAACTCTTTGAAGGAATTGTAAATTTATTTTGGCACCTCAGATGTATGGTTCACTAGATCAAGTTCTTTTTGACATAAAAGACCTGTTTTAAGTGCTCTTGGACTTCAGAGGCATTAGAGGTATATCATTTCCTAGTATCTAAGGGTGGTATGTGGAATCAGCATTCCGCATACTGGATACAATAGCTGTATTACTCTAGAGTTTACTTTGAGCTAGTGGATGAATTAATGATATAAAACCTAGAATAAGGACTCCAGAACTCAATAATCCCTTTTGAAATAAATAAATAGTTAAACAGGCTTTTAGGAAGTCTAAAGAGATACAATTTGAAGGGAACAAAGTAGGTCAAATACCACATTCTTCACATAGTCCAAGCCCTACCAGCTGACAACTCTCATTATTGGCCTTGTATCATGAGATCCTTTAGACACAGCTTTCCTTGTGCGTGAACAGATTCTGAGGAGGATCCAAGCCCCTGGTTCCAAGCTGAGGAAACATCTTCAAATAGAATACCTGTACCTTTTCACTGGTGCAGTTTGTTTCTGTTTTTCTATTTTAAAGGCACATTGCGTGCACCACAGTAAATGTTATTAGTTGAAGAAAATGCACCAAAATACATTTTTTCTCTGCATTATTTCACTTTAATAATACTTAATGCAGTTTTGTATTCCAGTTTCTTTAATAAGAACATTTTATATTAATGTAAAGTCCTTATCAACTTGAATTTTAATACCTACATGATAATTCATTCACTGAAATTGCTATAGATGACTGTGCCCCACAGTTAGTCATGTGGTTTGCAAATGATTTTTTACTATTTTAGGAAGTAGTCTTGAGATGACCCTCTTAGCACAGAAAGCACTTTGGCCTTGACTTACATGCTTATATATCACTCATTGATTCCTTTACCAATACTGAACGTGCACTCACTATTGCTAAGTGGCCCAGTGATGAGTGCTTTCTGCTTTTAGAGGATTCACTGTTCAGTTAGTAGGGACCAGATAGTAATAAAATCACTGTACTGAGTGATATGGGAAGATGTAGAAAGCTTTCCAGGGATATGCAGCGGCGCAGAAGTACTCAGGTTTGTGAGAATGTTATTTCTCGGGTGCAAAATATGAGGATCGAGGAGTGGGAAATAATTTGACCATTTTCTACTTTTTATAGAAAGAAGCTAGTGCATGAAAGTCTTGATAGTTATGCTGGGACTCAAGTTAAATTCACCTTGGAAGTTATGGGATCCCATTAAACTGTTTATGTGCATGGAAATGATAAGCTCAGTTTGGATTATATACTGGGTATTATAAACAATTTGGTATTTTGCAAATTTTGTTTGCAAATAATTATAACAAAATATTTTCATTAAAACAAGATGTAATAGTCATTTTAATATTAAGCCCAAGCCCTGAAGGAAAATGTTTACAGAAATGTCAAAAAATGGCTAAGAATTAAATGGAATGCACAATTTTGGAAGTTGGTCAAGTTGGGAAATGTATGCTTTAAAAACCTGCATTTTACATATTTCTAAGAAGTGCTCAGAGAAGAGCCCTTCATCCTTATCAAAATATATTTACTTTTGGTTTATTTGCTTGCTGGCCATTGTGAGTTCAATAAAAAATAAATAAACAAGAAAGTTAAGAGAAAATTATAAAGACAAATGAATATATATAATCTCTGTCTTGCAGAGGTCCACAATTTTATTTAAAAGTTTGGGATGTCCAATAATATAGAGATAATTTCACCTATATATATTGAAACATTGAACACATTCCCAAGAACGTGTTTCCAAATTTATGATGCCAGTTCTAGAAATGTGATCTTTGTGGATAGAATATAGTTTTATTAAAAATATCCATTTCAAGGGGTTAAATGCAGAGCATAGAAAAAAGATCAACTTATATCTAAGACTGGAAAAGAAGGCACACAGTCTACTCTCTAGTCTTTGTTAAGTGTCTTCAGAGAAGAGAGTCAGTAAATAAAGATTACCTTTTGTTTTCACATTTTGCCCAAATTTGGCAATGAGACCAGTTGCATAATGGTTATCTTCTTGTATTCATAATTGTATTCAAAGCATTAAAACTGATTTCCCCAATACCAATTTAATGGGAATGACCCAGAGGTGAAGTTAATTGCCATAAAGCAAGTAATACACTGTCAACAGCTTGCAGCTACTCATGGTTCAGGCGGAAAGCCAGTTACCTCATCACTTTGGGTCCGTCCCTAGGTTCCACAGTACGGGATGCATTGTAAATACTGCTATTAGATGCTAGAATGGAAATTTCCTGTGTTGGCTGGAACATAAAAATATATAAAAGAAAAAAGTCAAACAATAACATTTCCATATGGCTTGAAGATCTAGTTGTATTTTCATAGGCATAGTATGCCTGTAGCTGAGCAATAGATTTCTTCCCCCCTGATTCTATTGTTTTTGTTCAATGAAATATTTTAAAAGTGAGGCCAAGCGTATCCTCTCTGCCAAAAAAACGTCTGATGTGAGCTTCCTCGCTACAGTGTAGATGGAAATGTCCCAATTCATCATCACATGCCTTTCCACTTTCCTTGAACACCGAGGTGCTCCCTGAAACGAGATGGATACCTGTGTCTCTTTTGATATATCAACACTTGTCCTCAAAACATTTTTTTTCGATAGCTTCATCTGTGAGCTTTAGGGTAGTATAACTAAAGTTATGGATTTCCTGAGGAAAGGAAAAATGCAGTATAGTTAGCTCTTGAGTTATTTACTGCATGACTACATATATGTTCACAAAAGCTTTCTGGATGCTGTCTGTTAGTCATTTGTGTGTGTGTTGTATTTGGCAGAAAGCCACTCTTTAAATTAGTTTAGGCAACCACATCTATTCTGCAAAAGAGCGTCTTAGGAATTTGGAGACCTTCAATTTGATTTAAAATCTAACATTTATATTTAACAAAAGGAACGTGTATTGTAATCCTGCTTTTAAGTGGGCATCATCATAATGTAGAAATTGTTACTTACCTATATTAGCATTATACAGAACTTGCATAATATCTATTTAATATGTACATCAGGTCATAAAGGTGCACCTGGAGCATGGCAAACCAGGGAGAAGTTACCCAAAACTCTGTGTCCTGATTCTTTACACTTCAGTAACTCCTACCTTCTGAGGCCAGTTTTGTTTCTGCAAAAAAAAATGAACAAAAGCCATTTCTGCTTTTCTAGCAATTTATCTGAAAATTGAAGTTGGTGGTACTGAACATTTCTGTGATTAAATTTAATGCCGCACTCCACCCTTCTTGGCCTACCATGGAATAGCCTGGACAGCCCCTAAGCATTTACAAATCCCCAGTGTTAAAGGTTGCCTTTTCTCTACTAGTTGGCATCAGCTTGCCCGACCATGTGAGGTACACAGGTGCGAGGCAGAGATGTTCATTCAGGTACGCAGAAGTCCTTGGCCTGGGCACTGCAGTTCAGCTCTTGTTCTATTTGCCAAGGTGGGAAAGGGCCTTTTACATGCCTGCCACTATGTTGTCTGTGGAACTCGCATAGAATAAGTTGTATTGCACCAGAATTCTCCAGATGGGAATAGTTTGGCCAACATTGTGCTGCCTCTACCAGAAAGTAGAACTGAAGATCTAAATGATTTCAATAACATGATATGCAATAATCACAGATATAATTGTTAGTTAACACATACACACACACACACACACACACACACACACATGGGGGTGAGGGAGTGGGGAGAGAGAATCCTTTTTTTGTCTACTACAAATTGTCGTAGGACTATGCTCAGTGTTGTTGAGAGGCAAATGAAGGAAAGATCCTAAACCTACACCTGTTTCTTTGCCTTCTACTGGGCCGCCTTGTTGCCTCTCCCCATCCCCCATTCAGGTCAAAGCAAAAGATACTAAAAAATTATTCAAAGTAGCTCTCTCTCTACATTCCTCCTTTTCTTCTTCCTTGATGCCAGCCTTCCCTGTCTGTTAATTAAATGACAGAGTGACCTCTCTGCCACCAGCCCAGCCTGTCGTATTTGGCATGACTGTCATGAATGCTGAGTTTCCTAATTACCCATTGCATGACAGTCATGGGACCCTAACTAATGGCATTTCAGTAGAGACCCAGAAGACTTGAGATTATTTTCTTAATCCTTTATGACCCATCTGGCTTTAAAATTGTTGGTTCATGTAATTACTTTATAATGTCAAATAATAAGTTAGATTAGATTATTAAATCTTACATAGGTATTTCGACTTTTATACAGAAACAGAATTAGCATATATTTACTAGGCTTTTTAGGTGCCAGATGAAATAATGAAAATATTGTCAAGTAAGTGTGCTTATCAGGCTCAAAAGAAAAAGAAATACCATACTAGTGGTCATTTTAACCTACTATAATCAGACTTCATTGTAACAGAATAGTAGAGAAGACATTTTCCTGAAATCTGGTGAAAAATAGCAGGAATCCCATGGCTTTTCTTAGAAAACATCACAATGAATAGGGAGAGAATGAAAACTTCTAGAATTCCTCATTGCACCAGAATACTTTTATCAGAGACGATAAGAATAAAGGTGTGAGTTGTACTGAAAATATACAGAAAAGCCTGCTTTCCATAACTTACTAAAGAGCATGGATGGTGTAGAGCCAAATGATAAAATACGCATGCGTGTTTATGCTCTTTCATGAAAGTATACAGGTTTTTTGCAAATTACAGCTTTCTACCACTTAATGCTAAAAGATGGCATAGTCCTTACCAACAAATCCTTAATTGATGTCTCCTCAACTTATGCTGCCACAATCCCTTGGGAATGTAAAGCTTGCCATTTATCTTCCTTAAGCCTATGGATGTATTTGCATGTAAATTTTACATTGTATCTTCATTGATGTAACTTAAAATTCCTTTACAGATCTGAAAACTACAACCAGCCAATGCATACCTCATAAATCCATTTACATAAAGGCCTCTCGTTTCTTTATGTGTTTGTTTGCTCTTTTCAGGAGAAAGGAAGACAACAGTGTCTTGCACAAAAATCATGAACAAAAACATCAGCATTGTGGACAACAAAAAATGCAAATACCTAACCAAGCCTGAGCCCCAGATTCGCAAGTGCAATGAGCAACCATGCCAAACAAGGTAACCCTCTCATACCGCTTGTTAATGCTTCATTCAGCCATTAAATCACTGGTCTTTAAAACACTCTAAATACTAGGGCGCCTATGTGGCTCAGTTGGTTGAGTGCCAATTTCAGCTCAGGTCATAATCTCACAGTTGGTGAGTTTGAGCCCCACATTGGACTCTGTGCAGACAGGTCAGAGCCTGGAGCCTGCTTCGGATCCTCTGTCTCCCTCTTTCCATGCCCCTGCCCCTGCTCATGCTCTGTCTCTGTCTCTGTCTCTCTAAAAAAAAAAAAACTTTTAGACACCCCAAATATTAACAAAATCCCATTTTCCTAAAGACAGTGCAAAGGAATATCTACTAAGATGTAAGGTTTTAAACAAGCAAGGTCTAGGAAAGAAAGATAATTGCATGGATGGAAAGAGTATTAAAACAGAAAGGATAGAGGGTGCCTGGTGGCTCAGTTGGTTAAGTGTCTGACTTTTGATTTTGCTTTAAGTCACATGATTTCACAGTTGGGATCGAGCTCCGAGTCAGGCTCTGTGCTGACAGTATGGAGCCTGCTTAGGATTCCCTCTCCTCTCTTTGCCCCCCTCCTATTCATGCGGGTACCCATTCTCTCTCTCAAGCACGTGCGCGCTCTCTCTCTCTCTCTCTCTCTCTCAAAATAAATAAATAAACTTAAAAGCAGCTAGACTAGGACTTACATCAACTTTAACTGTATTCTCCACAGTATGAAAACCACCACTAAGTGGGACAAAGGAGGTGTAATTAAAATTACTTGGTAATCTATTGGTCACTCTTCAAAAATCTGGCTGTGGGTTGAAATTAGCTGTTTGTTCTTAAAAATCTCTGAAACGGTATGTTGGAACTTGCCAAGGGGGATGTAAACCAAAGCAGGACTGGCTGGGACCCAGTCCCTCCCACGACACCAGGGACAGTGTGGTCCTCGTGGTTTTCCAGGCTGTGTCCTCACTTCCTCTACCAGAGGTCCCAGTGTGACTGCCCAATCCCTGACCTCCGATCGCCTGGTTCCTGAGCTGGGTCCTAGTGACTGGGCAGTCCATTTGTTTTGGTCTTCTGTGACTTCCCCGGTGAGTATGAGGCAACAAAGGAAGCGAGAAACCCCTAAGTAGATGGTGATGATGAGCAGCTGAAAGTGGTGTAGAAACCTTAAGAACTGGCAGAGATGAAGAAGTAGAACTGGAGTGTCATTTTGGAGCGGTTTGGAGCAGTTCCCATCAGAGGGCTTCTGAACATCCATGTGCTTTCATGTAAAAAAATTAAGGATAGGCTTGAGTGGGACTAACTCCCAGTGTCAAAGATCCTGAAAGCTTTCAGAGATAGAAGGATTAAAAGAGTGTGAGGCCGCATTGAATCCTCTGGAATGCAGGAACAGGGACATCTGTTCTATCCTGACACTCAGAGATCTGTTGAGGCTCAGGGAATTAGGACGTCGTTAGTTGTGATTTCCTAGGAAGCGGAACAGAGATTGATCTCCCCTCTCATTGGCTCCTGTACAAGGGACACAGTGAATTCACATGTCCTTGAACTCAGATATGTGAATAATTTTTAGCTTTATAGTGGTCTGTAACTACTATAATCTTCTTCATGACCCTCCACTATAATGAATAAGTATGGGGAGCAGTTTAAAGAGAGAAGAGGAACAAAGTTGCCAATTAACTATCTTTCAACTTTTTTGTCTTAATCTCTTTGGGAATTAGTGTCATCGAGGCTAACGCTCAGTTCTTCGGGTTTCCCTCTTCCCGCTGCCTTTCCCACCTCTGATGTAGCCCTGATCCTGAGTTCTCTGCATTTCTGGCTTATGGAAAAACTCACTTATTAAGCCCTTCAGATCCAGCTCATGCTATATTAATGAGAGCTTAAAAGAATTTAGAAAATCCTTTCTTCCTTTACAATGGTGAAATGTCAAGGCTTGCTTTTCTGTAGATTCAGTAACAAAAGCTGAGTATCAACGTTTTCTTTCCCTTGCATTCCTGCTCGAATATTCTTGTCCTTCCCCAAACCCCAGAGAAAATTATGCTTCTAAGGTATAGGACAAAAGAATGATATATAGAAGACCATGCAAAAGATAAAACACATTAATACACTTCCAATGATGTTAAGCCTATTCCCCCTACCTGGCTATATGCTTTTCAGGATAACTTCATGAGTAGATGAACTAATTAAGCTTTTTTTAGGTGGCAATGTGGTAATCAACAGGAAACGTGACCTAGGGAATTACCATTCCCTGCAATTAAGCCCTTGACTCCTCTCTGTTCAGTGCGCAACAGATAGAGCAACAGAGTTTTTGGCCTTTGCCAAAGGAATCTGGACCATTTTTGTTATTGCCATTCCTAAGACTTAGCTTTTTTGGTATCTCTATTTTTTCTTTTTTAAAAATATATATTTATTTTTAGGAGAGCACAAGTGGTGCAGGGGAAGAGAGAGGGGATGAGGATCCAAAGCAGGCTCTGCAGACAGGCTGACAGCGGTGAGCCCGATGTGGGGCCCGATATCATCAATAGTGAGATCATGACCTGAGCCAACATCAGATGCTCAACCAACTGAGCCACCCAGGCACCCCTCTATCTCTTTTAATAGATACTGAAATGCCTACTTATCTTGTGTTAAATTATTTGCTAGAATATTTCATAACTTTGTTTCATATACCATATAACTTTTCCATTTGGAGAAAAGAGCATTGGGTTTTCCTGATCTATCAGGAATCTTGAATGAGTTGGATATGAGGACTAGAACATATTTGTCACTTCCTAACTTGGTCTGCAAAGGATCAGAATGTACCATACACACCATTTATTGTTCATTCACTGACCTCGGCTATCTTGGGGGAAAATGCCTTGTTAATGACTTGGTAAAATGAATAGTTTCAAAAGGTCACTACATTTCTGAGTGAGAAATTTTTGCAGCTGGAGACTGGACATCTTTTGTGTTAGAGATTGTTATCTTCCTTACCTTGGAAAAGGAGTCAGTATATCGCAAACCACCAAGAAGCGATGAGAGTGAGGTTAACCAAAATACTGAAAAGTAAGAAATGGACACAAGCAATTGTTAGGGTTCATCATAGGAAAACCTTCTGTGACTTACTGGCATAGCATGAACTTTAATTTTCCTTCCTCTTCTTTTTCCCCACCCTAGTAAGAAACATTCTAATTTCCATTTATATTTATTGAAAAAGTCACCAAATAGTCTGATGGAACCCTGTGTCCCAGATATAAAATATATCATTGCACTAGTAAATAGCTTTGCAAGAGGGAATCTTAAAGATAAGGAAATGGGATAACTCCAAATTAGGTTAATTCTAAAATACAAAGTATTTTTTCTCTTATGAGAATATGTTTTACACTTTAATTCTTTTTTTGAGCAGTTTCACAAGGAATGGATGAAGTAACTTTTATCATTATACTAAGGATCTCTAAAATTTATTTTATTTAAAAAATATGAGCTTCCGACTGGATGGCTCAGTCAGTTGAATACCCAACTTCAGCTCAGGTCATGATCTCACAGTTCAGTTCGTGGGTTCAAGCCCTGCATCGCGCTCTGCACTGACAGGGCAGAACCTGCTTCGGATGCTCCGACCTCTCTCTCTGCCCCTTCCCCTCTCACGCTGTCTCAGAAATACATTTAAAAAAAAACATTAAAAAAATATGAGATTCTATGAAATTGCAAATACTTCTGTCTCCGGTAGTGTCTTCCAGTTTCCATAGTTGAAGGGAAAGGTGCGTTCATGGGCTTAAATTGTAATTAAAACCCAGGTATCCTTGTGTAGAAAGGCGAAGCAGAAGCGAAATAAATTTGGAAGATAAATACGTTAGGAACAATCCCCTAGGGCACTCCAAAGCAAAATGGTAGATCTGCATCATATCTGATAGACTGGCAGACAAGAACATTGTTAGAGGCAATATTGCAATGCAAATGGTATCACGATTTTTTTTCAGAAATAGAAGCATTGAATCATTTATAACTAAACCATTGTACAGATGAGAAAACTGGATTGCATGAAGATGTGATTTCCCAAACTTTGAATCATTAACAGGGGCATTTGGGCTTAAGTAAATTTGGAAGAATTGAGGCTATCTCTCAGACACAAATTCCAATTCGAGAAATGTTTACTGTCAGGCTATTGTGTGCAAAGTGTTACGGATGCAGAGAAGAATAAGACATTGATCTCTGCCTTTAAAGAGCTTTGGGGTGCCTGGGTGGCTCAGTTGGTTAAGTGTCTGACTTTGGCTCAGGTCATGATCTTACGGTTTGTGAGTTTGAGCCCTGCGTCGGGCTCTGTGCTGACATCTCAGAGCCTAGAGCATGCTTCAGATTCTGTGTCTTCTTCCCTCTCTGCCCCTCCCCCACTTGTGCTCTGTGTTTCTCTATCTCTCAAAAATAAATAAATGTAAAAAAAAAAGTAAGAGCTTATATCCTTTTTTTAAGCCTTTTTAAATTTTTTTAATGTTTATTTATTTTTGAGAGAGAGAGAGAGAGAGACAGTGTGAGCAGGGGTGAGGCAGAGAGGCAGACACAGAATCTGAAGACGGCTCCAGGCTCTGAGCTGTCAGCACAGAGCCCAGTGTGGTGCTCAAACTCATGAACCATGAGATCATGACCTGAGCTGAAGCTGAAGTCGGACACTTAACCGACTGAGCCACCCGGGCCCCCCCTAAAGAGCATATATCCTAATCAGGAAAAGAAGGTCAACTTTTGTTCCCTACTTCGCTAGGGAATATCTAACAAGTGCTGAGTGCCACAAGCCAGGTGCCAGAGGGCAGAGGAGTGCACAGTGGTTGTGGGTTGGATGGAGAAGCCCTTTCGGGAGGACAGCACTTGGATCTTGCTGTCAAGGATTCAGGCGGTGGATGCTCTCTAAACAGGTACTACGTGGAGAAAATAGCAAGTGTTTAGGGAGCAATAGGCTGAGCGTATACTTCTTTTCCAAACAAATGAGAGATGAAGCTAGAGAAACGAGTAAGTATAAATCACTTAAGAATAACTGGTGTATGTACCGTATACCATATCCCGAGTCCTTGTTGTATGTCAGACAGTATAATAATAAGCCCTTTTACAAAATGACAAAATGGAAACTTAAAAGCTGTTAAGTATTATTTGAAGAATATGCACAGCTAGTACGAACACAGAATTAAGCTCAGGGCCTCTGACTCCCTGTGCTGTGCCGGGATAGGATTGTACAGAGAGTTTAGGGGGGGGGGGATGTAGATCTCCCTGGGGGGTTGTCCTAATAATGGGAAACACAGAGAGGGTTTTATTGACAAGACACATACAAATCTCATGAATCACCTTTCAGGCATAGGCCTTGGTTCTTCCTGAAATAAATTTGGGGAGGCGTTTAAATTAGTGGTCCTTAGGTTAGATCTGAATTCATTAGAAAAGGAAGTGCCGTAGACATGTATCACTGCCCTGGATACATCCTTGGATAAAGGATGCCCATCTAGGTATTAAATACATGTGTATGGGCCGAATCACTGAATCAGTGAACTCCAAGAATAATAGTGGGAGTTCTTGAGGACCTTTACAATAAGGTCACTTGATGTGTAGCCCTCTGAGCCTGTCACACCTGTGTCTGTGATCACACTGCAGGGACATAGAGGCTAGCCTGAAGAAGCTCACATAGCTTTATCTGGAAGACACGTCCCAGCCACAGAAATCTTGTCGCAGGCACTAGGCATAATGTACTAATGATTGCTTTCCCCAGGCAAGAGGGCATTCTCAGTGACAGGGTTCTGTTACCTTGCTAATACCTGCTTCTGTCTCCTTATGAGGGCTTCTACAGCCTCACTTCAGTTTCTGACTCTACAACCTTGTGACCCTTGGTAAGTTGCTAAATCTCTCCTTGCCTTGGTTTCCCTCTCCATGATAGTTGTCATACTCAACACATGGAGCTATTGTGAATATTTAAAACACGAAGAACAGGAATAACCCATGTATATTAGCAACTGTACGCTTATGAGGTATGCAGTGTGCCGATATGACAAGCTGTCACAGGCAAGGCATGTCCTATGGCGTGGACAGAATCTCATTCCTGGAGATTCTGATAAGCACAAGACCCTGAAGAGGTGCTCAGGTGGCTCAGTCGGCTAAGCATCTGACTCTTGATTTCGGCTCAGGTCATGATCTCACAGTTTGTGAGTTTGAGCCCACGTTGGGCTCTGCACTGCACTGACAGTGCAGAGCCTACTTGGGATTGTCTCTCTCCCTCTTTCTCTGCCCCTCGCCTGCTCTCTAAATAAACAAACCAACAAACAAACAAGAACAAGGCCCTGAGATAAGAAATAAGGAGAATGCAAAATGATAGAAAGCAGAAGTGTTTTAGACAAAACTATATTAGTTAAAGAAAAAAAAGGTACAAAGTCACTGTGCAACGATTCTAACTCCAGACATGTCAAAATACACAATGGGTCAATATCTTTTAACTTGTTTCAGTGGTTCTTGCTTTACTTTTAGATGGATGATGACAGAATGGACCCCCTGTTCACGAACTTGTGGAAAAGGGATGCAGAGCAGACAGGTGGCCTGTACCCAGCAACTGAGCAACGGGACTCTGATCAGAGCCCGGGAGAGGGACTGCTCCGGGCCCAAGCCTGCCTCCGCCCAGCGCTGCGAGGGTCAGGACTGCATGACCGTGTGGGAGGCAGGAGTGTGGTCTGAGGTACGGTGCGCGCGCCCCTCCCTTCCCACTTCCTTTCTTTCCTCTGATGCCCAGCTTGTCTGACGTCATGTGCTGTCATGTTCAGAATCTCTGTACACAGCAGTTTCAATACCATCTATTAATTTTTCTGACAATAATAAGGATGTACTCATTATATATAATTTTGTAAACAGAAAAAGATAAAGTTATTTATTCTATTCAGTGAATATTGTAACATAATCAAAAATGTATTTTATATACATTTTAGGATGCTGCTTTTTTCATTTATATACCATGAGTATACTCTTCAGTGGGCAGATTTTTTTTCAATTTTTTTAATGTTTATTTATTTTTGAGAGAGAGAGAGAGAGACCGAGCTTGAGTGGGGGAAGGGGGAGAGAAGGAAGGAAACACAGAATCCAAAGCAGGGTCCAGGCTCCAAGCTGTCAGCACAGAGCCTGACACAAGGCTCAAACCCATGAACCATGAGATCACCACCTGAGCTGAAGTCAGATGCCCAACCGACTGAGCCACCCAGGCACTTCAAGAAATTTTAATACACGTTTGATTCATTGTCCCTGAACATTTAAAAGAGAAGGACAAGAAAGGACATTATCTTTTAACAATCATCTCCTAGAAGCAAGGGCTCTGCTTTTATTTCATATTTAGTATATTGTTTGTATTTAGTCATCAGTCTAAAAAGTTAATAGTTTCATCATTGTATAATAGAGCTCAGAAACATTAAATAGTTTACCCAATATCCTATCTACGAGGGAGAACTGGGATTTGAACCCAGTGCGTTCAGACTCACTGTACCACGCACCCATTAGCATGTAGTCTGTAGCATACAGGTGTGTTCTACGCCGAGCTGTAGGCTTTATTTCTTTTGTCCTGATACATATCTTTGCATAATAATACACGGCAGTCTGGGCACCTGGGTGGCTCAGTCGGTTGGGCGTCCACCTTCAGCTCAGATCGTGATATCACCTGGTACTTACATCTCACAGCCTGGAGCCTGTTTCAGATTGTGTCTCCCTCTCTCTCTGCCCCTCCCCTCCTCATGCTCTGACTTTCTCAAAAATAAATAAACATTAAAAATTTATATAAAAAATAAATAGCAATCATTACTTATATTTTCTAGCTGCTCTGAAGCAGTTTAGGTAAGTATGTGGCTATATGCACACACACAAACACACTCCCACTTATATACCCACACACATGAGCACAGACACACGCAAATGCACACCCAGAGCCAAATCATTCAGATGCTTGCTTTCAGAATATTAGATATTAGATATTAGATATAAAACTGACAAAGAGAAAATTCTAGGTTACCATGAGTAGCTAATCCTTTGAAAATGAGGATAAAGTAGCTTAGATAATAAGGTTTTGGAATATTCTTCAATTAACCCAACCCCCCACACCCACCGAAGTACATTGGCAAGTAGCATGACTTGCTTTTGTCTTCCTTTTCTGAGCTATACCTGGCTGCTTAACAGATTCTCCTCCCTTTTTGATGTGTGGTTTGACAATGAATGCAGAATCTAATATTACATCCAAATGAATCCGTTGAATCTGGAGAGAAGATTCACATGAGCAAAGGAAAATATCTACCTCCGGCCTAACCATAATGGTTTTGCAAACTCTTTAGGAGGAAATAGGTCAGAAAGATTCTATACAGATTTTTGGCACCAGCTGGGAGAAATAATATATCTCAATGCAATCTACCGTTTTAAAAAATGTTTCTCTTGATTTTATTTAATTTAAACATTGATTTTACGGATCAGGGTTAGTTCCGATTGCAAAAAAATTAAAATATATAAATTTTAAAGTGCCAAGTCACACATGTAGTCCATTTTATGGCTCAACATAGGGGCACCTGGGTGGCTCAGCCGGTTAAGTGTCCGACTTTGGCTCAGGTCATGGTCTCACAGTTTGTGAGTTCGAGCCCCGCCTCAGGCTCTGTGCTGACAGTTCGGAGCCTGGAGCCTGCTCCGAATTGTGTCTCCCTCCCTCCCTGCCCCTCCCCCACTCATGTTCTGTCTTTCTCTCAAAAATAAATGAACATTAAAAAATTAAAAAAAAAAACAAAGCTCAACATATTCAAACATAAGCCATAAATTATGAACAGTTACTCATTTATGCAAAATACACCATATTCAAAATATCATTAGATTCATGCTCAGGTTTTCAAAAACATACCTGTTGGAGTCCATGTGCTTATTCTTATACTACGTCATTGTTAAATGTATACCTGCAACTCTTGTTTTTGGACCTTTTTCAATCACAAATATTCATCGAATTTTCAAGTTTTGCCGTATCTTTCATCCATTCCCTTTTTTCCTTCCTTTCCCTTCTCCTGCCCAAGGCCATTACGGTCCCTGTGTCCAGATAGCCTGTGATGTGTACCTTTGTAAAGCTGAGAAGCTTTACACATATTCCATAATAAGGGGCATAAATGAAAATGAAATGCTAAGTTGCACCTAGAAAAACTTGGTGGAATATACAAATATGCATACGTGTTTGTATGTTTTTTTTTAACATTTACTTATTTTTGAGACATAGAGACAGAGCACAAATGAGGGAGGGGCAGAGAGAGAGAAAGAGGGAGACACAGAAGCCAAAGCAGGCTCCAGACTCTGAGCTGTCAGCACAGAGGCCAATGTGGGGCTTAAACCCACAAGCTGTGAGATCATGACCTGAGCCGAAGTCGGCCGCTTACCCGACTGAGCCACCCAGGTGCCCCCATACATGTTTGTATGTTATGTGACCATCTTAAATCAGGTATCAGTCATTTGTGAAATAAACCAAACTATTTTTCGTCTGAATTATATTTTCACTGCATGTAGCCATTTAAAATGATGATTTCTAGGGGTATATAATTATGCAATTAAATACTTATTTTTGCTAAGATTTTCTCTCTTATAGCTTTAAGAAGAGTTTGTGAGAAATTATGCTCTCTAAACTTCTTTTATCGCAAACATTTCTTAGGGCTAAAACAAACTAAACCTTAGCAAAAATAAAATGAATTTTCTTACATAATTGTACACAAAAATTTGATGCCAATCAAGTTTAGTATTTTACATTTTGATCACTGTATATTATTTGTCTTTAGTAAACAATCCCTGTGTGTTATATCGATCTCTGTAATAATGGTGCTGTGGTCCTGAAACCCCTTTACCTCCAGCCTGTGTCCTAAGCTTCATCTGGCTCCTGGTATTCAGGTATAGCCAGGTGTTTTCCTTCTCTTTATCCTTTAACCTGGTCCCTGTGTGGGTGACAGGCTTAGGAGCGATGATTAGAAATCTTATGTAACAGTGGGCACCTGATGGCTCACGTGGCTAAGCATCTGACTCTCAATCTCAGCTCAGGTCTTGATGTCAGAGTCATGAGTTCAAGCCCCACACTGAACTCCACACTGAGAGTGAAGCCTACTTAAAAAAAAAGAAAAGAAAAGAAAAGGAAAAGAAAGGGACACCTGGGTGGTTTAGACGGTTAAGCATCCAACTCTTGATTTCAGCTCAGGTCATGATCTCTTGGTCCACGAGATCGAGCTCTGCACCGGGCTCCGCACTTACAGTGCAAAGCCCCTTGGGATTCTCTGTCTCCCTCTCTCTCTGTCCCTCCCCTACTTGTGCTTTCTCTCCCTCTTTCTCTCAAAATAAATAAACTTTAAAAAAAATTAAAAGAGAAAGAAGTATTACTTAACATAATTTAACCATTAGTCTATATCTCCTAGTCATGGACTTCATCCGGACTCTCTGATGTTTTCCTCTAGTGTTCAGTCAAGTGTGGCAAAGGTGTACGTCATCGGACGGTGAGGTGTACGAACCCTAGGAAGAAATGCGTCCTCTCCACCAGACCCAGGGAGGCTGAGGATTGTGAGGATTACTCAAAATGCTATGTGTGGCGAATGGGTGACTGGTCTAAGGTAAGAATCCTCTGGTACATTTTCACTATACATTCTCAGTATTATGTTTCGATCATGTCTGCATCGCCCTGGGTGCTGTAACTACACAGAATGCAGTTTAGGACAAGGAGGGGGACAGAGGTATAGGTCGTGGGAGATGGAGTGTTATATTCCCAGGTTCAAATCCATGATCATGGTCTCTATAAAACTGTTTTAAAGATTAATATGCTAAAAGGTAGAAAGCTCTGAACACCGTTTTTGACTTTTTGACACAAAGGAAGCTATCAAAAAACAGCTACCAATTGTTATTTTGTGGTGAGTTTTTATTCATAATCCTTCTTTGTCAGAATATTTTTGCATAAAACTTATCTGATAAGTAGAATACTATCAGATGAGTCCATTGAAAATATAACTAATTGGGGTAGTGACAGAATCAACCAGAGGCAATTCCCATCTTAATATATAACACGCATTCTCTTTCCCACCAATTTGCGGGGTTGTGTATAGAAGACAAGGAAAAAAACTTGTCCTTTGGTCAAATCAAGTAAATACAACTCATGTGGCAGGTGAACAGTAAGTTTAATGTTGTGATAATAGGGATTATTTAAATTTACAAATTAAATTTACAAGTTATTTAAATTTATTTATTTAAATTTACAAATTAAGTGGAGCCCCATATGTAAGTGAGCAGAAAATAGCTCATCTATTCAGTCTACATAAAGTATTAATCAATCCCATATTTTAAGATAAAATTCCGAGGGCACCTGCGTGCCTCAGTCAGTTAAGTGTCTGACTCTTGTTTTTGGCTCAGGTCATGATCTCACAGTCATGAGACTGAGCTCTGTGTTTGGCTCTGCACTGGGCATCAAGGCTGCTTGATCAAGATTCTCTCTCTCTCTCCCCCTCTCTGCCTTCCCCCTGCTTTGTCTCTCGAACAAAAAGTATTTTTTTAATTTATTTATTTTGAGAGAGAGATCACAAGCAGGGGAGGAGCAGAGAGAAAGAGAGAATCCCAAGCGGGATCTACAGCGTCAGCACAGAGCCTGATGCAGGGCTCACACTCACAAACCACAAGATCATGACCTGAGCTGAAACCAAGAGTTGGATGCTTAACTGACTGAGACACCCAGGCTCCCCTGCAAAAAAAAACATTCAAGATAAAATTCTGATCATATCTGGGGTGAAAATAGCTCTGAGCTACTAGTCTTCAGACATTTAAGTATTAATCAAATAATCCCCTGTGCGTTGCCACATCAACTGTGATACTATATACCTATTATCATGAAATCATAAAATTCTAAGGCTTCAAAGAGACATAATAAATCTTCTCTTCTTTCCCATTATTTTATATGTGAAAAAAAATGGTGGCTGCTGAGGCAGGGTAGGGAGTGTGGTACTTTTCATAAAGAGTCCTAAAGGACATTCTGGAAGAAATCTTCTCATTGTATAATGCACAGGGTTAGCTACGTTGCCTAATGTTGCCCCAAAAGAAATTCCTGACATTTAAAATCTATTTTCTTGTGATTATTAATGCCTTTCCTCTTTATAAATGTTTGCATATTAGCATCACATCGGAGTTCTCACAAACTATACTGTTCTTCCTAAGACCTACAACATTTAAAGTTTACATCAGGACTCTTTAAAGGATGCATTTGTAAACAACTTAAATTCATCCCTCACTACATAATTAGGAAATATTCTGCCCAATCCAGGCAGCTTTGAACTGGTGGACCATGTAAAGAAATTTCACACTTCAGAGTAAACAACTTTTAGAGGAAAAAGAATTCCAAATTAACCGCAGATGATTTATTTTCAGGGTTAATGTTTTCCTAATTCTAAGAGAAGGAAATACAGTGGGAGGATAGGCAAGACTATGGCTTGGAAGTCAAGAGAGGAGGGGGATTGTCTTAACTCCCTCATGATGCAGATGGACCAGTTGGGCAGGCTATGGAATACCTCTGTGTCTTTGTTTTCCTATGTGTGAAATAAGGAAAATAGAGGATACCATTGCTTTCAAGCTTTTTGTACATTAATTCTTTCTTCAGCACCAATGGTATAAAATAGGATCAGGAAATTCCAGTCCTAGTTGGAGGAGTAGGAGGAAGGTCACCTGTTTTTCCCTTTTAATTGTGGGAACTCCCCATTTGTTTATTTTGGCTAATGAAATTCGAGGTGTTTTCCTTAAATGAAACAAGTCTTCTCTAAGAAAAAGTTTAAAACCCACAAAAATAGATGTATTTTTCCAGCTTTATTCATTAATAGGACTATTTTAAGTGATAAATGTTAGCCTCCAGTTCAAAGCAAAAATTGTAATTACAAAAAACAGAAGATCCAGGTTTTGTTGTGACTTATGACACAACTGTAAATTCCTACATTGCTGTGTGTGGAAATACGACAGCTAGCAAATCCCTATTTGTCTGACAAATACTATTGCTGTTGGTTAATAAATATGCCTGTTATGTGGCCTCTGGTTAAATCTTAAGCAAAATCAAAATTAATTAACTGGGGAGATCATAAAAAACAGGACTTCTGTTTTTCTGTGCCAAGCCTGAAAAAATATTTTTTCCAGTTTTACCATAATTACATGTGTGTAAATTTTTAGGTATACTTAGAGTGAATTATTTTAAGTTGGTTTTGTTGAGTTCTTATAGTGCTACACAGCCAGACATAGCCTTTGTGAGTAAGCAAAGAAGTGGATAGCTCTAATAACTATTCATCTTTATTCAATGACTCTTTACCTTTGTCTGTTCACCTGTTTTTTTTTGTTTGCTTATTTAGAAGATTCAGTATGTTGCATTTTTTTTTCTTTATATGAATATTGTCTGCTCTTACCTGAAACCAGTTTCCTTGTTCTTTTTTATGACCGAGATCTCAGCATAACAGATTTAAACAGCATGTACAAATTAAAACCAGTGGCTCCATGTGAACTTTATTGATTTCACCCTTTCTTCTTCACTCCTAAGATATCACTTTCATGTTAGAATAAAGACCATCCCAAAATAATTACAGAGAAAAGGAATAATGCTGTGATTATTTAGTTTCAGTGATTAAAGTATTCATGGACAGAGGAAGCCATAGATTTCTTATTCTTATCAGCTGTGTCCCAGGAACAGGCATAGCAGTAAGATGTGTGCAATTGTGGGTGGATTTCTATGCTCCTTGGAGGTCAATTAATCTGTCAGTTTCACTTAAATTCTACTAATATTTTTTAAACTATTGATAAACCTAAATACACTTAAAATTAAATGTTGGGTTGGCTTTAATCAAGGATATTCAATTAGCTTTCCATAAAATCTTGCTGTGCAACCCTGTTCTTCCCTCAATAGGGGTGAAGCACTAGAGAATCAGTTAAAAGAATAGTGTGTTCTCAGCTTCTCCCACTATCAAAAAGTCCTTGATCACTATTGGGCTAAGGATATATCAGCTGAATGGAAGCTTTCTAAGAAAATGGCTTATTCTTCAAACTGTGTTCACTGCATTTGTGTCAGCCTATGTGATGTCTATCATTTATGTTTTGGTGATTTTGTGTAAACAGTGGAAAATCTGCTCTCAGCTTGAAAAAGAAAAATATAAATACAGGAGTATTCAAAAGAGAAAAATCTGTCGTGAAAATATTACCTCTGATTCCTAAGTAGATGTAATATAGCCTTTGTTGAACAATGTTTGCATTTATTCCATTGAGACTAGAAAATTGGCAAAAATAGGGCGCGGCGCAAACAATGTAGTTGCTTTGTTCTAGCTTGCATTAACCAGTGACACAATCATATGCCACATTCTGACTATATCTCTGATATAGATATGGCCTTAGGGTCTTTCTTGGGATAACAGAACACGGCCCATATGTTTCTGGGCAGTTAAAATCTGCACTCACTCATTTAAGCTGACCTTAGAACACTGACTTAAAAATAACATAGTCCCTTATGTTTAATGTAATGCCTTATTTTCTGCCAGAATTTGACCTTTCTGCCTTCATTTGAATGTCTATCGCTTCTTGTTTTCATTATTGGAGGCCTGTAGAGAAGCAAATAAAAGGCTATTGTTTTATGTACCTGTTACACAAAATTTGTTCCTTCCTGAAGCTTTTATAGCATTAACTTTTCTGTGCAGCATTAACAAGAGAACTCATTCAAGTGAGTTTTAATGAGAAACAAAACACCTTGGAATTGTGCATAATTATTCTTGGTTTATTCTTAGGTTCAATTCATAGTCTACAATTTGAGCTTAATTTAGTACTTTAAGATTTTGGGAAATGAATAGTTTTGGCCACATCTCAAATCTTGACATGTTTAATAGATTTTTGGACAAGACGTTATGAGTCTTTTTGTGATGATATAATTCAAAATAGTGCTGGAAGCACAATAAATCATTTTGGATGATTTAATTATACAAATAGTATGGTGTATCCTCGTTTAGAAATGGTAAATATAAAGCTTGCAGTATTATGAGTCATTTTTAACTTATTCTGTAAAAGGAAACTACAATTATATCCAGCATATTCAGTTGAAGAGGAATCTAAAAACTATGAAATTATGAATAATCACAGAGGACATTTCTTTCCACTAGAGGAAAACTCAGTGAATCATTGAAGGAAATATAGAGAAATCCTCATCTGTACAGTCAAGAATATCCTAAACTAAATGACTAGATAACACCATGTTTTTAACTATGCATGTCTGTAGCCCAGTAATTTTGTTTTCAGTCAAGAGAGACAAAAAGAACCAGACTCAGAATTCCTAAGGGGGAGGATTTCTTGTTGCCCCATAGCCAGACTGGGGCTCTAGGACTGCGAATTTCTCCATACTACTCACCTAATGCTGGTATACACCCCACCCGATTAAAATCCACTTGCGGGAGGCCCCAGAATCCAAATGTGTATCTTGCTGGTTTTAATACAACTAAACTAAGTGGGTTGTTAAACAGGGTAGTAGAGGGAAGCTTAAGCACTTGTTAGAGGATTTCCCATTCAAATTTAAAGAAATAATTGGTCGCAAATAACCAAATTAAATACCTTAATAGAATGTGGAAATCGAAAATGTTAAGTATCAGCTGAAACCAGAGAATCAAAGGAATGAATGAAATAACAACTGCTATAATGGAGAAACTATTTTGTCAAACAGGTACATTAGTAAGACTGGTATTTACTGAAGATCAAATGTCATCCTTTTTAGAAGACTAAATTCATACTAATTTATGAATTCTTGAGGCTTGTATTCCTCAAATTATATTCTGTAGCAAACTCATTCCTTGGGATACAGGCTCCAGGTTTGAGAAATAATGTAGTTAAACAAAGATAAGCAAATACTGCAAATCGCTGTAGGACTTTCAGATCCTTTAACGTTTTCCTATACTTGTTAAATCTCGAAGAAGGACTGTATTATTTCCCTTTTCTTTATTGTTAACCAGAGATCACTTCTGTAGAGCATATGGCTTGTTTGCTATTTAGTGTAATACACTTTGGGAACACTTATATTAGATTCTTCAAATTTGAAAGATGAGTTTTGTAAGTACTTTTTTGTAACTGGAGAAAATTTATAGATTGAAACTATACTGAAATTATCTATAATGTAAAAACTATTCTTGGTGTATTAACATTTATATATAGAATTATTTTCAAATAATGTCTACAAGTCATTGGAAAAGATAACTGCCTATCATTCTTTTATATATAATTAGAGTCTACAAAGACAGGAAAATTTGAGCAGTTACCCCATAAACTAATATGGATCTATCACACCATAATCTATCATTATTGGATCAGTCAATGAATTAAAGAAATCAGAGGTTGTGGGTTTGGTTTTAAACATGTGGACATTGAAGAAATCTATCTCAAGGTGTCCTACAGAAGAGATACTTTGCATTATAGGATCATTTACTTTGAAAGTACACTTGTCTCTAAATAAATTGTTCATACTACAGAAATTAGTCATTGATAAACAGAATACTTTTCACCAAGAAAGACCTTCTGTTATGTTGTTTAGATATGTCTACTGAACATTTACAGAATTTGCTATTTACCATTCATTCTGGAGAAGATAGCTCTCTATCTTCTAAACCATGCACAAAATCCCCAAACTACTGGCTATCAAAATGTTTAGCCTCTGACTCTTTTTTTAAATTTTTTTAACATTTATTTATTTTTGAGAGACAGAGACAGAGCCTAAGTGGGGGAGGACCAGAGAGGGAGACAGAATCTGAAGCAGGCTCCAGGCCGACATGGGGTTCAAACCAATGAACCATGAGATCACAGCCTGACCCAAAGTTGGGCGCTTAACTGACTGAGCCACCAAGGCACCCCTGACTCTTTATACTGCAAGAGAATGGGACATTTTTTGCATTGCTATCATTTTTAGTTTTCAGGTCTCCTGACAATCTTATCTGTTGCCACAGATGTATAAAAAAACCAAATTTCAAAATGTTTGAATTACTCAAAGTAGTCATAGCATTTGGCTGATATGATTGAACATTGCAGATATATATTAGCTTAAAACGAATGATGCACATATGCTATCTGTGTATATCTTCTACATAGAGAAAATTTAAAATTTAGGGAGACTGAGGTAGTGTCTCTGTGTCTATGTACATGTGTATAAGCATATATAATGCATGTATTATATACGTATATACATGTATAATTATAAATGCAGATATAAAGACGTGTTTAACATCCTTTGGATTGGAATATAGAGGAAAAAAGAGTACTTTTTTTTAATCCACAGGGCTTAATTGTACTGTCTCCTTTTATTTTTAATGTCTACTCATTTATTTTGAGAGAGAGAGAGAGAGAAAGAGCCTAAGAGTGCACACATGCGGGGGATGGGCAGAGAGAGGGAGAAAGAGAATCCCAAGCAGACTCCAGCCTTTCTGTGCAGAGCCTGACATGGGCCGTAATCTTACGACCATAAGATCATGACCTAAGCCAAGAGCAAGAGTCAGATGCCTAACCAACTGAGCGACACATGTACCCCTATCCTGTCTTAATAGATCATTGAAAAATCCTTAGGCTCGTAAAATAATACTATCAATGCTCTTTTGCTGCATACAAGGATAGCTCTCATGTCCCTTTCTAAATCATATCTGAAAATATTTTAGTAAATACATATGACTGAGTTAAAAAGTTACTCTTGATGTTCTTTATAGGGGATGGAGCATGGAACATGTCAAAGTTCATTTGAGTACATTGAGTTTGGGGAGGGGGGTAATGTGCGGATTTTTACATGAAAAAAAATACAAAGAAATTTGGTAAGAATATTATAAAATTAAAATCAGTAGCATTAGCAATTGAGTGGTTTTTTGCTTAGATGTAGTGAAGTATATGTTCATCAAATGCCAGAGGACATCCAGAGACAGTTATCACCGTATCACCAGGACTAGCAGAGAATGACATCTTTAAAATGGAAGAAAACTACGCACATAATCAGCCAGTTGAAAGATAGCATATGGCAGAGGGTGGCTGAGTGGCTCAGTCGGTTGAGTCACCAACTCTTGATTTCAGCTCAGGTCATGATCTCATGGTTCATGAGTTCGAGCCCTGGGTTAGGCTCTGTGCTTGGGATTCTCTCCCTCTCTCTCTGCACCTCCTCTGCTTGCACTCCTTCTCTCTAAATAAATAAATAAACATATTTAAAAAAAAAAAGGCATCATATAGAGTCTTGGGATGCAAAATGTAAAAAAAAAAAAAAAAGATTGTTTTAACAGGTCCTGGTTCTGCTTCAGGTTGAGAGGAACATCCAGAGAGCAAGGTGCACAACCAGCACAGATTCTATATGCCGAAGAGCAGCTCCCCCTAACCTTCTTCCTATATCTGTAAAATGTGCCAAAGCAACTAGAGGTCTTTCTGAATTTTGTTGTGCTCTGACTGTGCCGGTAAAAGTAATAACCCAGAGTCAGTGGTCTAAATGGCACATAGTCCAAAGAAAAGTATTTTGAGTGACTTAAAATGAAGGATCTGGGGACGCCTGGGTGGCTCAGTCACTTGGGCGTCCGGCTTCGGCTCAGGTCATGATCTCGCAGTTTGTGGGTTCAAGGCCCGCATCGGGCTCTTGTGCTGACAGCTCAGAGCCTGGAGCCTGTCTTCAGATTCTGTGTCTCCCTCTCTCTCTGACCCTCCCCTGCACACACTGTGTCTCTCTCTCTCTCTCTCAAAAATAAATAAAACATTTTTAAAAATGAAGGATTTACTTTAGGAAACAAAACACAAATAGATTGAATTAGAAAGATATAAATCTGTAGCTTTTTGTACTGTATACAGAATACGTTCAAGTCCATATGGTGTAATAAATAAAACTAGGAAGCGTGTTTAGATATAAACACTCACATACATGACTTTAGGGCTCAGAAAGGCAATGAGAGAAGTGTGTTGAGGGATGCCATGGGGCAACCAAAAAGCTCCGTCTCTAAAGGAAGTGGATTCTACTCACTTCTTCCCAGGTGCTTCCACATATCTGTGTCACCATACTACTGAGGCTGGATGTTAGACACTTTTTTAAACTGATTTGATAGCTGTAAAAAATAATCTCATTTTGAAATGTACACTTTCCTAATTTTCCTTACAGACATTCTCACATAATCTGCTGCCCGTATTTATAAAGATGCTCATTGCAGCCTTCTTTGGAACAAGAAAAATTTGGAAACAACCCATATATCCGTTAACTACTTATATAAATCATAATTCCACACTCCAACAATGAGATATTTTTTAAATATATTTATAGATAAATACATAATGATGGGAAAATTTCCCTAAGACCTACTATTAAGTGAGTAGTTATTATGCAGAAGAGTTATATAGTATGAACTAAAGTTGTTTACATATATTATTCTCGTACATGTTAACATTTTTTTGCACAGATACACAAAGAATAGTTTATTTGAATTACGTTGGAGGAAAGGGCCTTCTTAGCTTATAAGTCTACCGTATCCATATGTTACTTTTAACGTTGTAAATGGGTTAACATTTTCTGTCTGAAGCTCAAAGAAAACCTACTTTGCTAGTACTTAAATTTTTTTAGGCTGCAATATAAAAAATGACTGATGTCATGGGTATAGAAATATATTCAGAGATTATTACAGAATTTCCAGGAAGGGGGAAAGATTGGGAACTATAAGAGGTGAGATAGCTCAGTGTCTGGAGTCAGACAGCCTTGGGTTTGAATTCTGGATCTTCCATTCAGCCAAGTTAGTGAATCCAAATGAAATAATTCATGGAAAGTTCTTAGCATAGTGTCAGCTACATAGTAACCAAATTAATACTGGCTGTTCATACAGTAGTCTAAGTAGAGATGGAGAGGAATGGTTGGCTTTGAGAGATTGTTCTGAGGTTAAAACAAACAGAATTGATTATTTGTGAGGCAAAGGAGGAAGGAGCAGGTGTATTAAGAAGGACTCATGGCTTGCCTTTTGGGTCTGAACAATTTGTATGGATGATGCTTCTGTGATATAGGAGATAAGAAACCCTAGGAGTCAAGTTGGAGGGGAAACATTTTCACTTTTATTTTGGATGATCTTTCATTCACCTGTAAGAGAGTTAAATACTGGCATTTAGTAGGTAGATCAGAGGAGAGAAATAGGATGGAAATGTAAATTTTGGAACCATCATCATTTAGATGGTGTTTAAACTCTTAAAGTCTAAGTGTGGCTGTGGAGGGAGCTTAGCTAGAGGGAGTGGAGGGCGGGACAGGCTGTTTCTTTATTCTCAACCCCAACTTCAGTTGCCCTGGAACCTTGCCATTCATTGGCATTCCAGTAGTTCCTCAAATTTTGTATATTTAAAACAAAGTTTGTCATTTTATTTTCTCAAACGATATTTCACTCCCAATTTCCTTTTTCTTGAAAAATGTCAATATAATCTTCCCAGCTACCCAGCCTAGAACCTACTCTTTGCACTTCTTTACACAAGTAGGGCTTTGCGTCAGTTGTTTTTCCTCCAAATATAATAATACAGTCCTTCATATTTTTTTTTACCAGAACTAGAGTAATAATTGCTAAGATACTTTCTTACCACCATAGTCCTATTTCCCATCCATCCACTCACAGAGATGACTTCTTCACTCTGTCCTATACAGCCTGAGTACTTCCAGAGAATTCCCTTTGGACATCCTGTCAATTAGCAAATACTCACGCAGGCATTCGAAACTTTCCATATTCGGCACCTGGGTGGCTCAGTTGGTTAACCGGCTGACTTCGGCTCAGGTCATTATCTCACGGTTCATGAGTTCGAGCCCCTCTCGGGCTCTGTGCTGACAGTTCAGAGCCTGGAGCCTGTCTTCGGATTCTGTGTCTCCTTCTCTCTCTGCCCCTCCCCTGCTCATGCTTTGTCTCTCTGTCTCTCAAAAATAAATAAACATTAAAAATTTAAAAACAAAAAAAGAAAGAAACTTTCCATATTCTGGTCCTAACCTACCAACTGAGAATTGTCTCCTTCTTCTCATGATCGGTGTCTCCACTAAGCTGAGGCCTGAGCAGTTTGTGCTTCTGCAATCTCTGGGTCTTTGTTGATCCAGTCCTCTTTGCCTAGAATGTGTTTCCTCGAACTACCTGAGTCCTTCAAGGGCCATTGGAAGTGCCTTACTTTTCAAAGGCTTCCCTAGTAAATGGCAGAATTTGTTTGCACTTACTATATTACTTTTCTCTATTAATTATATGTCACCATATATGGTTGCTGTTCCATTGATAATATCTTAACCCCATGTACCTTTCTCATAAATCTGAGTGCCCAAAACACAGCACTACATTTAGTGATGTTTATTGCATAAATGATCACCGAACTGTTTCATCAAGGAAGCAAAAACTATAGCATACATCTACACATTGCATTTCTCCTGATCCATTTAATTTTCTGACTCTAACTCTGTAAGAACTACAGTGTTGCATGCAAAGAACTAGCAACTAGCTTTTTTTTTTTTTTTCAGGAAAATTAATCAGTATAATTTTATGTAAATATAGGACTCCTTTGACCTTTTCCTGTGTGGTAAGTCAAACTACTTAAAAATGTAATTTTTTTTAAAGTAAATCCACCCTTATTTGAATAACATGGTACTTAAGCCAAAAAAGGGCTTCTCATTGAGCTTCAAGGAAGCTGGTGGACTTCTTCTGCGTTCTCTTGAATCCAGTTGGCTGAGATACCTACCTCAGGTTAGATAGTTGTTATCTAACCTAGAAGGAAAGCGGTAGACAGAAGCAAAGCACACTTAAGAAATTTCACTGTAACCTGGCAAATACTTGGTTTATTTCAGGTTGGAATAACCTAAAGGTAATTACATAGTGTTCTCTGTGCTATTTTAAACCAAGACGTTATTAAAACAAACAAAACAAAATATACACACTTCTCTAACATGGCCCCCGAGGGATTTGATGCATTTTGGACATAGAATTGTTGGACTAGACCTGGAAAGTATTGTATTTGCAAAGGAAATTCAATCATTGTCATTCCAAACAGTGTTCTCTGGTGGGAAGATGTTCCCCTGGAATGAGAGAGATAAAATAGAAATGTCTTGATAGTCTTTTTTCACCTCTCCAACACCCTGTGATTCATAGACTGATCGCTGGCAGAATTACAAATGTGTTCAAGACTCTCTGTTTATTAATTGCTTCTTAATGCAAAACATCTTTTTTTTCTTCCATCGTTGCAGTGATCAGTGTGCACTTTGATATAAAAAAATAATTTGGGGGGTTAATTTGATGGTCCTTTCAAAACATATGCACTTCTCTGCTGATCATTCATGAGCATTCTGCTTGATTTTGCCACACATGTTTCCTTGATTTGCTTTAACTGTATGCAGACATTTTCATTAAAGAGAAAAGAATAGTTTGAACTGTAGAACCAAATGATGAATTAATTAAACACATATGCAAAAAAATCCTCAAATGTCTGACCTCTAGGAATAGATTCAATTCCAAATACCCATGTGTTAAATAAGGCAGATGAACTACTTTGAAAAGACGCAGAAACACTGACCAAAATAAATAGCAAATCTTAAAAACCAAACCGAACGTTTGTTCCTTAGTATGCTTGTTTCACACTCACTTTATTAAAAAGTTGAAAGATGGAGCCGCCAAACATATACATAAATGAATAGGAATGCTGCGCTAATAATTTCCAGTGGAAGTCATCATTTACTTTCCTTATGAGGGCCACTCTCCACCGTGAATGCTACTTCACTCTTGTTAAACCACTCTGGAATAATCCACGTATTCCCAAAGACAAATTATCCAAGTCAATGCTGTTAACCTTGTTATAGATTGGCACTTATCATTATAGATTATATCAGGTTCTGTAAGATTGTCTGTTGGTTTCAGAAATTTTTTTGAACTCTGTTTGCCAGTGACAATTTTCTCTTAATTTAGGAATTCCTATTTCTTACAGAGGCCAGCTGGAAATGAGTAAAGCATTACAGAGCCTTCTTTAGCTGTTGGCCTAGAGAATACACATTTTCTCCAAAACATATATCTTTGGCACACTCTAGAAGGAAGGAATCTCGGGTAATCTCTATGCTGGCCAAGTGTGAGAATTATTATTTTTAACCCCTGAATACACTGCAGTTTGTTTTTGGTTTTTTTTAAGGAATTAAAAAAGTAAACCAGCATTAGGTTAGTTATATTTGTTAGCCAACAAAACTGCAAATAAATATCTTATTTTTACTGTTGGTTTTTCCCCTTCTTTGGTGTGATGTTTAAGAGGACATTTTACAGCACTTACAGCTTGAAGAGTTTTACAGTTTAACATGCACATATTACTGGTTCTATAAACTCACTGGCACACTAGTTGATTATTTAACTGAAGTCTACAAATTTATTTATACCGCAGTGTCCCCATTTGTTGCCAAAACTAAGTTATCGAAATATCCAGGGTAACAAATAACTAGTACCAAAAACTGTGTCTTTGTGACTCTTCTGAAGTTCTGTAAGGAGAGATAAGAAACTATCATTTAAGCAATAACTTTAAAGTTTGGCACCTTACTATAGAATCCCTATATCCAAGACTAGATGTAGAAGTCATTTTTAGCTCCATGTTCAGAATCACGTATGCAGAATAGATCTACTTGATCTCAGAACCTCTGGAGCACAGAAGCACTGTAGAATCGGAGCTCAATGCCAAGAATGAGTCTCCTCTTTACATAGGAGAGTGGTTAAGAGTTATTGGTAGACATTCCATTTATAAAGGGCTCTTAAGCAAAAATAAGTTTTCTAGAAATACATAGGTTACTTCTTGGACAAGAAGAAAACAATGTTCTTTGATGAATTTAACAGAGACATGACTCTTGGTAGATTTTACCATGAGTCATTATGGAAATTCTTACATGATTCATGCATTTTCAATTGACAGAAAGATAATTCCATACTTTGCAAAGGTAGATCCAAGTTGTACGATGGACAAGAACCTATGAACCTTGAGGACCTCTAAAAATCATTCTCCTCTCTCATTTTGACACTTCATAAATTTTTATATGGCAGGGCACCTGGGTGGCTCAGTCGGTTGAGCTTCTGGCTTCAGCTCAGGTCATGATCTCACGGTTTGTGGGTTCAGGCCCCACATCAGGCTCTGTGCTGACACCTCAGAGCCTGGCACCTGCTTCAGAATCTGTGTCTCCCTCTCTCTCTGCCACTCCCCTGTATCTCTTTGTCTCTCAATAATAAATAAATGTAAAAAAAATTTTTTTAATTTTTATATGGCTATTTATTTGTGCCTTCATAGCTCCTTTTTTTTGAATTAAATGTGTTTTTCTCATGTCAGTGTATTACAGAACACGTTTGCTATCATTCACTACTATTTAGTAAGTTTATGCCATTCCACATAATGGTATTCATAGAAACTGTGGGGAACAATCCATGTGAGTGATTTTTAAAACATGCAGATTCTTGATAAACATATTCAAATACATCATGAAAGGATATCTCTATGTAAAATAATGAAAACTTAGGAACAGAGTACACTCATACCTTCTATGTAGTATTTGGTGCATGAAAAACTTATTTATACCATTGTGCTCATTAAGAGCTAATTGTCCTCAATCCATCAGATTAGACTTGAAAACAAATAATCCCATCAGGCATTGATAAAATGTCTCAAGATAAACAGACTTTCCTTGAACACCTTCTCTAAGGTGTTTACATATTTTTCAAAATATTAAAGACCTGAGCAACACTGTCTGTTAATGCCATAAATAGTATGTCAGGAGTGAAATTCCCACAGTCACTTTCTTCCTGCAGTTCATCTTTTGGGCAGTGCCTCACCACTCTTCCATCATTTTTTGATGGAAGGAAGGATTCCACACTTTGGCTTACCCATGAAATGACCTTCTTAGCCATTCAGAGTTCATATCATCCCTTTCTATGATAATGCCACATAGTTAAGCGTTTGTTAAGGATATTTTAGTGTGTTTGTTTTTCCTACATTTTTTTCTATTTCCCTTCATTTGTTTGCATTTAGGCCAATCTGTAAGTTTGCAAAATCATTGTGGAATCTTAACCTGCTTTTACCAGTACTGGCAAATCCTGTCCACGGCAGGTCTATCATCTTAACCTATCATCTAACTAAGTAAATGTACTAACTTAGTAAATACAACTTTCCAAGACTTTTATCTGTGTCTATCACCAGATCATTCTTGGCCATTTTTAGAAAAATATATGAACTAAGCAAACATCTACTATACACTTCCCCCACCTTGGATGTCACTGACTTCTCCAGATATTTCTCTTTCAGTTATTTGAAATGAAATTTTCTTAGGTAGAATAAAGTCTCTTAGCTCTTATTGGCTGGCATAAGAATGGCAGGAAGAAAATAAAATTGCAGGTAATAGAAATGGTTATAAGGATCTTTAAATGTGTATGTCATTTTAAAAGAGGGTAAAGTCTTCTTATTGATTTGCCAACATTTGTATCTATGGTCCTCATTTACTAAATGATTTCTGTACGTATTTTAATAGCGCAAACTGTAAATTATCGAGAACGTTTCCCCAGTCAAGCTTAGTGTCTGCTATACAGTGTAGACATAATTTAATACAGTCTTAAAAGTTGTCACTAATGTTCCAAGGCCAGAAAGGATTTATTCCATTATAAGAGAGATCTATGGTGATATTATCTAAAGATATGACTCATGTGTTCCCAAGTACATAAAAGGTCATTATTTTCTCAGGTAGATTTTGAAATGATGACTATCAGTAAGTCAGTTAAATTAATTTCCCTTCCAGAGACTTTGGGGCTCATTGTTTGGTGGGAAAGAGGGATTAACAACACCATTTCTCCTTGTACCTTGTTATCGCTGCAAAATTAACTCCAGAATCACGTGACCGATTTTCTAAATTGTGTAAGCTTGTTCTAAAGATTACTGTTTCCTTTTTACGCTGGTAAATCTGAAACATCAAGATTGCATTTCCTGTTCAGACTTAAAGGCTTCTAGTTAATGGAATTGATTCACGAGGTGCTTTGTTTCAAAGGTCCGTCAAGATTAACTGTTTGATTACTTGTCAGACAATACAAGTCTCTCTATTTAAAATGCTCTACTCAGGGCATTTTCCTTGTAAAAGAAATATCAATGGCAAGTTATCAGGTACACCTGGTGTTTCTTTACCAGTTGCTGGCAAATTAATGTTGACAGTTTAGCATTTTGGCCTTCAGTGGAAGTCTATAGTGCTGTCTTGTTTCAAATACATTTTAAATTTACTCAGTATTTGTACAAAGAGCAAGATTCAAAATATAGTAGCTAAAAAGACTGAAGGAGGGAGGTTAGGAAGGAGGGAAAGAAGGATAAAAGGGAGAAAGAAGAGAAAGAACGAGAAAGCCATTGAAATTAATTCAAGATCTGTAGAAACCCAGTGGAAAGAACATCATATTTGGAATCAAAAGACTTGCATTTGGTATTCTTGTGTTGCAAGTCCTTGGCACCCTCTCCATGAGTCCTTATCTGATCCTCCCATTTGAATTACAAAGCCCCTCACCCAAAACTTTCTCAGCCCTCTTTCCCAGCTTTAGTTTTTTCCACAGCACCTGTCACTATCTAATATGCAATGTAATTTAAAACTTGATTTTCCTGCTCCCTCCTGTTAAAATGTAAATTCCCTGAGGGCATGTGTTTTTGTCTCTTTTGTGTACTGTCACATCCCAGGATCCAAAACAGTGTGTGGCACATTGTGGACTTCCCATAAATATTAACTGAATGAACGAATGAAATAATCTCTCTGAGCCTCACTCTTTTCATTTGTAAAGTTATGAGGGTTATGACAAAGTTTAACCAAGACATACTGTGTAAAAGCATATTAGATAATGCATGAAATATAATAGCTACTTCCTGTGTCCATTCATTTGTGTTTATCATCTAACACATAGATAGGTAAGATGTCTGTAGATAGGGTGACCATATGCCCCAGATGACGAGGGGCTGTCCCAGGGTATGCCTGTAGTATAGGAATAATTTTCATCAGCAACTGCTTTCAGAAGTGCCCTGATTTGGGTGATAAATTATATGATCATCCTATCTCAAGGCAAATCATGCATGTGATTTGTCCTTAAGGAAAAACAAGTTTATCTCCTATCTTATAATGTGCATTATAGCAAAACAAAACAAAAAAGCCCTTCTCATTCATTCATGTTTAATTAAGTTAATAGTTAGATACAAGGATTAGAGGTTCATTTGGCAGGATAGAGGAAAAGAAAAGATTTATGACTATTAATAGAAAGAGGAGCACAGGCAATGTTCCAGGATCCAGTAATGCTTAAGCTTCCAGTCTCTGAATTCAGCATATGTGAGTTCAGATTCCACTTCCACTCCAGGTGTTAACTGTGAAGGCTTGAACAATGTGTTTCACTTATTTGAGCCTCTGTTTTCTCATCAGAGTAAAAGGGATAAATATAGGACTTCACGTGAGGTGCTAAAATAATTATGACCTAACACGACACCTGACATATAATAAACACTAAGTAAGTGCTAACTTTGTTAATGATGTATGAAGTAAAAGTTTCTGGAAGTAGTAGTATCAGTTTCCTTTGATACTAAAGCAGCAAACTGTGGTTCTATAGGGCAGCTGATTATTTAAAATACTAAACAATTGAAAAAAATGAAATAAATACATACATACATACAAAAATAAAATATGAAACACTTGGCTAAAAGTGAATGAAATTGCCCAATTTCCACAGTTTTGTAATCTGTTTCTAACTCCATCTATTTGATATGTTTTAGTGTTTTGTTAATAAAGTTTATTAATAAAAGTATCAGCTCCATTATATTAACAATTTTGCTGTTTTTATTTTCTGCATGAGATCGTGAACAAAATGGGTGGTCAATAAATCTATGAAAAATTAATAAATATTTAACTATTCTGAGACATTTAAGCAAACTATAATCTTTGCAGAACTTCTGTCATACCATTGTTGGCTGGCACACTGAATAATTAGATGATGAAATTATAGAGCCTGTTCTGTGATGAAGCCTCACCACATAAAAATTGCCAGGCTACAGTGACTTTTAATAATAACCTATTTGGGGCACCTGAGTGGCTCAGTAGGTTAATCATCCAACTCTTTTTTTCAAAGCCTATTTATTTATTTATTTTTGAGAAAGAGAGCGCACGCACGCAAGTGTGGGAGGGGCAGAGAATGGGGGCGAGAGGATCTGAAGCAGGTTTTGTGCGCACAGCAGAGAGTCCAATGTGGGGCTCAGAACTCGGGAACCATGAGATCAGACCTGAGCTGAAGGCAAACTCTTAACCAACTGAGCCACCCAGGTGCCCCTAAGCATCCAACTCTTGATTTCTGCTCCGGTCATGATCAGGTTCCTGGGTTTGAGCTCTGCCGTGGGCTCTATGCTGACAGCTCAGAGCCTGCTTAGGATTCTCTCTCTCCTCTCTTGCTTTCTTTCTGCCCCTCCCCTTCTTGCACACATGCATTCTCTCTCTCTCTCTCTCTCTCTCTCTCTCTCTCTCTATCTCTCAAGTAAACGTTAACAATACGTTATTTGGAATTTTTGCTTTCATAGTCATTTAGAACCTAAAGTGTAGTTATGATCTACTGCAATGCCTTGCTTAACAAAAAGGAAAAATAAGTCCCAGGTAAATTAGTTGCAAGAGATGATATTGGAGCCCACTTTCCTCATGTCAAGGCCAGAATATTTTGGCTTTTTCTTTTAATGTCTGTCTGTCTTTAATTGTAGTGACATGATTTGAGGAAATATCCAATTGTTTAGTAGTATCTTCTATAATAAAGTAAGAACTAATTTAGAAGACTTTGGGATTTCACTTGTGTCGTTTCAAGTATCTGTTCATTTTTCACATATATGCAATGAAATTTTTACCAAAATGTATTTTACAAAGAAAATAATTACTAGTAATAGTCTGTTAATTAAAATTAGATCCTGAGGCTGCTAGACTATTTAATTTCATGATAAAGCCTTATTCTGTCAGTTTCAAAGGCAGAAATGACGGTGTTTTAATTAAATGAATCGTAGAACTTCCATTATTTCCTGGATACAATTTTTATTTCCAGATTACTCCCAGACAGTTACAAAACCTAACTTGCGTAAGGAATGCAACTAATATCTTTTTCTCTTTTTTTCAAAATTTTATGAGAGGCACTCTTCAGCCATTATCTGCTAAAATTATGTATTTTGAGTTATCATTTGTCTATAGTTACTTTATTGCATTTTTTATAATCCTGAAAACTGAGGTGTTACTTTGGTTTGTTGATGTCCTTTGGACTTGATGGAGTTCTTTATAACTATTTAGCTAAATATGGCTAAATCTTTACTCTGTAGAAAATAACATGCCTCGTTAATAAATCATCATTTTCAGAAACAAAGCCATGTTTGCTCTTTCACTTGTAACTTTGATACCATAAAATAATTGTATTTTCACAGTCACATAAGCCTCAGTTTATCTGTGTCACAAATTAAATCTAGTGATATAATTGGACCTAAAAGACTCCTCTAATGAAAGAGCTTTGTACATCAAATATGTTCTTCTTTGAAAAATATCTTACAAATGAAGACAGACTCCATTAAGCTGAAATATAAGGAATCCATTAAAATTAGGATATTTTATTAGAAAGGTCCAGATTATCATCTTTTTATTTGTACAATATTGTATCTCTCCTAGTGCTCAATTACCTGTGGCAAAGGAATGCAGTCTCGTGTTATTCAGTGCATGCATAAGATCACAGGAAGACATGGAAATGAATGTTTTTCTTCCGAGAAACCCGCAGCATACAGGCCATGCCACCTTCAGCCCTGCAATGAGAAGATTAATGTAAATACCATAACGTCACCCCGGCTGGGTAAGCAGACCAAAACAGGGATGGTTTTGAGAAGCATAAAAATGCTTGTGGCTGTTTTGCATATTATTGGAAAGCTTAGTCATAAATCTATACGAAGTAGTTTGGTTCTGACTAAACTGGGTGTGCTTAATTATAGTTTAGTCCCAATGGTCAGGAGGGTAAAAAAAAAAAAATCCTAAAGACTGAACAAAATTACCTAAACTGTCTACTCAGAGCCAGGCCCTGGAAATACAAATGCCACATCTCTCAAGGTCATCGTAGAAAGGGTTGAAGGATGTAACCATATTTTGGGTTCTGACCTGTTTCATGGTAGAACTATCAACTAAGGTAATGGCTCTGGAAAGGTGAGATTGAGGTATATACCTTAGATGTCTCCACTGTCAATAGCCTTCCTTTTGATCTTGGGTACAAATTATCCTTTGGAGAGACAGAGAGTAAAAAATGGCTTTCAGTAGGAATGGGTGCCTGGATCCAATCCACCGAATAAGAGGTAACAGCTTTTGAGTCCTTAATGGCATAATATTAGATACAAATAAATGCTAGTAACATTGATTTATGGAAAACCCATAAGAATCCACCAAAAAGCTGCTAGAACTGATCCATGAATTCAGCAAAGTCGCAGGATACAAAATCCCTGTACAGAAATTGGTTGCATTTCTATACACCAGTAATGAAGCAACAGAAAGAGAAATCCAGACATCATTCCCATTTACAAGTGGACCAAGAACCATAAAATACCTAGGAATAAACTTAACCAAAGATGTAAAAGATCTGTATGCTGAAAACTCTAGAAAACTTATGAAGGAAATTGAAGAAGACACAAAGAAATGGAAAAGCATTCCATGCTCATGGATTGGAAGAGTAAATATGGTTAAAATGTCAACATCACCCAAAGCAATCTACATTCAATGTAATCCCTATCAAAGTTGTACCAGCATTCTTCTCTAAGCTAGAACAAATAATCCTAAAACTTGTATGGAACCACAAAAGACCCCGAATAGCCAAAGTAATGTTTAAAAAGAAAACCAAAGAGAGAGGCATCACAATCCCAGAGTAAAGCCTTTACTACAAAGCTGTAATCATCAAGACAATATGGTATTGGCATAAAAACAGACACACAGACCAATGGAATAGAATAGAGAACCCAGAATTGGACCCACAAATGTATGGCCAACTGATCTTAGACCAAGCAATAAAGAATATCCATTGGGAAAAGGACAGTCTCTTCAACAGGTGGTGCTGGGAGAACTGGACAGCAAAATGAAGAAGAATGAAACTAGACCACTTTCTTGCACCATACACAAAAATAAACTCAAATTGGATGAAAGACCTAAATGTGAGACAGGAAACCATCAAAACCATCTCCTAGAGGAGAAAACAGGCAACAACCTCTTTGACCTCAGCCGCAGCAATGTTTTGCTCGACATGTCTCCAAAGGCAAGGGATTTAAAAGCAAAAATGAACTATTGGGACCTCATCAAGATAAAATCCTTCTGCACTGAAAAGGAAACAGTCAACAAAACTAAAAGGCAACTGACAGAATGGGAAAAGATAGTTGCAAATGGCATATAGGATAAAGGGCTAGTATCCAAAATCTGTAAAGAACTTACCAAACTCAACACTTGAAAAACAAATAATCCAGTGAAGAAATGGGCAGAAGATATGAATAGACACTTTTCCAAAGATATCCAGATGGCCAGCAGACATATGAAAAGATGCTCAACATCACTCATCATCAGGGATATACGAATCAAAACCGCACTGAGATACCACCTCACTCCGGTCAGAGTGGCTCAAATGAACAAATGAGGAGACTATAGATGCTGGCGAGGATGTGGAGAAATAGACACCCTCCTACAATGTTGGTGGGAATGTAAACTGGTACAGCCGCTCTGGAAAACAGTGTGGAGGTTCCTCAAAAAATTAACAATAGAACTTTCCTGTGACCCAGCAATCGCACTGCTAGGAATTTATCCAAAGGATACAGGAGTGCTGATTCGTAGCGGCACATGTACCCCAGTGTTTATAGCAGCACTTTCAACAATAGCCAAATTATGAAAAGAGCCTAAATGTCCATCAACTGATGAAAGGAGAAAGAAGATGTGGTTTATATACAGAATGGAATACTACTTGGCAATGAGAAAGAATGAAATCTTACCATTTACAGAAACATGCATAGAACTGGAAAATATTATGCTAAGTGAAATAAGTCAGTCAGAGAAGGACAGATAACATACGTTTTCACTCATATGTGGAACTTGAGAAACTTAACAGAAAACCATGGGGGAGGGAAGGGGGGAAATAGTTACAAACAGAGAAGGAGGGAGGCAAACCATAAGAGACTCTTAAATACAAAGAACAAACTGAGAATTGATAGGGGGTGAGGGACAGGGGAAAATGGGTGATGGGCATTGAGGAGGGCACTTGTTGGGATGAGCACTGGATGTTGTATGTAAGAGACGAATCACAGGAATCTGCTCCCAAAACGAAGAGCACACTGTATACGCTGTATGTTAGCCAACTTGACAATAAATTATATTTAAAAAGAATGCAGCCACAGGAAAAATAATGTATACAAATATGTTTATATATGAAGATACTAAATAAATGAAAAAAATATTGATTTACATACCTTTTATGTTATAAAATGTTTTATATATATCCTCACTTCCTGTTATTCAATCTGATCTATCATCAAGAATTTGATTATGTATTTTCAGCAACTATAGCCTACACTTGCCTAAAAAAATTCATGAATGAATTAGCCTTTATTTCTGTGGCAGCTAGTGGCTTTTAACAGCACTACTACCTGTATGTCATTGGTATAATTTACGTTTGCCACCTTTTCTTTTAATCTGCCTGTACAATTTCCAGGGTGACAATTTAATCAAACAGAACAATATTGCCAAAATCAAAGGAGCTGAATTGTCATAGATATTTTTTAAGCAATAAGATTCAAACAAATGGAAAAGTTTGGTTCTTCCTGGAAATAAAAATATTCTCATTTTCTAGCCAAATAATTAACATTTCTAGGAAATAATCAGTTCTAAGAGAATTAAGGGTAGTCAAGACAAAAAGTTAAGCAATCCTAGAGCAGATGCCCTAAATCCATGTATTTAAAAATAACACAATCTCTTTCTCTAGCAATTAGTTGGAGTCCTTCCTAAAGTATCACGTGGCAGAAAATAATGGATTAAAAGAAAAATTTAATTAAAATCGCATTTTCTCCATTTATTATTTCTTGAAGGTATATCCCCAAACACACAAGCACAGTGGAAGACCTAAGCTTTTAAAAAGAAAAATAATGAATCATATTAGAATAGTGGCAAAAGAAAGATCTCACATACCTTATCACTATAAATTTCAGTCACTTTTGATAATCAGCTTTGATTTTAAAGATGCGTGAAATCAAGATCCCCAGATATCCCACCTAGATATTACTGCCATTTAAGAAAAGAGAAATGTGAAATAAGTGTGAGCATATTTGTTTTGATATTTCATCTGTAACAATACTTGTTAGTTTATCTTCCCATAAAGGTGTATATAGTGCACCTGTTTGTTTTTCTTTTTAATCTACTCCCCTGAAAATCCAAAAAGAAGCTTAAATGAAAGCCATAAAATTGATGCTTAAACGCCGTTTGTATTTCAACTCACTGAATTTAAGAAATCTAGCTTGAATGAGTCTAAAAGAGCTCATAAGGAAGACCGTTATTCATTCACTTTACTCCTTTATTATAGGGTATGTGTGTGTGTGTGTGTGTGTGTGTTAATCTTTTTTTTCATTATTTTAATGTTTTTTCAATTATTTGTTTTTGAGAGAGAGAGAGAGAGAGACAGCATAAACAGGGGAGGGTCGGAGAGAGAGGGAGACACAGAATCCGAAGACAGGCTCCAGGCTCTGTGCTGAAAGCTAGCTGTCAGCACAGAGCCCAACACAAGGCTCGAGCCCACGAACCGTGAGATCATGACCTGAGCCGAAGTCAGACACTTAACTGACTGAGCCACCCAGGCGCCCCTCTTAATCTTACTTTAAGTTCTAGAAGGCAACATGAATGAGTCAAAGTGAATGTGCAAAAATCGTTCCCCTTAAATGATTGCTACTTGTTTCTACCCCTGGCACCGAGGATATCTACATGAGTTGAGTTCCCTGTTTTCTTCTTCACAGCTGCCCTGACTTTCAAGTGCTTGGGAGACCAGTGGCCTGTGTACTGCCGAGTGATACGTGAGAAGAACCTATGTCAGGACATGCGGTGGTATCAGCGCTGCTGTGAGACGTGCAGGGACTTCTATGCCCAAAAGCTGCAGCAGAAGAGTTGACCTCTAGCAGGCTGGCTGGCCCACAGCTCTTTGCAATTACATTATTTATAAACACACCCACTAGCATGTTTCTCAGACCAAATATTATCAGATTACATATAATTTAATCAAATTAATTTATTTTGGTGCCAGCCAAACATCCAATATGGTGTTTGTTTTGGTCATACAAACATTTTGGTTTATACTATATGGCTTCACAAATAATTTTATATGAATAAGTTGGATCCAGTTTCCAGAATAAAAATAAAAAGGGAAAAAAAAAAAAGATCATTTGGCTCTAAAAAAAATTTTTTTTTAAGTTAGGGCTGTCTCTAAGGTGCTATTCTCTCCCTGCCAATACCGTTGAGTTATCCAGAATGTATACTAACTTAGTGTAATAGTTTAGTTATATAAGGAGAGAAGTTATTTTTGTTTTTTGGTGTCCTGATACAGAATTAGCCCATTTTCTGTAATCTACAGGAGATGTGGAAACATAACAAACCTCATAGTGTTGAACAGGTTTTTAGAGAATGTATTATGAATTTGGTTCAGATTTAGAGATATCCATAGGAAAAACTCTACTGTAATTATAACCTTATTTTAATAATGGAAAAGAAAAGTCAAAATAGAGACTTTGATCATGTTCATGAACATGTACTTGAACACAAGTATTGTAACAATGAAACACTGTAATGATTTACACTGAATCACCATTGCACTGTTGGTATAGTGTAGAGAAACCATTATAGAAATGGTAACATCCTACAAAAATATGTATTATTTTAACCTGTTGTCATTAGATTTTAGCTTTTTAAAATATTTTGAAGAAAGCGGCGATCCACCCATTTCCTTGTATCCTTTTAGCAGATTTATAAAAGAGTATGGTGCTTAGCCTCACAAATCATAATGAGAAAACTTCCCAAATATTTTTCAGCCTTTTCCCTAGAAACAAGAAGAAACAAAATGCTCATGATACTGTGGTAGTTTCATTGTGTTTTTTCCTTTCAAAAACTAAAAGTTTTACAATTCTGTGAAACGTTAAAAAACCAGCTTAAATGTTTTCTTGTGAGAAAATGTTGTACATGATTCACATGATTTCTTAGATTTTTTTTCAATAAAATATGTGAAGCTTCCTGTTGGGAGGCAGTTCTTCATAGGTCTCTCACGTCTCTACACATCTTGACACTGTCTGCTTTTGTTCAGGAGCATCTTATGTAAGGGATGTTTGTACAGCCTGGGAAGGCGGTTTGAACAGCCTTGGAAGACAAAGACAGTGGAGCAAAGGGCAGACTTGCCGACTTCTCATTATAAAGGTTTCCGGCCCTAAAATGGGGGTTCCTCTCCTGTGATACAAGTCATTGCATGTGCAATATCACCCTGCTCTCTCTGTGTCACCGTGGGGGAATTGGGGCTCAGGAAACTGGTGCAAGGCAACACTGACTCTCTGCCGCTGCTGTTGCTGTGAGTAACAATAGTCCTTTGTCTCTAACCCAGGACGCTTCTGTCTTCTACCCTGAAAGTGAGCAGGTTGATACAATAGATTGGAAGTAAAGTAAAACCTCACCATCTGCGCAGTTCGAGATGCTTCCCTCATTAGTGTATTTTTACCTTCATTTTAATATGGGGGGCCTTTTGTTTCTAGATGGCCCCTTACTTATGTATATCCTTTCATTTAATTGCTGGGCTATAAAAGTAACTAATATCAACACATTTTAAGTCATGAGAGTAGCAGCATGAGAAAGGTAAAAAATTACATTTTATTTATTATTTATTTATTTTAATGTTTATTTATTTTTGAGAGATAGAGAGACAGAGCGTGAGCAGGGGAAGGGCAGAGAGAGAAGGAGACGCAGACTCTGAAGCTGGCTCCAGGCTCTGAGCCATCAGCACAGACCCCGATGTGGGGCTCCAGTTCACGAACTGCGAGATCATGACCTGAGCCGAAGTCAGCCGCTTAACCGACTGAGCCACCCAGGCGCCCCAAAAATTACAGTTTAAAAGGAGACATTCTCAGTCTCATTCCTTCATTCCTAAATCTGTGAATCTAAGTAGAAATATAACCCTGTAGAGGCGCCTGGGTGGCTCAGTCAGTTAAGTGGCAGAATTCAATCCTGGTCATGATCTTGCAGTCCTTGAGTTCAAGGCTCGGATTGGCTCTGTGCTGACAGCTCAGAGCCTGGAGCCTGCCTCACACTGTTTGTCTCCCTCTCTCTTTCTGCACCTCCCCTGCTTGCACTCTGTCTCTCTCCCTCTCAAAAATAAATAAATATTTAAAAATTTTAAAAAGAAATATCACCCTGTAATGGTGGATGAATCAGAACATATGCAGTATCTTAGAAGACCTCCAGAATGCTTTCACCCAGTTGGTGCTAGAACTGAATATTCAGTGAGAGAGAGAGAGAGAGACAGAGAGAGAGAGAGAGAGAGAGAGACTCCATCATTCTATCAGGCCATCTGTTTCAGGGTGATGGTGATACCAGAGATTTACATGAGCCTGAGGCCTGTGCCTCATTTTATTTGTTGTAACATAGGTTCCCTGAACAGAAGCAAATATTGTATGAAATACCATAGCAGACACTGAGGCATTTGGTAAATGAATGGATGGTATTGTGGCAAAAACTTTGCAGGCTGGGAAGTCAAATGCATGTTCAGGGCAAGTGGCTATTTCTATGAGAACAAATTGTGGTCTGTTTTGTGATAGAAGTGATCTAATTTAATCCTACTACAGTCAAGGTGGTTTGGCTGGATTGGAAGGAGCATGAGTTTGAAACTAGTGACGAGGGAGTTCTAAGGAAAAGGTATATGAAAGACCTTCTTGAATAACTTATATATATGTAAGGGGTCCATTTCACCCCTCACCAAAGAACACCCTCACCAGAGAGGTCTCAGTCATCAAGTGGATGAGATGACAAGGTCTGTGTATGTTGGCCAGTGTCTTTCCTCAGCCACCCTGGTCACTCCCCAATAGGCCCAGGAACAAGAGTCATTGGTGGCAGAGATTGTGCTTGGATTCAGCAACATGAACATCCATTCACCAAGGCCAGTCACTGTGGACAGCTCAACCTACCAATAGTGGAGAAGATATTTTTTTCTGTGATGGCAGCATTCTGTGGGAAGACCTGCCCACCACCTCGATTGCAGTATGCTGACATCAGATCACTTGCGTCACAACACAGGCAGTGACTTGTTCTCACAGAAAGAGCTACTTACCCTGAATGTGGATTTGCCCTTCCCACCTTCCAAAGTTTCTGCCAAAATTTCTCCTACGAACTTACCAAATACTTCATTCACTATTGTGACATTTCATACGATATTGTTGTGTACAGAGAACTCATGGTACAGCAAATCAAACATAGCATTTAAATGAGCATGAGCTCCTGATATTACCATGAATATTGCCATAAAATCTCTGATATTACCATGTTCCCCATCACCCTCAAGCAGATGGCCCAACAGAACGATACAGTATCTTTTTTTCTCTTAATATTCAATTCCAGCACCAGTATTGGTGGCCAGAGACTTACCATTTCTGCATCGTTCAAATCCTTAATGATAGAAATAATTGTGAAATCCCTCCAAGAATGCAATGTTGGTTTTGTTTCCAATTTTGGTATGTAGAGGCAATTCTAGGGGCTTCCATGGCCATTATCGTCATAAAAACCCTCATTCAACATATCATGGAACCAACAAGGTAAGCCGGGGTACTGCCAGTGTCTGAGTATTTCTATTCCAAATATGCCTTCCAGAATTAGGAAAATAACTTTGGGGTGGTTCTAGAGACTTTTAGATTCTTAATGAGACAGATTTAAGCCAGAACTTGATAAAATTATCTGATTTCCATAAGCTTTTGCTCTGTCGGGCTATAGTAAGAATTTAGGGTCACCAGGAATAGTGTCAGTTGACAATTAATAATCATCAAAAAGTTTGATTGTTTCCTTTTCTCCAGTACATTGTGTCCATCCAAAAACACTCGAAGGTAATTTACAGTATAATATTGGACAATATAACAGGATCCTTCCTTAAAATGATCCAGTCTCCTCTTCACTCAAGGCGTTCTCAGTCAATGAACCTATTCTTATGTGGAAATTGATCAGGGGAATGCAATTTCCTCATGTGATCATACAAACCAGACCTCTTCTCACAAAGTCTAGAGATTTAATACTTACACACATCAAGTAAAACTTTAGTAGAATGCCCATCTATCTCAGTCCTAGGGATTCCATGATCAATTAGCCAAGTTCCTTGCTGGTCAAACCATTTCCTCTACCCCTTTGATTCTGCTACCCTTTATGGTAGCCATTCCCATCTGGCTTCTGGCAGTGAAATGCAGCCCTTTAGTTCCTGCCCTTACGGAATTCCATCATCCTCATTAAATTTAAGAAGCCCAGTTCTGTGGCAGCATTTCCCAATGTTATTTCGGGGTTTCAAAAAATAGGCTTTGACAAGTTCCTTAAGAATTCCAGTACAGCCTTTGCTGATGTGAAGGGAGTTCAAAGCCTTGGTGAAGGGAATGCCCTCTGGAGCCTTTCAAGGGACATCTTTAGCAGGTGGATGAGCATCTGTCATATTAAAACCAATCTCCCTAAATGTCTGTATACCTTCTTGTGTACTACATTATAACAAGGAAGTTTCAGCACCTCAATTTTATTTAATGTGGACCACCAGTGGGTCCAATTTTCAGGAATTTTCAGGCCTATTGTTAGAGTTACTCCCAATCACATGAAGTAACACTTTGAATCCAGAATCTTCACTAAGTGAACTCATATCAAAAACATGTAGGCTAATAAAACATTATATTCCATCTGCCCTAATATAAAACCATTAAGAAATGTCCCCATACATCTACCTTGGGTTTCAGTTTATAGGAATTAGTGAAATCTTGCAATTCCTTTGGCATGTATAAAATCTCACGTTATACTCTCTGGTGGTCTCCTTGGATCCTCTAGGACTTGAATCTGAATATGAATTTAAATGGTGAAACAGCAGCAGTACAGTTAAAAAGGTTTTATTTGAAGATAGTCACTGAAGCTTTCTGGTTCCCAACTTAGACCTTGAACTGTGAATTTAAAACCTAGGTTTATCACTCGCCAGATTTGAATTCACACACCTGCAGGAGGCCCTGGCAAACTGAAGAAGAGTTGAATCAGAGGGGTCACCAGCTAGTCTGAGCAGCCAGGTAAGTAGGACTAGGGAGGAGTTATTTGTTAAGAGGTCTTTGGGATGCTGTCACCTCTGGGAAGCTTCCTCCTCTGTAGGTACCCAGTCAGACACCCGGTAGTAGATCTGATTTTGCTGTTGGTCGACAGGACTAATATTTGGAAAGAAGAAATGGACATGGAGCTCAAGAGAGCAAAGACTTGGAATGTGCCAAGCACCTGATTGCAAAAAGACTTTCAGACTAATGGGTGCTGTTTCCACTTTCCTGTCCAAATCTCATGGAAGTTCCTCTTTTGGCCAATTCTAACCCAGAATCACACAAATAAGGAGATTCTGGGAAATGTAGTTTGCCTTTCAACTAAAGATGACTGTACGACTTTAACTTTGTTTCCTTTTCCTTTCTTTTTAGTTTGCTTTGTATCAGAGACAACTGAAATAAAAATCTATGTTCTTATCCACTCAAAATAACAATCAACCCTTTTTAAGCACTTACTATATACCAAGCCTTCCATTAACTACCTCTAAAATCTCACAGCAACCTTGTAAGGTACTTGTGTTAAGTTCACATTCTAGCTGGGGACACAGCAACCTACCGAAGAACACAACTTAGTTTGAGGCCACTCTGATTCCAAATTCTGTGCATTCAGGTATCCTGATTGCCTCCTTTGCTCACCAATTTTGAGAATGTTTTATAATAGTCACAAAAGGATTTATAAACTAGGCACAGGCTTGCTTTGTAATCAAAACTATCCAAGTAATTTTCAAACTCTCAAATAGCTTGATGAACCACAACTGTTCATCTGGACATTTCAGCTGGATATACTTTTAGATATTTCAGTGGGTTGTAGTATAACCTTGAGAGGGAGGGAGGGAGGAAAGAAGGAAAAACAGGAGAGAATGAGGAGAAGAAAAGAAAATAAGATTCATTTATATATAGACAGTTTTGTCTAGTGAACCATATTTAATCCTATTTTTACAATTCTCATGGTTCAAAAAACAGTAATTCTGGGTCCAAATCCAAGAGGAAATGATACTTTTATAGAAATTAGTTATAAAGAAAAAGACCAAAGGATTACCTGCCTGCTAAGAGTTGAGAAGCCCCAGATGTGCACATCTTCACCAGATTTCTCTGCAGTAAAACTTTATATTTATTTATAACCATTGTCACCCTAGATTGAAGTTCCTAATGACAATAAAGAAATAAAAACCCTGAGCCAATACTTGTCCAGTTACTCATGGGTAAACTTTTTGAAGAGTTAAAAGGAAAACAATAAAATGGGTATTATGTGATCAAATCAATTTGGAAAAAATGATAGACTTATCAAAGCAGAACTTCTCAGAGCCTTCGGTGTGAGTCTGTGCATCATAAACTACCAGAAGAGAATATAGACATTTTTGGCATTGGAATCCTTTTTTTACTGAGCTTGGAAAACAGCACTAAGACGTTTTTTTTAAATCAAATGTAATTGGATTATCATTTTCCAACCAGAGGAGAGCCCTTTCCAGTGCTTTCGAAGAGACACGACCCATCATTATTTATGGAGCAAAGGACTTCAAGAGGGTCTTCAGACATGACTCATGGGGAAGGAAGCATCCAAAAGGGCTGCTCTTCGGTAATGTATCATCTAGTAGGTAGGGCTTAGAAAAGTATGAAATACATCATCAAACAAAAGATAGTAAGATGAGAGTATAAACAAATCACTCCAAGATTTCAAAGGAGAGAACAATTGTACCTACTTGTGAAAATTCGTAAAGGTTTTGTGAAAGGCGAGTTATCAGCAGTGGCCTGTGAAGAATGATTTGGAGGTGGTCAACAGCAAGTTGGGAAGAAATGTTTCCAGGCAGAAGGACCGGCATTACCAGAGGCACAAGTTGGGGTGGGGTGGAATGGAGGTGGGGGCCAGGGATGGGGAAAGGATGACCAGTAAAAAGAGGAAGGAGAAAGCTCGATATTCTGATGATTAGTCATGTAGTTTACCTACAGTGAGAAATAAGAACTGATGGTTTGGGGGTGAGGGTGGACAAAGGGTGAAAAAAGAGGGAGAGTCTAAAACTCAACTTGTGAACAGGAGGAGACAGTCAGTATTCAAGCCTCTGGGCATCTAGAGCATGGCGGAGGGATCTAAGGGAAGGATGCCTAAGGAAAACTGAAGGCTCATTTCACCTACATCATCCTTTGGCCAAGGAAAAGGCCTAATCAAATATATTTGGACCTGGGTTCTGTGTGTCCACTTGCCAACATAGAGAGCCAAAGAGAAGTAAGGTTCTTCTTGAAGATGTGTGTTATTCCCTGAAGAATCTTTTAGGAAAAGCAAACAGCCTGAGAAATATTTTTTCATTAGATGTATTTTGGCAGCAGCCAGGAAAATCCAGAACGTACCAAGCACATGCACATGAACATAAGACCCTTGATTCTTGAAACTCTTGTGATTTAACTGTTCTGTTATTAACTGTCATTATGAAGTACCTCTTAGTTTATCCAGTAAATATGTTGTTAAAACTACCCACATTTATTTCAAATATTGCAAGACACTGAAAGCGTTTGGGTCCAAAACATTCTTACAGAAAATGTTGATTGTTTAAACCAGTTTGACAACTATAAGTAGGACATGATTTTTTAAGCTCTCTCATGTTTACTGCTATAAAGAAGGTAAGTACTCTCTAGTGTCTTGCTCGATTTGAGAACATCCTGGCTGCTGGTTCTTTTAAGCTATATGGCACTCTTCTGAAATCTGGTGCTGATACATTCCACATGTGACCCCGTTTACCCCTGGAAGAGAAAGAAACCTTCCTGCTGAATCAGATGGGTTTGCAGAGGTGCACACATAACAAACAACCCATGTCTTTTTAAAACGGCGGATGCGTCTATCCTTCTCCTTCTCACGGTGGGAACTATTCCTCTAATTCTAGATGGAAATCCATACTTTCCCAATGAGAAGCATGGATTGCCTGAGGCAAAGTGGCTTGAAATTCGAGAGCTTATCTCCATTAAAGTCATCATGACTTCCTGGCTTAATGCACAGTCCTCAGCCTCACTCCCACCTTGGCTCCCCAAACAGCAGATGGGTTCACTTAGGACAGCACATCATCCAAACCCAGCAGCCATGTTCCCCTTTGGTTCCAAATGTGCTGTGTGAACACCAAAATACACCATAGGAGTTTATACAGCTAGGAACAGAGTCAAAGGGACCTCGGATAGTGTATGGGTCAAGGCAGTACATTGGGGCACTAAATTCCTGTAGCAAACTCTAACAGCAAAATTCTTGCCGTGTCTCAGCTCAGACCAAAGCTAACAACCTAAAAGTGGTCAGGTTTCACGTGAGCCTGAGACTCTGGGAGTCAAAACAGGAGGAGAAACAAGATCCTGCATATCATATGGGAGGCTGTGTCGACAGGGCCAGCTCAGCTGTGTTAGCTCGGCAACGTTCAGAGAGAAAAATTAAGAAACCTCTCTCTTACAGGTGATATCTCATGTGTCCAGTTATAGACTGTGACACTGAAATTCTGGCAGCCTTTATCCGAAGAATAGTTCCTCTTAAACCATTATGTCTGACACTGTGTGGAGAGCCGTTAAGTGCTCTGTATCTAATTTTGGCATTTTGTTTAATTGCATGAGGGTAACTCCATCTGCCCCTTTTAAGCATCATAAATTGTGTGTGTGTTTGTGTGTGTGTGTATGTGTGAGTTGGTGTATTGTGTGTGAAAGACCAGGCAGGGCGCTGCATTGTTCGTGTGTGTTGATGTATCATTTCGAGACCGTGTCGCTGAGAGACCTGGTTTCAGATGCCAACTGGAGCATCCTCAGGCTCATTAATAATGGACAGGTCTGACGGGAGCAGCCTCACTTACCTTTGTTTTCCACCATAGACGTAGGGAGACATGGATCTCTCTGTTTTGCCAAATAACAACCATCCTGACAAATTCCTGCAGCTCGATGTGAAGGCTTTCATGAGGAACACAGCTCTTCTGCAGGCCAGCCTGGTGAGGTTTCCAGGCGGGAATCACCCTGCCGCCCAGCACTGGCAAAACCTCGTGTACTCCCAGGTAAAGTCCGGGGCAGCCTAAAGCACACAGGCGGGGATCGGTTCTTCCTCACTATCTATTAGTTCCTTATTTGTGTGCGTGGAGGGGAGGCTGTAGGGAACACGGTGCAAGGTGGCTGCCCTTGCAATATAGAAAGGGTCTTTTCTCTCTTCCTTAACGTAAGGAAACTCTCTGATCGCTTTACAAAATATGTGAATTCCTGTAACCATTCATTTTCCACCAAGCACTAGCTTTGCAGCCTGTCCTCATTTTATTGCCTAATTGTCATTTTACTCCTTTCCTTCAGAATTTTTCAAACCACTTGTTACTTTTGCAAATAAGACTCTGGGGGTAGGGGGGAATCTACCTCTCTATTCTGGTGCATTCTAAGCACAAAGCAGCAGAAGCTTATGACAGGGGACTCACACACAGCCTCTGAGACCACTGGGGAACTCGCTCTTGCCTCCCTTAGACTAGCTCCCTTTCATTTCATGCAGAGGAGATCCCGCATAACAACGGAAACCCAATGATTGAAGTAAAACAAAATAGAGGAAACTCTCCTCCCTACTATTTTAGATACTCTTATTTTCTACAGGTATCCGTGTGGACAAGACATAACAATCAGACCTTCAAATTATTGCACACTTTATATTTTTGCTTTCTTCTTTCGCGTCTTCTTTCTGCTGACCAAAAGAGAGGAATAAAACTGTGATGAGTTCCGTGTGCTGGAATAAACATAAAGGCCCTGACTGTTGCAAGGCTCAAGAAACAGGAATAATCTTTGTTTTAAGACGTGAGGGCTAATGGGGTTAAGGGTTAGTCAATTTAGAAACAGGAAGAAGCATTTCATTTCAGAACAGATGTGACTGACTACAAACCCCTGCAAGTCATTAAATCCTTTGGAGTGGTTCCAATTCCCTGAACAGAAATTTGTTTTCTTTTAAGAAACAGTTGCTACTCATGAGTCCTGGTGTAAAGTGACTCCTTTGTGGTGTGTTTGTGGGCTCCTCGGGACCTTTATCATGAGATCATTCAAAATCAAGCACACTCAAATGATTATGTAAGTGTTTCCTCCACCTATAAGGGTTTTAATTTATTTCCATCATAAGGCAGCCTGTTATGACAACTGACTTTTTAAAAAATTTTGCATCCTTCCCTTTTGGAATCCTCAAAACTCTTCCCCCTACCCCTATGCACCTTTGTGGTCATTGTTTTTGTGTTTTAAGTTAAATACAGTAAATTCCTCCTTATTGTTCATGCCACAGAATAAAATGACTCAAAAATCAGTTCAGAAAACCTTGGCCCTCCTATGCTATGAAGTTTAGTGGAAGAAAACATATCCAATAAATTCCTTCGAGGTTGGAAAATATCAATCTAACATCTTTTGTTTGGTCCTGGAGTTGACCTATTTCCTTCATGTGAATCTTCACAGTTTAAAGCTCTGTTGAATGTTGTTCCTAAACCTGAATGAAATGCATCCAATTTTTAAGGGGCATCTTTTTCAACAGGGATGCCCTGATGAATTGAAGTAGTTATTTAAGGAAAAACCAAGGGGGTAAAAATCTGCTTCATATGTCTTAAGATACGTGGTAATTTTTAAAAATTCTTTATAAGTTTATTTATTCTTGAGAAAGAGACAGAGAGAGTGAGCAGGGGAGGGGCAGAGAGAACTTTAAGCAGGCTCTGCACGGTCAGCATGGAGCCCCATGTGAGGCTTGAACTCACAGACCATGAGATCATGACCCGAGCCGAAACCAAGAGTTAGACACTTAACCGACTGAGCCCCCCAGGTGCCCCTGTTATTGGTAACTTTAAACTGTACATGAACTCGATTTAATTACCCTTTTACCCTAAAATAATGTTAAATGACAGAATAAAGGCTAATTTACTATTGAAATAATACACGGGGTAGGGGGAAATAAATTTTACAAATTCAGATAGCTGGGTGGGCATGACACAAATTAGGACTAACAATTATTTGTATTTACTGCTTTAATTTGCTATATGTGAATAAGTAGTTCTTCTCTCATTGGCTGGATCTTAAAATCCAGGAATGATATATTTGTGGGATAAAATAAAAATGTAAAATAAAGGACTTATGAAAGTTTTAAGTAGCTGCAGAGATACTGGGAAGAAGGCACAGAGTTTACCAGGTGCATTGAGGTGTTAAGTAAGGGTGCATTAGGTGGCCGTGTCAGAAGTTCTTAATTTAAAACTGTCACTCTGCTGGGGATGCATTAAGCCAACAGGAAGAGCATCGAATAAAGAGGTTAGAAACTTGGTTTCTTGTCTCACATCCACAGTAAGCCACTTTAAGAGACATCGACTGGGTGGATCGGTCGTTTCTGTGTCTCCTTTTCCCTCTGCCCCTCTCCCACTCACACTCTGTCTGTCTGTCTCTCTCAAAAATGAATAAACATTAAAAAAAAAAAGAGACATCTATTATGGCTCTTATTTGGTTCATGCCACAATATTTTCACTTGAAAAACTAGAGTAATATTAATTTTACACATTTGTTTTAAAATGAGAACAAGTAAAATAATATGAGGTAAAACAGTTGAGAGAAAGTGTTTCCTATAAAAGTTTAAGAAATGTGTGTTGTTATTATTGTGTTGTTGTTATTATTAGAAAGCAGTCTAAATTGTGTTGAAATTATCCTTTCGTTAGACTTTGGAAAACAGTAGATGATGCTACTTGCATTTTTTTTTATTTATAGTGTAGATGGAGGGGCGTGTGGGCATGTGTGTAGATGGTGATGTTAGGGAATATAGTCAATACATCTGTCAATCCATAACTCAAGGAGTAGATTGTATACTCACATGAAATCCACACAGACCTCACAGATGTGTCAGCTTATCCCTGGGTCTCACACCACCCAGGTGCATGATGTTTGCGATTCAGACTACATCACAGAATGTCAAAGGACGTAACCTAACAACCATTGCCTTCAAAATTAGTGGTAATTCAGCAGTTAAAACACAGATCTCATAATCCCAGATATGAAGTTGAATTCCTAACTATGTGCAGCATATTTCTGTTCATCTCAAGGCTTTCCTATAAAAATTCACATAACACTTTCAGAAGAGATTCTTTAAGCCATTTTTACATGCACAAGCAATTGTGGGCATATAGAAGGGTAATGCATGCCCATAGTCTGGGACACTGTGAATTCCATGCCGTGCAAATACACAGGTCACCCATGTTTACAGGGAGAGAGTATGAGCATATATTTCTTGATTCCACTGTATTTATTCCTTCTTAAATTCTTTCACTAGAGAAGCAAAGAAGCTTCACAATAAATTTCATCTCAGCGCAATGAACAAACGTTCGCCAAAATCTAATGTTTCTGGTTGTTAAAATAATTTGGGGCATGTATCTGATGAAGGCATGTGGAATTGTATTCCAAATATTTCTGCCAATCGCTTTATAAAACGAGGTAATGAAAGGAAAATGGTGCTTTTTTTTAGTGTAAATGATAAAATATGGTTTTTTCAGATAGTGTAGTGCCCCCCACTTTTTTTTTTTTTTTTTTTTTTTGATTAGCAGTTAGACTTCAGAGTCATTTCAGACTAATCTCTTTGTTTTATCTTTTCCGGGCTTCCAACACATCTTTTTCAGAACCCAGGAGCATTCTTTGCTAAGCCTGCAGCCTGGAGCAAAAGACTTAAGGATAAGAGGTTGCTCTTCCCTTGATTTCTAGACAGCATCATTTCCTAGGTTTATTTCCTAGTCACGGTTCCTCACTTTTTTTCCCCCAGTCTTAATAGCTGTCTTTTCCCCTTATGTTCTAATGTCTCTTCTAATGTCTCTCAGATTTTTTGCTTTGTTTTTTTTTTTTTTTTTTTGTATACTATAATTGTACTTCTTAACAATCTTTCTTTGGACAGGTCATTGAAATCTGTTGTGCCTTCTCTAAAAACGTCTCTATTCCTAATCCTCCAATTAGAGTTCTGAAAAGATTAGCCCTGCATATACATTAGTCTCCCATTTTTAAGCCTCTGTTTGGGGAAATGTTATAGAACCTTTGAGGCTCTTAAGTTATTATCTAGGAAGTAGATTGAGGGGCATTGCTCTCGGTTCTTCAGGGATTTACTTGCAAATATCAGAACTTGATTTATCAAGTTATGCTAAATTTATGCAGTTCACAAAATCTCCAGTGGGGTCTGGAATTTAGCTTTGGACGGTGTGCTGCCAGAAACAACACCTAAACTGTCCCATTGTACTGCTCTGAGACCAGACCCAAATGCCTCTGACACTAAAGCTTTTTTAAGGACACCATGAGTATTGCAATAGCATATGTAGGATTCCAGAGCCCTCGTTAGGTGGAGGAGAAGACAGGAGACAAGGTTCAAGAAATGCCTGTGTCAGACAACAAATGTTTGGTAGTTGTTGTTTGAGATTTTAAATTTTATCCCGAAAAATTTGCGGGGTTGGTGAAAATTTTTAAGCAAGAGAATCACATGATTATATCTGTGTTTTATAAGGATGACCTATTCTAGCAATTTGGGCAACAGAATTACTGGGATCGCTGGGGAGCTGATTTTGTTTGTATACCCACAAGTAATAGATTTAAAAAATGCCTTGTTTGCAAGGTATTTATGATTATGAAAGGGACTTCATTTTATGTACAGATTAAATTGGGGAAAAATGGAAATCTTTATGATCTTGATTGTCCCAACCATAAACATAGTATATCTTTTATTTATTCAGTTTTTCATATGGCCCTTCAATGATATCTTGTAATTCTCCACATAGAAGTTTTCATAGTTTGTTAGGTTTATATCTAAATATTTATATTAGATTGCTCTTAAGACTAGAACCTTTTAAATCATGTTTCATAATAAAGTATTACTCATGCATGCCATTGATTTTTATAGACTATGTAATTATTATATATTAATCTTAAATCTGGAAATAGTGTTAAATCTCTTTTATTTTGATTGTGAAAATCCCCGTAGATAATCATGCTATCTGTTGTTTGTTTCACTATTTAAAACCCTATTCCTTTTATTTGTTTTTCTGTTCTTTTTGTATTGCCTAGGGCTTCCATTGCAATAATATGTGAATGTGACTACTGGCATCCTTGTATTAATTCTGAAACTAAAACAAATGCTTCTACTGTTGCAGCCATTTGGTAAACTCTTCCCTGGAAGTTTTAGGTAGATTCTCTTAATTAGTTTTTAAAGATTCCTTACTATTTCCAGTTTGTTAAGAAAGTTTACTAAATACATTTGAATGTTTTCAAAATCTTTTTCAGACTCTGTCTCAAAATTCTACATTTTTTTCCTATTAATGTAGTGAGTTACATTAATTTTCTAATTTTAAATCACCTTCCAGGTAAAAATTATGTCCTGGTATAAATCTATCTTATTCTGGTATGTAAAATTTATATGTGTTGTGGCAATAGTTTATTCATGACTTTTGCATTCTGCTTATAAGAGAAATTATCCTTTAAATTACCTTTTCTTTACTTATTCCTGCCTTTGTCTGGAGTTTACACCAACCTCTCATAAAATGAATTGGGGAGTATTCCTTGTTTTCTTATTTTCTGGAAGGGTTTGAGAAAATAGAAATGATCTGTTTGAGGAATATCCAGTAGAACTTGAGTGCAATATTCTCTTGGCCTGATATTTTTCAATTCATCTGGCCTGTCCAGATGGGGTAGATTTTAAATTTTGATATAATTATTCAAATTATCACAGGTTTATTATCATTTTCTATTTTTTATTTTTTAATTTTTTAAAATATTTATTTACTTTCGAGAGAGACAGACAGAGTGTGAGCAGTGGAGGTGCAGAGAGAGAGGGAGACACAGAATCTGAGGTAGGCTCCAGGCTCTGAGCTGTCAACACAGAGTCCAACATGTGGCTCAAACTGGCGAACCATGAGCTCATGATCTGAGCTGAAGTCGGATGCTTAACTGACTGAGCCACCCAGGTGCCCCTATTTTTTTTCTTAAGTTTGGTAAGTTATATTGTGAGGGAAACTGCCCAGTTGCATATAAAGTTTTTAAGTTGCTCAGATTATTCTTATGTTATATTTATTAATCTCTCCTGTGTCTCTTTTCATGTTTCTTTTATATTTCTAACACTGGATTTGTGTCTTTTTATTTTTCCTGAGCCATATTGCCAGAGATACTTTAATCTTTTTAGCCTTTCCAAAGAAACAGCTTTCAATATTGTTCATCCTCTCTATTATATATTTGTTATTCAATTTGTAATATTCATTGATTTCTACTATCTTATTTATTTATTTAAATTGCAGTTAACATACAATGTAATATATCTACTTCCATCTTTATTGTTTTTTATTACCTCATTAGTTTTCTCATTCTGCTTTTATAATGCAAGAAAATATTTCTATATATTCCCTCAAAATACCATTTCAGATCCAACAAACAATTTTACAAATGTAGCATTTTTCATTTTCATTCTGTTCTAAATTTTTAATTTCCATTTTTTCTTTGGAGTGTGTGTTTTAGTTTTCTACAAAATGCAGTATTTTAACTTTTTGATATTAATATATAAATTTCTAACTAAGTTGACTGTGTTCAAATAGCATGATCCATGTAATACTGAAACTTTGAAATTTGTTTTAGAATCTAGCACATTATCAACTTTTATAAATATTCATTGTATATTTTAAAAATTAATGTATTCAGTTTAATAAAGATGTCAGTATATGTGACTTGATCAAACAGGATTTTATTGCTCATATCCTTTATCTTTAGTAATTGTTTTGTCTGCTTGATAAAAATTCTATGCATAAATTTCCTCCTTGTAATTATCTCGTTTTGCTTTATGAATTTTGAGACTACTTTATTAGATACATACAAGTTTAGAATTATTATATTTTACTGATGATAGCCACCATTATTCACTTTCTAGCAATTTTTGCAACTAGCAAAGTCTTTTATTTTAATATGTATTTTGTCTGCTAAATATATACTTTCTTGGTGGTTAGTCAGGCTAAGTTATGTTATGGAAACACATTTTAGTGAGTTAATACAATAAAATGTATCTCTCACACAATGTCTGTTGTGGGTAATGTGGATGTCCTAAGGACCTGGCTTACAAGTGGTATCCAGACTGTTCCTTTTTGAGGGTCTTCTATATCAGAATCCCCATTAGGTATGAACATTGGAGAGTACTCTACGAATCTTACAAGGGATTTTAGGCATCAGCTGTGAGTTTTGTTAGTCATATGTCCTAATCCATGGGTTGTTGTATGCCCTTAAGAACTAGCCTAACTGCTAGTTAGGCTCTGCCACAGTTTATCATTCTGTTAAACATATTTACATATCACATATATATATTTACATATATACACACATACTATGTATATATAAATAACATATATATTATATTATGTATTATATATGTGAAACATGTTTACATAACTTTATATGTTAAATATATTTACATAACATTTTATATATGTGTTATATATATAATTTATAAATAGCATATTATATATATATATATAAATTCTCCCTTTCTGAATGGGAAAAATTAAAGAAACAGCAGTCGTTATTCCAAAGTAATTGTATGATCCCATGGGAATAGTTTATGTGCCCTCCTTCCTTGAGGATATGGAAGATTGATTAGGACATGATTCTGCTTTTTAGAAGGACTTCTGATGCATCGTTCTCTACAGTCCTTGATTACACTCTAGGAAGCATCTCCTTTTTCACTATTTTGCCACATCAGAAGTAGACCTTGCTTCAGGGATAGACTTCAAAGTTTACTGCTACTAAGGAAATTTAGGAATCTAGGGTTATTGTCATTGCTTTCTTTTGTTATATTTTGTTTTTAATTTTAAACATTTAAAAGCTTTTAGGTGTAGGCCTGTCATTTCTTTGGTAAAACATTCCTTACAGAATTTAGGAAGCTATCTATTAATGTATCTTACATAACCTGACTACTTGCATTCAATTTTACATGTTAGTAAACACACCTAAGTTCTTTGAAGGCATAGCTCTCAAATAGGCTGTAATGCCTTGCTTTTCTGCCTCCATTTCTGTATTTTTAGAGTCAGTGACAACCACACAGAAGCTCTCAGGGAGAACAGTTCTGAAAGCGCAGCCTAATGTGTTCTTTATCTTGAGTCATTTTATTCAGCTGAGAAATTTCAATAGGTATTTTTTGCTCAATGCTTTTTTTTTTTTTTTTCAAATAATTCTGTGTTTTAGTATTGGGGTCTACAAACAGATTTTCAACAATAGAAGGCATCAAATTTCTAGGCTCTCTCTACCCTCTTTCATTTCTTCTTTCCAACTGTGCAACTTTCTGTAATCTCATCTCTTTCTTGTATCACATTAATGCTCTGATTATTGTAATGTCATTATATGTACATGAATTCTCTGATTCTTTTACAAGTATCTCTCCTAAAGCTACAGGTGATTCGATTTTGAATTACAACAGATGACATTTATGCCAAAAAAATTTTTTTTACTATAGGATATGAATAACCATCATCCAACTTCTGATATTTCTTTCATCCCTTTCCACCTCTTGGCTGCAAGCCCATGCCACATGTTTGTGCAATTTCAAGATCTATTACTTTCTATATTAGGGACGATAGGCTAGGCTGCACTGTGATAATATATACCCCCACAAAATATCGGTAACTAAATATAAAAGAATTTTCATGCTCATGAAAATTCTAAAGAAGGGCAGGTGGATTTTAGAGGCAGCTCTTTTCCAAGCAATAACCCATGGCCTCAAGTTCTTTCATCCTGTAGTTCTACCATCACAGAACCCTTGCTTAACAGTGACACAAAAATGGAAAATGAGGGAAATGAGCCAAAAATCTTGTGGAAGATTTCAGGGGCCAGGCTTGGAAGTGGTTGAGCTGGCCCCAATTTAACTTCAAGACAGACTGGGAAAGGCAGTCATTCTTTATGCTCAGGAGAAAAGGATAAAATTCATAGGCATTTAACCAGTCACCACAATACATAGCTTTCATTCTTCTCCATTTGCCAGTATATCTTTTCACTTTGAGTCCTTATATTTTACGTACTCCTCATAAATATTACATAATTTCATTTAATTTTAAAACTCTGATCTGACAATCTCTGTCATTAAAATAAAGGATTTAGTCTATTTACATTTAACATGATTATTTCTAAAATTGTTCTATTTTCCTGAGGTTCCCCCATTCTTTGTTTCAATTTTATTGTCTTATGATCCAGTTTCCTTTATCTTTTTTCTATTGCTGTACTGATTTATAAACTATGCATTCTTTCTCTATTTTTTAGTAATATTTCTATCTTCTCACTGACCTGATTTCTTAAAATGTTCTAATCAAAAATACTTGTGTTAAATTTTACTGTCCACTGCTTTAATTGTTTATTTAAAAACTCACAATTTAGCCTGGATGGCTCAGTCAGTTGAACATCCTGCTCCTGATTTCAACTCAGATTACAATCTGAGAGTCTTGGGATCAAGCTCAGCATTGGGCTCTGCACTGAATGTGGAACCTGCTTAAGACTCTCTCTCTCTCTCTCTCTCTCTCTCTCTCTCCCTCTCCCTGTCCCCCTTTCCCCGACTCATGCTATCACTCTCTTTCTAAAATAAAACAATTAAAAATTTTAAATTTAAAAATTCACAAATTAGTGATTATTATCTCTGTTTTACCATAAAACCAATACTTGCTTAGGTATATAGATATATATAGATTTATCAGTTTTCTTTCTGTATTCCTTTTTTGTTTTGTTTTGTTCAGCATTTCTTCTTAATCCTTCCTTTTATTATCAAGTTTCTTTTTCCTGGAGTATATTTTTTTAGAGGTTCTTTCTTTATTGGCCTACTAATTGTATAGTCTCAGTTTTTGTTTGTCTCAACATTCACTCTATTTCACTGATTTCACTGATTGATAATTTACTTATATGTAAATGTTGTAAATAACGACTTAAGTGTATAAAGGATAACTGGGCAAAGTAATGATGAATACGGAAAAGTCCAGGTAAGCTTTGAAGTGTTACTTTCCTTAAATATTTTAAAATACAAATTATTATAGAGTCCATATGGTAAAATGTTGAATTTTACTGTTGAATTTTCCTTTGGTAAATGTAGTCCATCTAGAAGGTGGGGTCAAGAGTTAAAATCAAATACATGCTTTTTTTCTTTCTTAGGCTATTTGAGAAAAATTATTAAAATGTGAACGAACCTCAACCATAAGTAGTATTTTTTATCTTCCTATCAAATTCTTAGTAAAAATATTCTATTAATTTTTCTTTCATGTGTCTTTCAGACATGAAATTGTCATGCAACACAAAAATAAATGGTACCATGTGTGAAGATAAAACTCAGACTTCCAAGAATGTGGTTTAGAATTAAGAGCTTGCATGTTCTTTTTACACTATAGGTCTGATTATTTTCTATCCTGTGCCTGTTAGTTTTTCAAGGTCTTTACACATTGTAATAGAGTCTGTTATTTTTTCCTGGCCCCCAAAACTGTATTTCCCTCACTTATAGGGCTTTCTTATTTAAGAAGCTCAAAGAATAGTCTAGTAGGCAAGAGAACTGACAAAGCAAATTTGTCAATGTCCAAAGAATTATCCCTCTCAAAGATGATCAAAGATATCTAGCCTTGAAAAAAAAAAAAAAGCCTTGAGTCAGAATTATGCTAAGCTGAAATGATCTAAATTTCGTATCAAATTGTTTTTCCTCAATTCAGACACATGTTTTATAAGGTCATCCATCTTGAAGACAAATGATAAGTCAAGATGATGTATTATTTCATTGCAAATTTCAGTATTGTAGACTATAAATTGATTTTCAGACCAACAACCTAATAAATTCAGAGAAGATCTCCAAGTTGACCTCTAAGTATGTAAAAAATGTGTGGGTTAAGAAAATTAGGGGAATGTAAGGCTGAATAAAATGTGAATGGTTTTATCTAGATGATTTTTTTTGGCTTATCAGCCATTTTAGAAGGAAACTGTATGTAATATTAGTTTACCATCTAGCATACATATTTAATGTGACCTATATATCCCAATAAAAGCTGAAGGAATCAGTATATTGATGATCATAAATATGACTCAGAGAAATATTAATTGCTATTTAACCTATTTAAGAAGGCTGAAATATGTGAAACACATGCTTTAAAAAATTGCTGTAAATTAGTTAAATGTGTCACTCATTTTTAAGGGTTCAATATAAGTTTTCTGAAAATTAACTTATGTGAAATTCCTATCCCTTGATGCCCCATGATAACTGAGGCATTACTCTATAAGCTTTTGTTTCTTCTCAATTTTATTCAACCAATGAACAGATTTAATGGAAACATTTTCTACTTCCATGATAATCTGTAGTCTTAAGAAGAAAAAAAACCAAGCAAAATAAAAATGTGAAGGTCAAATCAGACACAGAAAAACACAACTGGCCTACACTGATAAACTTGGAGCACTGGTTGTCCTTGGGCAGGGAAAGGGCAAGGCAGCGTGAGGTGTGCTGGTAGGTGTTCTGTTTCTTGGTAGTGTCTTGGGTTTCTTTAGTTTGTGAAAATTTATTGAGCTGTACATTTATGATATGTGTAACTTTCTATCTGTATATTTTGCTTCAATAAAAAAATGATTTAAAAAATCTGAAAGTCAATATTAGAGCCATCTCATAGCCGGCTGGTCTGTACACGCATAAAGGAATATGATTCTGTTCTGCCCTCCAAGCTGTCTGAAATAGGAGTCCCAAGAGAGTTTTGTAAAAACCAAGGCACATCTATAAAATATTTGTAATATTCACTTTGCTGGATTAATCCAGCAATGCTAAATATTATTTTTATAGGTCGTGGAATGCACAAATAGAAAGAAGTAAAATGTCATTAAATCTCAGCACAAGTGAGCTGGAAAAAAAATTGGCTTTGTTCAGAATTCTGCTATTGGAATGAAAGAACAGTGTTCTTTCTTTGTACTGATAAAATAGCATTTTAACAAATGATTACTGAAGCTGAACAATATCACATGCAAAGAAAAAACTCAATTAATGACAGGATTCTAGGTCAGATCAGATCCTAGAATCGTTTCCTCATTCATTGTCCTTATCTGTTGGGGTTCCAGAAAGAATCAGCAAATTTTCAGGGGCGGTTATTTCAGATTTCATTCTCTGCTACCAATAGCCCATTAGTAAGAGAAGCCTTGTGTCTGTGCCCCCTAACAGAGAGAAAAGAAGACTCTTAATGCTCAGCGATTGAGAGGACCCATTGCAGAGGGTGCTGTTGCTGCAGAGCATCCCCCACCATCCCTGTCATCCGTTCTGAAAAATAACCCGCTCTGCGGTGACATAAGTTTGGAGGAAGCTATGGAAGAAAGAAGAAAGAACCCCTCGTGGACTGTTGAAGAATATGACAGGCATTCCCTGCACACAAACCTTTCTGGGCTTCTGAAGGTACTCAAAGCAAATCACCTCCTTCAGTTGCTGAAGATCAGTTAAATATTCCTTTTTTAAAAAATGGGTATTGAGGCACCTGGGTGGCTCAGTAGTTTGAGTGTTTGACTTCTGCTCACGTCATGATCTCACAGTTTGTGAGTGCAAGCCCTGCCTCGGGCTCTGTGCTGACAGCTCTGAGCCTGGAGCCTGCTTCAGATTCTGTGTCTCCCTCTCTCTCTGCCCTTCCCTCACTCGTGCTCTGTCTCTCTTTCTCTCTTTCAAAAAATAATCATTTAAAAACATTTTAATGGGTATTAAGGTGACAAGCCCTGTCACTAGACCCAAATGTCCAGATGTCAGATCATTGTGGCATCTGGCATCCTTTTCTCTGTCCTAGTCAGTGTATGTTTACTGATTTGTTCTGAGTTTTATAGCATCAGCAATTAACTGGCATCTGTATAGTGTAGAGACGAGGAAATGATGTGATACAGAAAGCTTTACCTGGAAGGTAAAGGGTTTTTGAAAGTTAATTTGCCAGATTATGTATGTTTCCCCCTAGTTTTGTGACCATTTATTTCATGAATACTCAAGAATTCCCTATTCTGCATTTATTCAAAAATATTTATTAAATTCCCTGCCTTAGGCACTGTGCAAGGCAGTTCTCATCAAAGGTCATCTTATTCCAACCCCACTCAGTGATTTAAGATTGCAGATTTACATTTTGGACATTTTCCTGTGTCTCAGTAACAAAACAAAACAAAAACATTTCAACACAGGAAAAGTATGCAATGAACTCATTCACCCAGCCTAAACCCAACTTCAGTTTTTCTGTCTTTTCCCGCCGCCCACCCGCAACCCCCTGCACCCCACCGGTGGTGTCATCTATCACATGTATAGAAAATCTAGATGTACCTGAAAAGCAGGGAGAGTGGCCCTGTATTTTTTAAGGGGACTAGATTCCTCCCAGGCCTTGGCTTGCCTCTGCCTGCCCTACGGTCAGGGAGGCCTGACATTTTTCTCATACCCTTCACTTAACAAGGTGATTCTGCTGTGAGCCCCATAACTTAAGCACCTGGAGATTTTTTTCTGTTGAAAAGAGGATGGCACTGTGTCCCCTTAAAAATCTTACACTTTTAAAAAATTTCCCATGTGCACTCTTGAAATATCTTGTTGTCCAGAGTCTTTGAGGTTTTTTAATCTCCTAGTAGATTTCATGTATCTCCTTAATCTAGTCTCTTTTCCAGAGAAGTTTCCATAACAGACTCTCCCCCATAGCAACAGTAATCTTGTGGGGTTTTTTATCAGGAGTCTGAAGATCAGGGCCTCTAAGAAATCACTTTCTTTTTTTTTCTTTTTCTTTTTTTTATTAAGTTTTTATTTTAATTCCAGTGTAGTTAAAATGCAGTGTTATATTAATTTCAGTTTTACAATATAGTGATTCAACAATTCCATACATCACCCAGTGCTCATCATGAAAAGTGCACTCCTTAATCCCCATCCTCTCTTTCACCCATTCCCCCACCCTCCTCCCCTTGGGTAACCATCAGTTTGTTCTCTGTAGTTAAAAGTCTGTTTCTTGGTTCCTCTCTCTCTCTCTCTCTCTCTCTCTCTCTCTCTCTCTCTCCTTTGCTCATTTGTTTTGTTACTTAAATACCACATGAGTGGAATCATATGGTATTTGTCTTTCTCCGACAGACTTCTTTCCCTTAGCATTATACTCTCTAGCTCTGTCCATGACACTGCAAATGGCAGATTTCATATATATATATATATATATATATATATATATATATATATATACACACACACCACATCTTTATCCATTCATTGATGGATGGACAATTGGGCTGTTTAAGAAGTCACTTTATACAATTAGGAAAAAATGTATTGTTTTATTTTGCAAGCATTTCTTGACCGTATGCTAGAGCCTCTTCTCCACTCTGTGTTGTTCACATGAATGGCAAAGTGACTATAAAGATGAGTATTCCTGTCCCTGTTGTCAAATAGTTCATCTAACTGATCAAAGTAACAAACCATAATTATAGAACAAGATAGAGGAAGAGGATAGTGTTTGTAATGTTAGTAAAAAGTGCTATGCAGATTCCAACTAGGACAAAACCACACTGAATTATAAAAAGCCTTCATGAAAAAGTTAATTTATGCTGGGCTTGAAGAATGAGTAGAATTACAAAAGATATGGAGGGTTTGCATGAGCAGGGAGGCTCTTCTGTCAGGAGTAGCAAGAAACAAGGCACAAATACAAGAAAGTGAGAGAGTTTCTTAGAACAGTAAATAGTCCAGTGTGGCTGGCACTACAGTGTAAGTAACAGAATAACGGGGGAATAAGGCTCAAAAACATTAAAAAGAAAAGTTCAAATGTAAGGCTAAGGAGATTGAACATCATTGGCAATGAGGAATAACATTTTTGTTGGAAAATTCCATGAGTTATGTTTAGGAAGATCAAATGTAAATATGATGGATGCATAGCTTTCCCTAAAACCAGAGTCTGTCCCCTCTCCACCATGCTCCACACATACAGTTACTCATGATGCTGTTCTTCAGCACTTTTTTTTTTTAATTTGAGAGAGAGGAGAGGGGGGCGGCATGGGTGAAGGGCAGAGGAAGAGAGACAGAGAAAGAGAATCCCAAGCAGGCTCCATGCTCAGTGCACAGCCCAACGTGGGGCTCAATTCTAAGACCCTGGCATCATGACCTGAGCTAAAATCAAGAGTCAGACATTCAACTGACTGAGTCACGCAGGTGACCCAAGCACTCTTTTTAGAGAGATGCTTCTGGAAGTCATGACTTTTGTTTTCATTAGAATGTCTTTCTCTGCCTCATTAATTCAACTTCTTCATCACCATCCCTATCCATATCTCATAACTAGCACACAGAGCCCCTAAGGTATTTTCTGAAACTTCTCCACCTCTTACAGGCTATAAAGGTTCCAAGTGCCCTTGGCCAATCCCATTTTTCTAAAATACCAAGAGTTTATCAATAAGAAAGGAGAAAAGAAGCCCCAGATTTAGTTACCAGGGCAAACTACAAGCAGAATGTAAGAGAGGATTTCGACAAGGATTTCAAGATTATCTGTCCTTCTGCACAGCTCATCCAAATTTTATTTTAATATTTTAGCTTTTCTAAGAGCAGAGCATTGAAACTAGTAGCAATGTGGTTGAAGAACTGTATTGCCATCACCAATATCCACCCACCTCCCTCCATGTGAGTCCATTCCTCTCCTGGCAGTGCTAGCATAAAGGTAAGTCATGGACCCCTGAGGCTAGAAAGGCAGAGAGAGGGTGGGTGGCCAGGCCGCTAGCCATTGTGGACAAAAAATACTGATGCTATTAATGGAAGCCTAGCTTCTCCTATGGAACCATGACACTTAAGCCTCACCTAGGACAACAGGACTATCGCCTTCAAACCTCTGACAGTATCTTGTTCTGTTGTATCAAGTAATCTGTAACACTGACTGGTCACTGAATGATCCTAGTCTCCTATGTATTTTTTTTTTTTAGGAAAATCCTAATGACCTACGGTTTTGGTTGGGAGACATGTACACGCCTGGTTTTGATACCCTACTGAAAAAGGAAGAGGAACAAGAAAAGCACTCGAAATATTGTCGTATAGGTCTGATTTTGCTCCTGGTTGCCTGCATCTTGGTTTTCATAGTGACTGTTTGCACATTTTTCACCTAAAGAAACTGCCACAGACACAGACACTTGAAAGTTTTTAAAAATCTTTCTAAATAAACATTTGCAGAAAAACATGTTCAAGCAGTATGAATATACCATTGAATGTATGGCTAAATGTAATGGTCTTGTAGAACACCAATGTTGCTTGAGATCTAAGCTGACTTTCTCTCCTTTGTTCTATGAAATCTTTGTAAGAATTCCAGAATGGCTTTTGTCCTTTGGGAGGCAGGACTTCTGGGGATCACAGAAAAGTCACTATATGCAACCAAAAGTAAACACATAGAATAGAGAACAAAACAGCACCCATCATTGTCAGCAGCTTTGTCTTACCTCCTTGCCACCCCCACCCTCCTGTCATCCCCTAAGAAAGCTGAGCAAATCAGGGGCACCTGGGTGGCTCAGCCGGTTAAGTGGTTTGACTTCTGCTCAGGTCATGATCTCACGGTTTGTGGTTCATGAGCTTGAGTCACATGTGGTTGGGTGAACAGCTCCAGCCCACTTCGGGTGAGCAAGAGCCCCACATCAGGTGAGCCCCATTTCTCCCTCTCTCTCTCTGCCTTTCATGGGACACTTTCTCTCTCTCTCTCTGTCCCTCACTGACATGTGACCTCTCTCAAAGAAAGGAAGGAAGAAAGTAAGTTGAGCAAATCATTTTTTGGCTGCCAGGTATACAGTACAAAAACTTCTGGTTGTGCTGCCTATTGTGTTGGATTCAAGCTGTTTTATCTTCTCTTGTTCCTGTTTAATCCAGAAAAAGGGGTGGTGGAGGGGCTTTACCCAAACGTTTTCTTATTTTCCCAGGATTGCTTTATAATGCCTCAGTTTGATGTTGCACTTTCAGTAAACCTAAACTTGAACAGGCCATAGTTAGAGAGTTAATTACATTTCTTTAAAATTTTTTAATGTCTATTTATTTTTAAGAGACGGAGAGACAGACTACAAGTGGGGAAAAGGCAGGGACAGAAAGGGGGATACAGAATCCAAGCAAGCTCCAGGTTCTGAACTGACCGCCCAGACCCCGATGTGGGGCTTGAACCCACTGGCCGTGAGGTCATAGACCTGAGCCAAAGTCTGACGCTTAACCAACTGAGCCACCCAGGTGCCCCAGAATTAATTACATTTCGAGCCATTCGTGCTTACTAATTGATCCACATTGGCTAATGTGACCCCTGGTGGCTCTCAGTGAGTATGTATCACCAGCCGTGGCCTCCGAGGAAGGCCCTAGAAAAGCAGAGGGAATACAGCCAAGAGAATAGGATCTGAATCCTGTGTGTACACTAACTGTGGGACCCTGAGCAAGTTATGGTCTCAGAGAAGGAATTAGAGTCAGCTCCCCAGTAGGGCTTGCCTAAGGACTAAACAGAAGCCAGATGAGAACAATACTTGGATCCTAGTAAGTAGGTAAGTAAGTTGTATAGTTAAAGACACCTGTTGCCACTAATATGTGCTAGGTTATCAGTACCCTGAGGTGTAACATTCCTGACATATCAGTACCTGACGTTGCCTACAGAAAACTGGGGACGTGATTCTGGCCACAGATAGAGAATCAAGTCACCTGCCTTCTCCTTCTCCTAGAACACTGGACCCTAATCACTCATCCCCGCTCCTTTCTCTTCTTTCAAGACTAAACCCACCCCCACGCCCACCCCAGAGTGTTTAGTGCATAGAACAGGAAAGGGACCTTTTCCTCTTCCCATTAATCAGCTTTTGCCTTTTGGGACTAGCACACCATTCTACTGTATTTCTCCTAGAGATACTTGAAATAAAGAATATTGAAGGCAGCTTTACTGTCCAGTAAAACCACTGTGCGCAGCCATGGTCTTAGGCATATTTGTAGTGCCTGACTACCCTAGTCCTCCCCTCCTCTGTAATATGTTGTAGTCCAATTGAGAACTGAATTAGGGAGAGACCAAGATCCTGGGGACGTCCAAGGGAAGGCTCCCCTCACTGTGGGTGCCTGGCAGACAACCGCTTGCTATTAACCCAGTTTGCAAAGTTTGCCTGCCCCAAGTTTGCCTCTAAGGGATGCAAACCATGTTCAGGGCTCTGCTGCACATGGAGAGCACTGGTGTTGTGCCAGCTTACAACCAGCTGCCCAGGGTCACTTACAGGTAAGGCTCCCTAAGGGCACTCAGTAGGGATAACCACAGGAGAGCTGCGTCAACCTGCCTGCCTCAACTGCTCGCCCCCTGCCCCCATCTCCTTACCTTTCTCTTCTGCCCAGTCAGGCACCTGGCATCCATCCCCCTGCCGTCTCCAGCCCTCCTCTGCTTCTCATCCATGATGCTAGCAGTCATTTATATTTCAACATGAACGTGTTTATTACCTTGCTCTTGCTCCCAAACCAATCTTCACGTTTAGGCTTCAGTGTAACTGTAGAAATATTATCCCTCATTGGATTAATGTGAGGCATCTACATGAAAGGGAAAGTCATAAGGCGAGTAAATATATCCCTGTGTGCACTCAAAATCATACCGTGAAAGCCGTTCCAATTTCTCCTTCAGTGTGGGTTTTGAAAATGGCTCTAGCAGAAAAAGCATAAGGTCATGGAAAATTCAGAGGTGATGGCCCTAAACAGGCATAAGTTCAAATCTGGGCTTTAAAAACAACACACACACACACAAAAAACCTCTGATCCAGATTCACCGAATGCGTTTTTAAAGCATATCAATACAATCCTTGGCACATAATAGGTGGTCAGTAAATAATAATTATTATGTTAAAAAAATGTTTTACTCACCTTTTATTTTTCTAAATTGGGGTGAGGAAGTCTGGGCTCCGCAAATTCTTCAGTAAATAATGGGTTCAAACAGTAATCTTTCCCAGGCCCTTTAGAAGACTCTCCCCCCAAAAGTTTTATTCTGTTGCTTTGTTGTGTTTTGTTTTTGTTTTTTTTGGATATTAAGTTGGTGTGTGGGGGAGGCCTAAAAGCACATTGTCTGGTAATTTTCTAGAGAAAAACTTTCCAACTGTGGATCTTGTTTTAAAGTGCTGCTTTTCAGATTTCAAAGAAGAAATGAAATTGTTTCTTACATAACCCATTAATGGCTATTCCAATTATATTCATGTTGCTGTCACCTAGGGGAGAGTTAGCGAGTAGAAAACAAAGTGCCCTTGGCCGCTCCATTTATCCAGAGTGCACTGCTGCCATCTGGTGGTGAAGTATACCATCTGCCGTCAGCCCATGAAAACACATTTTACCAAAGGGACGTTTTGCAGGTGAAAGCCTAAGTATGCAGATGTGGAGTGTGATCAGTTGGCTCAGAGCTCCTACCTCCCCTCTCACAACCACTAATTTTGATTCCGTCTCATCTTGCAAGAAAAGAAACATGGCTGCCGCAGAGTCATACTTATTCCGGAAGGCAGAGGAGGGATCCTTGGCATAAACTCGTGGCTCCAGGACACATATGCTAAAGCCAAAAGTAGAGGTATTCTTAGAGCTCGCCCTCTTCCCAACCTCAAATTGGGTAAGAATTTAGGAATATTAAATTACTTACCACTATTTCAGATAAGGTATGATCTGAATTGCTTCATTTTTTTGCTCTCTGTAAGTATTTTTACAAATACTTTTTAATTCCTCTCTTCCCTATACCTATTGTTTATTACCAGGTTTTAAATTCTCCCCTCATGTCATTGAAGAGAAAATTTTATCATCGACGAAAAATAATTTTAAAACCCGCATACGATAGGGCAGATAAATCTCAAGCTCTCTGGATTTCTACTTACTCAACTCAGAGAGTCTAACGGACTGTGCTTCGTAGAGGAAAGATAACTTTACTGGTTCTTTCCAAAAAATCACTTAGTCCAGGCTCTGGCCCAGCTTGAGGTGAGAATATTCAACCGAAGTGAGCAATTTCAGAAACGGAAGCCAACTCCCTGCCAGCGTGGTTGTTCTCCTGTTTTTTTATGAACTATGACTCATGTACCTGATCACATTTCCGTCTTTGTGCAGACTGCTGGAAAAACTCAGGAAAAAAACTGGGCTATCTCTTAGGAAGTGCTCTGGGCTTCCTTGTGTGCTCTCCTCATTCACGGCTCTATCTCATAATCTGTCCTTTGCCTCAAATCCGTCCTTTGCCTCATCTTCTCTGCCTCAAATAGATGGCATCTCACAGCACTCTTACTGTTTCTCAGGGCCTTAGACCTACTGAACAGATAGAGTAGGTAGAGAATTCTGTGTGTGTTGGTTTTATGTTGCATCCACATGTATATAAAAACCAAAGACAAAAACCTGTCTTTCAAAAGAAAAGTTTGAAATTAAAAACATATTTTAAATAAGGAAATTCATGTTTTTGGTATAAAAAGTTCCCTAATGAGGTTTCTCTGGCCAGAAGAAATGAGGTTCAAGGCTCACACAGTTTTACTTATACTTACTGTTTTCAATTTCCTGACAAAGAGAAGAAAGTAAGTGTTCCTGTTAGGCTAGTTAAATTTGCTAGTTTTTTTTTTTTCAGATTATGAAATAAGTGCTAAACTCCCTCACATTTGAATCTATGTCCAAGTTGGTCCAGGTTGGTGAAACGCTGTTTAGATACTTACCTGAATAATACAATGACGGCTATGCTAGATCCCAAACTTTATCAGTTGGTATAAATGAAATAGCAGCTCATGAAACTTTCTAAACTATTTTTTAAAAGGTAAACTATTTAGAATCAAAACACTTCATCGTTCAGAGAAATTGTCACTGTACTTCCTGCCATTGTTTTATTTTTTAATATAATGACCATAAGCCTTTTTAATGAATTCTAAACTTAGTTTTTTAACAGTTTTATTCCTTTTGTTTGTTTTGTTTTCATTTAAATTCTAAGTTAGTTAACCTATAAGGTAATATTGGTTTCAGAAGTAGAAACCCGTGATTCATCACTTAAGTGCAAACGCCAATGCTCATTACCAGTGTCCTTCTTAAAGCCCATCCCCCATCTAGCCCATCCCCCACCCACCTCCCTCCATCAATCCTCAATTAGTTCTCTATCATTAAGAGTCTGCTTTATGGTTTGCCTATATCTCCTCCTCCTCCTCTTCTTCTTCTTCTTCTTCTTCTTCTTCTTCTTCTTCTTCTTCTTCTTCTTTCTTCTTCTTCATTATCATCAACACATAAATGTACAACTTTAGAGCCATTTTTTGAGTTATTCAGAAAGATTCCCAGTGGATACCCATGGACAGTAGTCTTCCTGTCATCCCATCCCTGCCGCACACACACCTCGACCTGTCCATCTGGCCTTCATTTGAACTGTCTCGGGCCAGTATCAACACAACAGACAAAATCATTCTTTCTACATTTCATAATCTCAAAACCTTTCCACTTCCACAATCTCAACTACAGTCTTGTGGGAGAAGTGTCAAATCTGTGTTTTATAAGAGAAGAGATTGAGGCACAGAGCCGTCAGAAGACCTGTCTGAACAAAAACCGGAGTGAGAGCCTCCATGATCTAAACCTATTCTCGATGTTCTTTCCACCCACCTTTTTATTTTCTCATTACTGGAATGAGAGTTTGGTAGATTGCAGATTTTGACAGAAACAGGAGCAGTTTCTCTCTTCTCCCCTCTGCCCTCAGCATGTTCTTTTTCAGCTCCGGTCTTCAAGTGTGAATACAGAAAATGCACGCTGTAAGTGCAAACACAGTGGTGCCCGCTATGTCGGTAAAAGCAAATGCATAAGGTCATGCCAGTTTATCCATTTAGGAAGTGCTGACAGTTCAGAGTGTGCTTGGAATTCTCTCTCCCCGCCCCTTCTCTGCCCCTCCCACTCGTGCATTCTCTCTCTTTCTCAAATAAATAAACTAATAAATAAATAAATGAAATAGAAACCAACCCTAGACCTCTTGATTAAGAATATTCACGGATTAATTATTCTTGCTTAGTAAATAATGTTGATAGAGTGCCTTTCCTCTATCACAGTGTTCCAGAGCACAGGATCTGATTTCTCCAGCCTCGCCTTGGATCGTCTCTAAGTTAGATGTCAGCCCCAGGAAGTCCCAGCTCCTCTAGAGTCTGGACAGGAGCCTGGTCCCGTAGGTATTGGCATCAAGCCCGCTTGGAGGCAATCATAACCTTCTGCAAGCTTTCAGGTCCACCTCAGTTGCAGAGGCGTTACTGGAATGAATCTCTCACACGCCCACTCTCCAGTCCTACCAGGTAAGGCACCGAGGCACAATGTGGCAACATCACCTTTTAAATTGTACACTCACCAAACACTCTGAATTGTTAACTATGGTGGGGGGTGGAGGGGCGAGTAGAAAGGGGGCAGGGGAGGCAGAAAGAAAGGATGGCTCCTATTTCCCTGCATACTGCCACCAGATGGCAGGGGTGCACCAGGATGGGAAACGACTTCCTGAACAATTTGAGGGCTGTCGTTCTTTGGTGTCAAAACAGGGAAATGGTGACAAATGAGTGGAGAACTTGCAGAGAACTAGAATGATTAATTGTGCTGATGAAGCCCTGGCATGGAGAGCAGGGTCCTGCCGAGACTGTCAGGCGCGCTTCGGTGCAGGAGGGCCAGTAATTGAGGTCCTACACGGAGAAGTCTTCAGACCAAGCAGCTCCAGCTGCGCGCCCTGAACTCATTAACCAAGTCCTCCATGCAGTCTCTGCTCAAAGTGGTTCCTGCTTGTTAAGAAATGCAGAATCCCAGGACAGCTCAGTCTGAATCTTCTTGGTTAACAAGCTCTCCGGCTGATTCTTTCTCTCTTAAGGTTGAGAAAAGATTTTGAAGATTGTGGGCTCCTGAGCAAACTGTTTCAAAGCTGGAGTTCAGGGAGGCGGGGATTGTTTTGTGAATGTCAAAACCCTCACTCCAGGCTCTGGTGAATGCACAGTCCACTTGATAGCATTTCCCTCTGGAATAAAAAGGCAGATATGGAGATCTAAGTCATCTCTTTGTTGGGGTTCTATCTCCCTGCCTTTTTACTGTCCTTGGTAATACAAAACTCATGAGCAATGTAACCCTTAACATATTTAAAACTCAATCTTTATTTAATAATTACTTCATTTTGTTCTGTTGAGGGGTGCGTGAGTGGCTCAGTCTGACTTCAGCTCAGGTCAGGATGTTGTGGTCTGTGAGTTCAAGCCCCGCTTCAGGCTCTGTGCTGACAGCTGAGCCTGGAGCCTGCTTCAGATTCTGTGTCTCCCTCTCTCTCTGCCCTTCCTCTGCTCACTCGTTCTGTCTCTCTCTCTCTCTCTCACACACACACACACACACAAATAATAAACATTAAAAAAAACCTGTGCTGAAGTTGGTACTGCATTTTAAGTGGAATCTTAGAAATATGTTTTGTGCTGGAAGAAATACTGAAAAGTCTGGGACATGACAGGTAATTCAATAGTGACTTCTTGTGTGTCAGCAGGATTTTTGTGTGAGTCAGAGGTTAGCACTCTTGCCACATAGTGTCTTTAACGCTGGTTTCTGGGATACAAAGTGAATCCATCTGATCCCAGATTTATGTCACAGTTTAAATTCTACAGCCTCCAGCTTGAGCGAGGAGAAAAGGAGCTACTGATCAGTCTACAGAAAAAGAGGATTGGGGCAAATTCAATAAGCCGTTTATTGGGAACGCTAAATCAGTCTCGTTCACATTCGTATTTTCACTCTGACTTTCCTACACCCTCTTCTGGAGGGGGTACAAGTCTGGGAAGGATAAGTGCATCCAGATAACCATCTGCACACCCACGGCAGGGAGACTGGCATTCCTTTGTGGTGGCATCTGCGCTCTGTGGTACTGGATCCTGTGGGTGACTTCTGTCACCCACACAGTGTGCTGGGGTTGCCAGCCATTGGCTCCCTTCCACAGGTCCCCATGTATCATGGTAATGTGCGTCTCCTTCAGTCTGTGACTTTCTTTTGGCTCCATGGCCTCTCGGGATGCCCATCAGCTCACTCTCCCAGCTCATTTTCACAGCTTCCCCTGGAGCCACGGGAAGAGTATGGACGCCTTTGATGCTACTCCCAAGTCACACGGAACTCTGGGTGAAACATGGGTCTTCTCTTGTCCAGATGTGCCATTTATTCATCTATACTCTTTCCCCAGAACTCTTTGAATGGGGTACATATCTCTGAGGTTTCTGTTCTTCTGCTACATCCAAGAAATGGCAAATTTGTTTCATCTCTCAGAAACCCCATATTTTTCAAAGTACCCACTTAAATTACCTTCCCTTCTTCATCCACCCTTGGGATAAGTGAGAATCTCCATTACTCCTTGCATCTATAACAACATTCCTTAGTTGGCTGTGTCCTCCTAGAGCTTGAATTTTTTTATCATCCCAAGGCAGGAGGGAAATTGGTGTGATCTGGTCTACCTTTTTGAGTCTGTCCTGTTTTGTGATAAGAGCAGCATCTTTGAATGATATGATTTAGACTATCATCCTTGATCTCGGTGAAAGGCTCCTTGACATCTGTCAGTGCAGTCTGAGGTAGAAATCAGTTGGAAAGATGGCAGAAGATATGCTAGGGAAAGAGAAAGAAATCAATATCAGTATTTTGTTAGCCCTTCCCATTTCATCTTGCCACATGTATTGGTGCCCATGGAGAGTGAATCATGGCATCATCTTAACCTCCTTTATCTATTTCAATGCATTTCCTCTTAGAACCTATCCACAAGGAAATGATCAATGTTACCACCTTCACCCAGACTGTAAGGCATTTCTGGAATCACCCTAGAGTGTTAGGAACCATTGTGGGAAACACTGAGTAAAATGTATTTGATGAGAGTCAAAACTGTAGCCATAGAGAAAAGGTCAATTATAGCCAAGGGTTGGAAAGGTTTGAGTGTGTGCCTATAGAGTGGCAGCCTGAAGGAGTTTTGGGGGTGATGGAATTGCTCTATATCCTAATTCTGCTGGCAAATATACAGATCTATGCATGTATTAAAACCTTAAAAACTATGTTTTATTGGACTCTATTTATCCATCCATCTTTGAACGGTATATGAAAACTTATTCTCAGAAAGTTCTACATCAAATAGTTTCTATAAGTTGGCTTAAATGAACTTCCTTTTAAAAAAGTAGGTCAAGGGGCATCTGGGTGGCTTAGTCAGTTAAGCGTCTGACTCTTGAATTCAGCTCAGGTCATGACCTCACGATTTGTGAGTTTGAGTCCCATGTCAGTGTAGAGACTGCTTGGGATTCTGTCTCTCCCTCTCTCTGCCCCTTACCCTCTCTCCTTATCTCTCAAAATAAATATAAATAAGCTTAAAAAAAAAAAAGAAAAGAAAAGTAAGTGAAAGTTGTGGCTATTTTAGAGTTTTGTGTTGTGTTCTTTTCCTGAGATAGCCTGACTCTACCACCTGCAGATGAATTGCTAAAGCAAACATTCCAGTGCATTTTCATAAATTCTTTATCAACAAAAACAATGTTATGATGTCCATCCTATAGATTCATTAATTCTTTTATTAGTGTACACATTTAATATTTGGGGACCTCTTTCCATTTCATTCAATATTTTAAAACAATTTTGTTGTTTTCACTCTCTTACCCAAAGTTATGCTCTAAAATTTCATCCTGTTGTATTCAGTATATGTGTTTGCTGTGTCAAGTAAACCAAAGAACATACCTGAAGGTGCATCAACCTGTTTTACCCAAGTGGCTTCTTTCTTTAGTGTCTTGTATTTGCTTCAGTCACGGAAGTGTTGATCCAGGTACAGCAGGAGGCATTTGCTATGGCATAGATTCCTCCTTCTTCAGCCAGTAAGTAAGGGAAAGCAATTACCAAATAAGAATTAGTAATTCCATTACCTAAAAACCACCTTAGCAAGAAAGCCTAGGGACTTTTGTGGAGCAGCTATGGCCTTAGCAGTAGATTCATCAGTAGTTGCTAGAGTTAAGGAACACTGTTGTCACATGCCTTAAAACGGACAAAAAGCAAATTAGCGAAGAGACAGAAGGAATAAAGGTTTCATACTGGAGATGGAGATCTTGATCTGCGAGCTTTCTGCCTCAAGATCCTGTCTGCTTCTGGGGAGGAACTTACCTAGTCAATTTTTTTCCGATTGTTTTGAGACATAATTGACACGCATCACCACATGAACTTAAGGCATACAGCATGGTGGTTTGATTTCCATATATGGCAAAATGATTACCACACTAGATTCAGCTGACATCCATTTTCTCATATAAATGCAATAGGAAAAAAGAAGCGAACATTCTCCTAGTGATAAGAACTCATAGGATTTACTCACCAAAATTCCTGGATATCCCATGGCAGTGCCAGCTACAGTCATCATGGCACCACACATCACTAGAACTCATTTACCTTACATAACTGGAAGTTTGTACCTTTTGACCACCTTCCCTTCTTCCACACCCTCCACCTCTTGTAACTACAAGCCTGTTCTTTTTTTCTGTAAGTTTTTTCAAGGTTCCACATGGAAGTGAGATCAAACAGTATTTGTCTTTCTCCGATGGACTTATTTCACAATACCACCAATAGCACATGAGGCTCCCTTTTTTCCACAAAAGAATTTTGATAGGGATTGCATTGTCTTTTCACTTTGTTGATTGTTTCTTTTGTCTTGCAGAAGCTTTTTAGTTTGATGTACTTCCGCGTGTTTATTTTTTATTTTGATTCTGTGTTTTAGATGTCGTATCCAAAAAACCATTACCAAGACCCATGTCAATGATCTTTATTCCTGTTTTCTCCCAGGAGTTTTATGGTTTCACGTGTCTTCCATTTAAGTCTTTACTCCATTTGGAGTTAATTTTGTGAGTGTAAGATATCAGTTCAGTTTTATTTTTTTATATGTTCCTATCTAATTGCTGCAGCATCATCTATTGAAAAGATTGTCTTTTCTTCATTGAGTATTCTTGGCTCCCCGTCAGGTATTAATTGGCCATATATCCATGGGCTTATTTCTGGGCTCTCAATTCCATTTGTCTGTTTTTATGCCAGTACCATACTGTTTGGATAAGTATAGCTGTATAGAATAGCTTGAAATCAAGAAATGTGTTGCTTTGTTCTTCTTTCTTAGGATTTATTTGGCTATTTGAGGTCTTTTGTAGTTCCATATAAATTTTAGGATTGTGTTTTCTATTTCTGTTAAAAATTTCATTGGAATTTTGATAGGGATTGCATTGAATCTATAGATGGCTTTATCTTAACAATATTAATTCTTCCAGTCTGTGATCATGAGATATCTTTCCGGTTATCTGTGTCTTTGATTTTCTTTTTTATCAAACCCTTGTAGTTTTAGAGTAGAAATCTTTCATCTACTTTGTTAAATATATTCCTAAGTATTTTATTGTTTCAGATGCTACTGTAAATGGGATCAACTTCTTTATTTCTTTTTCAGAAAATTTGTTGTTAGCGTATAGTAATGCTGCTGAGTCTGCACGGTAATTTTGTATCCTGCAGCTTTACTGAATGCATTGATTAGATCTAACAGGTTTTTGGTTAAATCTTTAGGACTTTCCATCTATAAAATCATGTCATCTGCACATATCTATAATTTTACTTTCTGCCTTTCCATTCTGATTTTTTAAATTTCTTTTTCTTGTCTGACTGCTCTACCTAGGACTTCAGTACTGTGTTGAGTAGGAGTGGTAAGAGTGGGTGCCCTTGTCTGGTTTCTGATCTTAGAGGAAAATATTTCAACCTTTCACCATTGAGTATAATTTTAGCTGTGGGCTTGTCATATATGGCCTTTATTATGTTGAGATATGTTTCTTCTCTGCCTAATTTGTTGAGTTTTTATCACGAATGGATGTCAAAATCTGACGAATGCTTTTTCTGGGTCTGTTGAGATGATTGTATGATGTCTTTCTTTCATTCAATTAATGTGATATATCACATTAATTTGAATATGTTAATGAGTGAGGCCATGGGCTGTGCTTTCTGTTCAAGCGCCACTATACATAGGGCTGTTGAATGGGCTGTGTGGCTTCCAGTGTGCTTTGATTAGGTTCCCTGGTCAGACAGGCTGAAGGCTGTATTCAGCGATCAGGGAGCAGGGCTACACAGTTGATACCCTGCCCAGATGCAGCAGGAGCAGCAGCTTTAAAGCTAGTAAAGCTCTTTGCTATCTTAACTTGAGCCTACCCACCAACCCACATCCCAGATTCTCTGACCAAACAGGGCCACTGGCTTTGTTTTGCCAAACTGTCGGCTCTGCACACCTGCCTCTCAGCCTGGGTGCCATTGGAGTTGTTTTTCCAATAGTTGTCCCAGCCTTTATGGTCACATGGAGACTGAAGACTCCACACACCATTTGGGGCTATGTCTCAGCTCCTTTGCCCAGGAGGGAGTAGGGGGTGAGGAAGAACCACTCCGGGCTACCCTCAATTTCCCCAACAGGCTCTGCAGCTGGGAGGGGCTGAGAGCTACCCTCAGTCCCAGCCACCAGTGAATCCCCCTGCCTGTGTGTAGCCCATGAATGCTGTGTGTTGGTAGTAGCTGTGCTCTGGGCACCTCAGCTCTGCCCCCTTGCCTCTCTGCCCCACTGCTGGTAAGTTGCTTTGCTTCCAGGAGTTGTTGCTAGCCCTTCTGGTTAGATAATCCTGGGAGATATTCTCCAAGTGGATGCGTCTTTGATTTAGCTCTCTGCCTGAGCACAGGCAAACCAGGCTATAGGGCTGGCAAAACTCATTTGAGGATCCAAATCAGATATGTACCCTCACTGAGTTCCCTGGTCAGAACGCACTCCTGAGTTGGTTCTGCAGATGAGCCAAACCACTCGGGATTTCTACTTGAGCCCTGCAGACATGAACTCAGTTTGCCAAGGTCCTTTTGCTGGCTGTTGCAAGCCCACCTTGCCTTCTTCATCACAGTCACATTCCCAGTGGCTGCACCCCACGGACCTCTCTGCCATCCATAATGGTGTGACATCAGAGTAAGGGCTCCTGCACAGTGACCCACAATGCTGGGGGAAGGGCAGCTTGATGTTCCCCCAGGTTCTCTTTTTCCACTGGAGGAAGTGGAGGCTAAGGAGACCTCTGCAGGTTGTGCTGCACTGGCGTGGCCGAGGGGCAATACAGTCAGCATGTAGCTGCCTCCCTTACACTTCTGTCTTGGTCTCTGTGGTGCAGGGTAGGGGCTGCAGCCTCACCTCCATGTTCTAGGATTCTCTCAGTGGTGTCTTATTCTTGAACAGTTGTTAGTTGTTCTTCTTGCAAGGGAGAGTGATGTCAGGAAGAATCTATGTTGCTATCTTGCTGACGTCACTCCCTCTCTGGTCAATTTTAATTTTAGATCTCTACGTGGCATATGGTTCCAAGAGGCTGGTGGAGTCTGGTTCCACTGAGAGATGGGGACAGAAAGTTCAGGTCCCTTGAATTTGGCTGCTGTCTGGGTACTGAGGAGAATCTGGCATGATTCCTTCCACAAAGGTTCAAGATCAGTCTTTATTCTTAGTGATTTCAAATCAGAAGGGTGGGAGAAAATTAAAACATTTAGAAAATGGTAGCCTGATATTTGAGGAAATTCGAAGAGTTCAGGATCCAGTTTGGATTAGGGTTTTGTATAACAAAACCTCAAAGACAATAAAGAAGACTAAAATCTGGTACTCACAAAGTTGTGTTATTGTTTTCTACTGAAACATAGCTTTGTACTCTATAACAGCCCTCATTTCTATCAAAGATATTGAGAGCAGGACTAATTTGTTTGCAAAATAAGTCTAATCTCATTACAGTTGGCCTGATTATTTACATAAGTACAGAAAGACTTGTGATTGACCGTATAGGCTCTTTTAAAATCTGCTTTGCAAGAACTATTAGTAAAGAATCATAGTTCAGTCTTAGAAAGCCTCTCTAGGTTAAAAGGCCCAGTCAAGGACCACCATCTGACTTCTGGAATACTTACATAGATTTGGGGTTAAATCCTCTCTTTTTGAGGTCTTCACAATATCCTGAGGTTCCCAGGACTGCCAGGAAGTAACCTTCCTTACTCACCTGGTAAAGCTTCAAGGAATCCTGTCAGCAAAGTAACAGGCCAGTTTTTCCAAGGGCCTTTTATTGTCTCCATAAAGTCAACATTACTTCCTTAAATCTGTCTGGTTATATCTGATTTTATGCTTATTCTCAAAAAGGACAGTTCAGTCAAAGCCATGTTTCTAGTTGTCTCCTGTCATAAGGAGAACAGATTCTTATTGAACTTGTGAAAATAATTATACTGCTATGAAATTAAGAATGCTCACTAAGTTTCTGAATTCTGGAGGGATTATATAGAAGAAAAAGTAAATGTTTCCATTCTTCTCACAAAGGTATATTTAGAAAATTACTTTAAGTCATAGGTAACTTAAGAAAAAAGAGAAAAAGCTTTCCTTAAATCTAGAAAATGAAAACAGTAAGGTATCAGGAGTGCTTCAAAGAAAACGTTGTAAAAATAATTATAATCATCCTCATCTTTTCCTTCAATACCTTGTTATTCTTGTTTTGCTTGAATCCAGTTTTTCCATTAGCTCTGGAAATTCTTCTCCAGTTCAGTTCCATGATTTTCAAGTTATCAGAAATCTGTATTTTAGAGTCGTTCTCAGAGTCTTTTCCATGAATCTCCTAAAGGTGAAGCACTTTTGCAAAACCTTCAGAGTAAATGGCTATAAATGACAAATGGACTTTTTAAAAAATGGCCATGGTTTGGGGTATCTGGGTGACTCAGTCTCTTAAGCGTCTGACTCTTCATTTCAGCTCAGGTCATGATCTCATGGTTCGTGAGAACCACTTGAGATTCTCTCTCCCTCTCTCTCTCTCTCTCTCTCTCTCTCTCTCTCTGTCCCTCTCTCTCTCCCTCTCTTTCTCCCTCTCTTTCTCTCCCTCTGTCTATGCCATGGTTAAAGATGAGAGTTCATTTGCTAAGGAAATGCAGTTATTTCCATGGCATACAATGATTTAGAATAATATTTGGACAATGACACTACTAACAAATTTTTAGAAACTTCAAACAATTTCTGGAATACCTATATTAGTAACATATAACCATACACATGTGCTCTAATAAGGTTTATTATCACTTCTTGCTTCGTAATGCTTCCATGGCATTTAACATACCAAATAAACCACAATAGTTTAATATCTCTCCTTTATAAGATGGAGACAAATTCTTTGAGATTTTTTTTTCAGGGACCTTCTGGGAAATCCCCAAGTTGCTTTGATGTCAAATAGAGTCCATTTAGAATTTGATTTTGGGAAGCTGTTAAAACATCAAAAGTTTTAAATATCTGACTAAATAGGATCACACATAATTATGTAATCAAAACTATTTATTTAACCTAAGTGACAATAGAAAATTTTAAGGGCCACAATACAGAAGGTTACATAGTTGGACAAAACTTAGCTCTTAATATTGAGAAGAGTAGATTTGCTGAAGTAATGTGAAACCTGATAAAGACAATGCAAAGCACAAGAAATAATTCTAAGACATAAGATCTTGATTTTCTAGGGAGATTACTTAAATGGTTAAAACACACACACACACACCCCTTCCACAATCTCTTATCAAGAGCAGATCAATAGTCCAAGAGCATTTTGTCCTTTTTTAAAAAAAAGATTATTTATTTATTAGAGAGGGAGAAAGTGAGGAGGAGGAGGGGCAGAGAGAGAGCAGAAAGAGAGAATCCCAAGCAGGCTCTGCACTGTCAGCACAGAGCCCGACGTGGGGCTGGATCCTACGAACCATGAGATTATGACCTGAGCTGAAATCAGGAGTTGGACACTTAACCAACTGAGCCACCCAAGTGCATTTTGTCCTTGTAACACAGAAAAAAACAAATTCTAATTTTGCACCACTGTAGTTTTGATATTAAGACACATTCTTTTAAAATTTAAATTTCTTAACCAGCTTGACCACACATAAAATTCCTTACCCCAGATTCCTTTTCTGCAACACTCTTATCCATTCTTGCTTTCCTCTTTCTCATTCTAAAATGACCTTAAGTCAAAATTACTCTTTTTTTTACTCCTTAACAACAATGAAAATAAAACATTTCCTTCATACTTTTCCGTTTCCACATACACATTCAACTTTTTTCAAACCTGTTTTTCATGTACACGTGTTTTCTTTTGGCGTTCGTACTCCTAGTAGTTCGAATTGCATATATTGATTAGAATTCTTAGAAACATTAATTTCTTGTGAAATTACTTAGCAGTAAGCAGCTTTGGAGCCTGGTACACTAGCATTCTGTATGGTGGTAAGTTTATGAACACATCCAACCCTACTGTCTTCAATTTTCTTCTTTATATTAGGAAGAAGGTCTTCCATTAGGATAGAAATGAAAGATTCTTATGTCCTAGGTTTTGAGTTGTGTGTCTTTAGAATGTTTTAGGAAATCCTTTCATAAATAGCTTCAGAAAATTTTTCTTTGCCTCTGGGTATATCGTTTCATTTTCACTTAGGGGAAAAGGCCTAAGAAAATTTCCTACCAGGCTCTGAATAGCAGAGCCAACTTCTGACCACAGAGCTACATAAAAAAAAATTCTTTTGAATATTTCGTCAATTTTCAGCCTGGACAAACAATAATTATTCCTGGCAGCATTGGAAAATACCATGGTGTCCCCACAGAGGGTGCAGAAGATACTACCCTCTCAAGATCAAGAGCCATTGCAAAAAACAGCTGGAAGAACAGAGACTTAGACAATTCCCCTGAAATCTAACAACAGTTAGTAGAGCCCTAGCAACACATGGGGGTGCAACTCATTTCTGCTCAGCCATACTTTAGAGCCCCCCAACACAAGACAAATTAAAAGCAGTGACTGTTTCTGGGAAAGGATCAATAGCTAATTGGTACCCAAAAGCAAATTCCTGAGTCACAATTCAAAGGTCTAATTCTTACAAACGGTTTTCCTGACAATGTGAATTTGGAAAGGAAGCAACAACATGAAATTTTACCTTCCTTCTCAACTGCATACTGCAGACGGAAATCTGGGGAGCTCACTTTAGTAAGAATTCTTACTTTTTGCTGATTTCTGTCAGTTTTCGCCAGATCCTATCTGCAGGCTCTGGAGTGAGTGGGGTGTCCCAATGGATCTCATCTTGGTCAACAGAAACTGTAGAGGAAGAAAGATAATTTCTCCCCCACACTTACAGTGAGTGCTTGGGGAAGACCCCTTTTCCTCAAGAGTATCTCAAAAATGGATATGTTTATCAGGTTAAAATTTCTCCATGGTGGCCTCTATAATTCCAGTTGACCTTTGTTAAGATTAACCTATCTGCTCAGCATTAACACAAAAGTTTATTTACCCAAGGCTTCATACTGGACCCAGTCCAGCTTGGAACCCAGTCCAAATCTAGCTGGTTTCAGACTTAGTCCAGAAAGAGAAATGCTCAAATAAAGTCTGAAAGCTCTTAACACAAATGCCATGGAGCTAGAATGGAAGAGGGGCTTACCCAGAACCTTCCAAGGCAATGAGAAAACAGCAACCTTAAGGGGTTCAACACGTACCTATGTCTTCTTGCCCTTTGCTCCTCGGGGTGTCATGGCCTCTTTTGGTTTCTTCTTCTGATGCTAGGCCTCTTAAAGATAAACTGAGGCATATTAAGATTTTAAGAGTTTATTTGAGAGACTGTCAATTTGAATTAGGCACTGCCAAACCAGAAGTGCTTAGGAGCACTCTGTGAACAGGCACCAGGGGAAACATGTATGCAGAGAAAGCACAGAAACAAAGAAGGGAAATTATTGACTGTCTGTAGCTTAAAGTCTACAGGCTTTTTGTTTGGTTGTTGTTAACATTTTGATTTTGCATCCTCAAGGCATTTCCAGGCTTGGCTTATGTAGGCCACCATGGCATGAAAGCCACTTCTTCCTAATGGCCTCCATGTTTAATTAATTTAACAGCTCAGAGAAAGTATTATAAAACAACAAACAAACACAAGTAAACTGAAATAGCAGTTCAAAAGAAGAAGAGTCATACCTGGTTGAGGAGGATCAGAGGTTTCACGGAAGAAGTGATCTCTCAAATACGTCTGAAAGAACCAGTAAAATCTTAAGCAAGCAGAGCACCTGGGTGGCTCAGTGGGTTAAGCGTCCAACTCTTGGTTTCGGCTCAGGTCACGTTCTCTTGGTTCATGAGATGGAGACCCACGTCGGGCTCTGTGCTGACAGCAAGGAGCCTGCTTGGGATTCTCTCTCTCCCTCTCTCTGTCCCTGCCCTGCTCACTTGCACATGCATGCACACACACTCACTGTCTCTCTCAAAATAAATAAGTATTAAAAAAAATTAGCAGACAAGCTAAATGGAAGGAGGTTATAGGCCCATAAAAGTGAGTCTGACCAAACTATTTGTACTATTTGCCATGGAGGTTGGCAGCCGCTTGTGTCGAACAGGTGAATGTTGATTTTCTTTTGACATTTACTTGGCTTAAGAAAAGAGCTGAAAATGGATCCGTGCTATAAAAAATTAATAACTCAAGCAAAAGTGAAATTCTGGCTTTGATTTATTTAGAGTGATCTCTGTCGGTTTCTTGAGCTCTCAGCCTCATGGAACCAGACAGTTCTGACAAATTGATCTTTCCCTGCCAAAAATCAACCAGCAGAGACAATGGGTCAGAATTTGGGAGGCTAGAAGTCAGCCTCAGTCAGTTACTACCGGTGTGACCTTGGGAAAGTCTCCCACTCAGCTGGGACTTTTTCATCCATTAAAAAATAATGAGTCATTTCATGCCTTCTTCACAACACCGGAATGATCACATGAGTGAACATTCTGCAGGAATTCTTTGTAAGCAGTGAAGTGTTCTGCCAAAGAAAGGCCGCTTTATTCTGCCATTTTCCATTGCCCCCCGCCTCCTCTGAGCATAATGATGGCACGTGGGAAAGTGTACAAGGATGTGGTGGCATACCATTGTATTTTATGACTCAGCATTTTCACGAGTTACCCTGTGCAAAGACCGTTGGTAAGGATCTATGCTCCTGGCCTATCTGGAATCCAAAGTGACATTACACCTTTGTGCTCCTCAGCCGTTGCAAGTGGAGATCATTTTCTATCTGCCGGGAGAGCTTTTAACTAGGGTAAAACAATTTTAAGCCACATAGGATATTGAGAATTTTGCAGCCACTCTATGCCCAAAAATAAATGTAGCCCAAGTGCTATGACACAAGCAAAGCTTTGGGTATGCAGCTAATGATGATGGAAAAAGTCATTTTGTGCCCTAAGCAAAAAGAGAATTATGAAAGTAATGTGCCATCAGAAAAAAAATGGAACAGTTTCTACAGAAGAAAAAACTGAACTACATGTATAGTGTAAGCCCATAGTTGGCCTAAGCAGAGAAACAGCTCTCTTGAAAGTAAGAATTTGGAGATGATACAGAATGTAACAAGTCAGAATGTTAAGTTTACAAAGGAACTATGTGTGGGAACTGAGTTAACTTGTGGCATATTAAACTTCTGGCCTCCTATTTCTGATGGCCTTTCTGAGGGTTTCCACCTCTTAATTAGACCAGCTGAAAAGAGACTAACTGAGACTAGTACCTAGTTCTGGCCCTAAGAAAAATTGCGAAATTAACTAAGCCTTTTAAAAAAAAAAAAAAAAACAATTACTTCTCTCCCTCTAAATCCTGTCATGAAATTCTTTTCATAGCCCTTGTTGCTTTTTAGACATCTACTTCCTTTCTTTTCTCTTGTCTACGGCCCCCTCCCCTTATATATCTATTTTATATCATGTATGGTCACTTATGCCATCCTACATATTCCAATTCTGTTTCTTTTTTTTTAAATGTTTATTTATTTTTGAGAGAGAGAGACAGAGAGAGAGAGAGACAGAGCACAAGTGGGGGCGGGGAGAGAGAGGGAGACACAGAATCTGAAGCAGCTGCAGGCTGTGAGCTGTCAGTACAGAGCCTGATGCAGGGCTCAAACTCACGAACCGTGAGATCATGACCTGAGTCAAAGTCGGACACTTAACCAACTGAGCCAGCCCGGTGCCCCTCCATTTCTGTTTTAAATCCTGTCTAGACATCAGAGTTTACCTACACTGGGTTGCAATCCCTCTGGAATATTCCTTCTACTCATATGGCGATAACTGATAACAAATTTGTTGATGTGCCCTTCAGCTCAAGAAATATATTTCTATTTTAAGCCGGCCTTCTGAAAACATACATTAATACAGTGGCACTTCAAGTAGTAAGAATTTGGCTGTAGAAAACCAATAAAAGGGGATTTTGCAATAAGCCTTACAGAAGTATTCCTTGTAGCCACAGCTATTTAAAACTAAACTGGATGATATCTGATGAAACACAGTTTAAATAAAAAATATACAAATAAGTTAAAAGTGAAAGAATTGACAAAGCTATGCCAGGTGTGTGTCACTAACCACACAGATAGCTAGAATAGGTATATAATATTGGGCAAAATAGAGGTCAGGGAAAGGAATATCATCGAGGACAACGAGGGACATTTTGTAATGATAAAATGGCCATTTTTCCAAAAAAAAAAAAAATAACAATCTGAAATAAGCATGCACCTAATAATACATCTTCAAAATACATGGAGCAAAAATAATAGAATTTATTTCTTTTAATGTTTTATTTATATTTGAGAGAGAGAGAGAGAGAAAAAGCATGAGCGGGGAAGCGGCAGAGAGCTAGGGAGACACAGAATCTGAAGCAGCTCCAGGCTCTGAGCTGTCAGCACAGAGCCCAACGTGGGGCCCGAACCCATGAACCACGAGATCTTGACCTGAGCCGAAGTTGGACGCTTAACTAACTGAGGCACCCAGGGGCCCAAAAACTGATAGAATTTAAAGGAGAGATAGATACATCCACAATTGTAGTTGAATTCAACACCCCTCCCCCCGGCACTTACAGAACAACGAGGTAGTAAAAGGGCTACATCGAGCTTCCCCTTCCCCTGATCTTCCTTCAGTTATCCTAATTCTTGAGCCAGGTGTGTGTCAGATTCAATGATGATGGACAGTAGCAATAGCTTCTCTTGCTCAACCTCCATACTCTGGAGTTCACAGGTGTGTTTCAATCTATCCTTTTAGGTTCCAGCTCTTATTTGGGGTCACAGCTTGTCTTTGCTCTTCCCCACATTACATCATCTTTCCTTCCTGACGGCCTGGCCTGCAGACTCTGGCTCTAGCATTAAATGCAAAGACAGTAGCCTTACAGACACTGACTCACAAACTCAAATAGTTGTATAAAGGTCAAATCCGTGTAGCAAATCTTTTAACCAATCTAGATCTGTATTTACGTAACTCTGTCTCTATATATCTGCGTCTGTATCTAGGGCCATAGTTATATCTACCTCATATGTATAGCTACATGTCCTAATGGTTTTGCTACTCTGATTGAAGGCTGGTTGGTATAGAATTTGGTACCAAAGTGATTCCAGAGGAATAGAATCTTTAGGATTAATCCTCTGAAATGGTTGTGAGTTTTCTGGACTGGATCCTCTGATCAGATTAGACTTATAGGCGTTAATGACCTCATTTCCAGGGGAAAGGTATCTTGGTCATGCATGGCACACAATTTCACAATGATTACTTAAATGATCACCTACAGATAACTGTAAACATGTGTCTGTAGAAGCCAATGCTCAGGGAGGCCTAGTAATTGCTACCATAGAACATTCTAGTGAAAATAAGGAGTATAATGGAGTTGGTCGGCTGTTAGGCTGCAGAAATGAGGGAAGGGGAACAATGAGCTCAGGGCTTTAAATTCCAAGTTTAAGGTATGCCCAAGGGACTGAAAGCTTCAATAATTGTCCTAAAGGAAACTCTTACCTCTTATAGCCCTAGGGAAGATATTTCTCAAACTCAAACCCAGTGTCTTATCCTGGGGATGGCTGAATTACAAAATGCAAATTGAGTTCCGAATTCTGTAGAATCTCTGTTGTTAAAGTTAGATCGTTGATATAGTTGGAGTAGCACCTGAATACTTGGAAGGGGATCATATGGGCATATTCCAGTGAAGCTTGGTACTTGGAACCTCAAAATTCTGCCAAGCCTTCTTGTCTCCAGAAGACGTTGGACTTCTGCCTAATGAGGTTAGTCTTCCCTTGGCTAAAGAACCTGTAGCTGCTTCCCTGGAGGTAGTTATTTGTCAAGGTACAACTGATAGTCCTCAGGACCTACTCTTACCATCTCTATTTGCTTGCAGACGTATAACTAAACTCAAGACTCAGTTGACTTCAAAGGACGAAAGACAAAGTATGATCCATGAGGAGATCTGATATACACAATATAATGACTTTTCCAGAAAACTGGGAAATATATGTAGGAATAGATTTCTAAAGTATAGGATCAAGATGAAAGCAATATAAATTTAAATCGCGATAGGGGCCCCTCCGTGGCTCAGTCAGGTAAGCATCTCACTTCAGCTCAGGTCATGATCTCGAAGTTTGTGGGCTCAAGCCCTGCGTCGGTCGGGCTCTGTGCTGACAGCTCAGTTTGGAGCCTGCTTTAGATTCTGTGTCTGCCTCTCTCTCTGCCCCTCCCCCACTCGTGCTCTGTCTCAGTCTCAAAAATAAATAAACTGTATAGAAAATTTAAAAAAATAAAATAAACATTAAAATTTCTTTAAATTACATCAGGATAAATTTAATGATAGGACTCACTCATCAGAGATTCTGTATTCAAAAGTAAAGGGCTGGAAATGGCTTTAACAGTCCAAAATATGGGCTCAAAGGTGGCCTATGCTAAATTAAGTTGAAGTGCCAAATTTTTGATATACTATAGAGTAAGTTATCCAAACATTAGGTTTCCAAACATTACTATTTCACATACATTTAGCGATTACTTACTGTATGCATTCTCTTATTTTGAAAGAGAGAGAGAGTGGGGGAGGGACAGATAGAGAAGAGAGAGAGAATCCCAAGGAGGTTTTGTGCATCAGCACAGAGCTCAGTGTGAGGCTCAAACCCATGAACCTTGAGATCATGACCTGAGCTAAAACCAAGAGTTGGATGTTTAACCGATTGAGTCACCCAGGCGCCCCTGGTTTGAGCTTATTAATTACATTATTCAACTTTGATATTTATGATGGTTCGTCTTCTTTACCTATATGCTTCTGAGAAGAATGTGCTAGAACTTTCTAACCACTATGGCCTGTCTCATTCTCCTGATTCTATCAGCTTGTTTTTTTCTATGGAAATAATTCTCTAATGATAAAAAAGTTATATACTTCTTTTTTTAAGTTTGTAATTTGGCCTTTTCCTTTGGTCTCTCCCCAAATAAAACTCTTTTTGCAAAGGAACATTAATAAATAATGGTGATTTTATTAAACCTAACACAGGTCACATGGAAAGGGATTATATTTCTCAGTATATAATATTCATTTCAAAATTTTTCATTATATATTCCCCTTCCAAGTTTCCTTTCTTGACCTCACATCCATCAGGTGTTCCCTTTCCCTTCTCCCTGCTCTGCCTCCATCCTGTGTTACCCCAGCCCTGTCCACTCAGCACCACTAAAACCACCACTACTCTCTCTTCATTTATTATATACAGCAATTTAGCTCTATCCCAGATTCTTACTGCAAACCGTAGGATTTAACCCACTACTTCATATAAATTCAGTATATCTAAGGCCAGTCTGATGAGTGGACACATATTGATTATGCTCAGAAAATAAAAGATTCCTCAGCACCTAGGCCTCGTCTTCCTTAGGAGGTATTTGGACTTACACATTAAAAAAATTTTTTTAAGCATTTTTATTTATTTTTGAGAGAGACAGAGAGAGAAAGCATGAACAGAGAAGGGGCAGAGAGAGAGAGGGAGACCCAGAATCTGAAGTAGGCTCCAGGCTCTGAGCTGTCAGCACAGAGCCTGCCACGAGGCTCGAACTCATGAACTGTGAGATCATGACCTGAGCCGAAGTCAGATGTTTAACCAACTGAGCTACCCAGGCACCCCAGTCTTATATATTTAATACTGTAATGTATTTCACTTCAAAATAAGACTTCTTTTTATGTGCAGAGACGAGAGAGACAAAATTGCATTTTTTTCTGGTTATCTTAAGAGTACAAGTAACAGCCTGACTGAATGGACTGGACCTGTTTTTATTCTAGGTATTCATAAATTTCAGCGATATTTAAGCATCTCTTGTAGATAGCCACTGTGACAACTACTGGCTTGACCCATCATTTAATCCAATTCTGATCCAAGATCATGACAAGATTAAATACTGAAATTTCTTGAAAAATCAATGAATTGTAATGGCTTTTTTACCTCATTGAATGATTTGTCTGTTGACAATGCTTCATAGCTATACCCAGAAAACTGTCCCATTTTAACATTAATTATATAATGTTTTGGATGATAAGACATTAGTCGAAGACCAAAATTAATAGTTAGAATTGCCTAAGGCCAACTAGCTCATGAGTGCAAAAACATGTAACTGTAATATTACATCATTCGTCTTTACTTCTGTTTCAAGTTTACACATCTTTTCTGATATCAGAAAATAAAAATTTAGCCAGTCCTAGGTCACGCCAGTCTTCAGCAGCGCTAGCATTCTGTTAGTACATATTTGCAGACTACAAACACCTTTCAAGTACAGAGTTGACAAGTTGCATTTCTAATCACCCCCTTACAGCCTGAAGAGGCTGACATTATATAATTCATATTAAAGTGATTTGAGAAGTTAAATGTACCTTATAAGTAGACCTTGGTGTGCAGCAATATGATGTCCAGCAATTTTCTTTTATAGCCTTCAGCCAATTAAATTTGTGTTATCAACTGACAGTACTCATTGCCAGCAGAGAGCACAGAAATGAACCTCAATCTGCTACTCTCCTTAATGTACTCCGTGTACTGGACCACATCCATCTAACCTCTCACATGTTCCCGTAATCCTCTACCCTTCCTCCTCCTTGAGGCCAGCCAAGTGAACCAGGAATACAAGAGAGGTTTATGGCCAATGATGACTGTCCCTGCCGCTGTGTGAAGATAATGGTTTTTATCCATTGTTGTGGTTTTCATGGTTTAAACACTCTTTCAAGGCATTTCAAGTGAGGTGATGCCAAAAGACATTTTTGGTAGTAGCAAAATTATGTTTATATAGCATATCTTCCCAAACATCTGCTTTGCAGAGTTATACATTGCCATTGCTCATATTCATGATTTAATAAGAGAGAATTTGGTCTTTGGAACTGAACAAAGTAGAAATAAATCCATGCTTGGACTCATATTGTTTTCATAGCCTTGGACAAGTTGCTTAGCTTTTTTGGGTCTCCATTGTTCTTCTTTTTAAGATGTTAATTTAAAAAAAAAAAAACTTACCCAACAGAGAGGATGTGAGGATTAGAGATTAGTGTTAATACATGTCCCAGCTATGGAGTGTTTAGCACACAATGGATCCTCAGTCCTTGGTCTCTGATACATAATGCTGGTGCTGCCTCTGGGTGTGGAGAACCCTGGGCACATATTTTATATGGGACTTTTTCAAATAAACAATTTGTTTTAAAGCAATTATTATAACATTTTTTGAAACAGGTAGGTTTATTGGCTTATTGATGAATATTTAATGAGAAGAAAAAAAGTACTTACATATTTTTTTAAGTTTATTTATTTTGAAAGAGAGAGCATGGGGGAGGGGCAGAGAGAGAGGGAGAGAGAGAGAATCCCAAGCAGGCTTCACACTGTCAGCACTCAGCTCAACTTGGGCCTTGAATTCACAAATGGCGAGATCATGACTGAGCCAGAATTAAGAGTCAGATGCTTCATCAACTGAGCCACCCAGGTGTCCCACTTACATATTTTTTTATTGTACAGTGTACATAAATATTCTTTGTGATGTTCAGATACCATTTCTTCCTGTTTGAGTCAAAGAACCACTTGTTGTGACCTTTACTGTCACATGCACCACCTTCATTTCATATATCCTGCTGTGAGAATAAAAGTGACAATACTGTTATTATGGACAATGCTGTGCTCTTCAGAACTTATGTTTGTATTTTGTATTGAAACAAAATAGACTTCCTTGCCTCTGTAATTCCCTAATACCATTTATTTACTGCTGGTTCCATCATTACTCATGACAGTGTATCATCCTTCACAGGTCCCATGAACACAGACTTCCAAGGATCCTCTCGAAGGCAGTTACTGATCTTCACTGATAATGACCACCAATGCATATGCACTCAGAGTATGCAGGGAAAGGAGACCAATAATTTATTTCCTTGTTGTGTTAAATTCATCATTTCAAATTCTATAGCATACAGTGTAGAACGATATATCTTCCAACTATGTCTCTCTAGGTCACACACAACCACAGCATTCCAGAAATGTGATCTTTTTCATCACTGGCCACAGTCTTACCTTCCACATGTTTCCACCAGTGAGAAGGATAAGGGAGGTATTCATGGGCAGAGTGAACAGCATATCAGTTTCCAGCATGGTTTAAGAATGCCTAGTGTGCTTAGATCTGAAGCATGAGAGGACTTTCGTCAGAAGTACCACTGGTGTTGTAGCAGCAGTCCTGAAAGCCCTCAAGCCCTCAGAAGAGATAGGGGCAGCCCCACCAGGAGGACCACTGCCTCAGGGTGGTGAGCTTGCAAGCAGAGTTGGTGCAAATATCCTGGGTGCCAGCAGAGCCCCCTCTACACAGGGTAAAGAATGACCACAATATCCCTCCTGTGTATTAAAGAAGTATATGTATCATGGTTGGAATGCAGATGGATAGGTGCCAATACATAGGCTCACACACATGGGCCATGATTTGGCAGTGGGCCTTCAGTATCTCAAAGCCATGCACTTACCCCATTCCCAGTGTGAATGAGTGTCACCCACAGTCAGCAGGTCAACACCATTCTGGAGGCATAAATTTGTACCGTATCACGAAACACTTACATATTGGCAGCAGGAGTGATAGATATACTCATCAGGCTGCCCACTTGGTACTGGGACCTGGCCACTGGCTCTGGGAATGATCCAACAGGTGGAATCCTCAAGCTTTTTGGGATATCCAATCCACCTCACATATTGGGAGGACTATAGGGTCACAGGGCTCCCCAAAGGCAAAAATGGGGACTTGGATCCACTAGATCCTTAGCTGGGCATAGAGCTTCAGCCTAAAAGACATTGCTGGCACAGTCTGGTTTCATGTACCAGAAAGGGAGTTATAAACTTTTGAGGAAGAGATTCTGAAGTATGGAAGGCTCTGAGGAGTAGCCAGACCGAAGGTTTTGCTTGCTTAAGTCCAAGGTGGTATTTCCAATTGCCATAACCAATCTTTAACAAAGCTAATTGAGGGAACCAGTGTCCTAGTTCTCTTATGAGCCGAACTATGGGGCAAATGTAGGATGGGGACAACGTTGTTGCCTGTATTTGTTCAAATTTCTGACCAAACCTTGCAGTCGAACGAGGTTTGACAAAATAAATTCCAAAAATCAGGATTTTCTCCTAAGTCTTCTGTTCTGTTCACAATTACATCAGGCTGCTTACCACATGAAGCTGGAATGTCAATAAGGGGTGGCCTCAGCAAACAGGAAGACGTTTAAAGGTGACAGACTTATCTAGGACTTGATCTCTTTGTCTATGTTTACTGTAGAGAAAACCACAGGGAGGAAACGAATCCACCAGACAGACATACTAGTGAACTAGTAACATCAACAAAGCAAAACAGTCCCATCAATTGACCTAAACCTGTCCCTGAAACCTTTTAGAAATATCAGAGAACCTCTTTCAGATTCCATTTCCTCAATGTCTAGGATGCTTCTAAAGCTTGTCATCCATGGCGGCAGGATTAATATAAAAATTACATGATGTGACATTTTGTATGAAATATCGTAGTACAGTACTTAACTATCTAAGGTTATTAGGTTTTGCATAGTATCTGGAATATAATTTAAACCAATGTCAAAATGTGCTACATAGACTGCTTAGGTTAGAACCAACTGGAAAGCTCTGAAAAAAAAAAAAAACCGCTCTCTGGGCCCTACCTCATGGACTCTGGGAATGGGTTTTGGAAATATGCATTTTTAACAAACCCATTAGGCAATACTTACAAAAAAATGTGAAAACTCTTGCATCAAGATCTCAGAAATTATTAAGTTTAGCCTCATCTTCTGGAAGTAAGGCATTAATTCTGCTTTTTTCAGCAAGATGCTTCATATGCCATGCAGCACACATCAGTGTCTGATTGCTCTGGGATGACCATTTCTTACCATTAACCACCAGACACTGAAGCTAACCAGCCCCTCCCCAGCTCCGAATAAGGAGTATATTTTTAATTTTGTTTAATGTTTATTTATTTTTGAGAGAGAATGAGAGAGAGAGTGCAAGTAGGGGAGGGGCAGAGAGAGAGGGAGACATAGAATTGGAAGCAGGCTCCAGGCTCTGAGCTGTCAGCACAGAGCCTGACGTGGGGCTGAGCTGTGAGATCATGACCTGAGCTGAAGTCGGCCGCTTAACTGATGGAGCCACGTAGGCACCCCAAGAAGTATTTTCATGGATAGAAAAATCCCATCGGTGTTGTCTAGATTAGAGGATTGGGTTAGCTTTGGAGGCTCTCAGCCATCTGAAGTTGAGGAATAATGAAAAGTACATGTAGCAAAGCATCTTATAGACAGAAAATAGTGCTTTTTAATAATAATTAAAAAACTAGGAATCTGGAAATTTCTAGATTTATGATTTCTTTAAATTACCTTTTGCTTCAGTTGTTCCTCAGGGCATTTAAATGCTGTTATAATTAAAATATTTCTTCCCTCTCCCTCTTGTGTTGGATATGTATTGGTAGAAATTGTTGATTTTTCAAAACAATTGTCTAAGCATTTCCAACATCTTTAATCTCCATTTAATAGCCATTCTGAAGGGTGGGTTGCTTTTTTTTTTTTGTTATTTTAGTGTCTCCTAATGAATAACTATGTTAAACATAATTTAATGTTCAGTTCTGTGGTTTTCCAATGTGAAATTATCTTATGAGGACAGTCTCCTGAGATGGGAAGTTAACGCTGCCTAATTATAAATTCTTTGAAATAGAGGAATTGACTATTATCTCCAGGCTCTGGGCCCAGTCATCTACTGGAAAGAAGATAAGACTATGGGGGAAAAAAAAACTCTGTTGGGAATAGAAAAAGGCAAGTTCTTTAAACTAAAGACTAAATTGACTAAATTGACAATGTAGAATCTCAGTACATTTTAGAATACTCAGGTTCATGAAGACTAGAGTTACTATATCAGTTTACATATGTTAAAATTTCTATCCTCAGTACACTGTTAACCACAAGAAATCCCATGTTAAAAAAATTAAAGAAATAGAGAAAGACAAATGCCATATGACTTCACTCAGATGTGGAATTTAAGAAACAAAACAGATGAATATATGGGAAGGCAGTGGACGGGGAAAGAGAGAGAGAGACAGAGCGAGAGAGACAGAGAGAGAGAGAAAGGAAAACAAACCAAAAGAGACTCTTAAAGATAAAGAACAAATGGAAGGTTTATTGAAGGGAGGTAGGTGGGGAAGGGCTAGATGGGTGATGGGTAGTAAGGAGAGCATTTGTTATGATGAGCACTAGGTGTTTTATGTAAGTGATGAATCACTAAATTCTACTCCTGTAGAATTTAAATAAAGTTTGAAAAAATAGATAAATAAAATCCCCGGGGCACCTGGGTGGCTCAGTCAGTTGAGCATCTAACTCTTGGTTTTGGCTCAGGTCATGTGAAGCCTGCTTGAGTTTCTCTCTCTCCCACTCTCTTTCTGCCCCTCCCCCATGCACACACACACATGCACACACACTCTCTCTCTCTTGTTCTCAAAATAAACATTTAAAAAAATAAAAAATAAAATCCCACCACAAAGTAAAACAATATATATAAATTGATAGATAAATGAATGAATGAATGAATGAATGAATAAATGAAATAGATGAGGCATTTTATCTTCAGTCTTTAATGTTCACTTACTGCCAGGCCAACATATCTCTTTATCTTTTCCCTGAGTAGGATGTTGTCTTGCAGTATCTGCCTGTCCCTGCATTACCATGGAAAAGCATTGCATAGCAACACGTCTCTTTCACTGTTTACAACCGTAGCAATGGATGTAATTGACCCAGAATTTACTTTGTATGGAATTTGATGATAGGTTTTACTTTTTAATTTAGGAACACAGAATGAACACGACAAAGTAGATAACTAAAAGATTTTCTTTTAGGTGAATGAAATACATTCTGTGTTCATTAGCCACAGTATGCCCAACACTTAGCTTGGAGTTCAGGTGAGCCCAAAGAGAATGCTGGCCCTTGTCCTTTTAGAAATTACAGCCTAGATTGAAAAACCAAAGTTACACACACACACACACACACACACACACACACACACACGCTAACAATCCATGACTCCAAAAATGTGCTAAGTATTATGAAGATTCAGAGAGATGAAGGAAAGAGAGAACCCATTTTACATTCGGAAAAAGACAACAGCAAAAAAAAAAAAAAAAGAGTAATATTTTCTTTTTCTATTTTTTAGATTATCAGCTAGAGAGTAAACATGCTTCTTTTCTATCACTTCAGTATTTTTCATGCAATTTCTCACTCTTTTCCAATGAAGCAAGACCCATAGACTACCTTAAAATCTGCATTTTAATAATTCATAAGTTAAATATTCTGACAAGAATAAAATGTAAAACAGTGAGATATATTTTCCTCAACATTCTTTTGTCATTGATAAGGAAAGCTTTTTATTTATCTTTTTAGAGTTTGTTTATTTTTGAGAGAGAGAGACAGAGAGCATACAAGCAGGAAGGGGCAGAGAGAGAGGATGACACAGAATCTGAAGCAGGCTCCAGGCTCTGAGCTGTCAGGGCAGAGTCCCATGTGGGGCTCCAACCCATGAGATCATGACCTGAGCGGAAGTCAGTCTCTTAACCGACTGAGCCACCCAGGAGCCCTGATAAATAAAACTTTTTAAAATATTGAGATAAATATGCCTTTCAGGCAAAACCACTTCCTTTTCTGATGTATTTCTTTTATTAGTTAATATATGTATGTCCAGACTAAGGCTTCCAAAATATATCTGGTAATATAAATGTTTAATGAATCAAGTACTTTATTAGGCACAATACACAAGACTGTAATAAGAAAACATTTTGTTCTAATTATCTTTACCATCTTTGTGCAGGAGTACAATATTTCTGAGCTCTCCATATTGCCAAATTTCCTTTTTTAATGGGATATTATTGGTACATGGCAAAAGATAGAACTAAAAGAAAAACAAATACAAGATAGGGGACAGAAATTCGTGAGTTAGAGGATAGAAAAACCAGAAAACTTAATTAGTGAAAGAAAATACTGTGTTTGGGAAAAGATCAGCAAAATAGCTCAAAGTAACAAACAAAGTAGCTAACTGGATCAAGGGCAAAAGGGCAAGAGCACAGATATACAAAATAGTGATAAGATAGGCAATACTGTTTAAAACAGAAGGATTTTTTCAATACTGAGATGCTATTTTGTAAACTCACGCAAGTAAATTTGAAAACAGAGGCCAAATGAATAATTCCCTAAGGAAATACACATGGCACCAGGCCCAGATGGTTTCACAGGTGAGTTCTACCACCAAGATCACCATTACATATAAGGAAGGCTCACTATGCAGGTCCTTCTTGTCCTCTACAAGTGTCATTAATACAAAATATCATTATTTAAGACATAAATTTTTTAGAGGAATGGAGAAAACGTCACACATTCCATTTGTTACAACATAGTAAATTAATTTTTCCGAAATGCTACATTTTACTTAACATTTACTATTTGCTATTATTATATCCTTTCTTTTTCCTGAAGGGAGGTGAGGCAGGGAGAGAGAGAGCAAAGTCTTTACTTTGATAAGTGTGAAGTGATTTTGGATTTAAATAGGGAAATCTGACCAAGGGTTTCACTCAGAAATAACACAAAGACATCTAGGGTCCCTGTTATTTCCTATTCTTCGAGGCATACAGGCATGATGTTATCACTGTGTAAACCACACTGTCATGACAAACCTCAGTCCAAAGTAGAGAGTAGCATTTGTTATAAGAGCAAATAAATCTGGGTCTAAATGGTAAGGGCGTAAGGCAGTGCTGCTAGGTTAAAGCAAAATTGTTATGCTATTTATAAAAATAGACAAATACATTCAGCTGACATAGTTCCCTACCATGTGCCAGGAGTTGCGTCAATTTGCCTCAGTAAGAAAACCACATCTGAAACACAAACAGCAATCCACGTCATCACCTGATTAGGTTTATAATAACCCTTTGCCATTCCCCAAGACTTTTCAGGGTTTCTAACTCCCCATCTGTGGAATTTAATGAGGATGTGATCAGACTGTAGATACCAATGGTGCATTTCCACCAATGAAATGATTTTGCTTTGAATTTGCTAGTTTGGGAGAAAAGAAGAGACCAAAGGACTTATTTTCTGGGTAAAGGATTCTTCCAGTTGCTCGAGATATGTAATCCAACTATACAATAAGAGACTTGGGAAATAACCACATATACTACTGAAGATCCCCTTGAAGTCTACCAGGAAACAAATTTAGCATAGGCTCATTTTTATGCCAGTTAATGCCCGTTGGAACTATCAGGCTGAACTGGGATCCTAGACCCCCAGAAAGTATTGTCATTGCTCAGCCAACAGTCCTTCCTTATTTGAGAGTTTCTTTAGGAAAGAGCAGAGGAAGGTACACATGTGTGTTATCACAGTGTGTCTCTGTCAGGAGTTTTGCTAATCTCCCCCATGGTATTGTTGCCTTGGCATCCCTTTTGTTTGGCCAAGCAACCTGAAGTGATCTTAAACTGACACAAGCCCCTCCTCACCCCCCACTCCCACCGTTCTCTAGATAACAGCCCACAGGGTCACCAGCAAGTGTAAATTCATGATCTGATGTTTCCAAAAGCTCTTGTGATCAATAGCCTCCCCTGCCTCCCAGGGCCTTCCTACTGTGTGCCCCTTAGATAAGACCTGACCGTGGGGCTTACCAAAACCCTCCTCTTTCAGTTTGAATTGACCTATCTGGCCTTAAGCTGAGAACTCCAAAGCCCCTCACCCAAAGACCTTAACAAAGGCATGTGCCCCAGGTCCGGGCTCTCTGCCTGCACTCTGCTTTGACGTCCCAATGTGACCACCCCAAGTTATGCTGGGTACTTCCTCCAGTACCTATGAGTAATAAATTTTTGTATTTATTGTGGTCTGTTGTTGAACCACAGCAACCCACCATCGGCATCCTGTGCTCCACTTCAGTGTTAATTTGACAAGTGCATAACACTTCCTCAATGGTACATGACCTCTTCTTTATCCAAAGTACCCTGACTCTTCATATAACTCAGGCATAAGACCTAGATAGTGGTTGGGACTTTCTATTGTTATGAGTCAAATCACGCCTCCATTTACCAGACCTAGATTCGGGGTTTTTACAATTTAAGTAAAGCCTAATTTACTTTCTGAATATTTTATTTTGGTGGACCTCTTTAATTATGTAACCACTCTAGAGAATTCTGAGTGTCAAACCAGTCCCTGAGATGCCATCTCTCCCCACTCTTCTGCTCCATTTGCTACTAGATAGGCACTGCTCTCCAGGCTCTTCCCATTTTTGCTAAAATCATAGAGTCCAATTTTGTCCATTTCTTTTTTTTTCAAGTTTATTTATTTTGAGAGAGAGAGAGAGAGAGAGAGTGTGTGTGTGTATGTGCACATGAGCGGGGGAGGGGCAGAGAAGGAGGAGAGAGAGACTCCCAAGCTGAACCCATGTTTCCATCATGGAGCCGGATGCAGATCTCGATTTCAAGAGCAGTGAGATCATGACTTCAGCTGAAATCGAGAGTTGATGCTTAACCTACCGAGCCACCCATTTTGTTCATTTCAATTGCTGCCTTTTCCAATATAATTCCTGACCTGGAATGAACATCCATCAAAATTGTTTTTAAAGATTCTAGTCCCTCTCTCATCAATCTGTTCTTCAGCACAAGTGTGAAAGCCCTGGAATGAAGTAGAGTTTTTTGATTTTTAGGGTTTTTTTTTTGTTTTTGAAAGCATGGGATATTCAATATAGAACTTTTGTCTCGAAAACTCCTTCAAGTCTGTCTTCCAAATTATGTCAAGATGTTTCTGTTCTTCTTTCTACTTATGGTCTGTGTTCAGTCTAAGTTGTCTTAATGAACCTGGAAAATGTTTACATCTCAACAGAGTTACCATGTTTGATATAGAAACTCTCAAAAGTTCCCTCATAAAAAATGTGCCTCATCCAAAAATTTATTTTCATCATCCTTCGTTAAGCAAAATATTCATTTCCCCAGTCACTTTACATTTATGAATTCCTGTAATAATTTTTAGTCTGGTTTTTCATTTTATCACCTAAGCAAAGTTGAGATTTTTAAAAATCCTGCTTACTTAGAATAAGGCACTAGTAGAAGCTTTAGCTTTTCTTCTTCAAGGAGGCACATTTTATTCAGCCAAGAGACTAGCAGTGAAAATCATTTCAGAGGGGCACCTGGGTGGCTCAGTTGGTTAAGCATCCAGTTCTTGATTTTGGCTCAGGTCATGATCTCATGGTTCATGCAATCAAGCCTGGTGACGGGCTCTGCACTGACAACGAGGAGCCTGTTTGGGATTCTCTCTCTCTCTAATCTGTGTGTGTGTGTGTGTGTGTGTGTGTGTGTATGTGTACGTGTCCCTCCTCTGCTTGTGCATGCCCTCTTTCTCTCAAAATAAATAAATAAACTTAAAAAATAATTTCAGATGCATTTAGTGGTCCAGGGCTTTCAAGGCCTTCAAAATCATCCCTGATTTCATTGTTTCAGTTATCCAAATTTCACTCTAATTTGATCAAAGCTCTAACTTTCACCTGAAAAACTCTGGCAAGGTTATTAATCCAAAGGCTTCTATAATTCAGCAACTCAAAAAAAATCAGTCTTTCAGTTTCATTTCCAGTGATCTCTAACCTACTACTGGAGTCAATAATAATTTTTTTTAGCACTGTCACAGGAAGACTAATGGTTTCATCCTGTTTTCACTGAGTATTGTATGTTATGAGTTTGTTCTCTCTAGCTTTGTCTATCAGGACCAAATATTCCACCACACTGTCTGGCATCCTCTATCCCATTTAAATTAGCCTTGCAGATGAACACCTGATCCCAGAGTATCATTCTCAGTGGGCACGTGGTCCAGGTCACTAGACCTAATAGACGGATTCATCCTGATTGCTGGGATTGACCATGAGCAGCTATCTCCTCATTCAGAAGTCTTGCTACATTTACTCCATCTCATCCAAAAACCAAATCACATTTTCCTGAGAGTCTCTTGCTAGAACCCAATTTTTCTATCTAATTTTGTTACATTTCTTTGGTTGCAATCAACAGAAAACAATCTTGCTTAACTTAGGAAGAGAAAAGAATGTGGTAGAAGAAAAGTATGTAGCGTACAAAACCAAAGGACAAATTGGAAAACTAAATCTTATAGCAGACTAAACAGAATAGTTTCAGGTATTTTAATAGCAATGACTCAGGAATCAGACAAACCTCCCCAATTTCCTTCTGCCTCTGGGTGTTTCTGTGTCATAACTGAACTCCAAGGATAGAGAGTCTGATTTGCTAGCAGGTCATGCACCCACCTTTTGTGCATGACCTCCCAAATGATACAGTTTAGGAAAGGAGTAATCCCCACTCCACTACCCAAGAAGGGAGGCTGGGAAAGCTATACATATCAGTACATATGTACAGACTTAAAAGAATGTCCCCTACACATGCAAAATGCTTAAGAACTCTTATTGATGTGTGTGATAATTCTGGGAAAGAAATCAGGTTACTCAAATGATGGTAAGTATTCTCAGAACGACCACATCCCTCAGCTGCCACAGTCGTAGCTTTGTGTAAATTATTTCCAGTGCACAGATTCTACACACTCTGGTTTCTGAAACTGGGCTTTCACTTATCCTGGATGAGCTCAAGGGATTTGTAAATAGAAACATTAGACGATGATGAAGGAGGCTGGTCATCAAGATTTCCTGGCTGTCTTAGCTCTCAACCATCACTTCAAAGTTCCTGAAAGGTGCCAGTCCTGCTAAAGTTCTAATTAGGTGATCTCTTAATTGTGTGTAGCCAGGTATAAATGACAAATTACAAGATAACAGTTAAAGATTTTAGCTAATGCTTTGCTTTTACCACCACCTCCTGGTGTGTTTTTTAAGAAATAGATTTACCTGCCATGGTAACTTTGTTTTTGTTTTTGTTTTTTTCTCAGTGGGAGAAAAGATGGCGTTTGGCCACTGAAACCCCATCATGCTGTTCAATTTTGAAAACATTTCTCTCATGTGGGGCCACGGCTTGCCCCTGTGACACATTGCTGCAAATTAGAAAAACACCCCCCTTCTGGGATGGGATTAGAAAAGCCACTGTCTGAGCGACAACAATCAGTCAGGTCTATAACTTGGCAAGCAGAGCAAGGACAGAACTTCAGCTGCCCCTGGCCTGATATCCTGGCTCTTTGTGTAAATGCATAATCTGATTGGCTGTTGGTGGTGGTTCTGCTCTTGGGGCAGTTTAGACCAGCTGGAACAATTGGAAACCTTTCTTTTGGGGTCATCTAGCTGGACGCATCAGAGGAAAAGACCACACAACATCCTGAAATGGAGTATGCAGGATTTCTATTTGCATTAGATTACTCAAGAAAATTGCACCATCTTCCTGGTTGAAAGCTCTTTGCATTGGGGTACCCAACTCTTGAGATGCTTCCATCTTGGTGTTTCATGTGATATATCATATTTGAGATGCTGGGCCCCTGCTAAATGTAGTCAAAGTTGAATATTGGGATACTTACCCCCCTTTTGTGACAAGTAGCTTCCTTGCCCCCATCTGGGTTCCTGTACTTTTATCTTCATTTCATGCTCTTGACTCTTCTTTCTGTTGTCCATATTACATCTTGTCCCCTTAACTCAAATCAGTGCAGGCCCTTATGTCTTTGTCATTATCCTAGCTGTGTCATTTTCCATCCATCTCAGCAATACCTTCACGGACATCATTAAGTCATGGGCTTTCCTGGGCCCTCAGGACTCCCTCATGTATACTTTATCCACAATCTGGTTTGGCCAGTCAGTTTCTCTCTGACGTTTATCCTTCCTTACCCAATTGAGGCCCACGCTCACTCTTTTCAACCCCAATTTTACCAGCTCTGTGTATTTATTTTGATTTTCTGTTACAACTATTTACCTGATATCCTTAATGTAGGTCAACTCAGCCATTCCTTCACTGAATGTAAGTGAAGTAATACTTCACACCAGTGGTTCTCAAATGTCATCTGGGCATCCTTGAAGGTCCCTCAAACTATTTCAGGGGGTCAGTGAGGTAAAAGTCAATTTTATATTAATACTTATATGTCATTTGCTTTTTTAAATTCTCATTTACTCTTGGTAATGCACCACTGAATTTTACAGAATGAATATAGTAGCAGATATGAGGAGCAACTTATTTTGTGTTTGACCATATATTACAGAGAGTTGAAAAAAATTAAAAACAATTCTACTTTTCTCACTAAGCATTTTGCTTTCCAGATGTAGTTATTTTTCATAAAGATGTTATATAGGTTAATGTGTAGTGGGTTTATTCTTAATAAATACATTTTCTTACTTTATTTTTTTAATGTTTTATGTTTATTTATTTGCTTTTGAGAGAGAGAGCACAAGCAGGAGAGGGTCAGAGAGAGAGAGGGAGACAGAGAATCTGAAGCAGGCTTCAGGCTCTAAGCTACTAGCGCAGAGACTGCCATGGGGCTTGAACTCACTAAACCATGAGATCATGACCTGAGCCGAAATCAGAGATTTGCCTGACTGAACCAACCAAGCACCCCAAACAAATAAATAAATTTTTAAAGTTTTTGAAAGCTATGTGGCAAAGTTTTATAGATGTAATGCACAAATGGAAAAGCTCTGCAGGGCTCGATAGTTGTTAAGACCAAAAGCAAAATGTTTGAAAATCACTGTTCTAAAACATGAGCTCACTTGTGAACATTTTGGGAAAGTGCTACACCAGGGTGCTCTAAGTCCAGATGTCATGTTCTATACAAATTGGGTAGTGAGTGTGGGTTCCAGGAAATGGATGATAAACAATGTGTTGGAGCTTTGAGTCTTTAATGTGTAAATAATAATTTAAGCAGTAGGTATGGATGTCCCAAGGAATATATACACAGTAAGAGGAGAATTATGACCAATTCCCAAGAAACAGCAACCTGAAAAGATGGAATAAATAGGACAGTTGGCAAAAAAAAGGCCCAAATGAAAGGTCTAGACACAAGAAGGAATTGAGGACAGTGATGTGTCACAGAAAGGAAGAGGCAAGTGTTTTCATAAGAACAGAGCAGTTGGCAGGACATCTAGCAAATTCTGCTACCAGACCAAGTAAGAGAGGACTATGGTGAACTTGGTGAGAGAAGTTTCAGTGACCTTGTGGGGGAAGAGGTTGGCAGAATTTACACATAAATGGTTTTAGATAAGTAGAAAATGGAAAATTTACCAGAACAACTCTCAAGAAAAAATAGTTAAAAGAGAAAGAGAGGAGCAGCAGTGTGGCTCATTCCATTGAGCATCTGACTTTGGCTTAGATCATGATCTCACTGATGTCAGAGTGGAAGTCACTTCAGATCCTCTGACCCCTCTCTCTGCCCCTCCCCTGCTTGTGGTCTCTCTCTCTCTCAAAAAAAAATAAAAAACATTTTTTTTTTTTTTAAAAAGGGAAGGAGAGAGATGCTGGCCTGGTGATCAGAAAGAAGCCGAGGCTCTCTCAGTCCATTTCACTGACACCGTGCATCCTTCAGGGAGCCCTGGACCTGCTGGAGCTGGACTCCGGCACCCAATGGATCAAGTCATTGGCTGTTGGAGATTGATTTCAGGGGGTGAGACTGTAAGTTCCCATCCTTAGCTGCTTTCCAAACATGAGCTCACTGACAAGAACCCAGGTGTGGTGGAACAGCCAGGTCACTGTCATGGCTCTGAAGTGACTTCAGGGGCTGTGGACAAGCGACCAAATATCATAACAAAAGATGTCCCCATGGCTCTCCTTGCTCAGAACACCCCCAGGCTTTGGGTGCTGCGAGCCAGGAACTGGACAAAGACCAAATGGATATGAGGAATACGTTTTGGAATCTGAATGGCCAAATCTCTCTTTTGGGTTCATCACGATTTTGCACCTGGGTAACCAGGACCCGGATCAGGAGCCAAAGCTCTGAAGGGGAGAGCTCCCAGAGTGTCAGAAAACTGAGGATATCTTGGGGACCTCTTGAAGAAGAATTCGCCCACTTCTGCAGGGATCACAGGCCTGTCTGAGGGAAGTACTTGGCTTGACTTCGGGCCCCGAGAGGCTGCTAAAGGTCAATATGGAGATCTCTTAGAAAAGCCTCTTTAAATATATCGGTCTCTTCATGTAGAGAACAAAAAGGAGAGCTACAAACAAAAACAAAAAGTTCTAGCTTTTATCATTGTCCGGGTACTTACTTTTACCGGAGATTATTTCTTCAGGAGGCTTCGAGTTACTGTCCAGGGCCCTTTCCTAATAACCCGCAGAACCCCATTCACTGCAGGGCCGCTCTAGTGGTCAGGGCAAGCCTTTCAGCTTTGGTTTCTCCGGGAATGTCTTCATCTCTTCCTCATTTGTGAAGGACCATTTTCCCAAATGGAGGATTCTTGGTTGACAGCTTCTTCCCTTCAATGCTTTGAACACATCTACACTTGTCTTCTGGCCTCCAAGGTTTCTGATGAGGCATCTGCTCACAACCTTATTGGTGAAAATATGATGAAAAGCAATTTTCCTCTGAGCTTGATTGATGTGAATAATGAGCCTTCTTGTGTTTTACACAACACAGAGTTTCCCTATACGTTGTAGCTGCATTTTGAGACCAGTAATTGGGTAGGTTAAGTATAGACATTATGAGGGCTATAAAAGCTAAAATTACACTTTTCTAAACTCAAAATGAAAAGGCACTGACCCATCTTAGAGATTTTGATTTCTAACAAAGTAAATATCAATCTTGAAAAGCCCACACCAAGAAACAAAAGGCCCATTGGGATCCTTTTTATTTATTTATTTATTTTATTTTTTAGAGAGAGAGACAGACCATGATCAGAGAAGAGGCAGAGAGAGGGAGCGAGACACAGAATCCAAAGCAAGCTCCAGGTTCTGAACTGTCAGCACAGAGCCCAGTGTGGGGCCCCAACTCGCAAACTGTGAGATCATGACCTGAGCCCAGGTTGGACACTCAACCGAGTCACCAGGTGCCCCACCCATTTCTATATTTTTAGCATCCGCTACCTGACACATCCAAGAAGGGTCATACTTATTTGTTTTAATTAATTAATTACCTCTTTTACTATTTTTTAATATAAATCAGGTGTACCATTGGTTTTTATTTTTTGAAGTTATTTATTTCGAGAGAGAGGGAGAGACAGGATGAGTGGGTTAGGGGCAGAGAGAGAGGGAGAGAGAATTCCAAGGAGGTTCTGTGCTAACACAGCACACAGCCAGACGTGGGGCTTAAACCCACAAGCCATGCGATCACGACCTGAGCGGAAATCAAGAATTGGATGCTTAACTGGCTGAACCACCCGGCTGTCACCACTTACCATTCTTTTTTTTTTTAATTCTTAAACATTTTATTTATTATTGAGAGACAGACAGGGACAGAGCATGAGCATGGGAGGGGCAGAGAGAGGGGGAGACACAGAATCTGAAGGAGGCTCTAGGCTCTGAGCTGTCAGCACAGAGCCCGATGCGGGGCTCGAACTCACAAACCGCGAGATCATGCCCTTAGCCGAAGTCAGACGCTTAACCAACTGAGCCACCCAGCTGCCCCCCTCCTTACCTTTCTTAATAAAGGAAATAAAGAGCTAGCTACCATCCCATTTTAAAAAGCCTTAAAATACTTATGTCAATAAGGCCAACACAGCTAATTGATATCATTTAGGCAAGAGACTAACATAAAAAATTCCTTAAAAATGTAGATGAATATAAATCATTTTTAACCTACAGAAAAATGTGTATTCCTAGTTCCTCCCTGATGAAGGGATATGTATTAACCACGTGTATTTCAAGCCAGTGAAATTGGGAAAGCAGGGGAGAGTCACCAACTGTGGGAGCTCTGAGAAAGGAACTGATTTTTGACTGATGTAAAGATGTGCTTAGTTCATCTGTTTATACATTATCTAGAAAGTGGAACTATCAAATCCTAAATATGCACTGTAGTTATTAACAGTGATCTTTTAAGGTCTATGAAGAATTGGTGAAGTGAAACCATCATGGAAAATCATATGTTCAGAAGAAAAATAAAATGAGCCTAATTAAAAGGGCTGGTGATTAAAATTTATATGTCCAATTCATAATTCTCCAATTATTTTCATGACAGTACTCTAACATCTGTGTATAAAAAAATTTTATTACAAACACAAGACACACATGAGCCTCTATAGGCTCAAAACTATAACAAAATTATGCACAACTGAGAAATCAGCAGCATGCTAATGACCATTTGTTTTATTCATTTGTAAGATGGCTAATTGGTGAAGTGAATCCTATCTACCATAATTTTTCATTAAAGATACATTTTTCTTTTAAACTAGCAGCTTGTTTTCAATCGAGCAGAGTCAATGAAAGGTTCTCAAAATGTATCAGTAAATGGTATCCAGCTCTAATTACCGACACAAAACAGGACTCGTAAACTCTTAACTCTTTCAGTATGTCGGTACAAAATACAGTAGGGACTAAACTTAAACCTTATTTGTAATAGACATCTGTCACATTCTTCATTCCCCACCATCTTTGTAGGGCCTCTTTGTTTGGGGGGAAATGTCTACAGTATGACATTTGCGTTGTGAAAATCAGAAGCAGATTGTCAGCTTCTTTTGCAGAGAGTGTGAAGGCAGGTGACCAGAGCACCACAGTCAGACACACCTGCTGAGCCTTCTACTCAGAAATGAGCATTGGCACAAGTGGAGGCAGGAGGTGGGAGCAGGGGCAGCATTGGCTTCCCACAGGTGGCAGTGCTGGGCTTCCTGGTGCCCAAGCACAATTAGTACTGGCGGCCGCGCCAGTCACGCTGAACGTCTGGTATTTGGCACCCAGCGGAGGCACTGGGCACAGTTTCCTCAATAGTTCAGATCCATGTCATGTTTTGCAGTATTACCACCAAAAGCTTAGTTTTGAGTCTCTTTTTGCCCCCAAAGTATCCCAGTGAATTTATTCACCATCTGCTATTCTTCAACACATCACTTTTCTGATTAAACTAGTCAGAACAGAATCTATTGTTTACATCAAGTATTATGACTGATTTACCATTGTAGCTCATGATGGGGGGAGGTGGGAATCAAGGTCATGCTTCTTTGAGCTATTTTAATCTTTATTGGAAGAACTTATGCTTCTGCTCTAAAAGGCTAATGAAACTGAGCAGCAAAGTACAGGAAGAGTTGCCTGACCTGCAGAGCTTTGAATTTGCTTCTTAACACCGCCATTATTCACTGTGGATAAGTAACTTTCCCTCTTTGATTCTTAAATGTATCGCTTCAGAATGATGATAATAATACCTAAAAATTGTTAGGATTAAATCGGATAATATTTATAAAGTATTAGTGCAGTGTTTCATACCTCAAGCTGACTGACAAAGAGCTTTTATTCAGCTATTGTTAATGCCTCATACTGGTGAATTTTCAGTTACAGAGCATCTAATCCATTCAAGCTACTTTAAGCTGAAAGGGATTCATTTTAGAGGATTAAATCACTTCCAGGATGTTTGGGAGGCTGAAGACTGGGAGTTGAGGGTGAACTTCTAGAAAAGCCCCAGAGCCAACCTCAGTGTATGCTAACAGAAAACTGCTATCCCCGTTCTGACCAGTCAAGTGTCGAATCAGGAAGCCTTTTGATAACTAGAAAGCTTTTACTAAAGTGCTGGCTCTACCACCTGTGTTATTTTCAGGACGCTCCCTGCGAGATTAGAAAATCATGATTCAGTCCCCATCGAACTAAAAATACGCTTAGTTTGGCCCATTTTTGAACTCTATACAAACAGCATCATAATTTAAATATGCTTTTGTGTCAGCCATTTATCATCATGTTTGTGAGATGCAGGTATCTGCTCTGTGCTGTCGTGGTACAGTCCTTTCATTGCTTTCTGGTGGGGTGAGGTGGGTAGAATGTTGTCTCCCAAAGATGTCAACAACCTAATACCTAGAACCTGTGAATACGTTACAGCACGAGGCAAAGGAATTGATTTGCACACGGAATTAGGTTGCTTATCAGCTGGCCTTAATATAGGGAGAATTATTCTAATTACCCAGGTGGGCTCAATGTAATTACCGGGGGGGGGGGGGTGGTCCTTAAAAGCAGAAGAGGCGGAGCCTTAGGTCAGAGGCAGTTTTGTGGGAAAGGCCTGGCTGGGTTTGTTAGCTTTAGAGATGAAGGAAGTGGTCTAGGAGCCAAAAAATAAAAAAAGTATCAAGATCAGTAAGGAAAACTGAGTGTGTTTTAGAAGCTGCATAAGACGAGTCAACAGGTTAGTGCCTAGAACCTCCAGAACAGAATACAGCCCCGTCAACCCCGCGATTGCAGCCCAGGGCAGCCTGCATTGGAGGTCTGGCCTACAAAACTGTAAGAGAATACATTTGTGTTGTTTTAAGCCACTCGGTTTGTGGTAGTTTGTAATAGTTTGTGGTAATTTGTGATTTTATGGAAAACTAACATAGAGGGGTTCCCATCTTCAGCCTCACGGACCTTTTGGAGCAGATAATTCTTCGTAGTGGGGACCACGCTGTGTAATGTAAGATGTTAGATAGCGTCACTGGATTCTACCCACTAAATGCCATTAGCACTACTGGGTGTTAAATGTAAGTGATGACTCACTGAATTCTACTTCCTGACACGAATATTACACTATATGTTAAGTAACTGGAATTTAAATAAAAAATTAAAATTGATTAATTAAAAAAATTTATAAATGTTACTAGTACTTCCACTAGCTGTGACACTCAGAAATGTTTCCCGGACACAGCCAAGATCACTCCCAGATGAGAAGCAATACTGCACAGTATTGTATTTTATAAATTTGCCACAATTTACTTAGCCCACCTATTATTTGAAGATTTTTGGACTATTTCTAAAATTATAATTAATAATGCTTTTTAAGTACCATCTGCGTACGTGTTTTGGTTAATATAGGTGCAGCTTAGTCTTGGATGTATACTGAAAAGTGAAACCATTGGTCACATAGTATGCTTACTGCAATTCTCCGTGCAATGTGTGAAAGTTCCTGTTGGATCCTATTCTTGCCAATATTTAGCGTTGCCTGCCTCTTTAATGTTAGCTCCTAGTGAGTGTGCAGCATCTTCTTGTGATTTGAATTTGCATTTCCATGATGTCTAATAAAGTTAGGCGTTTTTTCAATATGTGTAGCCCCCTATGCTAGTCTTATGAATCGAATATTTTTTTTTCATTGCCATTTGTCTCGTTTAATTTGCAGAGGTTCTTTTCATGTTCAGATCCATGTTTTTTTAGATAGGAATGTATGTTGGCTGGGTGATTGATCCTAATTATCTCAGTGCAGTAAAGTTGTTGGTCCCTAGTGGGGTTGAGATTTAGTCCGGAATCGAGAGAAAATTTTGTAGTTCCTCTTAGGTGGGCATTTACCTTAATCTTTGTGTTCTGAACACTGCGAGACTCCCCACAATTCTATTTTCCTTTGCAGAGGCCTTCCAATGTGGTTTCTTCGTCTCTTTGTGCAGATGCTTCGAGGAGAGACACCCTGCCGGGTAGGGCTCTCATCTCCGTGCCTCGCTTCTCTTCTGCATCCTGGCCATCTCACATCTAGTGGTTGTCTCTCTGGACCTGTACTGGTGTCCACAACTCTGCAGGCACCTCTCCTTTTTATCTCTGGTGCTCCCCCTAGCTTCCCTGCCCGCCTCCCCAGTACCCCCCACAGGAATTGTCAAATACGTTGATAGGAAAAGCAGAATTTAGGTCACTTTGTAATCTTGTTTCTCTTGTTCCAGTTGCCTCAGGAACTCTCTAATCCCTTCAACAGACAATTTTGTATTTTGGAGCAATTTTGTGTTGGGCTAACTATTCTCAACGGGAGGGATGAGCTGCCGAATTCCAGCATAGTTGTATGCGCAAGTGCCACAGGGGAGTTCTAAGGCCTGAGATTCTCACGTTCATTATAATCATCCCCAATTCCCTCCTCTTCATTCGGTATCATTGTTCTACACTGTATTTTAGCATTCCATGATACTAAACTGTTTCTGATACTCAGCTACACCAGCCTTTGTAGCCAGCGATGAAAGATTCTTTCAGGAAAATCATAGTGCTCTCAACCTCTGACTGTGCCTTGTACTGAGAACATCAAACTATGAGTTGGTTATTTTCTTTTTTGTCTAGTACAGTTAGGAGCAGTGAGTTTGTGCTCTTCATGCTCCAGTGGCTCATTGTAATAGCTGCTAGGTCTAACAAAGAGTTAGCCTCATTTCACATCAAATGACCGTACATGAAAATTAATTGTTTTCCCATGATTCCCACGGACCACTTTCCTATAATTTCATGTCCATGCAGTTCTTTCCAGGTAGGATAATTTGTCCCAGATTCTGATTTCCTCGAGAGTTCATGAGCTACACAAATCCTTGTTACTCGGAAGTGCATTGTTTCAGAAACAGGGAGTATCTGGTTTAATGTAAAAGGCAAATGTTGACCATTCTTTCAGAATGGTCAGGACAGCTGAAGAAATGGAGTAGGCTAAACTTCTAGGGAAAATACATCAAAGTAATACATAAGTCTCGGGCCATTCGAGGGCCAGCCACATCTTCTCTGGTCACAAGCTGTAGATTCAGAAGTAGCTGTCGCCTCTGTTTCTCTCAAGTCATTTCACCTCTGCCAAGTCCTGGAAACGAGTCTCAAGCCCAGCTTATCCTTCTCTTAGTTGGTTTTGAATCCAAGGCTCTTAGGAGTACCTCGAATTGGCAAAATCAAATTTCGATTTGATATCCTCCCTTCGAGAGATGGGGGAAATGCAGCCTGCAGTTTTTAGCCAGTCTGAAGTGTCCACCATCTTCCCTCGTGACCTCTTTCCCAGTGTATCCTACTTCTTATTTCTTCACATTATTTGACCAGAATGTCTTGGTCATAGGCCCCTTATACTATGTGTCAATAGTGAAGTGATTGTGTCCTCCAAACCTGCTTCTCTCTCTGTTCTCTGCCTGATAGGTAGCCTAGGTACTTCATATTTTCATTTCATAACAGCCTTCCGGTCCTATTTATTTACTTATTTGGTGTTAGATTTATTTTTATTCATTTTTATATTTTATTTAAATCCAGGTTAGTTAACATGTAGCATAATAATGTTTTCGTGAGTAGTCACATATTTCTTTTCAAGAGAGAGAGCATGAGCCGGAGAGAGAAACAAAGCGGGGGCGGGGGGTGGGGGGGAGAGAGAGAATCTTAAGCCCCAATATGGAGCTCGATCCCACAACCCCCAGATCATGACCAGAACCGAAATCACGAGTTGGACGCTCAACTGACTGAGGCACCCAGGTGCCCCTTCTGGGGATTCTGTCTCCTTAATATTCATTTTATCTTCTCCATTCTCCCTGTTCCTTAATTTACTTGGACTTTTCCCTTTCTTTCTTAGATTATTTTCATATCCTTTTAATTGTTCTTCTTTCCTCTGGACTCTCTTTCCACATCCTCCTCTCCAGACAGAGCACAGCCTTCCGACTACTGATGGAGCTCTTGTTCAATTTGCCCTGCCCATCCAGGTGTGCACCCTTCAGAATAGGTACATAGCCACAGAGAACTACTAATAATTGACCAAGGGCATTTTATATATTTCTCCTTCTTTCAATCTCATTTCAAATATTCCCCCTGCCTGAAAGTTCTTTTGCTCATCATCCTTATTTTTTTTTTTTAAGTCCTGTTCATTCTTTAAAACTCTGTTCATGTGTCTCTCATTCCAGGAAGCCTTTCTAAACCTCTTCTGCTTTAGATGTGCATAGTCTGTGACAGCATCGAACAAACTGGTCTGTTTCTTTACACTAGTGGGTCAGATCCTTGAGGGAGGGTATACCATATATTAAACTTTGTTTGCCGAAAGTATAATGTTAATAGCTGGAGTTGAGTCGTCAGGCATATTTGTGGGAAAAAAAATAGTGTTAGAGTAGAAATCTTAGTAGTATTTTGCAAGGCCTAAAAATTATATTTTTGAGCTAATTGCAAGCTGGAACTTGATAGTCTGTTTTCCACACTTGGTATGTTCTCAATGCTGACAGTGAGGAACAAACTTTACTAACCTGGGCCAGGAAGCTTTGTCCTAAAAAATTCTCTTTTCAAGTTAGGGTCAAAATATTTTCTAGAAAATTAATGAATACTGTTTCTCATTAAATTAGAATTTCAGTGTCAGTAATAGCACATAACCATCAATTTAAAATCTCCCAAAGTGTATGCATGTGAGAAAGAACCCACAAATGTAATGAGCTATAATGAGGATTAAATTCTCACATAGGGCACTTTTTCTAAAGTATTATAACTTAAAAAATAATCATTTGTAGCATTGTAAGGTGAACTGAAAAAGCAGTTTACCTTCACTGAATATATTCTTTTTTTGGTAAGTGTATTTATTTTGAGAGAGGGAGAGAGAGAGAGAGCACGCGCAGGGGAGGGACAGAGATTGAGGGAAAGAGCGAATCCTAAACAGGCTCCACACTTACAGCAGAGAGCCCAGTGCAGGGCTCAATCTCACGACTTTGAGATCATGACCTGAGCTGAGATCAGAAGTCAGATGCTTAATTGATTGAGCCACCTAGGCACCTCTTACTGAATATATCCTTAAATGAAACCTCATTCCTTTTAATAACACACCTCACTGATCGGGCACACTTACTCTGCATATAATACTGTTCTTTGTATACAAAGACCACACTACTGCCCAGAGACCAGTAGAGCATATAGTTTTCTTAAAGAGATAATAAACATGCATTTGTGAATCTGAGTTGCACTAAACATAGTCCTGGAGTTTAAAAAATATAATAACAGCATGAATTTTTGTTATTTTATTTTTATTTTTTTTCCTTTTATAGTTTGTCAAGTTGGTTTCCCTGTAACACCCAGTGCTCATCCCCACAAGTGCCCTCCTCCATGCCCACCACCCCCTTCCCCTCCCCCATCAGCCCTCAGTTTGTTCTCAGTATTCAAGAGTCTCTCATGGTTTGCCTCCCTCCCTCTGCCCAACTATTTTTCCCCTTTCCCTCCCCCATGGTCCTCTGTTAAGTTTCTCCTGTTAGACCTATGAGTGAAAATATATGGTATCTGTCCTTCTCCACCTGACTTATTTCGCTCAGCATGACACCCTCGAGGTCCATCCATGTTGCTACGAATGGCCAGATTTCATTCTTTCTCATTGTCAACAGCCTGTATTTTTAAAATGTCCAAGCAAAATGATAGGTTTATCTCTGAATTAGAAGTAGAACAAAACGAGGTTCTATCCAAGTCGTTGATCAAGCTGTATCCAAAGGAACATTGATAAGATTTTAATAGTATTCCTTAAACCTGGCAATATGGCAAATAAACTTGGGATGCTGGGTTAAACAAATTTGAAAAGGATGTTTTTGTCTTGTATTGTTTTTGGGTTTTATAAGACTTCTCAAAGTCTTCAAGTGATAATAAGTATTTTGTTGATTCTCTAAGAAGATATTAGAGTATGCAGTGTCCCCAAATGTATCTGACCACAGGATTATCCCCGCCCTCAAATATGCACAGTTTTCAAAAAAACTGATGTGCATTCTTCAGAGCTCAGTTAGGGTAATGCTATCCTTACATACATACATACGTATATACATACATAAAAAATACCAATTGCCAGGAAATCTTGACAACAGAATTTTATATAAAACAAAAAATTTTTAACACAAAATTGGACCTTGTGAATCAAAACAAAGTTCCGAAACAAAATTTACCTTTTTAAAAAAAATGGAGTGAGGCACCTGGGTGGCTCACTTGGTTAAGTATCCGGCTCCTGATGTAGGCTCAGGTCATGATCTCATAGTTCATGAGATTGAGCCTGGCATCAGGCTCTGCATTGACAGCACAGAGTCTGCTTGGGATTCTCTCTCTCTGCCCCACTTGTGCTCTCTCTCCCCTACTTGTGTATTCTCTCTCTGTCTCTCAAAATAAAGAAGCATTTAAAAAATAATAAAAATAAAAAATAAAAACAACTGAGTAATAAGAATAATCTTGCCACTGAGTCCCTTCTCTGAAAGAGAAACAGTGGCTAGTTTGCAGAAAACGGTTTTTTTCTTTTCTTTCTTTCTTTCTTACTTTCTTTTTTTTTAAATTTTGGTCTGGCAGAATCATACCTCAATTCTCAATTAATAGTGTCAGAAATGAAGTCCTCCCTTTAGAACTCATTTCTGCATTCAATAGATGGCTGGAACAAAAATCTCTCTCTTGAACCAGTCATGGGCTGTGTTTCTGGTCCTGCAGCCTCTACAAGATACACTAAGTTCACTCTGAGTTGCAAAATTGTCCTACTGAATCTAAAAATGAACCCCTCAACAATTAGATGCCAACTAGGTACCAGTCTCTGCTTATTAAACTCTAGTGTTTTTTGTTGAGATATTATTCATATTAAATATACCATTTTAAAGTGTGCAATTCAGTGGTTTTTAGTATATTCACAACATTGTGCAATTATCAACAAATTCCAGAACATAGCTAGCACCATCCTGCATAATACCTCCCACCTGTTTGGTTTATATTTTTATTTTTATTTTTTTACTGTTTATTTTTGAGAAAGAGAGTGTGAGCGGGGGAGGGGTAGAGAGAAAGGAAGACACAGAATCTGAAGCAAGCTCCAGGCTCTGAGCTGTCAGCACAGAGCCTGACATAGGGCTCAAATTCACAAACCATGAGATCATGACCAGAGCCAAAGTCAGACGCTTAACTGGCTGAGCCACCCAGGCACCCCAGAATACTTTCTACATGTTTGCAGCCATTCCCACGTCCCCCCATTTGCTCACAACTGCTCGCCTGCTTTCTCTATTGTTTTTGCCTATTTTGGAATTTCATATAAATGAAATCATAATCATACGTGACCTTTTGTGTCTGGCTACTTTCACTTAGCATAATGTTTTCAAGGTTTATCTATCAGTACTTTATTCTTTTTTATTTTTGAATAATCCTCCACTGTGTGAACATAACCTATTTTGTTTACCCTTTAATCCGTTAAGGCATATTTGGATTATTTCCACTTTTTTGGCTTTGTGAATGCTGCTATGAACAAGTGTTTACATAAACATGATTAGTGTACAAATTCTTGTGTGAACATGTGTTTTAGGTCCTCTTGGATATGTACCTAAGAGGAATCGCTGGGTTATATAACTCTATATTTAACTTTTTGAGGAACTACCAAAATACTTTACACAGAGGGAGCACCGTTTTTCTCTCTCATCTGCAAGGTATGAAGGTTCCAATTTCTTCATATCCTCATCAATTTTGTTAGTCTTCTGAAAATATAAAAAACTTACAATTCCACAATAAAAAGGCAAATAATGCAATAAAATGGGCAAATGATTTAAATAAACAGTTCTCCAGATAAGATGTACAAATGAATAATAAGCTCAGGGAAGGATTCTCAACATCATTACTCATTAACGAAATGCAAATCAAAACCACTTGTAGTTGTTTTGAACTTGAATAGAACAATACCCTGTAATTTTTTTTCTTTTTTCTTTTAATTTTTAACATATATTTATTATTGACAGACAGGGCATGAGCAGGGGAGGAGCAGCAAGAGAGGGAGACACAGAATCTGAAGCAGGCTCCAGGCTCTGAGCTGTCAGCACAGAGCCCAACACAGGGCTAGAGCCCAACAAACTGTGAGATCATGACCTGAGCTGAAGTTGGATGCTTAACCGACTGAGTCACCCAGGTGCCCCTCTTGTTTTTCTTAAAGAGATCCATAGTTAGCTCCAAGACAACTAACTTGACCAAGTACTAAAACACCTGGTGATCCGTGTACTTCTTTGCCATAGGCATTGATACTCAGCTTACACATTTCATTATTAACATTGTTCCTTTCTCTCTTTATTCAAATTTCTACTTCAGGCACATTATCAAAGATGGGGTCTGTATTGTTCCCTATATAGTTCCTGAGTCTTTGATAACTTTTTGCCACCATGATGGAATTAATTCTATATGTTCAATAGAACACTTTGCTTTTCAAACAGCATTTGATGACATGTTTTTTATGAACTATTGTCAGCACAGCTTTTCTATTGTTTTCAGGTCTTCTATCATTTTATAGTTTGATATTTGATCCAAGAAGACCTCGTTCTTAAATGGGTCATAGTTCTTTTTAAAGAATATTCAAGAACCTCAATTTTAAAACCTAGTTAAATATAACAGTACAGCATTGGATAGAAAGACAAAGGGCATATTTCAGAGTATATCAGACTATATAGTAACATTTTATATCTAAAATTTATGAAATTCAGAAGATCATCTTTGCAATGATGTATATTTTTGAGAAGTGCTTCTAACATATGCATAACACTCAGACACAGACATAAACATGTTTCTAATAAAATATTGGGAGAAAAACCTTTAGAAAAGGAAGTAGTGACCTACTTAGTTTTTCCTGAATGTTTTATCTCTGAGGCCGAAAATTTCACAGGTAACGTTTTGGTTCAAAAGATAATGGGAAGTACTTAGAAAGATCATTCCATGTGCATGTTAAAACCTTTCCTTCATGACAGCGCATAGTAAAATCATTTTTATATATAATCCTTGCTCTTTTTTGCATGCCAGTAAGAAAAATACTACATCACATAATTGCTTTAAAACAGGTCATTAAAAGTGAGAAATAGATCTTTATACAACATTTTCACTTCTACAAAACTGCTTTATTTCCCAGGTTGGAAGAATTTGCTGAAGCATGCACATAGATGTTTGAGAATAAATTATGAGAGACCATATTGGCGATACTGATTTTAGAAGCTTATGTTTCTCAGTGGAATTTTGATGAATGTCTTCAATGTATATTTATGCATATTAACAACATTTGAATTCCTCCCTGACTATAGTACTGCCTCTGAAATACTGAGCTTTAAAGCAGACTTAAAAGGTTTCATTAAAGGGGATGTTTTTCATTTCATCGCTAGGCATACACTTGCTCTTATTCCTCATCCTAGGCTATGTATATGCTCAAGAACATAATGTAAGCTGTAGCTCCCTACTTGCCGATATTAATAACTCTGGCAAGGTTGAAATGCATTTTCTCTTCCTCGCTTCCATCTTCCTTTCTTCAACAGTCCTCTGTCTGCATTACATCACCTGTTTTGTTTCAAGGGCAGAAATCTTCTCCTTTTTCCCTGAGAATCATTTCAGAAGGCAGAATCTATGCCTTCTTAGAAACCAAGGTGTCCCACGTGAGGTAGCCTTTGGTGTGTAATTCATTCTCAACCCACCAAACAGTCCATACTCGTGAAAAATGTGCAAAACCAGTATCCATGACTTGAACATTCCAAGGACTTTTAAAGCAAAATTTACTTATTACATGAGCAAGAGGCTACCTTTTGCTCTTACATGTTCTATCTCAACATGTGGGCCTCTGTTAGGTATGCTCCCTTTTGATGATTTACATTTAAAAAGCATGCAAGGGGTGCCTGGGTGGCTCAGTCAGTTAAGTAGCCAACTTCAGCTCATGTCATGATGTCATGGTTGGTAGGTTTGAGCCCTGTGTCAGGCTCTGTGCTGACAGCTCAGAGCCTGGAGCCTCCTTCAGATTCTGTGTCTCCCTCTCTCTCTGTCCCTCATGCTCTGTTTCTATCTCAATAATAAATAAAAACATTAAAAAATTATTAAAAAAGCACGCAAAGTAATTTTAAAGATATTTTCACCTCCCCTCACTGCTAACAGATTTGAAAATGTGTTTCCTCTATTACTGATTTTTATCGCTTTCCCTGTGGCAAATGCAGGTTCTTATCTCTTTGACTTTTAATGCACATGTCAGCATGTTCCTGTTTCATTTTCTCTCTCATTCAGCAGTGAGCTAAAAACTGATGAGAAACGTGCAGTCGATCCCAGAACTGTCCACCAAGTGCCCGTCCCTCTTCAGTGTGATCCACAAGTGTTAGACCAATTCTCCTTGATTTCTAGGGCCACAACACACTCCCATCCTTTTATCTTTCTGAAGGGTCTCTGCAATACAAGAAGAAATGGGAAGGACCCAGTGGCCATGGACCATTTTGGGAGCTATTGTCAAAATTTCCCCAACTTTCTCAAAATAGCAACTGAACCACTAACTCGGTATCACTGTATCAGTGGAGACATCTACTGGATCCAAACATCACAGCTTCTTGGGATCAGTGCTTTTTCCATGCCTTCTCAACTCAGATTTTGAAAGTAGACACTTTTTCAAGGGAGTTTTTAAGAAATAGAGGTTAAAAAAGTTCAAATCCGCATCAGAAAAAGTCAAAAGCATCAAAGTGAACATATGGAAGAACCCATTTTATGTTCTAATTCAACTGTAATTTATAGTATTTATTGAACTCAAATTATGTATAAGGCAATGTCTTCAGTGCTCTGAATGAATAACCTCATTCAGTCCTTACAACAAGCTAATGGAGATAGATAGTACTATCCTTAACCATTTTATGGATAAGAAAACCTCTAATAAGTAACATACCCAAGATCATATGCTAATAAGTGGTTCTGTGATTAAGATTAAAGTCTCCCTAGGGGCACCTGGTGGCACAGTCTGGCTCTTGATTTTTGCTCAGGTCATGATCTCACAGTTTTGGCATTGTGTCCTGGGTCAGGCTCTGCACTGGGCATTGAGCTTGTTTAAGATTCTCTCCCTCTCCTTCTGCCCCTTCCCCGCTTTTATTCTCCCTAAAAAAAAAAAAATAAATAAAATACAAAACAGAAAAAAAAGATTAAAGTCTCAAAATTAACTCTGACTCAACTGCAAGACAGAAGACACTGGACTTCTTAGGTTAACCCTATGAAACTAGATTCTAAGCCATCTTTTTTTTTTTTTTTTTTTTTTTGGTTGTTGTTGAGTAATTAATCTTCTCTGGAGAGCAATCTCACCTATAAACTCCAAGTTGTACATCATTATGGAATTTTGGATAATATCTACCCTCTTCCTCACAAAATCTTTGTCCTGACAACTGAAATACTATAAAATGTAAATGAACATAAAATTGTTAAATTATAAATATTCTTAGACGTATGTTTGTGTGTGTGTAAACAACCATTTCTCAAACATTTCTGGTAGATATAAAATGTAGATACATTTGAATAGGCAAAAATCATAGGCAAGTAAATTGACAGTAAATACAAGAGAAAGGCATTTCTTCCCACTGGGAATGGGCAATATTTGTGGAGAAAACCAATGTGTGTAAAAACACAATGAATAAATTTTTCGTATATATTGCATAATCTTGAATAAATTGCAGCTGTAGAAGTTGGGGATTATCTGAAAATAGTAACACAAGTAATAGCCATTCTTGACCAGAACATCTTGGGACAGGAAGAGGTGGTAGAAACATGAGAGGTTCAGGCCAACCTGACAGATTAAAGAGGAGGAACCCCTCCCTGAATTCAACAAAAAGAACTATTGAAGCACTAACATAGGATTCTAACCAAATTCTGCAAAGAAGAGTGAAAAGTTTATACTAGAAATTGGCTATATATGACTAGTGTGATTAAGGCATTTGTGCTAAGCCAATTGTATTTTAGAAAATGGTATGGTTATCTTCCCCAAAGTTAAAGGAACCCTTCAGGTATTCAGTTAGAGGTAAATACCTGATTTTAATACCAATTTCAGTAAAAATAAGTGATATAAAGCTTTTTGGGGCCAGTTTTAATATTCTTGGGGATGTGTGACTTGGGATGACACCACTAAGGTGGTCTGTACTAGAAGTATTCCCTTTGTGATAGGCAGAAATGGGCAAGAAAGATCCTGTTTCTGTGGGTGGCATTGCTATGTCCTGCAGGATTGGCCTCGTGATGCTGGGGCTTGGTGTGGGTTGAGGAGAGAATCTGACCCACTGCAACTGCTGCATGTGAACTGGAACACCTGTTTGTTGAACTCCATTTCCATCTTGGTCATCCTTCTGCAGAGAGCACTTGGGGAGCAGCTTGTTCTGAAATCCATCTTGTGTGTCCAGTTAGTACAGAAGAATCAGGCGAAGAGGTTGGGTTTGACGTCCTTGGCAACACGGAAGACTGTACAACAGAGAAGGACAAAGATAATTGGTCTGCTGGACTCAAATTGAGGATCTGGAAGTCTAAGTCCCAATGACAGATGGATCATTGATGATACAACCTTGGTACCATGCTGCTTTGAGGCCTTTCTAATCGAGAGGCATCCTGTGCCAGGCCTGTCCCCCAAGGAAAAACTTCATCTGTACTGTTACCATCACCAAGGGCAGCAATGTCGAGAGGAACTGCAGCGGATTGCTCAGAATCAAAACTGCTGGCAGAAAGCCAGGCAGGGAAAAGAGCGTGCTTAAAGCGCTCTATGGCTCCAAATCATGTTTACCCAAGGAAGAATAAAAAATGTTGAGACATTGCAAGTTTGGTCAAAATTACAGAGCAATTGAAAAATCCTCAGGATGCCACAATTTCCCCAAAATCTTCTACACCAGCTTAAGTTCCAAGTAGCAAACGCCAGAACACACTAGATGAAATCCAGAGGGCCAGCAGTTTATGGTGACTGAGAGACAACGAGTTGGTACTCTCTGACGCTTTTCTTCAAGATGGAGCACCAGTTTGAACTCAAACTATCCTGTAGGTCCAGTGTGGAGTTAAATGACGCTCCACGAGACAAAAACAATTAATGATGTTAAAATATCAGAAAATAAATAGGAAGAGCGTGTAATAGAAATTGATACTGAATCTTTTTTCCATCTTTATTGATTTTCACGTACTATGAGAAGCTTTTTTAAATCATGTATGAGTGCTACCAAAACCAAAACAAAAAAGTACGTTAATAAAAAATATATAAAACCAGGAAATAAGTGAATCAGGTAAGCTTCTCTAACAGTATATTACCATAATAAGACTGATTTTTATCAAGGGGTGCTATACCAGGGGATGCTACAAAATTCTTTGTTTGACACATAAAGCTGACTACAGTCAGGGTCACTTCTAGCCTGTAAGCATCCTTTGTGTTAACAAGAAAACAGACACTCCCTCTGGGCAAAACAGTTTTATGCATATTCAAGTAGGAGCGCAAGCTATGCCTTTGGACAAATCACAAAACCGCAAGCATCCCGATGGGTGAATACAGTGCCATGATGGGCCCATGTAGTCAAGGGATTTTAGCTCCCACTTGGTCCCTTAGAAAGGTACTATGGCACAGTGAACTTCCCACACAACTGTATGTGACAGCATCATTGCCTGTGCTTTAATCACATTTTTTATAAACAAAAATCACAAAAAGTACACCTATGAAAATTATAAGGGTATACTAACCTTTGAACAGTATACTGGTATCTCTGGATTGTAAAATGTTGATATTTTTATTTTCAAATTATCCATAATTAATAAATTATCCACTACAAACAGTATTGTTACTGAAACAAAAATAACAGTAAAAATTATTAATTGTCAAATCCCTTTTCATTTGGGGTCTTCTCTCCTACCATTGTTTTTTGCCATTTGTTTTCACTTTCTGTTACTACTTGTTCCAGTTAGATTTTAAGTGAATGCTGATGGTTGACATTTAATGGCATTCTCATCGCTGGTATGAGACATTTCTTCAAGTACTGGGGTATGGAATAAAGTGGTCTTTGAGTCTTGGGTCTAACAGTTTCTAATTTGGTGATATTGGTCATTTAACTATTCTGAATCTCGACTCCTCATCTGTAAAATGTAGTATTTGGGTAGTAGATTACTAAAAAGGATATAATTAATTTGTATAATATGGCTATGCATACGGGGTTTTAATAAATTATTTATAATTACTATTATTATTATATCTGAATTTCTCCAAAACTTTGATTATACCCTGAGTAAGAATATTAAAGTCTCTTACAGCTCCCAGTGGCATTAAGTGGTCATTCATCTTGGGTGAAACTGTACTTGAAATAACTCCTAAATTAATAGTTTGGCTTCAAGTAATTGATTTCATTTCTGTTGAGTATATGCACCTGAATCGGTTGAGGGCGAGCAGTGATGCCACACAGAGGTGTCAGGAGAAGGAAGTGGAAGAGAGGGCAGATGGGAGGTAGAGGAATGCTGGTTAAGACAGCCTGTGTTTCTACCTGAAATAGAAGTGATAATGACTCAACCACCAATCTCTGGATTGTTAGCTCAATTAGAAAACAGCATGGAAGAATCAGAGGTCTGATTTCTAGAGCCTCTTGCACAATTTCTGACTTGGCAATCTTAAGCCTATCTCAAATTGTCAGATCACCAGTGTTATTTCTAAAATTTGAAAAAAAAAACAATTATTTGAATTCATTAAGGATCAAGGGAGACATGTATACAAAAATTGCATTTTAAATGTTTTGTTCATATGTGAGGTACTATTACTTAGAGTCAGAGTGGTAGTCCTCCTCTCCCTTTGAGGCTTCCTAGGTGCTGTACCAGGAGACCAAGAGGAATACAACCAGGACCTAAGTTGCTGTGCAATTCCTAGTGATGCTTATGCATTCATTTATAAAAGAAATGCTTATTCACCACCTTCAATTTACACACAGTAGATAGTGATACAGTGTAGGGGTGCAGTGGTAAATAAGCCAACATAATACTATTCTCCATTGCTACAAACTATGCTATGTAAGTTCTAAGAAGGGAGTTGTAGGCTGCTGTGAGATGGCACAAGATCTGGTCAGGTAATTCTCAAGGAAGAGACATTTGACATTTCTGAAAGCTGAATGACAAAATGGTGTTAACCAGTCAAAGAGAGGGAGACGAGCCTTCTGACCTGGGAGAATGGACAAATGCTTCTGAAATCAAGGGAGCTCATATATGGTAGGAACTGAAAGAAGCTCAGTGAGGCTGAAACATGGAGGCAAAGAGAATGAGCTAAGATTAAGATGTACTCAAGGTCCAGTCCATGTAGGCAGGGACGGCTACACTAAGGATTTTGGTCTTGAGGCAGAATGCAATAACCATATATCCAGTTGGTCAAGACTAGTGGCACTAGAGTATGAGAGAGGGACATAGAGAAAAGATATTTAGTTGGTCCAATCAACGGGTTTGCTAAGGGTGATATTTATGGGTGATAGAATTGGAGGCATAATATATATTTCCTAATTCTCTGCGTATTTTGATGGGTAATAGTTTCATGTACTCAGTGCCAGATATGGGGGAAAGATCATGACTTCAATTTAGGCATGATGAGTCCAAAATGATTTTGAGATATCTAAGGGGATGTGCTAAGTAGGTTAATGGAAATTCACATCTGCCATTCAGGAGAAGAGGTCTGGACTGAAGTATAATTTGATCCTTATTTGAGGATACAGGAGTTAGAAGCCATGGGCACAAAGATGGAATTAACTAGGATAAAGAAGACAAAAGGGAAGAACACTTGGACCAAGCCTAGGACAAAATTGACTGCTATGTGAGCTATAGGGGCCTTGCTTAATCTGCTACATAATATAATAATTTTTGAAGACTAAATGTCCATAAATTGCATAGTTGGATACTCACCAGTCCCTAACTCAATTTTCAGAAGCAAATTGTGTCAATTATACTTTTTTTATAGCTTGGAAATACTCTTGCTATGATCATGGCATGTTTTTTCAGTCAATCTATTTTGTTGTTATTTGCTACCACTTTAGATAATGAAAAAGAAATGCAGCCTGTTCTAGAGAACAGATCACTTAGTAAAATTGTGCCTTGGTGCCAGAAATAACATTTAGAAAAATAAATGGAAAAGAATGCAAGATTATTTGATGTGAAAACTTAGAAAATAGTACACCAAATAGAAAATCCTCTAAATGCTTTTCTAAGAATCTCAGAACAGATGACAAACTTTCTAATGATTTAGTAAGTTGACTTTGAAACTGCCTGACTCACTACTCCAGTTTTTGTCTGTTCATCTCACTGCCATTCTTTCCGCTGCCATAAAACAAAGTCATTAAAACGGTGACCAAGAGAACCTGATGCAGAAATGACAACCTCAACCTGCTTGAGTCCACAAACCACCACACCTTCTCATTGGCCCAGCCAGGACTGTTAAGATAGCAAGAAATAAATGTCTCTTTATTAGTGAAAGTGTTATTTGTTGATCTTTTAAATGTAAATTATTATGTAACCATGAACCATCCCGGGAGAGGACTTGTCAAGTTCAATTAAGCCTTGTTCGAAAGGAGCTGAGCAGTCATTAAGATTTACCAGTGAGAGAGCTGCAGTGAATTAGTACACTGTATTAATTGTGTATTGTGACATTAAACATATAGATTTTTTTAAGTTAATTTATTTTGAGGTGGGGTGGTACAGAGAGAGAGAGAATCTCAAGCAGGCTCTGTGCTATCAGGGCCCAGCTGGACATAGACTCATTCTCAAGAACCATGAGATCATGACGTGAGCCAAAATCAAGAGTCAGATGCTTAACCAACTGAGCAATCCAGGCACCCCTAAACTGGAACATTTTATCAAGAAAGATTTCATGGAGATTCTGGTAATCCACGTAATAGCGCAGTGTTCATAATCCTATTATCTATCTATCATCTATCTAGTTACCTACCTACCTACCTTTATGCTATTTTTGTTGATTGATTAACCAGTGATATACATATAAAGTTAGGTTCCTTCCCTCCAGCTTCAGCTAGGTGAGGTTTTTGTGTGATCCTAATGACAGGTGCACAGACATCAAGTGATCAGGCAAAAAGCAGTCCCTTAATCTGTTATTGCTGACATTGATAGGTACTAGATAGTAGCTCTAGGGGCACCTGGGTGGCTCAGAAGGTTGAGCATCTGACTTCTGCTCAGGTCATGATCTCAAGGTTTGTGAGTTCGAGCCCCGCATTGGGCTCTCTGCTGACAGCTCAGAGCCTGGAGCCTGCTTCGGATTCTCTCAAAAATGAATTTTAAAAAATTTAGATAGTAGCTCTTTATCAGGAAATGTAAGTGTTTATAAGTTCTATCACTTTAAAAATTTGAAAAAAATTTAAGAACTGCCCAAATTGGGAAAATATGCATAATACTAAAATCAGCTGGAGAAAAAGTAGATCTTAGAAAAGAGAACGAATTGTTAATAGATGAAAATGTGACTCTACGACCATGACAACAAAGACTACTAAAGAGAGAGAACAATGGAAAGGAAAACAGTGAAGTAGTATCAGATGTGACTATAACTAACAGGCATTAATTAAGTTGCAGGAGTAGAACATAATAACAGAATTTTTAAAAACAGGCATTATGATGCAAAATATATGGGAGAGAGTTAAACCCATTTAAAAATAATAGGACTTTGAGTAACTATGAAGTTGCCCTAGAGATAGATAGTAAAACCTTGGATTGCGAGTTACTTGTTCTGTGAGTGTTCCACAAGACGAGCAAACATTTCTAATACATTTTAACTTGATAAACACGTGATGTCTAGCAATACGAGTCATACTTGACACCAAACATCACATGATCACACCTCAGCCAATGGTTCTTAAATTTCACTTTGATATACAAGTACTTTGGATTACAAGCATATTTCTGGAATGAACAATGCTTACAAACCAACGTTTTTGGTAAGCATAGTATGAACCAAGTTATTTGGAGACCAACATTGAAAGAATACTTAAGCAGTGGAGGGGCATGTGGGTGGCTCAGTTGGTTAAGCAACTGACTTGGACTTAGGTCATGATCTCACGGTTCATGGGTTTAAGTACTGTGTCAGGTTCTGTGCTGACAGCGTGGAGCTGCTTGGGATTCTGTCTCCCCCTCTCTCTCTGCCCATGTTCTCTCTGTCTCTGTCTCTCTCAAAAATAAGTAAATAAACATTTTTTACAAAAGAAAGAATATTGAAGCAGTAATAGAGAAGTTATTTGTGGATGATCCCAGCCAAAAAATGAATAAATAAATAAAAGGATAATCCTATTTTTAAAAAGTTTTAACAACAATAAAATACTTATTTTTAATTTTTTTAATGTTTGTTCTTGAGAGATGGAGACAGAGCATGAGTGGGGGAGGAGCAGAGAATAGGGAGACATAGAATGTGAAGCAGCTCCAGGCTCTGAGCTGTTAGCACAGAGCCAGATATGGGGCTAGAACCCATGAACCATGACATCATGACCTGACCCAAAGTCAGACACTTAACTGACTGAGCCACCCAGGCACCCCTAAAATACTTATTTTTTGAAAAGTAGTGAAAATTGGGGTAAAAGGTTATGGAGTTTTGAATAGTAGGAGAAATAAAAGAGAAAAAGGAAATTATTAACCAGTTAACCAATAATGTTTTCTGACATAGACATCCTTTAAAAACCCACCTTTAGGAAAGAATGGTTTTAAATGGATTTTCGTGTTCTTTCTGATAAACAAACCAAACAAGCTCTAAAACATGAAGCCAAAAATACTGGTAGTCGTCAATATATGTTCTTTGACCAGATGTCCGTTGAATAATATCCTTGAATTTTGGAAAGTAAATACAGGTTATAAAGTTAATTTGGACTTTGCCTTAACGAGAAATAGGGATTTGAATGTTCCAAAGTCAGAAATTATTACAACTCTAAGACTGGCTGACATTTATTAAGGGATTTGTGTCAGGCACTGTACTAAGGATTTTACATGCTTTAGCAGGAACTATAATTAAACCAATTTTTACAGGTGAATAATCTGAACATGGACATTTTAACACAGTAACCCAAGGTTGCTCGGGAATGGAGACTTTGCACACTGCACAGTGGGAGGCCGGAGCCCACGTACTTCCTCCTCTCTGCTGAGTCTGGTGATACTCGGAAGAGAGAGCGGAGAGACAGAGCACAAGTGGGGGAGGGGCACAGAGATAGGGAGACCCAGAATCCGAAGCAGGCTCCAGGCTCCGATCTGTCAGCACAGGGCCCAAACTCATGACCTGAGCTGAAGTCGGACGCTTAACTGACTGAGCCACCCAGGCGCCCCTACTCCTTAATTTTTCTAAGATCACTGCCAATGTTCGTATAAGCTTTCAGAGTCTCTCTTTTGCCTTCGCCTTCAGCTCTTTTCAGGACCCCTCTCACCTGTGTTTCCTCTTCTCCCTGAACTCTGAATCTTCTGTTGAGTGTTCTCTTTGTCTTTCTTATGTAGCATAATATATCCCTCTCCTAGATCCATGGTTTTGCATGTTCATCTATCATTTCTCTTAACAAAAAGTATCTTAAGACTAACTCATTTAAGAAGATTCAGGCTGAGGGGCGCCTGGGTGATTCCGTAGGTTGACTGGCCGACTCTTGACTCTTGATTTCGGCTCAGGTCATGATCTCACGGTTAGTGAATTCGAGCCCCGCGTCAGGCTCTACCATGGATGTGGAACCTGCTTGAGATTCTCTCTTTCCTTTAACCACTTGCTTGGGTGCCTGCGTCGCTCTCCCTCTCTCTCTTTTAAAAGAACGTTCAGGGTGGTGGGGAGGATAACTTAACATATTTCTCCACTCACACTTGTGACTTCCAGGATCTGAATTGATGCATATTACCTCCTGTTACCCAGTTTCTCATGACTTTTTCTCCATCCACACTGGCGCCTGTGGTGACCCTTAGACTTTCCAGTCACACTTGTGTTTGGTTTTCTCTCCCTGAAATGTTTCCTCTGAAATGTTGCCCACATGGTTCACTTACTCATCTTCTTCCCACATGGTTCACTTCCTCATCTTCTACCTCTTTCATCAAAAGTGATCTTCTGAGAGAGACTCAAAATCTCAATCTCTGACGTTTCCTCCTGGCTTTCTTCACCACGCTTACCACTCTCTAAAAGAGTATGTATTTTACTTTCTTAACTATTTTATAACTTTTTCCCTTTTAGAATATAAAGCATAGGAGGGTAGAAACTTCTGTCTTCTTTTGTACACTGCTCTATCTTCAGAGCTAAGAATAGGGCCTGACAGTCAAAACTCATTACGTATTTGTGGTTGAATAAATTGTATCTAAGTGCCAACACAGTGATGGTGGGTACATTTTTCAACAAATGACTGATTGACTTACTCATTGAAGAAATGAACAAACTTTCGGGGAATCAGAGAATTTAAGAATTTAAATCAGAGAACTGAATTGAGTAGAATCTGAGAGTTGAGAGACCATTTGCTTCATCCATCCAGTTTCACAGATAAGGAGATTGGGGCTCAGGTTGTAGGGATTTATAGATCCAGTGACTCTCACCCCACAAGTGAGAAGCAAGGTTGCGATGACTATCTAGCCATCTGGCCTCTGAGTCCAGTGCCCTGTCACATGTGTAGATACATTTTAGAAAAAGAATTAAATATATTTCATATTCTAAAGTTTATTTTATGTACAGATATTGATCAGAATATTTGAGTAAACCTCCCTGGACCTTAGCTTAGTGTCACAATTATTTTCAGGGCTTAAGCCTAGGTAGCTTCTGGCTTTAGGCTGGTTTATTGCCAAAGCCCCTGCAACTTGTCGCTCAGCTGCTGGATATTACCTCTCATTGTATGAGCCACGGGTGATCTTTTTAATTCCACTAAGCTGCTGAAGCTAATAAAAGTAAAGGTCTTTTGCCTCCGTAGCACTCCCGTTGATGCAGAAATGTTTCTTCTATGTTCTCTTGCCCTAAATCCTCTCATTTCTTAATTATCCAGGGGATGGAAGACCAAAAGAAAAGGGCATTTGTGCCCAGCACCTACTGGAACAGGAGAAAATAGTTTCCAAACTGTTTCTACTTTTAAAATAGATTTAATAAGTAGAAAATCTCTTTAACTTCAATCTTCCTATATTATTTGCCATTTAAAAGTGACTCAGAAACCATCTTTTTTTTTTTTTTTTTGCATAAGCGAAAGAGAAATCCTGGGCTCTTGTTGTTTACATTGATGGTGGCAATGGACCATTTGTTGGTTTTTAGTTATTGTATATTTTATACCAGAATGGACTATCTTTTTAAAACCAAACGTAATTAATGCTTTCAGCCTGAGAGGCTCAAGGATAACTCAGGAATTTGGTCCATTCAGAGATAAGGAAACAGATAAAAGAGCTTGTCTGAGGCCACACAGCTAGAAACTGGCAGAATTTGGGTTTTAATTCAGGTCATTCTGATTCTAATAGCTAAGCACTTTTGCCTATGTTATGGCCATAAAGGAGAGTTGTCATTCCCCCGAAGAGTAATATCAACAGCTCCTAAACTATTTTTAAAGAACTTTTATTTATTTTTAAACATTTAAATTGGATTCTGGATTCATAGACTCCCAAGACTGAAAATCTCTGGTGTCCTCTAACCATCCTCTCTTGGCAGCTTTGATCTCTTAAACACATCTGGACAACTGAGCATCTGGTCTCTTACTGAACAACTCGAGGGATAGGGAACTTAGTCATTACATCCAAAATAGGTTTCAGCATAACTCTAACTACTGGAATAGTCATTTATTTTGATATAAGTTCTATATCTCTAAAACTTCTCAGTTGTTAGAACCAGAATATACCTACTTCATCAAGACTATGTTTTAATCCTCTCATTTGTCAACCTTCCAGAGTACAGAATCAGAACACAATGCCATAAGACCTCACTGTAATAACCTATTTGGTGAGGGGCACTGTCTCAAAACTAAAATGCTGGTCAGTGATGTAAGCACGTTCAGGAAATTTAACCATGATGAACTTGGAGTCCAAAGGTCTGTGCTGTAATCCAAATCCACTTTGAGCCCTGCTGTGCTTTGGTGCCACCTCGTGGTGGATGCTCTTTGACAGATGCTTTGATGTTAGCCCTGGGTACTCTGCTGATTAGAAAAAAGGCAGACTTAAACAATAACGCAGGTTAAGTTCTTTATAACTGATAATTTCAAAGAATAAGAACAGGGATAAAGAGAATAGAACAAAAATATTTGAGAGTAGAAGTGAGGAAAAGCCTCTTTAAGGAAGTCACATTTAAAACTTAAATGATTGGGGCGCCTGGGTGGCTCAGTCGGTTGAGCCTTTGACTTTGGCTCAGGTCATGATCTCACAGTTCATGGGAGAGCCCCGGCGTCGGGCTCTGTGCTGGCAGGTCAGAGCCTGGAGCCTGCTTCCGATTCTGTGTGTCCCTCTCTCTCTCTCTGCCCCTCCCCTGCTCATGATCTGTCTCTGTCTCTCAAAAATAAATAAAAATGTTAAAAAAAATTAAAAGAAAATAAAAAAAATAAAACTTAAATGATTATACGAGTCAGTCTTACCACAGCCCACAACCCCAACCCCAGTTCATGGTAAGGGAAGTCGCAGATACAAAGATCATCGGGAATATAGAAACAGTGTATTTCAAAAACTGCAAGAAGCTCAATGAGGCAGACAAGTTGTTAGTAGAAAGAGCTGTTAATAGGAGGGTAGTTGTTAACTGCAGAAGTAGCCAGAAGCCTGAACTTGAAGGATCCAGAAAAGATTTGAGGTTTGAAGGATCTTGAAAACATTTGAGGTTCTCAGACTGCAGGGGGAAGCCATTAATGTTGGATTGATATTATTGAAGTGAGACCAAGAGTAAAGGAGACCGGCCGAGAGATTATTGAAATGGTTCACCTGAGCACTGCTTATAGCTTGAACTAGAATGGATAGAAATAGACACAATGGCTGATTTTTTTTAGGAATTTGCTTTGTCTTGATTCCATTTTGTTTTCTCTTTTGCATTTACGTGGTTTATGCACATATAATGTCCTGCGTTTTAGAATGAAGGAAATGAGGTAATTAGAAGTATAATTGATTGAATTAGAACCACAGTTTTTTGGGTTTATTTTCATTTGTTTGTTTACCTAGATAGACTGTCAGACATAGATCTCTGAGTTGTATACATTAAAATTCTGTCATTATTTGTGTCATGTTAGAGAATAACAGGAAACACTTCTGATGTCTAATTGACCATCGGACCTCCAAGCAGGTAGCAAAGAAGAGAATGGAAATGGGGCTTAGAAAGAATTTTTCTTCCTTATTCCATCGGAGGGTTCAGCTTTCTCTCAGATATGAATAAGAAAGGTGCACACAGAGACAGTATCATTTCATAAGTAAGAACACAGGTTCTGATACAAGACCACCTCATGTCCATTCCACTTCTACCACTTGATTGGGCAAGTTACATAACCTCTTTATGCCTCAGTTTTACATCTATAGAATGAAGATAAAAATAGAACCCATTGCATGGAGTTGCTGGGATAATGGAATGAGTAATATAAGGTAGGTGTTTAGAAGAGTGTCTGGCATATAAGCCTTGTTAAAAAATATTAGCTTCTAAGTTTGTGAAAGATCAGTCTGTGGTTGTTAAATAATTTGAATATAATATTGTCACCAATAAGAGGGTTATATATTTAAAGTAAGCATAAAAGTACACTGTTCCCACTTTTTCTGTGTGCAACCTGGAGATGAGTCACATGCTGGAAATACTTTCTTGCCAACTTGAACACCCAAAAAATCCAACATCAGCAAAAGGGTAAAATGAAGAAGGAAAATGAAAGGAACGTCTAGGGTTTCCACTTACGTCCTGTTTTCTATTAGGAATTTGAAGGGAGAGGCTCTTGGTGGATGTTTGCTGTTTTTCCAAAGATGGAAATCTGTTCAAGGAACTTACACACTTAAGAGCATTTTGACACCTCTCATTGGCATATTGTAAATAAGCAGGAAACAAATAAGACAAGGCTGCTTATGGGCTTTACAGTGACTAACCTTAAATACAAATAAAGACATAAACTCTGTGCTGCATTTTCTCTTAAAGAATTTTAAGAGATGCTAAAATAGTTTTGTCTGGATAACTGAGTTGGATTGTCAACAACAGTCTGCAACAGTAATATTTCCCAAGATGGCACTCTAAGTTTTTTTTTTTTTTTTTTGTAAACCAGCAGACTGGCAATAGCCAAAACATTCAGGAATAACTGTTAATGACATAGCCAGATGTGCCTTAGAGAATCAACTGTCTGGCCAAACCACCAAATTCTACAGAAAGGGAGAATGAGCTCAGCAGGTAGAAAAAGTTCCATCATGCATGATGTATGCTCGGAAGATTATTGTGACTCAATAGCATGGTCTTTATTTCCTATTGGGTTTAAAACTCTTCCTTAAAGAAGCCCGTTCTCTTCCAGCATTACTGCAAGATAACAAATACACCTTCCTCAGTCATAGCCTGGTATCCCGAAAGCATTCAACTGTGTTCAGCAGGCTTGATTCATTTCCAGAGTGCACTGTACTCAGTGGTGATTCTAGCTGATCATTACAGAAGACAAGCCAGAATTAGTCATTCAAATGTATTATTACCTGGGAGCTGTGGTTATCCTTATATTAGCAGGGAACGCTTTGTCACTTCTTGGAACCTCCTCGGGCTTCCCCTTGAGGTTCTTAACCAGAGGAGGCCTCTCCCTTCCTGTCTCTGTCCTCAGAAGAGGTGGAGGAAGAAGATTTATCTGAGTAGAGAGTTTGAGAGCTCGTTCTGGGCAACTTCTTTGTTTCTCTGTGTCTCTGTCTCAGTCTCTCTTTCTCCATCGATTCCAGCCGGATGCTGGCAAGAAGATGCATTATCAGCTGTACCTTTTTCCAGAAAAGCTTTTCTTGCCTGTAGGTGTTTTGCAATGTCATCTGCTTTCTGTCCTGCAGTAACCTTATCAGATTAGGTTCTGGGTGGAGGGGTGGAGAAGACGAGTGAGAAAAATCAGCCAGTTTGTTTTTGAAATGGGAGTACATTCAGTTCAGAGGCATGGAAGTAAGTCCACTTGAGCTGTTGATGCCAAGGAGTGCCTAATTGCTAGTGGAGTGGGATAGGGCTAGTGATATCTCAGGGTTGAAAGAATGAAACTCGAGGGGTATCGCACTGGCTTATAAAGTATCTCCAGTGTCTGAGCAAAATGGAGCAGTTTTAATTGTAAGGGCTGCAACGCTGATTAGTAAGCTGCACTGGGCCATTTATACACCAAGGGAAGAACACGATAGTGGTAGAGGACTTAACTCTTAGGTCAACATGTGAATGCTAAAAGGCCTCCATGGTAGCATTTAAAGACCTTTCAACTCCTGAAGTCACAGGGCACCGTTGTAGAGTTCAGTCCCAGGACCTGGGTTTTCAGACTAGTGGATTTACAAAGATGGTTGAACTAACCAACAGCCCTCAAAAGCTTCCTTGGTTACTGTCAAAGCCCTGAGAAAGGAGTTAGATCTTGAGATAGGGACCAAGAATGTGTAGACGGCTGTCCTGGAGACCCAGACTCTCAGGTTTACCCTGAGCCTTTTAAGCCAGCAGGAGTGTCTCCTTCCCCTTGCTGTTCAATGGCACCCTCTCCTTGCTTGGAGACAACTTAAAGTCCTCATGTGAGAGGTGCACCGCTCAAGGTGTTTCTGGCCTCAAAATCCGCCCTAACATCCCCCATAGCTTCTGAACCACAAACTAGATTCAGTCTCAATGTGGCCTGACCAGTGAACTCTCGGGAGGAAATAATTTATTCATCAAAAACATCTCATGACCTAGTTACTGTGTACTGGCAGGGACCGAAAGAGCATGCTGGGGACTGGATGAGGATACCTAGGATTTAAGGTTTAATATCTTAGCAAGTATACTTAAAACTATTCCTAATAGGCTTCCAATATAGCTCCTTGAAGTTGGAAAAAAAAATGATACCTGGAAGAGCTGGAAATGCATGGATAAATATTTATGAAAAGCTCAGGCAACTAGTCATGTCAGAATGGATTTATTAGTAACACCAGAAAAGGGTTGACTCTGTTTCCCTGAAGGTCTCAATGGACACTCCCAGTCACCTGAGCCTTAGAAATCTTCTAGTGAAGGAGGACAAGCATTGTGAAGAAGGTCAGGTGGCTCTTCTCTTTAGGCAGGGTAAAGAGTATGCTCTACTGTTAGGGAGCTGGGTTCCCTGAAGGTAATCGAATTCCAGACTAGCAAAAGATAGATGGCAACACTTAATTATCAGAACCAAGATGGATGCAATTACTCTAGTGGGCAGCACTATCACAGCCAACCAGGGAGCCCTGACCCATTGGGATCAGTCAATGGTAATGGTGATCCTAGGAGCAAGATAGATGGGCAGCCAACAAGAGTAATGTATAATATCTATTATAAAAGATGATCAAGAGTATGAGAAGAGAAGGCTTATGTCAGCCATAGCAAAGTCATGATCCCTTGCCACTTTCCACATGTGAGCCAGTTCTCAGCCCTAGAGTTCATGGACTTAAAAACTAAGTTCCTTAGAGGAAAGCTTGTTAAATGTCTATGTCATGTTTATATTGTGATTCTCTAGTCCTCCTTCTTGGGAACCTGTGACCATTTCCCAGGTAACATGTATTCCACGGGGAAAGGAGAATATTCAAATCTTTCAGTGTAGCTTGATACAGGGTGTGAAAGGACTTTAAACAGAGGGTACAAAAACATCATGTCTCCCCTGCGAGAGTGCAGAGGGGGCCCAGTGATAGTGTCTTGGCTCAAAGTTTTTCTCACAGTGGAGAAAACCATGTCATTTTCCCTGGTCTCTGAGTGCACAATTGGTGTGGATGTACTTGGTAGCTTGCTGTACCCTTGTGCTACTTTTCTGGCCTGTGGAGTAAGAACCAGAAGGGGAGAAAAGGCCAAGTAGAAGCTGTTGAGCTTGCTGACTCTGGCCAAGGTAATAAATCAGAAGCAATACATCATTCTTTGTGCAATTACAAGAATCAGTGCTAACCTCAAAAACATAAAAGGATCCAAATTAGCATTATATCCCCATTTAACCTACCAGTCTGGTACCTACAAAAGTGAGATGAATTTTGGCAAATGATGTGAAACTGTTTATTGGGTAACATGGAAGGCCATTAGTTTTGAATGGGGCTCCTCAGTACGTTCAGGCTGCATTACCAGCCCTGCTGCTCCTTGGGCCATATGCCATGGCAGATCCCGTGTGCTAGAGATTTCTTCACAAGAATGCCATGTACCTTTTCTGCAAGCCCCAAAAGAAGAGCCCTAGCACAGACACCCCACTTCTGGAACAAGATTACATCATCTACAACAGAGAACTATTCATTCTTGGAAAAGTAGCTCCTAGGGGCACCAGGGTGGCTCATTTGGTTAAGCATCTGAATCTTAATTTCGGCTCAGGTCATGGTTTCACAGTTCATGAGATCAGGCCCCACGTCTGGCTCTGTGCTGACAGTGAAGAACCTGCTTGGGATTCTCTTTCTTTCTGTCCCTCTGTCACTCATTCATTCATTCTCATTCTCTCTCTCTCTCTCAAAATAAATAAACATTTGAGAAAAATAAAAGAAATGTAGCTCCTTTTCTGCTGCTGGACCATAACAGAAGCTTGGCATCTGACTATGGTGCATTTCCATCCAGACCTGGGTTTTGTCCGAAACACCAAGTAATACTATTGATGGTAAAGCAAATGAAGGAAATGATGCATTCAAGTTCAGACCAAAGGGAGCCTCGAGGGCATACGGAAGTTAAAGATAATCCAAATTTCCTCTTCCAGACACCATTCCCTATTGCACTAATGCAGTTCCTTATGACTAGCTGACAAAATATGATGGGTTGACAAAATTCAAAAGTGTATTGCTGCTATAATCCCACTCAAGATTGTCCTAAAAGATATCAGTGAGACAAAATCCTCCTCTGGGCAGAGCTTTGAAAGGTATACACAGTCATCAAGCAGGTGTGGAAGGAAAGTGATCTAAGAAAAAACTATGCATGTGCCTATATTCCTGACATTCTGACTATATCCATGGCAGCACAGTGCTTGGAAAATGGGCCTTTAAACGGAGTACTCAGAACATCAAGGATCAAGGTTTGCACATGTATTCCAAAGGCTGCCCAGCTAGTATACAGTTACTACCATCACTGAATCTCAACCAATCAAAAGGAAAAAAAATGTTAACATCCCAATACGGCACCATTCTTCAAGAAACCGAACAGCCACTTGGTGTCAAGTTAAACAATCAAATCTCTTTCAGCCTGGAGGGATGGATACATGTTTGAGTATATGTTTTTCCATCCTTTCCTGTGTTAAGGCGGCAGCACAAGTCTCTATATATGCATACCTAGAGAGCTTCCGATCACTTCCACTGTTTGCTTCTTCTAGCAACGCTGGAGTAACACATCCACATTGCCTGTTCTGCTCCGTGGCAAAACCATAGCCCACCAGAAGGAAACTTCTGCACCTTGTTTCAGTCAAGTTTGTTTCAGAGACCAAAGGCTGCCTAGACACTATTGTAGACCCAGAGTCTTGGGTCCAGCATGAGTGCAGAGCAAAATCCTGATTAATTCTGTTCAGTGCTTACCTCTGCTGAATTTCAGTACTGCTTCTTGAGTAAGGTGCACCCAAAAAGAAGGTTTGGGGGAAGACTCACACTCCTTTATAGACTCATGCTCCCCAAGACTGACTAATTCAACTATCCTTTTCTGCTAGAACAAACAGGTAAAACTTAATGATATAGAAAGCTTGATGACATTTCCCTCTAGCATCCCCTAACTGAAGAAGATGGTAATTAAGTCGTTTCCTGTATAATAAACACAGCAAAATATAAAAATAAAGCTAATCAGCCTGAGGAGCATTACTAAAAATGAAGGCCAAGGAAGAGAAGGAGATAACTCATTCGTGGGTGCCATCAGGAGGAAATAAGGCTAAGTAAGACTTGAAGTTTGTGTTTGGTAATATTCTAATTACAGCTACCCACTGTGGTGCAGAGTAAATTTAATTTTTATTACCAAATGCAGCCTCACTTCTCACTCTGATAAGCATTACCCTAAGAACTAGCTTATGGGACTCAAATGGATTGAGTTTTGGACTTGGTGTCCTGAAGTGTCTTAATAATTTCATCCCCACATGAGAGAGCACAGAGGAATACATGGATGGAGAAAGTATCAATGGCAATGCCATGGCCGATGTGGGGGGACTAACATTTTCCTTTATTCTTTCCATTTAAAAACTGTATTTGCTATGTTCTTTCTTTTTCTTTGCTTTTGCTGGATGAATCAGGGTTTTCTTCCTCTTTATCATCTTACACTGACAACTTGATACTACTATTACAGAGTTCTACCTTTCCAATTGCTAACTTCCTATTTCTAAATATAGAATTTCATTCTTTATTTCTCAGTGGATGTAACAAATTTAAATAATATCACTCATGGCAGTTTACTCCCCACACGTCAAATTGCACAGGTATGGGAATGAACAGAGGGGACGTGTGTCTTGTGACGGATTCCAGGTGAAAACCATCCAATATTGGTGGCTGCAGTGGGGATTGTTGAATGATTCAAGGGCAAACACAAGAGTCAGTGACTCAGACCGCCTCAGTTCTTATGCCTTTATTGTAGTCAAACCTTGGTTTGTAAGCATAATTCATTCCGGAAACATGCCTGTAATCCAAAGCACTTGTATATCAAAGTGAATTTCCCCATAAGAAATAAGGGAAACTCAGATGATTTGTTCCATAGCCCAAAAACATTCATATAAAGTGATCATAATACTGTAATACAATACAAAATAATACAATACAAAATATAAAGAAAAATAAATTAACCTGCACTTACCTTTGAAAACCTTCATGGCTGGTGTGAGGGAGACGAGAGAGAAGAGGGTTATGGTGCCAGACAACTTTCACTATCACTAACAGAATCACTGCTATCTATTGGCTCAATGGATTCTTCTTCTGCATGGGGGTGATTGTATTCACTTGCACAAATGTTGACCACAGTACAGTATTAATAAACTCCTGTCATCTACTGTATTTAATGTAACTGGCAATATGGCAGCAGAGGAAAGGGTCTCTATCTGCAGGCAGCCTGACCTAGAATGAAGCAAAGCATTCCTAAGCTCACTCTTGTATGGAAAAGCAAAGGACTGTCCATAGATGATTTGAAATGACAAAAAATACACTAGTGCCAGTTGTTGGCACCTTCCAAAATTCTGAAGAATCACTGATTTCTGCCAAACACTGTGGCCTGAGACCAGGCATCTGGGCATGGGAGATGATCACCCATAGTCCCGTGGTAAGAAAAAGAGAGAGAGAGAGAGAGAGAGAGAGAGATGAGGGAGGAGAGAGAGGAGAAAGAGAGAGGAGAAAGAGAGAGGAGAAAGAGAGAGAGAGAGAAGAGCCATTGGCTCAGTTGTGATCATGTGACATTTGGCACCATGTACTACTCCTATTACAAGACATCATTCGTTTATCAAGTTAAAATTTGGTAGAAATATTTGCTCATCTTACAGAACACCCACAGAACTAGTTATGCACAATCCAAGGTTTTATGTATTTGCATTTTTTTCAGACCCTGCTGTACTTTCTCATCTGTGGTTATTGATAAGTCCTGCTTTAAAAAAGAAATCTCTGAACTTTTGGATTTGTGGCTTTTTTTTTTTTAAAGATCATTACCTTTTTGGAATTGAAGAGCTTCCTAATCTAGATTTTGAGACCAAATTGTTTCTGTCTGCTTTATGTTTTTAAGGAATTCCCCATTTTTCTGGTTTTGCTGCGCCAACTTTTCCTGTTATCTGGGACGCCTCTGAATTAGATTTGATAATAAATCTGTCATTAAATCTTCATTTTCTAACGAAGGCAAAGCCATGACATATGTGGCTATTGTGATCTCTATGCTAAAATCCAAAGGAAGGGATTGATTGAGTAAATGAGAAAACAATAGATCATTGGGGTTTATTTATATTTTCCTTGTGAAATGCGATTGATACAGAAATTTACCAAAAGTTTCTGGAGGTAGTATGCCTTACATCAAATTTGAAAATCATATAACTCATACTCAATACTTCGTTTAATGCACAAACAGCACATTTAGATTTCATTTTCAAATAGTTGTTGTTGTTAAGACTCATTCAAGGGGAAGATGTTACTTCTCATGACTTCTTGCATTTATTCTTTTTATTCTCCTAGCCTCTTGCTTTTCCTTTTCTTTAGAATAAAACATGCAGGGTCTGTCAGTCATGAATCTGCCTTCTTTCACTACCTTTTTTGTTTTCTACATTGGCATGATCCACTTAGTTCTCACTTGCCACTTTGCATTGCTGTGTTGGAGGCTAGTTGTGAACAGAGAGCTGGAGAACACTCAGGGTGTGTTTACCCAGAATTTCACCACCCACTGTTCCTTGTCATTAATTGAAAGAGAAAATAGAAGCTGACAGGAACTAGAATTGATGTGGCTTATGAAGTTAATGAAGTGGAGGAAATATGAAGATTCAGGAGATGAAGGAAGATGCACCCCATGAATTACAGAAATAACTACTCCGCATTGAACAAGTTTCTGATATTTTTTTGATGCAAATTCTTAAAATATCACGGGCTGTGTACGAAACCACAAAGTAATTAGAAATCCAGGAAAATTAATGGAAATAGATTCACTTTGCCACAGAAGGAAGAGAATTGGGTTTGGAAAGAGTTGATTTAAAAAAGACTGTTATGAATATGAAAGAGAATTAAGAAATAATGAAGAGAAAAATTTACATCTCAAAAGGCAATTAGGCTGTGATATAAGAGGTCAGTAGTTCAGTGCAATAAAATCATATAACTAGGAGACATCAGTTGATATATGGCTTTAACTACCTACTCATAAAAACCTAGACAAAGCCATCTCTACCGAAGTAACAACTGAAATGTTTTTGTTTGGGTTTTTTTGTTTTTATCGAAAAGCGCAACAATTCAAGCGTGGAGAAAACAGCTCTACTGAGTAAGATGTTTTGATAAGCTTATTAACGGGGACAAAAGCATTTCAGGTTAGTTCCCAAATGAAAGACGAAGCAACGCTGCAAAATAAAATGTGGGGGGAAGGAAGTAGAGGGGTACTCACTGTTGCCCTAAGGGTAGAGAAAATGGTTAGTATGGCTGACAAAACACTTTGACAAGACCAGGCATATCTAGTGAGAATTTACCAAATTATTTGTTAGTGACTTTTATTTCAATCTTTTCTTCCATCTCACCCATAAAATTTTCACCAAAGTCGTAATTGCTCCCCAGGGCTTTGTGTGACTGGATTGTTTCCATGGGCTATTTTAAAACCTCAGGTGAAGCAGTGCTATCTATGAAGTAAATCAAAATACCTTGGAAAGCCAAAAGCTTGCAACCACAGCCAATCTGATTTTTGAATTTAGAAACACAGTAAAAATAATTCTTTCCTTTAGGAAATGACAGAAACTACCTACTTCTATATATTATGTCACTTTTAGTCATTCAACCTTGACTTAGGTACTTTCTACCCCTCGTAAAGCACTCGTTAGCACAGTTGAATAATTAAGTTTATTTAAAACGGGATAGTGAATAGCAATAAGATCTTATATAATCAAATACAAAAGTAATTTAATGGACACTAAGTATAATGAGTATTCAGAAGTACAGATAGCTCTGAAGAGATAAGTGGGGAAAGAACTCAAAAAGGAAATTAAATATGAACTGGATCTTAAGACAGGTGAAATTTGCTTCCTTCCTTCCCTCCCTCCTTTCCTTCTTTATCTCTTTCTTTCTCTCCTTCTTTCTTTATCTTTCTTTCTTTCTTTTCTTTGTTTCTTACCTTTCTTGTCTTTCTTCCTCAGTAGGCTTCACACCCAGCATAGAGCCCAATGTGGGGCTTGAATTCATGAACCTGAGATCAAGACCAGAGCTGAGATTGAGAGTCAGATGCTTAGCTTAGCTGAATCACCCAAGTGCCCAGATGGGTGTAATTTTCTTAAACAGAGAATGGAGTGGACATTGAGGGACAAGAGGAAGGAAGACATGGGAGAAATAGTGTGGAGATGTGCACGAAGCACAGATATGCTTGAAGAAGAGTGGACATAGAGGACCAGTGGCAAATGAGAATGGGAGCAAAATAAGCCATAAATCAGAGTCCAGTTCTACATTCACATGTCTGATCTTCAATCAGAGAATTACCCAGGCTCTCTAGGACTCATAGAAGTATGGGAGTTGATGGAGATGCAGAGGCCCCTGAGGACTGGAATGCTGGGATTAGGCTGGAGTGGAATGGATCCAAGAATTCTGAACCTACAAATCTCATAGAACTCCCTTTGCCAACAGGGGCCACCTGTCTTTTGTCCTCCAATGAGCTGGCTCTGCTATACTTAAAGACCTCCTCTGCAGTAGTGACATCCTCTGAAGCAGGCATGTGAGCATGGATTTTTTTTATTTGTTTCTTTATGTTTATTTATTTTTGAGACAGAGACAGAGTGAGAGTGGGGCAGGGGCAGAGAGAGAGAGAGAGAGAGAGAGAGAATCCTAAGCAGGCTTTAGGCTCTGAGCTGTCAGCACAGAGCCCGACACGGGACTCGAACTCACAGACCGTGTGATCATGACCAGAGACTTAAGTCAGATCCTTAACCAACTGAGCCACCCAGGTGCCTGGAGAATGGATTTTTTAAAGTGCTGAATCAGAGAAGAAACGACATAACATTAGTTGGGCCATTTCACACATATTCCCTCAATTTCTTCATACAGTTTGGCAAAATCTTGCAATTCTTTTTGGGTATATACCATCTCCTTCTGGGTCAGACTTTGTTTGTTCCCTGATCTGTTAGTTTTCCCTGGCTGCTATAACAAAACTACCACACAAATTAATTCTCTTAGAGTTCTGGTTATTGGATTCTGTTAATGGTCAGTCTGCAAGGCTGAGTTACTTTTAGAAGCTCTAGGGAAGAATCAGTTGTCTTTTCCAGTGTCTAGAGGCTGTCTACCTTCCTGGACTCAGAGCTCCATCCTCCACCTTTAAAGCCAACAATATGGTATCTTTGAATCTTTCTTTCTGGACCTGACCCTTCTGCTTCCCGCTGATGAGGGTTCTTAAGATTATACTGAGCTCACTCAGATAATTCGGGATAATCCCCCATTTTAAGGACCTTAATTTAATGATATCCACAATGTCCCTTCTATAAGGTAACATATTCAAAGGACCCAAGAATTAGGATTGTTAAAGTAGTTGAACAAAGAGGCCATTAATTTGAGGTGGCTCTAATGCCTTGGTAGCTCATAGAAGCAAATCAAAACCTAAGCCAGAGTCAGTTCCTGTAAATGCTCTCATATCCCAAAAAACAAATTTAAGCCAGTTAGGTGTTCTCACATAAGACAGCTACTTCACTATAGCCAATCAAATATTTTACTTTGCTTTGCTTCTGCAACTGTTGTATATAAAAGCCCTTCCCCAGGATGCCTGGGTGGCTCTGTCCGTTAAGCATCCAACTTCAGCTCAGGTCATGATCTCACCATTCGTGCGTTCGAGCCCTGCATTGGGCTCCCTGCTGACAGCTCAGAGCCTGGTGCCTGCTTCGGATTCTGTGTGTGTATCTGTCTCTCTCTCTGCCCCTCCTCCATTCATTTATTCATTCATTCTCTCTCTCTCTCTCTCTCTTAAAAATAAATTAAAAAATTAAAAAAAAAAAAAAGCCTTTCCTGAACTCCTCTCCTGTCCTGTCCTCAAATCCTAACCACTTTTGATATTGTGCTGCCTGATTTGAATTGATGTTTACTCAGATAAAGTTTTAATTGGGATGCGGCCATCTCTGAGGCCTGTCTACCTGGAGCACACAGGGATCTGGTGTTCAGTGAGGGTCGAGAAAGGAGAAAAGGGGAACAAGTGGCACATGAAGAGAATTGGTATTTGACTGTAAAGTACCTGCCTCAGCATAGCTGTCCCAGCCACAATGATGTAGTGACAGTCACAGTCTCCAGAACTGTGAGTGGCGGCAAGAGTTTCCTGAATTCTGGATTATAGTGTCAGAGTGTGACTTTTAATTCAAATATTCAGTTACAGCTTCTGCCTCTCCACTTCATCCAATGGGTTTGTGAAAACCTCCCCTTCAGAGTAAATAGTTTGCTGCTTGAAATATCTAGGTGGGTTTCTATTTTCTGAACTGAACTCTGATTGACAGGACTTTGAATGCAATACACAGTTATCACTTGCGGCAGCTAAAAGCAATATTCTGACAGGTCTTAAGTTTGGAATCCCAGCTCTCACACTTAATGGCTGTGTTATCTCATATCAGTTATTTTTTTTATATGCCTCAGTTTTCTTGCCTGTAAATTAGAGTTATAACATTACGTACTTGCTGTCACCCAGGGGTTTATTTCTTACCTTTCTTTTTAGTTAAATGAATTACTGTATGTGATTCTATATGTAATTAAGAAATGCCTGCAACATATCATTACTATTATACAGAATTTCACACCCAAAAAATATAGCAAATAATTTATTTTAACAAGAAAAAGTCACACACAAAATCATAAAGCTTCATCATTTGTATCAGTCTAGTATTTTAAAAGGAAGGATTTATATTTAAAAAATTCCTTAAGCTGATTTATTTTGAGAGAGAGAGAGCGAGTGAGCAGGAGAGGGGCAGAGAGAGAGGGAGAGAGAACCCCAAGCAGGCTTTGCACTGACTTAGCCAACCAGGTGCCCTAAAAGAAAGGATTATTTTAAAAGACAATTTAACATAAGTAATTTTTATCTAGTTAACTGAAAAGGCAGAGAAGAACATGACACTGTCATAAAGAAGCAGCTCTCACCCCTAGCTTTAGGAAAACAAAGTGAAGGGATGGAAATTATTTAAAATTAGAAACTTGGATGGCCCCCATGGAGCTGGAATCCCGGTCTCTGAGGAAGGCATGACTGGCTTTGCAAGAGTCTCCAAAGGCACTATGTTGAGGCTGATTCTAAAAGTGTTGGGGAAAACATAAAATGGATGCAAACACTGCTGGAGATTGGGACACACTTCCTTTGTTGACAATGTTTCTAAAGAACATAGAAAAGATGATGCTTCTAGGAGCAGGAAGCAAACACAGGGCAACAGGATGGAGTAAATTTCTTTTCTGTCCTAAAGCTCTGACTGACTCTGTCTAGTGCCAGATATCAGCTAGACAATAGGGAGCTAGCCCACAGCAGCGATGTGATGTGGACACTTTCAGCCATAACACTTCAAAATGAATATGGAAGGATAAGTTTGGAGCTGACAGAAAATAGCTTCTTTACTAGCGAATCTACGTAAACTACCCAGCATCCATATTAAAACTTGAGATACAAAATTGAAATTCCCTATTTCTACCCAACACAATGCAGCTATCCCTCATACAGATGGAGATGCACTTGTTTCCCCCAAAATGGGAAGCAAAGTTCCAATACCCATTGTCCTCATCTCTGGAAGACAGCTGCACTGTCCCTTTCTACTCTATGTTAATTAGTCTTCAAATTCACTCATGGGTCCAACTACTATTGTATTACTTAAAGACAACTTTTTTTAAAGGTTTTTTATTTAGTTAGAGAGAGAGAGAGAGAGAGAGAGAGAGAGCACAAGTGGGGGAGGAACAGAGAGAGAAAGAGAGACAGAGACAGAGACAGAGAGAGAGAGACAGAGAGAGAGGATCCTAAGCAGTCTCAGCACCTTCAGTACAAAGCCTGTGGGTCTGATGTGGGGCTCGAACTCATGAACTGTGAGATCATGACCTGAGCTGAAATCAAGAGTCCGATGCTTAACCAACTCAGCCACCCAGGCATCCCATATTACTTAACGACAACTTGTACACAAAATGTTTATACAATCCTAAAGAGAAGGAGGAGATAGGGCCATGGGGAGAATCCTCTCAAAGGGAAAAAGGCACTTTGCTCCATTTTTTTGTTTTTATGACTTATTACAAAAGAGTCATGATGTTTGGTGGGCTTTTTCATTTTTGCAGGCAACATTCTCCCCATTTGGACATCTTTCTTGGATTTGTTTACCAAGTAAAATTATATTTTTGGAACTGACAGTTATTTACATTGAAAATAATATTTTAAAAATGGGTTATAATTGAGTATATTTTACCTAGTATTTTCTAGAGTATAAGGAGATGGTTACATTACCAAAATTCTCAGATAGTTCTAGCATCTCTCATACATTCTCCAAATATATTCACTCTCTTCCTGTCCTATTTTCATTGAGTTAAATTTGTATTCAATCAACATTATTTTCCCTACCCTTCCACAAAACTTCATGATGTCTAAACATATTTTACTTGATGTTGTTACTGATCATAACAATACGTGTGTGACCTTTCAATACTTCTGAATAAAGGAACTTTATTCTAATTGAAATGTAAATAATAGATTTTTAAATACATTAGTGTATTTTTATCCTTTTTAAAATTCCTTTTATGTGACTCTTCTTCATCTTCTACAGGCCTTTGTTTTTTCACAACAGATTTTAATTGTTTTATGAAGGATGTCAAGAGGAAGATGGAGTCACCATTTAGCATTTGACGTCAAATGGGATTTTTGAGTCAGTAACATAAAAATAAACTTGAAAGACAAGTTTGTTGACAAGAGGATTTCATTAACATATCTGGGGCCAAGCTTAGTTGATTTGATCATAGAATTTTATCATAAGCCAAGAATAGAACGATATCAGAATAAAGGCGGGGTCAGTTCTTGTCATACAGAGAGGAGAGAGAGACACCATGCCCAACTGACCTTGAATCGGGGGAAGAAGGCCACAGCCATCATGGAAGCAAAGGTCTCTGTCCTATGTTCTATATCCTCACTTCCCCTTTTCCAGGTCCAAGCATCTTGGGGGGTACGTATTAGACATGTTCTGGAGAAAGTAGGAAACAGAACAACTTTTACCATGTTTTCTATTCAGAGCCTTGGTATACCACACACAGGCTGGCCCTTCTCCACCATGATGGGGAGTAAGGGTATTGGTGGAGAGCTGAGTGGAAAGAGCTAAGCACCTTTACTGGCTCTGCATAACAAAGGCTGATACAAGGACAACACAGGACTAGGGAAGCCATGCCCTGTGCTTTAAGGACTGCCATGTTTCCCCTATACTGTGACTTCATTTTCAAGAGGAAAGTGAAAGAGAGAAAGATCCCTGTGGTAAGTTTAACTATGGATTGAGAGAATATTAATGCAGTACAGATTTTAAAAAAAATTAAAAGACATTGTACAAAACAAAAAATAATAAGCTATTGTTAAAATTTCCCTCCAATCCCAGTGCCTGTTGTCCCTTGTGGATAGTTTAGAAGAGCTACAGATCATGGATCTTTGCATTCTTTGGACATCTGTATAGTGTATGTGTGAGTTTAATTTCACAATAATTATTGATTTAAAAGAGCTTGGTGATAGGCGCTCTATACACATAATTATATATAATCTAAGTCACAGGCATTTTGGAGACAGAACTCCAAATAGATTAATGTAGGGATTATATTGTTTAAATATTTCCTTAAACCATTTGGCAATGTTGATATTATATAGTAAGAAGTGATGAGTTATAATAATAGTCAAGTAGGTTGACTTATTTTATGTAAAATTATACAGTTTTCAATCTTTTGTGATATTTTATGCTATTTCTACTCTAGAGCATTCTTACTGGATTTACTTTAGAGAAAAACCAATAAAAAGTACTTTACTATTTATAAAAGACCACTATTCACAGAATAAGTGGTTGCATTTATAAGTTATCAGCCATGAAAAATCTGTTCTATTTAGAATGTTTGAAGATTTGTTCTATTTTTTTTTACCTTAATTATTTTTCATCCAGCTTACATTGTTACATTTTGATTTAAGCCTAGGAATTGACTAGATATATTTAAAATGAGACAACATTTTAAATAGGATATTTTTAATGTTTTGTTATTTTTGAGAGAGACAGAGTTCAAGCAGGGGAGGGGAAGAGAGAGAGGGAGACACAGAATCCAAAGTAGGCTCTGGGCTCTGAGCGCTCAGCACAGAGCCCGACAAGGGACTCGAACTCATGAACAGCGATATCAAGACCTCAGCTGAAGTCGGATGCTTAAGTGACTGTGCCACCCACATGCCCCAGAATGAGACATTTTAATATAAAATATCCTTTTACATAATGCTGCCATATATTTTCCTATTTTAATACAGAATAATTTGATTTTAATGTGTTATCATTTTATTTGCTTCATACACTAATTAAAAGCCTCAGACCGGAACCACATTCCATTAAATATCTGGGACAACATGTCTGTAGAAATGTCTGCTCTATGTGTATAAAATTCTCAGGAAACTGGAAACAGTATTCAAGTTTTATATAATTCTGTTAACACTGCTCTTAGAAAAAAATTAAGGAAAATTTATGACTAAGTTACTGAAGCAGCTAACAAAAATTCTGCCAATTTAGAGTATCTGCTGGTTTGGTGCTATCCATAGAGTTTTTGTTTTAATGCCAGAATCAAAAAGATTCCATTTAAAAAATAAAATAAATAGAATGTCTGGGCCACTGGTTGGCAACTTTTGATTCATGAACTTTGTGCTGCTGATGTCATCAAATATAAGAATTTATGTCTTCACTTTTTTTTAATGTTCCAATTTTTGCTGAGCATTTCTTCACCCTTCTTTGAGTTCTACTTAATTTCAGTATGTTATTTTTTTCTCTACCTTTGGTTTGCTTCAGTATGGTTTTTCCGTTTCTGTACTATTACTTGGTTGTTTTATTTTTTTTTTAATTTTTTAAGATTTATTTTATTTTATTTTTTGAGAGAGAGGGAGACAGAGCATGAACAGAGGAGGGGCAGAGAGAGAGACACACACAGAATCCAAAGCTGGCTCCAGGCTCCTAGCTGTCAGGATAGAGCCTGATGCGGGGCTCAAACCCACCAGCCTTGAGATGATGACCTGAGCCTAAGTCAGAGGCTTAACTAACTGAGCCACCCAGGTGGCCCCTGTTACTTGGTTGTTTTAAATGCATCTATTCCCAAACAGTTAAGTTGTTTTCGGTGTGTACACTATTTAATGTGATAATAGTTGCTTGCATTTATTGAGCACTTCTCATGGGTCAGGTGTTGTACTATAACACACACACACACAACATCAATTAATATTCTCCACTTAAACAGGTTGGTATTATTATTACCTTTATTACAGAGGAGAAAGCTGAGGCGCGCGCACGCGCACACACACACAAAGTAAAGTCACTTGTCCAAGGTCACAAAGCTAGCAAGTGAAAGCTGAGGTTTCATGACTTGTGGTCTGACTTTAAAGCAGACTTAACAGTATTCTATTGAAGGGGTGCCTGGGTGGCTCAGCTGGCTAAACATCTGACTCTTGGTTTTGGCTCAGGTCATGATATCATGGGTTCATGAATTTGATCCCTCACATCAGGATCCACGCACTGACAGTATGGAGCCTGCTTGGGATTCTCGCTCTCTTTCTCTCCATCTCTCTCTGTCCCTCCCACGCTCTCTCTCTCAAAATAAATAAAAATAAACATTAAAAAACCAGTATTCTAGTGAAGATTCTATTTGTCATGAGTGACAAAAACTTATCAGAAACTAGCTTATGAAAGATGGCATAAAATGCCTCATCTACCTGAAAATTCCAGAAGTATATTTCCAAGCACACTGGATTCAGATACTTAACTAACATCAGGGTCTCCCTTGTCACCCTTTGGCTTCATTTTCTTCCCTCTCAGACTACCTCTGTGTGACTAGAAAAATGGCCACCGGCGGCTATAGTCTCACAGGTCCTGGCAGCCAGAGATCCTAAAGAAATGAGAGCATCTTTCCTGCTATCTCTGTCAATAATCCCACGGAGGGTTATGATTAGCCTTGCTTGGGTCACACACTTAAAGCTGAATTGTGGTCAGGATTTTTAAAGACAGTCGTGGACAATAGTCAGCCCTATCTAAACAATAAAGACTGACCAGGATTACTGCAGAAAAAGCGTTTGATAGGGACAAAAGAAGGATATTGGGCAAGCAAAAAAAAAAAAAAATCCATTCAATATCCATTAATACACACTGTCATGAGACTTTGCGAATTACTAAACATACAAAACACAAACACACTTTAGAAACTTTATGAATTACAAAACACAAACACACTTTTTAAAACTTTAGAAAATACTGTTACCTTCATTTTTTTCAGGTAACAAAAACAAAGACTGATACAACCTGGCCAAGTTCACATCATGTGTAAGTCATCAGACCTTTTAAAGATAATTATGTATCCAAATGCACTGCTATAAGAGGAACTACCTTAGAGAATTCAAAGCCTAGACCTAAATGTTATGGCATCAGTCTAAGTATCAATTTTTTAAATATTAAATATATTTAAATGAATGAAATTAGACATGAGTCTGATTTAGTCCTTCAGGATTTGATGATAATTAATTTTTGAAAAATACCCTAATGTCCTATACATCATTTTACTTGCATTTCCTGAGAGTAGAAAATCAGAATGGAAAATTTCTGTTTTAGCTTTGTTCACTTTCTTTAGTTCAATAAATGTGATTGGTTGAAACCATATTGAAGGAAATAAGTTCAGAAGTTAGAAGAACGTGAAGCAACAGCAAGTACTTGATTAACAGTCTGTGTAAAACAGAAGTGTCATCAGGAAAAGAACTTATTAATATTTTGTAAAGGTCATTAATAGCTAAGGGAGGGGGATCAACATTTTGTATGAATCTTTATATCCCCGATATACATGCATTTCATATTTCTTTAGTTTTTAAAAAATTTTAGTGTTTTTATTTATTTTTTGAGAGAGAGAGGGAGAGGGAGAGAAACAGAGAATGAGTGGAGGAGGGGCAGAGAGAGAAGGACACAGTTCCAAAGTAGGCTCCAGGCTCTGAGTTGTCAGCACAGAGCCTGATGTGGGGCTCAAATCCATGAACTACAGGATCATGTCCTGAGCTGAAGTCAGACACTTAACTGACTGAGCCACCCAGGTGCCCCGCATATTTCTTTAGTTTCTTAAGTCATCATAAGTCCATCTCCAAGCCTCCATTTGCAGTAGGCATTAAGAAATTAAATCTAAGACATTGCTGGGTTACGCCCCCCTAGCGTGGTTGTCTAAAATCTAAAGGTTGTGTGCAGCCTCAAGTATCTCTGATCCCCTGGAAGCCTCCCTTTACAGAGGCTGAAAGCACTGTGGCTAGGGTCCAAGCTCCCTGGAGGCTGCTACCTAAGAGGAGTCAACGACCCACAAATCTTGGTCCCTTTGATACATTCTGGAAATATCATCTCTCTTTGGCCTCAATGGCCCTCCTCTCTTCTACCCTCTCTCCTCATCTGCTGGGACAGCCAAAATGATCTCATCCATGAGCTAATACTGCTGTAAAACTTAGGAATGGTTGTTGTCTGTGAGATGATTCTACTTCAAGCTCTGCAGAAAGTCCAGGAGCAAGGACATACAAATGACCTGGCTACTGACTTGAAATAAGAGGAAGAGGAAGAGATAGAAGACAAACACCAACTGTTGTCTTAAAAATACTGTTTTGTCATGTGTATATCACCAGCATCTACACCTCCTGTGAGTTGGTGATTATGCCTGAAATGGATGCCAGCAGGATCCATAAACAGCAGCTTGATGAAGGAATGAGGAGATTCCATTAGTGGGGTAAGCAGAGTAAATATTTTAAAACCATTGAGAAGAGTTAGGTCAGACAAAAATACCTACAGCTGGAAAATGAGTCTATACTCTATTCTGAAACATAAGGATATATAGAACTTTTGGTTTAGGAAATCTTTAAACTCCTCTAACTCAGAAATCATCATCTATATTCTGTGGGTCCATGGAGGGGCTTGAAGTTTTCTGGAAATATTTTATTGGTATTCCATTTAAAAATCGTGGTTTTTTTTTTTTTTTTTTTTTTTGCTATTTGTAACACTGTAATGAAAAACAGTTGATCACTTGCTTAAATACACACACACACACACACACACACACACACACACACACACACGAATCTTATTTAAATATAGGCAATGTTTGTTAAGCAACTTCTGTGTTCCAGACCTTATGCTGGGATTGTTCATCTTGTTTAACTCAATTGATTTGCAAAACAACTTGCAAAGCTATTAGGTATTTCAATAGAAGTTAAATCCTGAAAGCAAGAGGCATTTTAGAATTCTCTACCCTCTAGTCACTGCAAGGATTTGATACGTTATCTTAAAGGTAGAATGTCCACATATTTGAGTAGACTCTTCCTTAGTCTAGTTCAACATTCCTCAAACTGAAGTGGCATTAAATACGTCACACAGGGATCTATATTGAAGATCATAGGAAAATAAGTGATTATAAAGAGTAATTTTTGCTCAACCCAATTTTTAGCATATTTTCCAATTTAACCTCTTAAAACTGTAACTTCCATTTTGTACTAACTTGAACCTCATTGGGATCACAAGTTAGCCTGGTTTCTTTCTGCCCGAACTTCAGAATAGAGCTTCAGCTGTCATATTTGCACCCGTATCTAAACATTTGGTTAAGCAGTCCTGGAACTAGAAGGTTGTTGTTCTTCTCCACTCTCTTTACAATTCAAACTTGCTTGTGTCTGCTCACATAAAATCGCAGCAGCAAACTCATCTGTTCTATGTCTGCTCTTCACAGCATGGTTGTCAGCAATACAAGGACAAGAAAACACTGCAAGTGTTAGAATATATAGACAGCTTTATCTCCCATTCCAAATTGTTGGTGCTTCTGTCTGATTGCTATATTTTGATTATGAGAGCTTTTTTTTTTTTAATGTTGTAAGTAAAAATCAAAATCCCCTACTTCTCTTTTAAGAATTTGGATCAGTTTAATTTCAGAGTGTCCTGAGATTGCAAGGTGAACTGTTAAAAAAAATTGCTACTATTAATAACCACTTATCTGCTTGAAACAGGATTTTATTTTTGAAATCATCTAACGAAAAATCCACAGGAATGAATTGTAGGCTAAATTCTAAGACTAATTGTCATCTACAATCTCCAATGTCAAAGTTGTTGTTCCTTCCTTAGTCTATCATGCTCATCAAAGCAGCATCATTGTCCCTGATTGTTTTTAGCAAGCAATTATTACAAATTTTAAATTAATTTAAATAAATACACACTTGTTTGTTTTAAGCAAAGGGTTTTGGAATAAGATTTTCTCTCTCTCTCTCTTTTTAAGGTTCTGCTATTCAAAATAGTTTGAAAATCACTGCTGTCGTCAAGGAGTTGGTAAACATTTTCTGAAAGGGCCAAATACTACATATTTAATTTTTGCAAGCCAAGAGGCAAAACTGAGGATATTATGTACTTACATAATTTTTAACATGTAAAACCATTATTAAAATTCAAGAATTGTTTTTAATTTGGAAACCACCAAACAAAGGTGGTGGGCTGGATTGTGGCCTCTGATGTTGTGGCAGCATTGAGAGAAGAGCCTGAACCACACTGGAGGCCTCTTGGTGTCTGACAGTGCTGGACTGTTAATGAAAGCTTAACAAGAAAAGAGGCCCAGATGCAAACATCCAAAGACCCTAGACCAGGGGTGCCTGAGTGGCTCAATCTGTTGGGTGACCAACTCGATTTTGGCTCAGGTCATGATCTCACGGTTCACAAGGTTGAGCCTCACGTTGGGCTCTGTGCTGACATCTTGGAGCCTGCTTAGGATTCTCTCTCTTCTGCTCGTGCTCACATGCTCGCTCTTGCTCTCTCGCTCTCTCTCTCTTTCTTCAAATAAATAAAATAAAAAAAAAAAAGCGCCCAGATGATAGGTGAAGCCAAAACCACACGGAATATGACCACATAAAAAGACGAACGTTTACCAGCTTTTTTTCTTCCCCATATCAAACCTTACTTTTGTATACAAAGGAAAATTTCTTAAAATTTTTGTATAATTTCCTATGTAATAAGCCAGAAATTCCAGATGTCTAGGAATTATATACACATATATAAAAATTTAATCCCTACTCTTAACATCACTGCCTATTTGTTTCCACATTTTAGAAGTTCAATAAATGCCAATTTAGTGAATAAAAAGGTGAAAAAATACAGAAAAGGTAAACATAGAAAAACGTAGCATCTTTTTCTTCTCATAGCCACAATTTGATGTCCTGATGTGTGGATAAGAATATTAGTGATGACTAAAGATTAAATAGCAGAAAATGAGATTGTGTCTGGTAGGAAAAACCTTCTGTTTTTGGATTATTCCAATAAGTTTTACTGAGCAAGACATTCTAAGGAACTGAGTATAGACCTCTTTAACGTTCAATCATCTTTTAAAACCTCTGGATCATCAAAACTTTAAGATAAAAAATGATTGTACCATCAGATAAGTTTTCTCCTCATACAAGTATTCCTTTTAACAAAGGAAGAAACAATGGTGAATTAGAATTATTACCATGTAACTTCTAATGAATTAACAAATCTAGGAATTCATTATCAATAGCCGCTTATGTCAGAAACAGAGACAAATATTTTGTGTCTCCTACTGAAAGCACACAGTATCATCTATTGAGTAGTTTTGTTTAAAAACAAAAAACAAAAAACAAAAAACAAACCTGAACCTGTATCTGGAAATTCTGTAGGTCCTAATGCCCATTTACGAATTCAGAGGACATAGAGAAGACAGAGAAGCATGTGAAATGACACTATAGGAATGGAATCTGCAGACTTTGGATGGTAGGAAACTGCATAGGGAAAATGATCCACTTTTTAAAAAAGTTTATTTTGAGAAAGAGAGACAGAGAGAGAGAGAGAGAGAGAGAGAGAGAGAGAGAAAGCGAGTAGGGGAGGAGCAGAGAGAGGGGGAGACAGAGAACATCAGGCAGGCTCCATGCTGTCAGCACAAAGCCCGACATGGGGCTTGATCTTGTGAACCGTGAGATCATGACCTAAACCAAAATCAAGAGTTGGACACTTAACTGACTGAGCCACCCAGGTGCCCCGATCTACTTTTTTTAATACCAAATATAATACAAGGAAAATAAGGCAGAACTTATTAAAGAAACTTGAGAAACATATAAAACAAATTGCTAATAAAACAGTAGAAGTATAAATATGCAATTCATAAGACAAATTGGAAAACACATGGAATTGATGTGACTATTGACAATTTGAATAATTATTTGATGATATTAAGGAATCATTGTTGAATTTATATAAGGTTCAGTTTTTAGAACTACATATTAAAATATTTATGGATAAATGATGTCTGCAGTTTGCTTTTAAAAAATTTCAGCAGGAGCTAAGTGGGTAAGGACATACATAAGACTGGTTATGAGTTAAGTGTTGAAGCTGGATGATGGGCTCAGTCCATGTACTTTGTATATGTTTGAATTTTCCATTGCAAAATGTTTTTAAAAGATAGCCAAAGGGAATTCTCAAAACCAACTAAAATGGTCAAAGTGGCCCTCCACCAGGAATTCTAGTAATCTACAGGGGATAGTAACAGGAAGACGTCAACAACTACATAGTCCCATAAGAAGATTGTTTGTATTAGATACATTCCTCAATGAAAAGAAATCTAACTTTGCAAGGCCCACTTTTTGAAAATACTACTTTGTGTAGTAAATGTTACTTACTCACATGGTTTGTATCTAACGTAATATAGAAAGTCCAAAAGTCTGGCATTGGGAGTGAATATCACTTTAATTTGTGGCTTAGAGCAGAGGATGCCAGAGTCCTACCCACATCTCCTTGCCTGTCCCACTTCCGTGCTTGCCACTGATCTATCTTCCAACTGTCAGCTCTTTAACTCCCTGCTGAAGGGCTTTTTCAAATGGTGCAAGGGGCAGGCTAGAAGTGCTGGGGAATGTGTCACCTGGGAGCAGCCCTTGATCAATGACTGACAGAAGTTTGTGTATAAACACATGCAGGCTCTTTGGTTTTCCCATGGGATGCATCTGAGGCCCATGGTCTACAATGACTCTAAGAGTTTCCCAAGTGGAATTAAACCCCAGCTTTCTACAGTGGTAACTGACTTTAGCATTTACTCTTTAATGGTTTCTTTCCTCCCCTTGATCTCTCCCCTTACCTTCTCTACTCTCCCATCAGTATTCCCTAGATCACTTTCCAAATAAACCACTTGCTCTCAAATTCTTGCATGAGTCTGCTTCTTAGGGAACTCAAACCAATTTACATCCAATTTATAAAAAGCAAGTGAATAAGTGTTATTCTATCATTTTGGGCTGATGAACCTAGAATTTCAGCTATGTATTTATGTCTCCCCCTCGCCGCACCCCCGCAGGGTGATAAGTGTCAGTAAACTGGTATCACAATTCTGCTTTTATGTTAATTTGTTTAATTTAAGTATGTTCTTAGGACTTTGAATTCTCCCATTTATCAAGGAAGATTAGAACAGTAGGTTACAAACTTTAGTATGTTTAAGAAATGCTCAGGTGTCTAGTTATAAATGTAGATTCCTGGGGGCATCTGGGTGGCTCAGTGAGTTAAGCATCGACTTCAGCATCAGGTCATGATCCTGTAGTTTGTTAGTTTGTGCCCACATCAGGCTCTATGCTGACAGCTCAGAGCCTGGAGCCTGCTTTGGATTCTGTGTCTCTCTCTTTCTCTGCCCCTCCCCCCCGCCCATACTCAGTCTCTCTCTCTCAAAAATAAATAAATATTTAAAAAAATGTTTTAATGTGGATTCCTGGCCCCCACCCTCAGTGATTGTGATTCAGAAGAACTCCAGATTTACTATTAATACCTATGCACATTAAAACATTAGAAATACTTTCAGAGCGGTCCTGAGGATCTTCGAGAAACACTGACCTAGGTGCCAAAGTTTTAATTACTTGTAAGGCATCATGGCCATTTGGGTTCTATATGCCTGTAAGAAGGTTTCATCTAACTCTGATTGGCTGTGTCATGTCCTGGAGTCCCAAGTCTATGCTCCTAATTCTAAAACTTACATTTAATTTTAATCTGTTTCATATGGTACTGTGACTATTTCTGTCTGCTTTCTGTAAAGGTAGACGTGGGAAGTGCAGTCTGGAAGAAAAAAGTGTAGTGTGAAGGGTGTGGTAAGCAAACGGTAGCAAAGGTCTTAAAAATGCAGTGCTCCACCCCTCACTTAGTTCTTGGGTGTGCCTCAGCCATACCTCCTTTTGAATCTCTTTGTGTCCAACTGGGAGATGAAAGCAGAAAGCACTGCTGGGAAATCACTTAGCTATGAGGCTAACATTTGCTCTTAATCTTCTCTTGAGGCTCTTCTAGTCCTTTTACTGCCCAGTGAGGAAGCAGAGCTAAGGCCACAGGGAGCCAATGAGATAAAATATCACCATGTCCCAGCCCTCCCCACACTTATATTTTGCATCCGGAACACTATTCTTAGAGCAATTTCCAAATGATGACCACTTATTTCGTATATGAGGGCCAGTTTGCCTTTTTCAATTAGTTCATGCAATTTTATTTGGATTTTACATTTTGTCTATTCCTGGAGCTCCAATTGGCTTCAAAGGGCATATATCTGCACCTTTAACTTTATTGGTATGGCAATATTATTTTCCTCTTTCCTCACTACATTTTATGACTCTTAACCTCTAAAATTCACTGACTGAGACATTTTCTTTTTGGTACAATATCACAAAATGGTTGGAGCTTTAGAATGATGTATCATCCTGTAGTTTGCTTTTGTAGAAATGAAAAGTATATTCCCTAATTTGTTAAAGATAGTAATTGCTACTTGATACAAATTAGAATTCTAAATCTCTGAAAGATTTAAATTCTTTTTGTCTCCAAAGATTCATTCTTGACATTCCTTTCAAACATCAGCACATGCAAAACAAAACAAAAAAAATCAAGGTACTAGATTCCAGAAGACAGTAGGTGTGAATCTAAACACATGGAGCCACTTGTATACTTAAAAACATGTCAGAGCTTTAAAAATACAAATTCAATGATGTCATTCTCATGTCTGCCAAACTATTAGATCAGTGTTCCATCAGGAGGAAGGCATTCTAACTCTTAATTATTCCTCCTAAAAAATTTGTGCTATTTCTAGTAGAAGAAAAAGGTAAATGAAGGTATTTCCTTTGACCATTGTTCTCACATGCTTTGGTTTTAAGAGCTCTTTATAGTCCCAAATATCAGGGGTGCCTGGGTGGCTCAGTTGGTTAAGCATCCGACTTTAGCTCAGGTCATGATCTCACAGTCCTCCGGTTTGAGCCCGGCGTCGGGCTCTGTGCTGACAGCTCAGAGCCTGGAGTCTGCTTCAAATCCTGTGTCTCCCTTGCTCTCTGCCCCTCCCCTGCTCAGTCTCTGTCTCTCAAAATAAAAAAATAAAAAGACATAAAAAATTTAAAAAGAAATCAATGAGGATCCCAAGTATTTTTAGTATGAAAAATTAAAAATTAGAAAAAAATGAAATATTACCTTATACAGAAATAACAAACCTACATTCTAAATGAAAAAACATTTTATGAACCTAAGTATATTTTCCAAAACAAAAAAAATTGTAGAGTGGGAGAAAATAAAAGTCCTGTCCTCACCCTGGCTAATATTTTATTGAAATCCCTAAGATCTGACTTTCAAGACTATTAAAAGACATGTCATTATTAGCTCACTATGAATTTAAATAAAAGTCCACTACTGGATGCAGCAGTCTTCAAATGAACTAAAACTATACCTGCCTTACTCTCTCAAAATGCAATGACAATGGGTTGAGAGATGTGATATTTAACATCTCTTGCATCTTAGTAAAATACCATGAAATTGAGGCATGACAGAAATATCACCCTAATCTCTCTTCTTATGCTTATTCTGTAATGGTAGTATGGCTTTAAACAAACAAACTCTGTGTGTGTGTGTGTGTGTGTGTCTGTGTATACACCTGCATGCATATGTACATATATTTACATATCCATATGCAAAGTATTTGTATATTGATACTTAAGAAAGCATAGTAAATCCTGTCAATGTTCTGAAATCCATTTGTCTCTGTTAATCAGAAAATGAGCTTTTGGACTTAATAGTCAGAAAGGGATGTACTGGGTGAAATAAAATAAAGTATATCATAAAGATTGATGTCACCTGTTTTTACTTTACAGAATGTGGCTACTAAAAAATTTTCCTTACATATGTGGATCATATTATATTTCTTTTCAACAGTAGTAATCTGTAGGAGAGGAAAAGATGCCAAGTAATTTACAGGGTTTTAAAAAATTAAACAGGAAGGAAGGTAGCATGTGCATTTTAATTTTTTGATAGATTAAGAATATTGAATTGGAGCTTATTAATATTTTGGAGAGTAGTGAAAGGAGAAAATTAAAAAACTTTTTTAGAATAAATTCAGATTGGTGATTAGGAGCTCTCTGAAGATTTTACAGCTCACTGCCTAATCATAGATTACTAGTACTTAAAAAGAAAAAAAAGTCCTCATCATAAATAGTGCCTCTTTATATGTTAAAGCATGATTGGGTGTTTTACTTATGTCTAAGAGACCGTGTTGGAACCCAGGGATGATGGAAGAAGGAGAAGTTTTAATTTTGATAGAGTCACCTCTTGTCTCTTCCGTAAGTGACAGGAGGAGCCTTATTTTCTTCTCAAAATACATTGATGATTTGGAAGAAAGGATCATCTTCATACTCATTTAAATCTATAGAAAATAAAAGTCATGGTGCCTGGGTGACTCAGTCAGTTAAGCGTCAGACTTAGGCTTAGGTCATGATTTCATGGTTCGTGGATTTGAGCCCCGTGTTGGGAGCTCTGTGCAGCAGATCAGAGCCTCGAGCCTGCTTCACATTCTGTGTCTCCCTCTCTGCCCCTCCCCACTCATGCTCTGTCTTTCTCACTGTCTCTCAAAAATAAATAAACATTTTAAAAAGTCATATGTGTGTTGATTTTAAAATTTTTTTAAGAGTTTTATTACAGGAAATTCCAAATCTACACAAAAGTAATCACCCAGCCCAGTCATTAATCCCTGGTCAGTCAGGCTCCACCCACATTGCCATCCACTTAGCACCTCCCTCAATCCTGAATTATTTGAATTCCAGCCTTCTCACTAGCTCATCTACAAAAATGTCAGTATGTAATTCTGAAAAAATAAGAGTTTTTTTTTTTTGGAAACATAGCCAAAATACCATTATCATATCTGAACAAGGAGTTAACAATTCCTTAGCAGTCTCAAATATCCGGTCAGTGTAAAAAAAAAAAAAAAAACCCTACATTTTCATGTCGATTGACTAAATGTACATTAGAATTAGGCTCTAAAACTTACATAGTTTCATCATGTGCTCTAAATTACCTTTTCATATTTCAGTATATGAACTTCTATCATTCCCTTATGTGCTGATTTCAGTATATGAACTTCTATCATTCCCTTATGTGCTATAATTAAATAGTCATCTTATGTGTCTATGCTTAATTCCCTGTTTATTGAGATTCCTCTAGCTATTGATGGGCAATGTCAAAAATACCGTATAACACAATCTACCCCTTAGACACAAACTGAATTACATTATGATTATTAGCCACTAGATGCCACAGTTGTTTCACACAAATGAAATCAACTCAGTCTTGGTCTGTCAAGAAAAAAGGATAACATTCTAAATATCAGAGTAAAATACTAAATCGAAGTGTCAGAACTAACCTAAACTGGCTTGCACCTCGTAGCAGAAGTGTACATTGAACCATATATTTAAATATTTACCTTTAACTTTCATACCGAGCAAACTATGATAATCACCCTTTTAAATGCATCTGTGCCTTTTTCTATGATTTTGAAATTCTTACTAGTTCTTTCCAATCGATTCAAACACGCAATGGAGTACTTTCAGAGAAGTCGGCTGAATGGCTCTGTGTAAGTGTGTCATACTTGATTTCAGGGTGACTGAAGTTGCTAACGGATTGAGAGAAGACAGGGAATCAGTTTTGCACTTTTTTCCAGGAAAATATCATAGTTTTTAGAAGCTTTTGTTGTTATTGCTTTCCTCAAAATCTGCTGAGCTGCTTCATAGAGATTTCATCAGGTGTTTCACTAGTATACCTATTGAAACATTCTTGTTTAGGTAAGAACAGCAATCTTACCATTTTTGGTTAACAGTATTAGAATTATCTACACTTCTGTAAGCTTTCTTCCAACACTGTATTCAGATCTGGCTATATTTTAGTATACATTTAGTATGTTGATTCAATGATAAAAAGTTTCCATACTAATTTGTCACACAGCACCCCTCTTATTCAAATACAGGGTTTTTTTGTTTTTGTTTTTATTTTTACTTTTTCCTAGCATGTATTACTTTATTCTTTGTTTCAATAAAAAAAAAACAGTCCTTGGTAGAAATCTTCCAGAAAATTGTCTGCCTGAAAACTAATGTATCTCAAAATTAAAATAAGTATGAGAAAATTACTTCACTGACCTTGGGAAATACCAAATAAATAGCTGGAGGAATCTCAATGTATATGAAATTACACTCTTCGGAGCAACTTTCTCAAAACTTCTTAATAAAAATGGGGATGAGGTGACGATACCATGTGTGAAGTCATGGAGGTCACCTCAGTAATGCTTTAAATGCTTTCCCTGATTCTACCCTTGTCCCTCTCTAGCTTTTTTCCCCCCACAGGAGCTAGAGTGGTCCTTGTAAAACATAAGTAAATTAAAAACATACCACCTTTCTACTCAACACCTTCATTATCAATCGGAATGAAAGACCAAGACTTTGTAAATGTCTGTAAGCCTCAAACAGTCACTGTCCAACATGACAGACAGTAGTTAGATGTGTCTTTTGAATACGTGAAATGTTTGAATTCAGATGTGCTATAAAGTATGAAATACACAATGGATTTGAAAACTTAGGACTGATTAAAATAATGTAAATTTTCTCAGTAATTTTATATTATTATTTATATGTAAGTTACAATAATAGTATTTTGGATACAGTGAGTTGAGTAAAATATGTTATGTAAATTAATTTAACCTATTTTTAAAAAACTACAAGAAAAAAGTTAAATTGCAGGTCTTACATGTATGGCTCACGTTCTAATTTTGTTGAATAGCACTAGCCTAAATGACCAACAGGTCACCAATTCTCTTCCAGTTCCAACTCACATCAGTTTCTTTGCTGTTCCTCAATGTAACCATGTCTATCTCAAGCCTTTGTGTTGGCTGTTCTCTCCTGTTGGAAAGTCTTGCCTCAGATATCTTTATGGTTAGTTTCCTCACTTTTTTCTGTTCTGTGCTAAAATTATCAGAAAGAACTTCCCTGACCAATCAATTTAAAATGGCCTCACCCAACACTTGTACCTACCCACTTTTTAAAAAAACTGTATCACCTAGCATATTATATGTATTTGTGTGCATGCTTGCGTGGTGTGTGTGTGTGTGTGTGTGTGTGTGTGTGTGTGTGTGTGTGTAATCTTTCCTTAGTAGAATAACCCCCATGAAGTCAGGGGCTGTATTTTGTTTATTCTTGTTCCTCTAGAATAGTGCCTGGATTTTGGTAGATACTAAATAAATATGTGTTCAATAAATGAAAGGATAAATATCATTAAAAATAAGTAAAGTGATATCTGAGGTATTTTATCATGAAGGTTTGGAAAATGAGAAGAATTAACATTTCCTCAGTGCCCACAATAAACTAGATACTGGGCTAAGCACTTATATATAATGTCTTAATAAATCCTCACAGAAATGTATTTGCAGATTAGAAATCTAAAGTTCAGGCAATTTAAATAATTTTCCCAAGGTTATTTAGTATGGAACATCATTTCAATATTTTTCATTTTATTTCAATGTCTTCAAGTAGCTTCCCTGACTCCCAGAATAAATTAGATGCTCTTGTAAATAATTTCTAAGTATTTCCCCTTCATATTATTTGTCACCACTGTATTCATTTTGTAGTGTGGCGCTTAATGTCTGTCTTCTCCCCGAACTATAAACTTCATGAGAGGTGGCAGTGAATATCTTGTTGCTATTTCCACCCTAATGCTTAATCTCTAGTACATATTTATTGAATACATGAATGAATAAAGTTAATTTTATCTTACAATATTGTAACAGTTGATGAGTGGGTCATTTGCGGCCAATGAGAATTAATGATTTTGTAGATCTGCTAAGAGAATGGCACTCATTAGAATGAAACCCTTCTAGATATTTCAGGGCAGAGTATGCTGGTGTATAGGTGTTCTTCACACTTGACTGTACCTTATGGTCCACACTTTATGGTCCGCACCTTATGGATTTCCTCTGGAAATGTACTGTCCAACATGGTAGACATATAGGACTATTTAAATAGAAATTAATTAGAGGCACCTGGGTGGCTCAGTCCATTAGGACATTAGCTCAGGTCATGATCTCAAGGTTTGTGGGTTTGAGCCCCATGTGGGGCTCTGTTCTGACAGCTCAGAGCCTGGAGCCTGTTTCAGATTCTGTCTCCCTCTCTCTCTGCCCCTTCCCCTCTCACGCTCTCGCTCTCTCTCCCTCTCAAAAATAAATATTTAAAAATTTTTTTAAAAAAGGAAGTAAGGAAATCAGTTAACTTTGAACCGGAATTATGCACCTCCTCTGCTTGTGCTCTCTCTCTCTCAAAAGTAAATAAACATTAAAAAAAATAAAAAATAATTAAAATTCATTTCCTCAACTATATTAGCCACATTTCAAGTGCTCAATAGTCATACATGGCTAGTGACTGCCTTATTGGACAGAACAGATAAAATTTCCTTTATAGGGAGAGTTATATTGAACTATTCTAGGAAGTTAAAAAATTCTTAGGAGGATGTATTTTTAAATCAGAAGGGGATCATTCGATTAGTTTTGTATTCTAACTAAAATTAAACTTCGAAAAAGAGTTCAATAATCTGTATTCTCAAGTGTTTCTGGGCAAGACCGAGACGTGGAAAAGGAGCTTCATTGTCTAGCGGATGAAACATTTAGTCAGACGAGCTCATGCACAGCCAGTGACTGGTGCGGAAAGAACCACTCCTCCGAGGGCTCCAGCCAGGCCTACTGTTCCAGGGACCACGCCAGCACCGGGCGGGATTGAGCCCTATGTCTAATGCTATTCAATACCATCCCTTTGCGTTTGATGTACAAAACAGAAGACTGAAATTTGAAGAGGAAACGGTTTGGAATGCCAAAACGCACCTCAAACTATTAGACTCACAACTGCTAGAGAGTTTTTAAATGTCCCCTTCATCAAAATGTTACGTATCTTCAGGCAATTTCTTCACCATGTAACTTTCAATAATTTTGGCCAATACATTTTAACTTCCTTTGAGATTTTGTCGCTAAAGATATTTCTCCCTGATTGGACAAGTAAGGCATTTCCGGTCAGTGCCTTAGAAAATAACACGGTTTATAGGCAAGAATAAAGATTCTATTTTTTGTTTTATTTTCTGATGAAGTTCACTTATGGGGGCGGGGTAATAAGCATTTTCTTAAATTGAATCTTCTGGGTATTGGCTCTATAATTTATTCGCATTTCTCCATCATTTACCTGTCCTACTAAATAAATCTTTACCAAGACTGAAAATAGTTCATGGTTCTCACTTCTAGACAAGAGGCCAGGAGGAGGGCGGAGGCGGAGACCGGGAGGCAGCCCCACACGTCCCAGCTCAACAGGTGGGGAACATGGGATTCTTATATTCTTTGGGGATTGAGCCCCCACTCACCGTGATCTGTCACTGTCTGCCTCTGACATTTTCCTAGGAGAGACACCTAGGGACAGCGGTGCGCTGCGTAGACTGGAGCGGGGTGGTGAAGGAGGCAGGTGGGACTGGGAAGTTAGGAAGGTTGGGAGGTGAGGCGTTAGGATGGCACAGATGGTTCCCCGAGCAGTGAGCGGGACACGGAGCGGAGAGCCGAGACACGGAGGAGCAGCGGCAAGGAAAACGCGAAAAGCACCGCAACCGCGAAGAGGGGAGCGCGCACGGACCTGGGCGGGGCAGAGTGGGGAAGGGTCACGCCGGGACGTCACCCGCTGTGGGCCGGGGGAGGCGAGCGGGGCGGGAGCTGCGGGCGCCTGCCGGGGGCTCCGAGACCCGAGCTCCGCCGATGAGGTCAGTGGAGGCGACGCGCCGGGAGGAGGGCAGTGGAGCCCCCGGACGCGGGTGTTGCGAGGCCGGCGGAGGGGCGGGACGGGACGGGAAATGGGACGGAGAGCTAGGGCCGTGGGAGGAGGAACGAGGGGGCGTCGGCGCTGGAAGCCGGAGGCGGCCCGACCGGGATCGTTTCCTTCCGGAGAGGAGGCCGGCTCCGGACCGAGGCGGGGACGGGGGGCGTCCAAGGGCGGGTAACGGGGAAATAGCGCGGTTCTCGCTTCTCCTGGGCTGGCAGCGGTGCTGCTCGTGGCTCCTCCTCGGGGCCAGTCCGGAGCCCGGCGGCGGGGGGAGCGGGAGGCGGAGAGCGAGGGCGGGGGCTCGGGAAGGAGGGAGGAGGGAGGGACCAGGCGCGCCAGTGACAGGGTGGCAGCCTAGGAGCAGACGCGTTGCCGCCGCTGCCGCTCCACCTCCTCCTCCTGCAGCTCCTCTCGCTGCTGCCGCCGCCACTGCCGCCGCCGGGAGAAGTTTCACTCCCGACCCTCGTTCGGAGCCCAGACCTGGAGCGGAGCGGGGAGCGCGGCCGGCAGCTGCAACCCGCAGTGGGCCAGGCGCCCGGAGCGCTCCGACCCTGAGCCGGCGTCGGCGCCTCGGCGGCGGGCAGCGGCCCGGGCTGGGGGCGCTGAGGCGGAGGAGGGGCGGGTGTGAGCCGGGGGACCCGCGCGCTGCGCCGCAGCCGCTCGGCTAGCGTCCGCGCCGGGGGCAGTCGCGATGGCCGTGCGCTCCCGCCGCCCGTGGATGAGCGTGGCATTGGGGCTGGTGCTGGGCTTCACCGCCGCGTCCTGGCTCATCGCCCCCAGAGTGGCCGAGCTGAGCGAGAGGAAGAGACGCGGCTCCAGCCTCTGCTCCTACTACGGCCGCTCGGCCGCTGGCCCCGGCGCTGGCGCGCAGCGGCCGCTCCCCCAAGCTCAGCCCCGGCCGCGGCTGGAGCAGTCGCCGCCCCCCGCGCGCCAGGAGCTTCAGGGGCCGCCGCTGCCAGAGGCAGCGCCTGGAGTAACCAGTTTTCGGAGCAGCCCCTGGCAACAGCCACCCCCGCTGCAGCAGCGGCGGCGAGGACGCGAGCCCGAAGGCGCAACGGGGCTGCCAGGCGCCCCGGTGGCCGAAGGGGAACCCGAGGAGGAGGACGGGGGCGCGGCTGGGCGGCGGAGAAGCGGCCGGCCGGCGAGTAGCCACAATGGCAGCGGGGACGGGGGCGCCGCCGCTCCGAGCTCCCGACCCCGGGATTTCCTGTATGTAGGAGTGATGACCGCGCAGAAGTACCTGGGCAGCCGCGCGCTAGCGGCGCAGCGGACCTGGGCGCGCTTCATCCCCGGCCGCGTGGAGTTTTTTTCCAGTGAGCAGCCCCCCAACGCCGGAATGAGCCAGCCCCCGCCACCCCTGCCTGTCATCGCGCTACCGGGGGTGGACGACTCCTACCCTCCCCAGAAAAAGTCCTTCATGATGATCAAGTACATGCACGACCACTACCTGGACAAGTATGAGTGGTTTATGCGCGCCGACGACGATGTCTACATCAAAGGTGACCTCCCAGCGCCGGCTGTCCCGACTGCCCGCCCCCCCCCATCCTTTTTCTGCAACCTGCCATAATCCCTGCCCAGCCCCTCTCTGCTTGGCTGCCAGCACGTGCTCAGGGCCCCTGCAGCCCCCCTGCTCGCGGTCCCCACCCCTCGCATCCGCCCACCATTCCTAGCCCAGCCCTTCCTCTTCTGCTGCAGTCTGGACCCTCCTCACACCTGACCGGTTTTATTCGCCTTCCTCACTCTTGCTGTTTTTTCCTCCCAGCGCTTGCCCCTACTCTTTACTCTGTGTGAAGGCTGGGGAAAGGGACTTTAGGGTTAACCAAAGGCGATGCCTACTCTGGCCTCTTCTGAAAGCCCGGGTGGTAGTAGTTTCCCAAATCTATTCTGAGGGGCGTGTCCTCAGTGAAGGAAGTGAAGACCTAGGAAGCGGGCGGGAGCCGGTCTGGATGCGGGTGTTCTAGCTTTATTCCACAACCCTTTTGTTTTAATTGGATCTAGCGCAGTTTCAGAAACGGGGAGATGAAGGAATTATTTTCGCTATTCGGGGCCGTTCCCTCTGCGTCTCCTTCGCTCTCTTACGACTCCCCCACGCACCTGGAGTCCTTGAGACCCACACCTCTCCAGCGCGCACCTCCTTCCAGACACAACAGGGCTGCTCCGAGTCGGCCGCTAACGCCCACCCCGCCCCCAGCCCCACCTCAATAAAACCCCGGGCCGAGGAGCGCATTTTCTGGAATTGGTGGTGCGGGAGAAGGCGAGAGCGCGGGTTAATTATCCAGACCCCAGGAGCTCCAAGCTGTATTAGCATGGACTAGTGTGGCTCCTTTCCAATCCATCTTGGTGGCGGCGGCGATAAGCAGAGGCTTTGAAGTCCTTCCTCCAAACCACGCGCAGCCACAGCAGGAGAAAACTTAGTTTTAAAAGAGGCGCGGTCTTTCGCCCTCAGTGTGGGTGGCTCTGGCCAGAGATTTCTAAACTCAGCAGAGAGAAGTTCCTAAGAGCGGGAGTAAATCTTTCCAGTACCGCCAGCTGTGGAGCTGGAGCTGGACGCAAGGGAAGTAGATGGGTTGTGTTGAACTAGGGTCTCCCTGTGCTTCCTACATTTCCCAGCTTCTTAGGCAAAAGGGGGCAGCCCTTCCTTACTGTTAAGAAAGCCCTGATCCAGGTACTCTTGCACACAACTGAAGGAAAAACAAAAATTCATTTTGGCTCAGGGAGTGAGTGTAGGGTAATAGCTAGAGATTTCGGTGAGGTTGGGAAGAGTGAAATCATTCCATTGGTAATTCGATACAAAAATAAATGATTGCATTTCCGGTGAATACAGTATCTTTATAGACAGATTTAAGATGTATAGGTATCTATACCTATAAGTGATAGGTCCTTCTAGTCCCCTTGTCTTCTGTGTCTCATTAAAGTCACAAAGGTTTCCTGGCAGAAGTTTCCACACTTTACAGAGAATTTCTAAAATGCACGAACAGCATCTACTTCTGTCATTTCTCTTAATGCTTTGAAAGACTGTCCTTCAGAACGCTGAAGTGCCATATTCTTCCCATCTCTGTTAAGAATGAAATGCATTTTGAATTAAGAACCCAATAATAGCTGAAACTCATTGAAATCCAAGGGGGGCAGGGTGTGGTGTGGGCTCAAGATAAATGACTGCAGATGGGTTTCATCAAACAATGATAGTAAAGATGCTGATTCAGACTATAAAGAAGGTGGAGACTTCATTGTATCACTTTGTAGAATAACAGATGTGTTTGAACTGTTTTAGCTACACAATTTGCCATTTAAATGGTATTTCTTGATGAACTTAACATAGTTTAAGGAAGCCAATTATATTATTTTAACAAATACTTATTTTTTCTAAAAAGGTACTTTTCAAAGTTCCAAAGTTAAATTCCAACAGAACTTTAATATGCTTTTTTTCTCTCAATTTTTGCATTGTGTGTGACTGAAGTTTAGTTCAGGACAAACCACAACCAAATTATCAGGAAAAAATACTTGTCGGAGAACAACAATCTGCCAATCAGTGCTAAATATAACTAGTATTATTTCCTGAAAATTTTATCATTACTTCAGATATGCCAAGAAATTTATCATTATTCTCCTTATCATAATCTCACCTTTTATTAAAAAAAAGTCTGATGATTGTTACACTTACGGTTTTCCAGTGACCTTGACTAGAAGGTTAATAACATTTTATTATGACTTGACTGGTAGTTGAAATTTAGTAGTTTTAAAATAATAGAATATTCAGAGAGGTTTTTCTTCCTTTCAGTTGTATTATGACTTTGGGGGAGTTTGTGCACAAGGTTGAAAGGTCTTTCCCTTACTTTGTGTGTTCCAAATAATTATGAAATTAGGAAAAGGAGAGATTGTTGCCTTTCTCTTTGTAGGTGATAAGTTAGAAGAGTTTCTTCGATCACTGAATAGCAGCAAGCCTCTCTACCTGGGCCAGACTGGCCTGGGGAACATTGAAGAACTTGGAAAATTGGGGCTGGAGCCTGGAGAGAACTTCTGCATGGGAGGGCCTGGCATGATCTTCAGCCGAGAGGTTCTCAGGAGGATGGTGCCACATATTGGAGAATGCCTCAGAGAAATGTACACGACTCATGAGGACGTGGAAGTTGGACGATGTGTTCGACGCTTTGGTGGAACTCAGTGCGTCTGGTCTTATGAGGTAAGACAGGCTGTGATGAAAATGTTCACATATTATAGATGCATGCCAGTTTATTGTCCGGGGCAGTGACTACGTTTATTCTCTTGCTTGAAGATGACAGCATCAGCTGTGTGTGGACACAAGGGTGATTGTGGGGAATAACTTTCTTCACAGAGCCGAGGCCTATGGGAGGTGCTTTTTAACTTTAAGCAGGAACTTGTATATAAGTGTCATATCTCTCGAAGATGCTATTTCTCCTCTGTTTGCTTTATTGGTGTATATATACGTGCTTATCCATTTCCGGTCTCTAACAAGAGGACTAATTTTATTCTCTTGGGTTGTAACTTTTAGCATTTGGTACTTGGTTGTTGCTGCTGTTGTTGTTTTGATTAGGTATATAATTGCATCTCTTTGTTTCCGAATAGTTTAAGTTTTCTTGGAAGATTTTCATGTGGAAATTTAACATCTATTTTTGTAAATCCTAGGAAAAGTTAACTTGTAGCGTACCATTTATGATAGATTTATTCACAAAATGAAGGGAACTAGTGTACCTGGGAAAATAGAAGAAGTTATGAAGATGTTAAGTAACTGTTTAATATTATGACTGGTTCCGTACATTTGGTCTCTGTATGCCCTTCTATTTCCTGAAAAGCAGCTGTTATTTATATATTATGAGTTATGAACTGTTCTTTTTATTGTGATAATTAGTTTTATGAAATACTCTGGGATTTTTTTTCCTTCAGAAATTTGTTTTGAAATGAAATACAATTTTGTTTAAAAGAGTTTTTCTAAAGATTAGTCTTAGTAAAACTTTGATTTAACCTTTAAATAGTGTATTGCAGTTTTGAGTAGTTTGGTTTTCAAGTCGGAGTTATACTCAGCGACCCAATAGGCTCACATATGTAAATTATAACTTAACTCGTTTATTTGTCTTTTCAAATTTTTCATGTCTCCCCATATAGAGGAAACATGAAAATAGATTCCTTGTGAAGTCATGATACCTCAAGATTACACAGTCCCATTAATTTTTCTTTTGGAAGTATAATCCCACTTTAGTTAATTTCGCTTTATTTTTAATACTTTGTCGTATTTACACTTTTGGGAATATTTCTTCTATCTATTACAGAAAGTAAAAATTGTCAATAAATAGGTATTTGGAATATGTACTATGCAAACTTAAAATTGTTATGTACCTCATTTCTTTTGATCATAAAATCATAATTTTTCTTTTGTATAGCTATGACTACCCTGTAGAATAAAAATGTTGGTAGTGCAAGAACATTATAGTTACAAGTAGGTATTTTAAAATAAACTCACTGAAAAATAGTTATTTCTTCATTTAATATAAAAGTAACTGAAAGGCATAAAATAAATACACAGTATAGAAAACACATTAGGTTGATTTTGTTTATATGAAGATACTGCTTTGGAGACATTTACTCTGTAGGGATTAAGTAAACAAAATTATCTATATTTAAAAATAGAGTTGGAAATTTATTATGTTTTATTTGGTAACTTTATTGCCTTAACATCACATAAAAAGTTTTAACAAACCTTTCATTTAAATGTCCTTCCCTTCAAGTTTTCATTGATTGTGCTGTGCAGGTACAGTCTTCATCTAGCTGTGTACCCATTTATGTTCTAGGAGAGTAAAAAAAAAAAAAACCTCAGGTGACCTACATGGCTCAAAAATTAACTTAATATTTTACTTTTTAATATAGGCATTTTATAGTGGAACTTTAGGTCTTATCATAAACTGACATAAAAGAAGAGATAAAACCAAGGGATTCCAAATCTTACGAGATGTAACCTCATGGCCACAGTATTTTCATTAACTTTTCAAAATATATTTAAATTTACACTCATACTAGGCTATCACTGAGTTCACAATCTATATGAAGAAATCATTTCTATCTTTTTTCCTAGCAAAAGAAATTATTATTCTCTAAAGTTGTGCTGTTTTATAAGGTTGACTTTATGTTTTGCTAAACAATTACATAGAATTTCCTTTGTTTTTGAATTTCGGTTTTTAAAAAGCTATTTAAACAGTATTTTGAGGAGGCATTGCTTTGGTAATACAAAGTCTCAAGGTCTTATTTAAAGGAATGATGGAAAATTTCATTGCCAAGGTATTTTTTAAATAGCATCTGTTAATAAATTTAATAATGATAAATACACAATTAAGTAATAATTTCAGCATTTTAATGTTAGGATGTGTTCAGTGTTTTATGAGATTCCTGAGTAGAGCAGTTGAAAACTTGGGTTTTCCAGTTTGGATTTTAGGTTAGTTCAAATGATGTCCATTCTTTGCTACTGTTCACATTATTTGACAAGAGTAATCGATGTTACTGTACATTGGCATCCTCAGTAAAGATGAGATTATACATCTGGTCATACACCAAGCTATGAAATGATCTTTAACTTTGTTATTTCCTTAAAAAGAACCATCTGTGATAGAATTCTCTTAAAATCTTGAATTTCCTTTATACATTTCATGGATTTCAGAATTTTATTTGGCTTTTCCTCCTAATAAAAATTCTTGCAGAGTTAAGAGCACTGTCTATGAATTTTGAGTTTAAATATATGAAGCATTCATAATGTAATAATATCTTTTAAAAATGATTAACAGGCTTGAAGATCTTCCAGGAAGACGATTGGACAAACATAATTAAACTTTATAGCCTATGTAGCTTTTCTTTATGATAAATGATAATTTTTATAAAAGCTAGGAATCTTATACTATTCTTCACCGTTCAGTGAAAGTGCACTTTCTCTGTTTTATATACAATTTAGCATAATTGAGAGAGAGAGAGAGAGAGAGAGGATAATCTTGAACATGGGTTTGAGTTCCATTGTCTTTTGTAAGTTACTTCTTTGAGCCTTGTTTAATTCAGTTGAAATTGGACATTACAACAGTGTCTACTACATAGTTTGTGGAGATTGAGTGAAATGGTGAAATAATGTATGTAGAGCCCTTCATATAGTGTTTAGCACACAGTAAATTGTCAATAGATGTTAGCTATTATCGTCTTAATTGTTGCTGAACAGATCTTGTGTTATACACAACATGGATTCATCGATATTTTATTTCATTTAGTACTTATTAGCAATGAATGATTTATCTATATACAAAAGAGTCAAACTAAAAATAAACTGAATTCTTTTCAGTTAAAGAATCCAACTTTAAGGTTTTTTGACAAAGACCAAGAAATCAATATGTTTCAGTATTTTAGAAGTCTCGGAAGTCCATGTCAGTAGAACTTACTACAAAACATGGAAGTCTGTATGTTTAAATGATGCATTACAAATATTTACTTCAATCTTTGAGCACCATATTAATAGTTTATCTTAAACAGCGTGGAAAATATTATCTAACAAGTAAGTGATGATCTAATACACATATTTAAGGAATCCCAAACAGGTCAGACTCTGTATTAAAAAAATTACTGTATAGGTTTCTAGATTGGTTGCTGGAACAATAGCCCCTTTTTCTGAGTTTCTCTGGATTTTCAGTAGAAACAGAAGTTATAGTGTCTAATTCTGCAATCAACCTATATGAACACCCAGGAAATTGGCTTTCAAGTAGCTAGAACCTGTCCTGCATTTTTCCACAAAGTGATGGATAGCTTCACTTCCTCCCCGGGACCTCATGGTCTGGGAAAATTGCATGGAGGCTTCTTGCTTTGTTTCTCTCTCTGTCATTCCCTCCCCTTTTACTTTTTCTTTCTGTATTTAATGATATATAAAATAGATTACAAATGCATTTTGGTACATACCACTTTTCATCAAGTTCTCTGTAAATTAACGTGCTTATGATAGGCCAGTCCCTATGTCGCAAGAGATCACAGGATGTGTTCCCAGATCACGCTTAGGGCCCAGGAATGGCTTGACCTCTTCTGAGTAAAGAGGCCTTTTTAGTTGCTGATGAGCCTCTGATGGACTGGTTCTCTGTGTGCCTGAGACCATGGGAGAGTCAGAATTAGGATTCTCCCTTTGCTACTTGGAGGTAGAAACATCTAGAATCAAGGACATATGGCAGATGTTAATAATCAACACACTTCATGGGTTGTTGTTGTACTCATTTATACCTCAAATTGTATAAGTGAAGATTACTAACTAAAGCATGTTCGTGAAAAATCATTCTATTTTATTCACTCTGTGAGTGTGAGAATTTATTGGCATCTACTGTTGGCTAAGTTCACTTTTTTGGTAGAGCTCTATCTTGGCTACTGTTTTTCTAGTTCTCTGAGCTGCAATCTGGCAGCTTGGGAGGCTGCATATGGCTCTAAAACATTGTTTGGCTCATGGAGTGTCTTAAGGTTTTCTGTTTTTGTTTTTTGATGCTGTTAGGAGAGGCCAGCAGTCTTCAGTCCCCTTCAAGTCTTATTTCTAACAACAGGCTCTCCTTACATGTTTATCTTAACTGCCTGGCCCAGGTATGCATACGAGTCCTGATATTTTGAGGCAGATAACCCACATGTTGAAATTTTTATTAACATATTCTCTAGGAGATGAAGGGATCTTCGAGTGAGAATGAGATGTGTATTTTAAATACTGTAATTTATGGAAGAATTTTTTTCCAACTTGGCTGTTAGAATTGTGTATCATATAATACAATTATAGTTCCTTTGTTGTAGGTTTATTTTTAGTAACTAGAAAGTACTCACTGTTAAAAAATGAAAAAGTTCAGCCAATTCACTTTCAGTCTGTGTCTTAGGAGAATTACAAGTTCCATTTCTTTGCTTTCTCTTTTAATGCGGTCCTTTAGGTCCTTAGATTCAAGCATTAAAGTAATTTTAATTTCAATGATTCTTCTTCTCCCCGTGAGGGAGTTTTACATTTCACCTAAGACTCCTCTTCACAACGGTGTGTATTTATCTTTTTAATGTTTACAATTAAATGGAGCCAGAGAATGCATGTGTCTTTATTTCATTCAATTAAATGTTGTTTGAAATAAAATACAGCTCTATATTGATAAAGATATTTCTCTGTGGGCTGAAAAAAACCATTTCTTAGGACTAAACAGATTTTTTATTAGGTTCCTTAAAGAGTTAATTTCAAGCCAGAATGTCTTATGTCTCATCTTGGCCCCCTAAAGGCTATAAACACCCTAGAAAATTCCATTATTTCACAAAGGGATATATTCTGGAAGTGTTTCTCTGGGCTTATAATACCAGAGAGCTATACCATAAAAAACTTAACGACATAGAAGTTCTTCATAACATAACCATTAAGGTTAAAATAGTTGTGGCATTCTTAAAGGGCTATTGCACATCCTTCCTGGCGTCTTCCTGTCACTTATGGGCTTCACTCTGCTGCAATGCTAATTTTGCTGTATCATGAACATGGTTTATGTCCCCAGAGTATATTAATATGTATGGAAAAACATAAGTGGGGATTTGGATCTAAAATTCAGTCGTTCAAACATCTTTTCTTGGTTCTTATTCACAGTTTAGTTTTTAACTAAAAACAGTAAGCTGCTCACACCTACCCTTCCCACCCCCATTCCGCTTGTCAGATGAAATCATCCTGCATTGACTTTATGCAGTTTCTTTTCTGCTACGTTGTTTTCTTCCTTGTACAAAATAAAATTGCATTCCAAGTCAAAGGAGAAACATGGTGTGGTTTTTCCATATTTTGTAGTCTTAGCTAGTGTATTTTTATTGTTAATGGATGCCTTATCACTTGAATTGTGACAACATATGGTTTATAAGAAGATGATTCCGACAAATTGTGAAAAATAGTAAGTGAGGAAAGATGCCTCCACACAATTTGAAATAAGTTCCACGATGACATAAATACTCTTTTAGGTTAAAAGCTTTGGAAATTCTTCCTCCTTAATTGATCATAAGTATATTAATATCCCGAAGAAATTCCAAGTCAATTTTCTTACTTCTGCCTGCTTTGTCTTGGTCTCCAAAAAAACCCCCATGTTTTTTAGAAACATTTATTTCAATCTCTTTTCTATCCAGTGAATTAGTGCTCATCATACAAAGAAATGTATTCAGTAACATAACTACTACCGCGTTTTACTTTGATTATAGCACGTTACTTGTTTTGTACAAAGGCACACACAAAGGTGTGCCTTTGTACAAAACAAGTATTTTTTTGTACAAAGGGTATTTGAGCTAATCATAAATTTCATTAAAATAAAAAACTCAGTCTCTGTAGTCATCTGAGTTATTACTTGATATTATTCAACAATAAGAAAGCCTAAGTAAACTGAAAAAGTAAGGGGTTACAGTTTCTCAGAATTCTAACTTTCTCTTCATTTACTATCCTAACTATTAAACAACACTCTAGTTAAGGCTTAACCATGTATAAATCATCCTGAATGATGGCATGCATTTAAGGTGACCCTGTCTTAGAAAGGTGTTGGACATTTATAGTATAGTATGTTACAGGTTTCTAAATTAACTAAATCAGAATAATGCTAAAAAAAAAATCAGCAAACCCTGTTTTGGAACTAACTAATGAATGGATTTCTAAATTTCTTGAGTTTCTAAAATCTTTATTCGCCATTTATAATTTTTAAAGCTCTGTCCCTCATTCTTCACTGTCAATGGCAACTGAAGGTCTCGTTGTCTCTTTCAGTTTCATTCATTAAAAAGAGATAGTTTAAAAAATGTATGCACACTAATACAAATGATATGCAATAACATTAAATTCAAATGTTTTGAAAGGCATTCCTGGTTTGCTGGCCTTAAAGAGAACTTTACCTAGATACGGAGACCTGAAAGAGATCTTTCCCATAGAACAGAGAGGAGCTCTGAGGAATCACAAAACTCAGCACCACTTCTGTGAGGAGAACCGTATGAATTGCTTCAGTATTTCTTGTAAATCACCTCAACATAAACGAGGAGCGCAACACAGACGGGCAGTTCTGCCAGAGGAGTTCTACTTGGAGACAATGCGATCATGTTCAAGTACGCCATTGCCTCCTGCCTTATTTGATTTTAGTCTAAAATTTAGAATAGCTTTCAGAAGGCCCTTCATGGACATTACTTCTCACTAAGATGTTTTATACTAGGTTGACCAACAGGAAATTTGAGTTACACATTCTCTGGTGAGAACCCAGAGGCTATCTGTTCTGTCATTGGTTAAGCACATGATTGTGCTTTGCTAATCAAGAGGATGATAGAAACAATAGCTACACATGGAGAAATCAAACCAGATCAGAGACCCAATGGCCATCCCACCTGAGGAGCACAGAATGAAGTCCAAGAGAATTCCTAACAGCTTGGCCTAGAATTAGCAATGTGGTTACCTCGCTATTGAGTTGATTATTAGAAATGTCTGTTTTCATTAATATGATAATTTATAATCCTTTAAGTTGTATAATTATTAAATTTTTATATAAATGTAAATTTAAGTTTAGGTATTGCCCAAATGAAAATACTGAACGATCAATCATTTTAATGAAAAAATGTTTTTTTAATCTAATGTTCCCTTATGTAGAAATAAATTGGTATAGGAATTGAAGATATTTAATATCCATGATGAGTGTTGTGAAGTATGAGAAACATTACAGTGGTAAAATAAATGTAAAATAGTCTGCCTTAGAAATCAGTCATTTCACGTCTTGGATAGCCACCTGGTTTCACTTGCCCAAATACGTTTCTGTCAGCAGTGAACACACCTTCCTTGTCCTCACGGAGCTCACAGGGAGGAGGGAATTCCACTTCTAACCGATGTCTTGCTTTCATGTCCACTACAGAGTTGGGTTGCCCATCTTTGTCATCCTTCTGAATTCTTCTCTTTCATTCTAAGTCAGGAGAGCTCCACTTGGGTTCACCAGCGATGCATGTCTTGGAACTGGGATCACATCCTTATCTGCATTTTCTTAGGTGAACATCTTCCTCTCTTGTTTGTATTAATTTCCTGAAGAGGAGTAAAACAAAGGCACATTCAGTGATTTGATGGCATATAATTATTTCTTATTTTTTTGCCTTTTGTAGAACACAGGCTGCTAGGATTTTGGTTTTTAACCAGATCTAGAGCTGAAATACTTGGCCTCAAGTAGCAGACGTGCCATTCACTAGCTGTAAGGCCTGAGACAGTAACGTAACTTCTATGTGCCTTAGTCTCCTCATCTATCAAATAGATACAATCACAGGACCCACCTCCTAGGACAGTTACGAGGATTAAATGGATCAATGTATATAACAGCCCTCAGAATAATGCCTGGCAGTGTTAAGTATTCTGCAGCTGTTCAGCTATTTTTGCAGAAGCAGAATGGTATAAAATAGTGCCAACTTTATAGAGCCATTGTGAGGCGTAAAAAGGGCAGCGTATTAGAAGGTCTTGGAATAATGCTTGACATATAATAAGTGCTACGTAACTCTTAACTACTATTAATGTTTTCCAGTGTACAACGTTCATATTCTTTTTTACCCTCATGGGGAAGAGAGAACGTTGATTGGAAAGGGTTTATTGCAATTGCTTTCCGAAAGACGGGCTTTGCTATGGCAGGGAACGTGCTGATTCAGTACTTCCTTAGCCTGACTTCACAATTGAATCCTCTGGGGGACGCTGGAAAAATTCTGATGCTGGAACCCATCCCTGACCCATTGTAGCAGAATCTCTTACAGGTGAGGCCTGCCACGTAGGTGATATTTGAAACTCCCTAGGTGATTCTAGTGTGGCTCTAAGGTTTAAACCTCTGCATAACTTTCTTTAAATTGCTTTTTTTGTATTCAAATATCCAGTCCATTCTTTATTCCTTAAAAATGATTTTTTGTGTTGTTTCACTTTGGGTACATCCTAGGAGGGAAATTAGCATTCTGCGTTTCTGTCTATGTTTGTTACTTATCTGTTCCAAAGAGTTAGTGACCATTTAAGATGATAAATTTAAAGCCATCACTCATAACTGTTAGTTTTCTTATGGTCTGATTTTTGTGGTTCACATATTACTCTCTTCTCTTTTTTAAATTAAAGATAGGTTTTATTTTTTTAATTTTTTTTAACATTTATTAATTTTTGAGAGACAGAGATGAAGCATGAGTGGGGGAGGGGCAGAGAGAGGGAGGCACAGAATCTGAGGCTCTAGGCTCTGATCTGTGAGCTCAGAGCCCAACATGGGGCTCATACCCATGAGCTGTGAGATCATGACCCAAGCCGAAGTCGGAAGGAAGCTCAACCGATTGAGCCACTCAGGTGCCCCTAAAGATAGATTTTAAAACATTCTTAGAAAAAAAAGTATTTTTTAACCCATGCAAGGCCTGAGTTTTATACCTGTTTTTATTTAATAGGTTTGAGTAATGTATAGCGATAGAGTTCTTAAAATTATAGGTGGAATGTTTTCATTGACTTGATTGCGTTAACATGGACTGTTGACTTGGAGCTCAAAAAGATAAAAGATAACATAGTATGTGTTTGATTACAGAAATCGTAACTTATTTAAAAACGTATTTGGGTAAATTTGATTTCAGCCAGTCATTTTCAACAAGTATTTCCATGCCCATGCTATAGTTGACTGTGATAATGGAGGAAAATATAGGATACACAGGAATATAAGAGAAGAAGTCCCCAAGGAGAAGAGCCAAGTGCAGTACTTCCTTCAAACTAGTCGTCATGCATAGGTGCATTGTCAGGTAAGTCAGGATGCATCAGGAGGCAAAGGTGGAAGGACAGCATGATGGCAAGTAATGTGTTTTCTTCAAGAATGTCTCGAGGTAGGAGAAATGAGGCTCAAAAGTGGTTGGTAGAACTCAGGAAAGGCTTTGTGTATCATCTTCAGAGGTTTAGAATTATACTTTATAGATCACTGATTCTTAGAATCACCTGGGGAGATGTCATTGGCTTGGATACTGTAGTTGTGATGGAGACCTTGTGTAGTATTGTTAAAAAAATCTCTGGGCAATTGCCATGAGTAGTCAGAGTGGAACATCAATTTCATAGATAATGGGGAGCTTTGAAGATTATTTTTTCATTGGTGAACGCCATGACCAGATTATACAGGTAATAGTTGCAGCATGGAAGGATGGACTGGAAGCTTTTATCCCTAGGGATAGTAGCAAAAGTGAGTTAGGATGCTATGGTACCAGACCCATGAAAGATGAGTCTTGATGAAAGAGTAAAAGATAAAAGATAGAAGTAGGTGATTGATTACATGCTGGGTGGAATGGGGGAGAGTTACAAGGTAACTCCTGGGGTTTGGATTCATATGCTAGTACTATTCCCAGAGACAGAGAATAAAGCAAGAAGGGCGAGTGTAGGTGATTGGTGTGTTTCAGGCGTGGGCAGAGGGTGAGGAAAATGGAGATCCATTTTGGATACATTGAGTTTTATTTATTGTTTATTCAACAAATACTCAATTGAACAACTGATATTCCTGGCACTTTTATAGTAAAAAAAAAAAAAGAAGAAGAAGAAAAAGAAAAGAAATGGGCAAAATCACTGCCTTGTTCTCTAGAGGAGAAAGACAGTAAATCAGCAAGGGAAGGCCAAGAGAAAATAAGACTGTGGGTGTGAAATTTTAAATAGGGTGGTTAGGTGGACCTTACTGAGAAGATATTTGAACCACATGAGGGTGAAACTTTCCAGCCAAAAGCAGTCAGCAGTCAAGTCAAGAACTTGCCAGAAGGCAGAAGGAAAGCTAGAGTTGGATAAGGGGCCAGGAGAGTGAGATCAGAGAGGATAGGGGGTAAGAGATGGGGCCAGACATCATGTTCAGCTTTGCAGTACTTTGTAAGTACTTCTCATTGGAAGCGTGAGGGCTGCAAAGCTGTTGCTGGCTCAGATTAAGCTGGTAGGAAAATGGCTCTACTTAGGTATTATCAGGCTACGTAAATGCATTTGTTTTAGGCAAGCTACACTCATGGGTGAAACAGTTATTGTTTAAAATGTAAAAAGAAAAGCCATGCCAAAGCTATAGGATTAAAAAGTTTGTTTAAAATTTAATTTATTAAAATGAGTCATTGATTTTTAAATTATTTACAATTCACATTTTATTTGGGGATTGGAACCAGTAAAATGGTTCAAAAACAAAGCATCAAAATAGATACAGTTAAAAATCTTTCAATTTCTGTCCTCCATCTCCTTGGAGAGGCCTTACCCCTACCAACTGTCTACTCTTTTTTCCAGAGTTTCTTTTGCATGTGAGACTGTGCTTGTACAGTATTGCCTACCTCCCGAATTTGTGTTTTTCACAAGAGGTGGCATATTAGATACACATTGCTGTGAATGTTGCTTTTCTCAATAAAGAACATTGCTTGGAGTTACTCTTCTATCACTACCTCATTCTCATTAATCTCATTCTCTTAAAGCAAAAAATCGTCATTCTCTTCTTTTAAAAACTTTTTTTTAGTGTTCATTTATTTTTGAGAGAGAGAGAGAGACAGAACGTGAGCAGAGGAAGACAGAGAGAGACGGAGACACAAAATCTGAAGCAGGCTCCAGGCTCTGAGTTGTCAGTGCAGAGCCAGACATGGGGCTCGAACTCAGCAACCATGAGATCATGACCTGAGCCGAGTTCGGACACTTAACTGACTGAGCCACCTAGGTGCCCCATTCTCTTTTATTTTGATGTTGCCTGGTATTTAAAAAGAAAATTGAAAATTGTCTCTTATTTTAAGAGGCACTACATGCACTGGTATGAGAGCAAAAGAAAAATGGACAGTGCAACAGCCTGCGATCAGTTTTCATATTCCCACCTTTTCCAGACTGCTAACATTTTTTATTGTTTATTTTAAAGGTTTGACTCAAATCCTAGTTAACATACAGTGTAACATTAGTTCCAGGTGCACAGTATACCTGGAAATTCAGTGCATCCATACAGCCCAGTGCTCATCACAACATTTGCAGACAAACAAAACCAAAAAACCAGGGCGCTTGGGTGGCTGAGTCAGTTAAGCATCTGACTTCTGCTTAGGTCCTGTTTTCAAGGTTTGTGGGTTCGTACCCCATGCCGGGTTCTATGCTGACAGCTTGAAGCCTGGAGTCTGCTTCAAATACTGTGTCTCCCTCTCTCTTTGCCCCTCCTCCACTCACACTTTGTCTCTAAAATAAATAAACATTAACAAAAACTTTTTTAAAAATCCAAAAAACCAAAACCAAAACAAATAAATTTTTAAAAAGAATAACAGACTCCCCAAATGGTTAGTCCTTTTTAAAAAAATACGTGTATATGAATGTGTAGAATCATGATCTGATTTTTAAAGACATGTATAGTGTGATCTGAAAGGTATCCTGGTGCAAATTGCAATATTAAAAACATTTTATATCTCTTTTTTTAAGGTTTATTTATTTATGTAAGCGCTACACCCAATGTGGGGCTCGAACTTATAACTCGTATGAAAGAGTTGCATACTCTTTCAACTGAACCTGGCAGATGGCACCCCAAAAATGTATTTTATATATCTTGATTGTTAAGTAAATATTTAGTACAAATAAATATATATATAATATACATTTATTCTATTATATGTTAAGTATGTTTGTTATATTTAATGTAAACATATTTGTATATATGCATATTTAAATTTATTAGGAGCTTTTGAGGACAGATTTAATTGAGAGGCACAGGAGTGCTTTATTACTAAACAGCCAATAAGAGGATAATGGGCATAAAACATAATAAATGTCAAGTCATAAATTTGGGCTTCCATTTTTTATACCTTATTCGCCAGATCTTGTATGTAATATATTATGTCATTGTAAAGTTCTCTGCAATAGAATTACCAAACAAATTTTGGGTCATTAAAGCCTGGAACTTTTATTATATAATATTATTTGGCAATAGACTAAAGTTATTTTTATTTCTCTTGAAAGTTTAGTTAATGATTTTAGATAAGCAATTGATTGCATATTTATAGGATATTCTTTGTTATATCTGGAGATTATTCTTACATTGTAGAACTAAGTTACAAGGTTTCTATCTGGGATGGCTTTTGCTTAGTGTTCAAATACCTTAAGATACATGTCTTCCTATGTGAAACTAGAGTTTAGGATTTATGAACATATAGTCTCTTTTGTGTCATAATTGAACATTAGGTGGTTCTGCTACAAATAGATTTAGAGCAGAATAACCTTAGATTAATTACATAGCCTATAAACCAATCATCCTTAATATCCCACCAATATAATTGCTTATATTAAGATTCATATGTTTCCTTTATGGTGGTTTAAAATTCTGCATTTCTCATATTTAACCTTTCTCTTGTTTTGGTTTCCCATTTTAATTAAATAGCCTTAAAGATTTACAAAAGTATGGTCAATTAAATCATGGCAAGAATGCTGACTTTGAAAAGTCTGTAGAAAGACCCACTATAATCACATAACCTTTGTTAATCAGTATTTGTTTTTCTGACAATACATTTTACAGTGCTGTGTGTGAATGTTTGCTTTTATTGGTTGTCAGCGTGTAACTGATGATTACTCTTGTTATTACACATTTGTTGCAATAATATTTATATATACACTCCAGTAAATTCTGCATACAGACTCTCTTAACACTTAATCAATTTTTAAAATAATTTCAGATCCATTTGAATTGATTTGTTTTTTCATTTGAAGAGCATTTCACAGTATACCATAAATTAGTTTTTTGAAACCTAAGCAATATAATGAATGGTAGTGTATTAATTGAAATAAAAAATACATACATAATTATAAAATAATTATGACACTTTTATAATAAAGCAAAATTACTTGAAGCTCACTCTATAAATGTAGGTATTTTCTTCAGGTCCTGTAATGCCCTAATTTGAATACATTTTAATTTTTGATCCTTTTTTTCTTATCTAAACTAAGTTGTATTTTTCATAATCTTCACAAAATTTTAATTTTCTCTCCTTTATTCTCTTAATGTTTCTTCATTTTCTAGCACTCTTAGTGTTCAAATGCAATTACCACATTTTATTCTGCCTCAATCCATTTTAAAAATAATACTTTAGCTAGCAGATACAGCCACATTGGCGTTACGAATTTTGATTACACTTTTTTTCTAAAACTAAATTGCCATATTAACGGAGAAAATACTTCATCTTATTTCAGTTTTGATACTTTTAACACAAGGTCACATGGTTTTGTGTTCTTAAATGGCAGGGCCTCCTGGCACACACCCTCAAACTCTCCAAGGCTTTTAAAACTTACATCTCTTTTGGATTAGACCAAAGTTCCATTTCTCCAAGTACATCATTTGAAGAGTTGCTTGAAACAGTGATAATGAGTGAAATTGATTTTATCAACTTTGACAGATAGTTGTAAAATGTGTCTTGAAATAATGGGAAGCAGATCTGTTCCATTGCTCAACAAGGCTTTATTTTCTAGCAGTTATGAGTTGTATAAAGTATGTAAGTAATGATGCTGATAATTCCTGATTATGTAAAACATTTTGCTTTTATTAGAAAAAATCTTTTTAATTTTTATTTATTTTTTTTTTGAGAGAGAGACAGAGTATGAGCAGGGAAGGGGCAGAGAGAGAGAGGGACAGACAGAACCTGAAGCAGGCTCCAGGCTCTGAGCTGTCAGCACAGAGCCTGATGCAGGGCTCGAACTCATGCACTGTGAGATCACGACCTGAACTGAAGTCAACCGCCCAACTAACTGAGCTACTCAGGTGCCCCTCTTTTATTTTTTTAAGAACCCCTGCTTTCACCTTATTCCATCTCCAAATGATGATTTGTGACTGGAAATATTATGTGAAAAAACATTTTTAGGAACTTGAGTTGTGAATCCCTTTTTTAGTTTTCTATTTCTCCATACTAGAATTGATTTTCAGTTTACATGCATGAGTCTATGGAACATCTAGTTTTCCATCCAGTTTTCACAGCTCTTAGGTAAGTTGAATAAAGAATGATTTTAGCAGTATATTATTCTCATGGCCAGTTTATATACATTTATTAGTCACACATTTTGGAATGTTAGAGATTTGTGAAAATACTTTTTTGTTAGTACATTTGCTGTACTTTTTTCTGTAAAGTAGAATTAATGTGGCTTGGAGAAACTAATCTAGATCTGGATCTAATAGATTTTCTTCTATTTAAAAAATTGGTGGATAATGCTGGCATCATTGTGTAGAGCTGTCTTGATCAGATTTATTTCTCTTATTTTTTGTTTTTTTTTTCTTTCCAACTTTTTATTTAAATTCCATTTAGTTAACAAACAGTGTAATATTATTCTCAGGTGTAGGATTTAGTGATTGATCACGTGCATACAACACTTGGTATTCTTCACAATAAGTGTCCTCCTCAGTACCATCACCTATTTAGCCAATCCCCCCAACCACCTCCCCCTAGTAACGATAAGTTCTGTATAGTTAAGAGACTGTTTCTTGGTTTGCCTCTCTCTCTCATTTTTCCTCTTTGTTCGTTTGTTTTGGTTCTTAAATCCCACATATGAATGAAATCATATGGTATTTGTCTTTCTGTGACTGACTTATTTCGCTTAGCATAATACATTCTAGCTCCATCCATGTTGCAAATGACAAGTTTTCATTCTTTTTGATGGCTGAATAATATTCCATTGTGTGTGTGTGTGTGTGTGTGTGTGTGTGTGTGTGTGTGTACACACCTCTTCTTTGTCCATTCATCAGTCAGTGGACATTTGGGCTCTTCCTGTGATTTGGTTATTGTTGATAATGTTGCTGTAAGCATGTGCTCCTATACAGTGCTATTTGGGTGAATAACCTGGTAGTGCAATTGTTGGGTCATAGGATTGTTCTATTTTTAACTTTTTGAGAACCCTCCATACTGCTCTTCCAGGGCGGCTGCATTAGTGTGCATTCCCACCAACAGTGCAGTGCACATACTTTCCATATCATTACAAACACTTGGTGTTTCTTGTCTTTTTGATTTCAGCCATTCTGACAGAGGTGAGGTGAGGTCTCCTCGGGGTTTTGTTGATTGTTTCCTTCACTGTGCAGAAGCTTTTTCTTTTGATGAAGTTCTGATAGTTTTTGCTTTTGTTCCCCTTGCCTCAGGAGATGTATCTAGTAAGAAGTTGATAAAGCCCATGTCAAAGAGGTGACTGCTAATGATTGGCTCTAGGATTTTGATGGTTTCCTGTCTTAAATTTAGGTCTTTTATCTATTTTCATTCTTCTGCTTGTTGCTGTCATTTGTCCCAGCACCATTGGTTGAAGAGACTGTCTTTTTTCCATGGGATTTTCTTTCTTGCTTTGTCAAAGATTAATTGACCCTATAGTTGTTGGTTCATTTCTAGGTTTTCTCTTCTATTCTATTGATCTATGTGTATATTTTTATGCTGGTACCATACTGTCTTGATTACAACAGCTTTTTAATGTAACTTGAAGTCTGGAATTTTTTTTTTTAAGAGGGACTTCTTTATTTTAGTATTTATTTATTTATTTATTTTTGAGAGAGAGAGAGAGAGAGAGAGAGAGAGAGAGAGAGAGGGAGGGAGGGAGAGCAAGAGCGAGCATGAACCAGGGAGGGGCAGAGAGAGAGAGAAATAGAGAATCCAATGCAGGCTCTATGCTGTCAGCGCAGTCTGATGTGGGGCTTGAACTCACAAACCAAACTGTGAGATCATGACTTAAGCGGAAGTTGGATGCTTAAATGCCAGCCACTCAGGCATTCCTGAAGTGTGGAATCTTGATGCCTCCAGCTTTGCTTTTCTTTTTCAAGATTGCTTTGGCTCTTCGAGGCCTTCTGTGATTCCATACAAATTTTAGGATTGTTTGTTTTAGCTCTCTGAAAAATGCTGATGGTATTTTGATAGAGATTGCATTAAATGTATAGATTGCTTTGGATCATACAGACATTTTAACAATGTTTTTTCTTCCAATTCATGAGCATGAAATGGTTTTCCATTTCTTTGTGTCCTTTTCAATGTCTTCCATCAGTGTTCTATAGTTTTCAGAGTACACTTTTTTTTTTACCTCTTTGGTTAGGTTTATTCCTAGGTGTCTTAGGGTCTTTGGTGCAATTGCTTGATATTGAAGTAAATTTAGTTGCGTCTCTGCATCATTTTAACAGCTAAAGTATATAGCCCATGGGAAAATGGAAGCCTGAGTAAGGATTTACGGTAGTGTAAAAAGCAGTATAGACAACCCAATCAGATGCTGATCCATAGCTTAGTGTGGTTTTATTCATTTTACTCTGTCTTATTAAGACGAAAGACTATGTTGGGCAATGTCTGAAATGTCTAGTGTTTATTATATGATGAGCAATTATCTAAGCTTTTTAACTTGAGTACATAAAATAATACTAATAATAAACATCAAATTGATTTATATTGATATATAACTATAAAAATAACTATTGATCATTAATTGCATACCAAATACTGTACTGGATGCTTTAACATGCTTTTCTGGGCTGTAAGTGGGATTAAGTGAGTTAAAGTGTCCTTTCTTTTGCCTTAGGGTAGAAATGGGCAACACACTCAGAGCAGTTCTGTGCCTTGTCCAAATTCACACAGCCAGAGAGCTGTCTGAGTCTTGCTTTGAACTCTAGTTTATTTGATTCCAAAGACCATATTTTTCTCTGTAATATTACATTGACATTCTGCCTTAACTTTCAAAGAATGACATTTCATTTTTATTTTAAAACTATGTTGTCAGATTGGAATAGACAAGTTCAAGTATATTCAATATGAGGAAATTGGAAAGAAAAGACATAGGCTATAAAGGTCAGACAGTAAAGACCAGAATGGAGAGCTGCTGCCATCAGTTTTAGCGTCCTTTCCACATCCTTTCCTCTTGGAGATAAAGAGTGTCTTCATCTTCCTGGGAGAGACCTGTAAAGAGTGAATGAAAAGGACCAAAAGTGTTATAGTCCTTCGAGTCCTAAGCCTGTGTGTTTATAGGAAAAATATCTAACAATAAAGTTTTCATTTTCTGTAGAAGCAGAAAATTGTATATTTTAGTCTACCTCAGGGCAAGAATAAAAATGTAGGCTGTCAGTTTTATCTAAATTGTTTTTCTTTCAGCTGCTCTGTTTAGGAACAAAGTACACGTGGGCATATGTATCACACTAGAATTTCACTTATTGGGGTATATTCTGAGAACTCATGATTTTATCTTAAAAATATTCTTTGTTCTGTTAATTAGTTTATGTTAGAGTAAGATTTCTCATTTACTTGTCAGTGGTGCATATACATACAGGAAAATTTTCAAAAGTAGATATTTTTAAAAAAGCTAAAACTTTGTAGAAACCATTCTTTCAGAGATTTTTAATATGAGTGTTCATAATTATTTCTAGGAGTACCTGTTACATGGACTTACAATGTTAATAAATTCTTGTGAAACTCCCTGCAGATAAATGGGTTTATTATCATTTTTATTAGAATTGTCATAATAAGCAGGCTTGTGTTGAGTGCCAGCTGAATGCTTAGCTCTAGATAGAATATGAAAATAAAGTTGGTGCTTCACATAACAGCTTTAGAATCCTAGAGTCCTATAGTAAAGTCATACAGTAGACATATAAGAACAACAGCCTATGTCTGAATGAATGCATTTCAAGCACTTGCAATATAAGATTGCATGTATTATTCTAAGGACATAAACTTCTCTTGAAGAGTTGAGAGTGTAGTTAGGAAAAAGGATAGTCCTCACTGTGGCATGTTCAAAAGGAGCTATCCCTGGGGGCACCTGGATGGCTCAGTTGGCTGAGCGTCCGACTTTAGCTGGGGTCATGATCTCATGGTTTGTGAGTTCGAGCCCTGCATCTGGCTCACTCCTGTCTGTCAGCTCAGAGCCCGCTTCAGATCCTCTGTCACCCCCTCTCCTTGCTCCTTCCTGCTCATGCTGTCTCTCAAAAATACAACTAAACATTTAAAAAAAAATAAGGCACCATCCCTGTGTGCTATGAAATTTGGCAGAAAAGCTTCATGGAGAAGTTGATCTTAACTTTGAATAATAGGTCAGTTTTTCAAGCGTAGAGAAGAGATGAACCAAGATGGGCTGTGCATGATGCACTGAGGGGATGGTTGTTAGCATGGCCATCTCCCCTAGGTCAAAGCTGTAGGCGAGGGAGTCATAGTACCATAAGAGGAAATTGGACATTATCCTATCATAGGCATGACTGTGTCAATGAGTACCAAAGAGCCAAACTGTTAGCAGAAAGCAATGTAAAGACTACAGACGAGGGATGACAGTTGAACCCTGGAAAGAAGGAGTGAGAATCTCCTTTTACCCCTGGGAATTGAGGATCCTTCTAGGCTTCCCTTTAAAGTAAGGTCTTGGAAGTCCAGGAACTCTTAGGCACTGGGTTAACTTAATCTCTTTGAAAACTGCTGTATTCGAATACTTATCCAATGTGACTCATTCTTTCCAATCCAGTTAATTATAAATTGTCTCTGTCTCCACCCCTCGTTCAATGGTAATGAGCCAGTCAAAAAGGAATGACTAGGCATGTAGAGTTACCTAGCCAATACGGGGAAAACCTGAGAAGGAACAAGGGGGAAGGAAGAGGGCTGACCAAAACCCTATAAAACAGGGTCCCTTGCCTATAGTCATGGGCATTAACTTTCGAATGCCCCCTCTCTGTAAAGAGAGCTTTCATACTATTCTTACTTTCTGATCTTATACTCTAATAAACTTTTGCCTGCTGCTCAAATAAATAAATAAGTTGCTTTTCTCCATCTCCCTGATCTTATCACAACCTCCCTCTTAGCAACATTTATAGACTCACGTATCATGCTAACTGTAAACATTTTTTTTCATTTTGAGTAATCCACTGAAAACAGCTCCTGTTTAATACAGCTTTAAGAAAAATTTAAAGCATGTATATTTGTGAAAAATTTATCTAGCCTAAAAATGTGGCTTGGTTCTTATCAACACTGTTCTACAACCATTTGTACCTGTGGACAAACGGACTACCTCATCTTGCTTTGTGGGTTTCAACTGACTGGCTGAGCTGATTTCTTCCAGCATTTTGCTGTAAATGAAGGCCTTTTAGAAAAAGACACACATTCATTTCTGTGTCATATTTTAACTAAGTAAATTATTAAGTGCTTAATAAATTATACCTGGGCTTTTAATATTTGTGTTAAATTTCTTTTAGCCTTTCTATAAGGAAACCATTTGCCAGCTTAATGTGATAGGTATTTGGGTAGGTGTGTAGAAAGCTATTTTATGAGTTATTGTGTCTAGCTTCCGTGGTAGAAAAAAAAAAAAAGCCAAGGAGAAGGAACTTGGGAATAGGTGTTAATAAAGCTAACGTGCTGTTTTAGAATTCTCTGGAGAAGCAGAACCAATAGGATGTATGGCTAGCTGTCTATTGATCAATCTAAGGAATTGGTTCACATGATGGGGTGTGTGAGGAGTGCTGGCTGAAGTCTTCAGGTAAGGCTGGCAGGCTGGAAATTCAGGCAGGAATTGATGTTGCTACTCAAATTCTCAATCAAATCTAAAAGTAGTCTGGAGGCAGAATTACTAATACCTGTTTAAACAGGTTAAAGGCTTTTTTAAGAAAAAAACTGAGTTTTCTTAGAGTCTTACTTAGTTCTAATGTGGTAAATGACTTAGCATTTTAACCAATAAGATTGCTTTTACCTAAATGGACCAGAGAGTATTAGGAAAGATAGTGGAATGTTGACTGGCCTGGAAATTGGGAGACCTAGTTCATCACCTTGTCTTTCTGAACCACCTATAAAAGAACCACCTAACCCTATATCTCCTACCCTTCCAACTGGATTGTGACACTTACATGAGATAATGGATCTAAAAAATGCTTTATGAACCGCAGAGTGATAAAATATATGAGGCTAACTAGAATATAAAGATAAGTGTCTTGTAATAACCTCCTCTGTGCTTGGAAAATGGCAGGGCGGACGAGCTGTCACTTGAGGGTTAGAGCTGAACCATCTGGGCTTAATTCTTACAGGGTAAGCTTTAGTCTAGAGGGCCTTGGAGGAACATCCGTCCCATGAAAGTGTGACTGTGCAAAGCAATAGGAGGGCCATTTCCTGGCAGAATGAGGAATGTTTTGAAGTTCATATCAGGCTATTAGATTTGGTCAGCATGACAGCTGTTTCAATCCATGTTCTTTTTGGACATACACAACAATTAATCAACTCCTATTGGGAGAATATAATTTAAGAAATACTTCATTTTAAGAATAAAATCTTCTAGAGCTAAATAGTAATTTCAAAAAAAATAAAGTAATAACAGAAGAGTTTACCTAATGTTACATTTATTAAGAACAGCCTGGGGGCACCTGGGTGGCTCAGTTGGTTGAGCATCCGACTTCGGCTCAGGTCATGATCTCTCGGTTCGTGAGTTTGAGCCCCCCGTCAGGCTCTGTGCTGACAGCTCAGAGCCTGGAGCCTGCTTCAGATTCTGTGTCTCCCTCTCTCTCTGCCACTCCCCTGCTCACATTCTGTCTCTCAAAAATAAATAAACATTAAAAATTAAAAAAAAAACAGCCTGTAAGTAATGCCACGTGATGTTGCTTAAATTAATTTTACTTGTATATAGAATAACTAACCACAACTAATAGTCACTGATAATTTCTTAATTCATTCAGCCATCATTTCAAGCACATAGAAGTCAGCTAAAATTCCACAGACTTGATAATAAATATACCTGCAGAATAGGATTTACATAACCCTAACTATATTTACCATTAATTTCTGACTTCTTTCATATAATCCTCAGTGTCTTTCGAATAATGATTTTGAATGTGTTTGTGTAGGATAGCAACTTCTTACGTACAAAATTTAGAAGGTGTATATAGCAATTTAATTCCTTTTAAGAATATTGATGTTGAAACTTTTAAACACTAGCTGTTAGCACTTTTTCTTGATGTTCATGTGGAATGGTTACTTAAAACTTCAAAGTTGGCTTCAAGTTTTCAGTGATGGTTACAAATCTATTTTCTGTCCTAGCAGTTTCACTTTCTGTCATTTACTGTAAGAAAAGTAAAGATTTTTTTTTTTAATTTGTATGTAGTATTTAGTAAGCGAGGCAACCTTACCAATAGAGAAAATGGTTAAAGTACTGTGCCCCTATATAACAGATTTGCAGTCACTAAAAATGGTTGCCTACATTTACAATATGAAATAGAAAAAATACTTAAGATGTAATGTGAAATGAAGGAGATAAAAGTGGGATATAAATTATAACCTCAATTCAACATATAAATTATATATTGCAGTATAATTAGGTCTTTGGGGATATTACTACATCGCTCTGTTATTCTTGGTAAGAATATGTTAATATGTACAGTACTGGGAGTCATCTGTTTAATGAAATTGAGTGCATTTTTATGTAGGGAAATGAAAAAAAACCAGACATATTGCCAGATGATGGGCATGGAGTCAACATGCAGTAATTGATTTGAATTTAATGCAATAGGCAGTGCCTGTCATATTCTTCAGTAGTGGAGTTTCATGATTACATCATCCTTGTAGGAAGATATGTGAAGTAGCAGTATGTGGAAAATTCTAGAAGCGTGACTGGATTTGAATTGGTGGATGGGAACCTTTAATTTGTCATGCACAATAGGTTGTTCTTTGGTAGGTGGGTGTGAAAAAGGCTTGGGACTGGTTCTTCGAGAACATGAAATTAAATTCAGATATCTTGATTTTTGTTTTCAAAAAATAATACAAACATCTTTTTATCTCCAATAGAGGTCTGCTATGAATCAGATAGGAGAAAAGGAAAGAGAAGCGGTGGGGAAACTGATTGCTCTACAGAGGTTTAGTTTTAACAGTTGAAAGGAGCTTCACTGCTCAAGGTTAGCCTACTCAGGAAAATAATCCTACTAATTTAGGAGCCCTGAGTTTAAAAGGTGGCTCTGAGAAATACAGAAGGAAATTCTCATAACAAGAATTAGACCCTCACATTAAATCAATCATAGTAAGATTTGGGCTATTAAAGAAAACCAACTATTGAAAAGAGCTATTTTATTTTTGCGAGCAGAGTAGGGGCAGAGAGAGACAGAGAATATGAGAGTATGAGAATATTCCAAGCAGGCTGCATGCTGTCAGCCCAGAGCTGGATGTGGGGCTCTATCCCATGAACCATGAGATCCTGACCTGAACCCAAGAGTCAGATGCCTAACCAACTGGGGCCCCAAAGAACTATTTTAATTACTGTGCTAAGAAGTACATTTCTAGTAAAGATAAAATGTCCTTGGTTGTAACATGTTTCTCTTATTAAGTTACCTTTTTTTATTGTGAGAAAATTTTAAGTTTTCAAATTGACATTTCTTCAGAATCTCTGAAATGTTTTGTTTTGGGCAGTTCCTTTAATGTTTAAATAATGTCTATTTCTGATCACAACCATGAAAGAGATGGCCTTATTATATAGCATTTCTCTTCCTAGTGGTCGTATATAGTCCTATATGAAATAAGAAATAAGAAAATCAAAGAGCATTTTTGTTGATTTCTGGAAGTCTGTCTCTTTATTCTCTGTTCCTAAATAAGACTCACAACACAGCCTTACCTCAGAATCCTCATTTTCTTTTGCCAAATAAAGAAGGACAGATACTACTCCTGAGGCCACTCCATCCTTCATCCAATTAAAAGGTTGGTTCTTGACAGTCTGTCATTTGGATAAAATACTCATTTCACACAGTTTGCCTTTTCAGAGTTCATTCATCCACAAGAAGGGTAACAAATAGCTGTGTAAGAGGAGCACTTCACCTAAATTGCCTGAATAAAAAGTAGAATGGATGGAAAAGCCAGCCTAAAATTGTACTAAGACATGAGATCCGGATGCTCTTTGGAGTTGGTTACTTTTTACTAAAATCTAAGTGAATCACATGAAAATAATGCCTTTTTAAATAGGTGTTGCAGTGCACCATTTACAGCTCTCACGCTCTAAACTGAAGCTGCACATCCAGGTGTGGACTTGCATAGCTCAAAATCACTGGCCCCTGTTGAGTATTTGTTGGCAAAGTTGGTGCTGGACAGTATCCTGTTGAGTCCTTAAAACATTTTTTTTTAATTATTTTTGAGAGAGAGAAAGAGAAAGAGCGAGCAAGTAGGGGAGGGGCAGAGAGAGAGGGAGATACAGAATCTGGAGCAGGCTCCAGCCTCTGAGATGTCAGCGCAGAGCCTGACGTAGGGCTCCAACTCAGGAAACCGCGAGACCATGAGCTGAACTGAAGTCCGACCCTTAACTGACTGAGCCACCGAGGCCCCATGTTCAGTCCTTTTTAAAACCACATTGCTGCAGAGCAGTTTCTTATGAGAGTGCTCTGGGATCAGGGCTGGGGACAACTTCTTATTTGTTGATTCAGAAGGCAATTTTTGGTATAAAAAAATAATAACTTGAGGGCTGAAAACACAAAGGATTTCAAAACTTCCACAGAGTACTAATTATAAGATTGTCTATATTCACATTGCTTTTAACTATTAATTCAGTAATACATGTCTTGATCTAAAATTTTGGGCAAAAGTGATCCACTTCCTAAAATTCTTCAGTGGTTAAAAAGAAATAACATTTTAAATCAAACCCACATTTGGAGAACATTTATTTGCCTCTGACTTTGGGTTCTGTGTATCCTACAAAATAAAGGTCAAGCCTTTTTGCAGGGTGTATCAGTCAGAATTCTTCCCTGAAAGCATGAGTACCACCTCTGGTGGAAATTTATCAAAGGATATTGGGCAGTTCACGGAATTCTGCCAGAGCCCAAGAAGCAGGTTGAAGCTCGGCTCCCTGAGACAGGTCCCAGAATTATGCTCTAGTCCCTATCTGGTAAGCTACGGGTGATATAGCAACCACCATGTCACATGTGAAGATTACTAGAGAGTAACACTCATTGAAACTGTAAGAATACTGTTCACTTGTTTTATTTAAAGAAGACTATTATTCTCTTATAAATGCTTGTCTCTAAAATTTTTATTACATATTTGCACAACTACATTTGTCAACTTTTTATAATTTTCATAAAGTTAAAATTATGGCATGTTCTTGAATATAGATTTTATTCATGTATAATAATAAAATAAAATAATTATTATTTAAAAGTTTTATTTCTAAAGGACATGGTCCCAATTAGCTGGAATAAAAGAAGGTATGGTCACATTTATTGGATCACACTCTGTGTATAACACAATCTGTATTATCTTGTTTAGTTTTGACAGTAACCCTGCAAGTATGTATTTTTATCTCCATTTTACAGATGAGTAAAACTGATGCTAAAGAGGAGGTTTAATCATCTTCCCAAAATCTATCTGCTTGCAAGGCCTGTGCTCTTTGCCCTCTCCCTCATCAGATCAGGGAGGGAGTGCACACTTTGGTTTGGATTTCCAAAAGTATCTTTTATTTGATCATGGATATGAGAGGTAGAGCTTATGTTTAACGTTTTCTTTACTTCAAGAATGTTGCAAATTGAGTTAGTAACAGTTTACAAGATAAACTTCATTCGATTCTTAGATTTATCCTGCCTCTAATGGAAACCCTTCATTGGAGTGTTTTCTTGAACCTCCAGGAATCAACAGTTGCATTCTTTTTTTTTTTTTTTTACATTTTTTAAAAGTTTTAATTTTTTTATTTTGAGAGAGAGAGAGAGAGAGAGAGAGAGCGAGCAACGAGCACGAGTGGGGTAGGGTCAGAGAGAGAGAGGGGTACACAGTATTCCCAGCAGGCTCCACACTGTCAGCCCAGAGCCCTACATGGAGCTCGAACTTATGACCCATGAGACCACGACCCAAGCAGAGATCAAGAATTGGATGCTTAACCAACTGAGCCAGCCAGGCGTCCCAACATTTACGTTTTTGTGGGTCTGAAAGTTCTCCAAAGAAGTTATTCTGTGTTTTTATTTTGATGATAAATTAAAAGAAATATAATGACACATGTACAGATTCTGAATCATTGGACAATGTCATAATTAAGTCTTGCCATGCAGAATCAGTATATTTATAATCACGTTTACTCTTTTATTGGAGCTAAATCGGACACTTTTCATTATCACGAGCGAAGGGTAGTAGGAGAGAGTCAGACTTCATATGGACATAATACGGTAGCACCAAAATGAGAATTAAAATATCATCAGTGCACTCTATGAGAAAGGTTTTTCAGTAGTGTGAACAGAGAAGGCTGTTGGAGGAATTGCTTCATCAAATGGTGATTATATATGCATGCTGAACTTGAAGGAACCTGTGCCATTGTAGGCAGTACCCTAAACACTTTGCAAAACAATCGTCATATTAAAATATTGCTATATGAATGTTAATTCAAAGTTTAAATGTTTGCTTGTTTGTGTTGGTGTAATTTAATTTGTGAAGTAATTATGTATAAATAAAACTATATTATTATGCCGGTTTTAAGTCCACAGCTTGTATGTCCAGTAATGTGTTTATATATATTTAGATAATACAGTAATAATTTAAATCAACAGTCATGATCCTTCAGCATTTTTTTTTCTTTTAAAAGTGATTTTTGCCCATAAAATTTCATAAAGGGTAGATTAGGATATTTCACATGCCTTGAAGACAGGGACCAGGTCTAATTCAGAGTTCTAGACCATCGGTGTTTTCAATAAATTTGTGAAGGATTAAATTGTATCATACCTCACGTATGTGGCTATTAAGGTCAGGCACACAGAACACTATAATAATGAGCATGTAAGTTTTGGAGGTTCACTCTTAAGCATTGCCATAAAATTTGGAAGGCATTGACTGGAAATCTCATGAGATTAGATGACATCTTGGCAAGTTGTACCATGCTGCCCAGAGCTAAGGAACACACGTGTAGGAGAGCTGTAGCGAGGTTACCTTCTATGAGTGTCTTTCCACAGTTCAGTGCTATGTCTCTTTTCTAATGATAGCTCTTCAAGGATTCTTATCAAACTTTGAGTGTCCAGTTGGAAAGTAATAGTCAAAGAACAATTGTTTGCCTTTGGGCTTCTACACGGAGTCTATAATATCCCTCTCCTGTGGTGCTTGGAAAAGGGCCAGGTGAAATTAATCTGAGAAAGAGTCAGCACCCCTAACCTGGAGGTCTCCTTTCTTGGACTAAGATAAGTGACCCATCTGAATACCCATAGCAGTTCGCTGGTGGAATTAGGGAGGAGGTAGAAGACTAGTTGTCTGAGACTGGTGGTTTAAGACAACAAGCTCCATTTAATTTGCTTTAAACGGAATTATAAGCCATGTATAGAGACGGCCTTATAAATTGCCTGTGGTCAAGGGCCTTCAGCTCATTCAGTTGGGACGATGAAATGGACTGAGTATTTTCAACTGTTGAGTAGAGCATATTTGTAACTAGTACATTAATTATTTTAAATCAATATGCTTTTGAACAGGTTACCAGAAAACAAATTTATCCTGTGTGTAGGTGAAAATTTCAAGCTCTCTCGTTTTTCCTTTCTTAATTACAAAAGCAGTATATACTTCTTAAAAAGTAACAGTACACATGGATGAAGGGAACAAAGTAAGGGTCTCCTTTCTCTGTACCCTTCATAATGTGTGTTCACATTTTAGACAAACCTTGCTTTTTGTTAACAAATGAATGGCACAGCAAGGATTAATTTAGAATTTTCTTTGCAGATGCTAATGTCTCATGATAATTTTAGTATGCTAATATTCTATCATAGGAAATCTTTTATTTTCTTTTTTATTTCTTTAAATTTATCTGCCCAAATTAACTGGATTGAAAATGAAAATAAATTGAGCCCACAGGTTGAATTCGTTGTGCTTCAGTAAAAACAGATGTCTATTTTAATACCTGATTATTCCAATATCCAGAGTGCAGGAATCCTCCTGAAGTGTTCTGTGAGCTACTGCCCTGGGTTTTATAGGTGAGGATAGGCATCTGGGGATTCTGTGGGAAAGGAGGAATGTGGAACATGGCCCATGTGCCTGCTTGGAGAAAGAAAAAAACCAAAAATCGCTAGTCTGTTCTTTCTAAATTGGCCCGGGCACCCCAAGAAATGCCACAGGCTAAATATGGTACAGTTTACTGAAGTATCACCTTTGCTTATAGTTTTGAGGGCAAACAGTTATAAATAAATAAATAAGGCTATGTAAGGAATAAGATTAAGTGCCTAATTTATAGGAATTTTCAACTTTCAACATCAAGAAGTTCTTTTTAGGCATTGAGCTTAATGCCATTAATACCTGAGTGTACATAGCTCACCTCCTTCCCCATAAGAGTACTTCTGTTTGATAGGCACCTGGGTGGCTCAGTCAGTTAAGCATCAGGTTTGTGAGTTCGAGCCCCACATCCGCTTGCTGCTGTTACCACAGAGCCCACTTTAGATTCTCTGTCCCCCTCTCTCTCTGCCCCTCCCTCTCTCGCTCAGTCTCAAAAATAAATAAACACTAAAAAAAAGTATTTCTGTTTGGGAAAATTTGAGAAACTCTTCTATGTGTTAAGGATATAAGGAAAGAACAGAGAAGACACTCAAGGACTTTTTATTTTGGACAGTATGGGAGAAAAGACAGGGAGAGAAAGAATGGAAGATTGCTCACTCCTTTTTTAATTTCACACTGTATTTAGTACAACACCTTCCAGGTGATAGGACATGTAAAAATGCTTATGGACTATTTGACTCAGGTTCTCTTCTTATTAAGGTAAATCATGCTAGAATGGGGCACTAGCTCCCAAATTTTGCCAGTAAGTTTTCTTCAAAACTCAACTATTACTTTTTTTTTAATCCTGTAAATGTAAGAGGCAATGACTCATGGAGAGAAAAAAAAAGAACAAGAATTTGAGAGAGGTAAAACTATGAAAATATTACTTGAGCCACAAAACTTGTTTTTATGTATCTTTTACTGAGGCAAAATTGTATATAACATATTAGTTACTGGTATGCTCTTGAATAACACAGGTTTGAATTGTGCAGGTCTGCCTATATGTGGTTTTTGATAAATACAATATTGTTAATATATGTTCTCTTCCTTATGATTTTCTTAACATTTTCTTTTCTCTAGCTTTATTGTAAGAACACAGTATATAATACATGTAACATACAAATGAACACATGTTAATTGATTATATTGTTAAGGCTTCAGGTCACCATTAGGCTTTTAGTAATTAGGTTTTGGGAAAGTCAAATATTTTTGACTTTTGGGAAAGTCAGAATATATGTGATACTCCATTGTGTTTATATAATACCACATCTTGTTGATCCATTCATCTATGGACGGACCCTTGGGTTGCTTCCATATCTTGGCTATTATAAATAATACTGCTGTAAACATAGGGATACATATATCTTTTTGAATTAGTGTTTTCATTTTCTTTGGGTAAATAAATACCCAGCAGTGGAATTAATGGATCATATGGTAATTCTACTTTTAATTTTTTGAGGAACCTCCATACTGGTTTCTCTGGTGGCTGCACCAGTTTGCATTCCCACCAGTAGTGCATAAGGGTTCCTTTTTGCCACATCCTCACCAATGCTTCTCATTTCTTCTAATTGGTGTGAGATTGTGATTTTGCGTGATAGTTCCTTGATAATGAGTCATGTTGAACATCTTTTCATGTGCTTGCTGTCATAGTCAAATCTTATTTGGGAAACCGTTTAGATCCCTTGCCTGTTTTTTAAAAATTGACTTGTTTTTATTGTTGATATTTTAGATATTAATCCTTAATGAATATGGGATGTGCAAATATTTTATCCTGTTGATTAGGTTGCCTTTTCATTTTTTTGATAATTATCTTTCCACAGCAGAAGCTTTTTAGTTTGATGGAATCCCACTTGTTTATTTTACTTTTATTGTATTTGCTTTTAGAGTCAGATCTAAAAATTCACTGTCAATACCTGTGTCAAGGGACTTACTCCCGAAATTTTTTTCTAGGAGTTTGATGGTTTCAGTGTTCCCAGTAACATTAATTGAAGAGTCTTTCCCTTCTCAATTTTATATTCTTGGCTCCTTTGTTGTAAATTAATTGACCATATATATGGGGGACGTTTTGTGGACTCTCTTTTTTGTTTATCTTTGTGTCTGTTCTTATGTCAATACCTTACTGTTTTGATTACTATTCTTGTGTAGTTTGAAATCCGGGAATGTGATGCTTCCAGCTTTGTTCTTCTTTCTCAAGATTACTTTGGCTATTCAGAATCCCTTGCGGTTTTTTACAAAGTTTATAATTATTTCTTCGTGTTCCATGAAAAAATGACATCGACATTTTGCTAAGAATAGCACGGACTCTGTAGACACCTTGGGCGATTACAGACCCTTTAACAATATTCTTCCAGTGCATGAGCCTGGAATATTCCATTTATTTGTGTCTCCTTCAGTTTATTTCATCATTGTCTTAGGGTTTTCACCATACAGATCTCTTTTCCTCCTTAATTAAATTTATTCTTAGGTATTTTATACTTTTTGATGCAGTAGTCACTTTTTTTTTTTACCTTATCTTGCTGATAGTTTGTTATTAGTGTGTTGAAACGCAACAGTTTTCTATGTATTGATTTTGTATCCTGCAACTTTACTAAATTCATTTATTAGTTCTAACAGTATTTCAGTGGAGTCTTCAGGGTTTTCATATATAGTATGATGTCATTTGCACAGAACAGTTTTCCTTTCTCCCTTGCAATTTGGATGCTTTTTATTTTATTTTTTTTCTTGCCTAACTGCTATGGTTAGGACTTCGAGTGCTATGTTGAATAAAAGTGGTGAGAATGGATATCCTTGTCTTGTTTCTGTTCTTAGAGAAAAAAACTTTCACTTTTTCTCCATTGAGTACCGTGTTGATTATGGGTTTGTCATATATGGCCTTTATTGTATAAGTTTTCATAGATAATTTTGCATTGATCTATACTTTTAACTTAGGTACATTTAATAAGCAAAATACGAGAATTCTTATAATGCCTTTTTCACATTTTGAGAGTTAATATTATTTCCCAGTTTTTTGTCAAATCTATACATTCAAATTTGCAGTGTAGTATAAGAAATAACATAAGGTTTTCACTGTGGCTAACATTTTTTGAAACCATCGGAAGAGTATAAATAAAAATTTTAGCAGTGAAATCTGTACTGCTTAATTAATATTCACAAAGGTTAAAGTACTATGGAAACTTTGAGAATAGTTTTTAGAATTTACTTCTGTTCAAGAATGGTTAAATTAGGGGGCGCCTGCGTGGCACAGTCAGTTACCTTTACCTAGCTGGCAATGTGGAGCCTGCTTGGAATCTTCTCTCTACCTTTCTCTGCCCCTCCACTGCTTGTGCTCGCTCTCTCTCTCAAAATGAATAAACTTAAAAAAAAAAAAGGATGATTAAATTAGTACACATACACAGAGATTCTAAGATTGTTTTTCAAATCATAACAATTTTCTTTTACAAAATCTAATAATTTTGTTAGAACCTTCAGCGGATAATAACAGCTGGAAAGGTAGTCATCTTTCTCTCTACAGAATTACTACAGAACCTTTGTCATAGTGCACATCGATGATATTTTAATCTTCATGTTGGTGCTAATGTATTATGTCCATATTGAATTTGACTTTCTCTGCTACCCTTTGCTAATGGTAATGAAGAAAGTAGTACTTGCCTCCGATGGATTAGCATTACTCATACTGCACAGCAGGCCTCAGTTATAAGGGTTCTAGGTGCTAAAGGTTTATATTCATTTTGATACAAATACTGTGCCCTTCAGATTTAGGATTTTTCCCCCCGTTATTGCTTTGATGCATTCCTCTGCTCCATTTTGTTTTCACTTTTTCCCTTTGATATTAATGCTCATTAGTCATATCTTTTAACTGCTTTATTGATTTTCTCTTTTTTTTTTTTCATAGTTTTCTCCTCATACTTACATCCTGGGCGGTATATTCAATTACGTGTTACAGACCTTCTGTTGATTTTTAAATTGACAATCTTGTACCTCTCTAAATGTCTTTAATGTATTAATGTTTTAAAACATTACATGTTTCAATGTTCTCTAATGTTTCCATTGCTTCTCTTTAGATCATGCAGTTATTTTCATGGCTATAGCACCCCTCTTGATTATTTGAATGTTATTAGTTTGTGTGTGTTTCTTTTGTAGCTTAAATTAGCACTTTGTTCTTTCTTGCTCATGTTGTTCCTTTTCCTGGGAGATTTGGTGATTTTTGGTTTCTGCCTGTATTTGAGTGAAAGCTTTGGTTGATCATTCTAATTAGGCAGCGTGGATGGATTTCTTTAATGTTGTGTAACCAGCCCCATTTCATGCTGGGCCTTTCCCCAGAGTAGGGCATCTGACTGGGAACTATAGGTAGGAAGAAGTATTACTTCTTCCTGAGTGAAAAGTATTACTTAGAGTAGCTATGAAGTGGATGACCACAAGCCTTCATTGACAAGCTGCCCTCCAAAGGGCGCCCAGGTGGCTCAGTCAGTTGAGCATCAGGCTTTTGATTTCTCCTGGGGTTGGGTGTCTTGGGGTTTGTGGGTTCAAACCTTGCATAGGGAGCCTACTTGGGGTTCTCTCTTCCTCTCTCTCTGCCTCTCCCCTCTCTCAAAATAAATAAACTATCCCCCAGGGGGTGTTGGGTGGCTCAGCTGGTTGAGTGTCTGTCTCTTATTTCAAAGCTGAGAGTGGAGCCTGCCTAAGATTCTCTCTCTCCCTCTCTCCCCAGCTCGTGCAAAACTCAATCTCTCTCTCTCTCTCTCTCTCTCTCTCTCTCTCTCTCTCTCAAAAACAAACAGAAAACAAGCAAACAAGCTGTCCTCCAGGTAACTTTACAATTTTTGTAACTTATCTCTCCACCCAGAGTGGGGCTCGAACTCATAACCCCGAGATCTAGAGTCGCATACTCCACTGACTGAGTCAGCCAGGGAACCCGTTAGATTCCCTGAATTACTTTTATTATTCATTTAAATTTCACTTTACTGCTGGTTCTGTATTCAGGGAAATCATATTAACAAGTTAAGAGTCAATTATTTTTAAGCAGAGCTGAAAGTGAACAACAACAGAAGGCACTTTGATTCCAGAGTATCTGTCACAGGTACCTTAGCGAAAGACTGTGAACTTTATTTATTATCCTTCATCTAGGACTTTGTTGATTTTTACTTTTCCCTGTGTTTCTTTTTTTAAAATAATTATTATTATTTTTTTAGAGAGAATATATATGAGAAGGAGATAGGGGCAGAGGGAGAGAGAAAGAGAGAATCTTTGTTTTTAATGTTACTTATATATTTTGAGAGAGTGAGAGAGAACAAGTGCAAGCAGGGGAGGAGCAGAGAGAATGGGAGAGAGAATCCCAAGCAGGCTCCATAAGACCAGAGTCTTATGGGGGGTTTGAATTCTTGACCATGCGATCATAACTTGAGCTGAAATCAAGAGTTGGATGCTTAATCTACTAAGCTACCTGGGTGCCTTTGGAGAGAGAATTTTAAGCAGACTTCATGTTCAGCACAAAGCCTAATGTGATGCTTGCTCCCAGGACCCTTGGATCTTGACCTGAGCCAAAATCAAGAATCAGATGCTTAATCAACTGAGCCACTCAGGCTCCCCCTTTTCCTGTTTTTCTAATAAGATTACTTTATTTTTTCACTTCCCATAGAAAAAGAGAAGAATTAAAAAAAAAAATCCAGTTAGAAGTAGGTGGTCTGCTGGAGACCAGAAGTAAATAGAAGATGGAACTGTGCAGTCTGAAGAAATCCTGTAATCTCCAAGTTAAACTATTTTCAATGGCTTCCTTTTAAGAAAATATAGAAGTTTCTTTGATAGAGATTATTTTTGAATGGCCAAATAAATGTATAAAGATTAACCCTTGAAGGGCCCCGGGGTGGCTCAGTCAGTAAAGGGTCTGACTTCAGCTCATAATCTCACAGTTAGTGAGTTTGAGCCCCACTTCAGGTTCTGTGCTGACAACTCAGAGCCTGGATCCTGCTTCATATTCTATGTGTGTCTCTCTCTGCTTCTCCCCCACTCATCCTCTGTCTCTCTCTCAAAAGTAAATAAATATTTAAAAAAAGATTAATCCTTGAAAGTATAAAATACAGGACTCGACAGTTCCCTACTATCTTAAATGAATGAGTTATTATCCTAGCTTGTTAGCCACACATAGCAAAATTCTGTTCCTCATTCTGAGGTTATTTTGAATCTCGACTCTTTTAACAGTCTTCTCAGTTAAACCCAGTTGGATGTACTCTCTCTAGTCTATTTACATGCTTATATCTTTCTCTTTCTTGTGAGACTTGCCATATTTTGCTTTACATGATTTGTGTGCTAATACTATAGTTAATGTTAGAAGTTAATCATGTGAAAATATTTCAATTTTTACTTATTTTGTGTATTTCTTAGATGTTTTTGCCTAGTAAATAGTATTTTACTAGTAAATAGTATTGGTCTAATGATTGGAGTAATGCCAATCTCATAATTTTCCAATAATCATTTGTTACTGGCTTCTTGGCAAAAAATACTATGCATATATTGAGAATATTGCTGTCTTTTTGATGATTTCCTTTCATATTTCCTGTTTATCTCTGGGGTGATTGTATTTTGACTTAGGATTTGCATCTTGAAATTTTAATGTCTTCTATTTTTTTCACATTCATATTTATTTTAGCTCAGTAGGGCACAGAAACTCCTACTTATCATGTAAAAGAATGTGAGATGTGTCAGTTTCAGTATTGTTACGTAGGGAAAAATAACAATAAACATATATTTCTGATCTGGAATGGTTGAGCTCATTGTTATTCAGTATGAATATGCAACTAAAGCGGCAAGATTATAAATATGAGTGGTTTCCATAGATAGCAGTTTTAGACTGATTTGCATCAAGATTTCTACATCACCAGCATGGGAGAGATGCTGAGAACTATAATAAATTTGGAAATTTTCTTTAATCACAGTTTTACTTTTCATGTACATTTTATTTCAGCTTAAGGTACTTTTTTCCCTGTTATTATAATTATGTATTTGTTTTAAAAACTTCCTAATAACACTATAAAATTTCCCTGATAGGTTATTGGATTATTTCATTAACACAGAGTTGAGTGGTTTGGAGTGTTAAAGCATTTCTGATGATGCTGGCAACATCATTGAGAACAACCTTGGAAAATTGTGAATCCTCAGAATTCTGAATACACTAAGTTGGTTTTATGACAACAGACGTCCATTTGATGAAGTTAAAAAGGCTTTTCTGGGACCCTGTCAGTGCAATTTTCTTATCCTACAAGACAGCAACATGCCCAAATTCTTTCTGTTCCCAAAGAACCGACCACACCTTTCTAACACAACCTGTATGCCGCCTTTGTTGCCTTAATGGACCTCTTTCTCCATTTGACTTTGTCCACAAAAGTTTGGTAGGGTTTAATACTCACTAAAACCGTGGAATGAATGAAGTTTGATTTCCTGAATGTTAACGCATCTCTGAAGGTTTTCACAGGGTGAAAAATCCGTCTCCAAAATATTATTTCCTAATACTCTAAAATGGCCATCGATACTGGGATTTTGTTACTTGGTTCATATTTTTAAATAAATACAGAAATTCAGAGATTGATTTTTTTTATGGAATAGTTCAAGTAAATGTATAAATTCTGTTCTCTGAAAAAGAAAACTCGTGAAATGAGCAAGGATTTGAACATTTACTTGAATACATCATATTTAAAAAGGTAATTTAAGTCCAATTCTGGTTTTGGGTAGATTTGTTTTTGCAGCTCTCAGTGCAGCAATCTCATAATTTGGTAAATGTGACATGAAAGTTTGCATCAGCGTTGTTTTAGTAAGTCACTTGTTTTATACACTATTATTTTTTAAATGATGAATTTGTTTCATTGTTTAAGAAGTCAGCTAGTTTTTACTTCCCTTGAGATGTATTTAGCAGATTTTTAAGGAGCATTTTAATGTACCCTACTTCCAGTGTAAGTAGAGATCAGGCAGAGTGTTACAAAGGACCGCTCTTATAATGATTGTACTTTGTATCTGGTGTGGACTTATCAAATTAGAATTTAATTTCTAATATGCTCTGAATACCGTGTCCACCAGTGGATATGTTCAAACCAGTAGAAGATTTCTGCAGCCTGTTCTGAGTTGAAATTCTTCCCAGAGTGACTTGAATTGGAATGTTGGGTTGATTGCGGCAAGTCTGACTTGCCTTTCACCATAAATGGTACAGACGTGAGTTTTCAGAAAACGGGCAGTGGAAATTACAGCTAATGCATGGAATACACCAAAAGGGGTAATTGCTTCCTTCCTTCCCTCTTTAAATTTAGTACTTCTGACATTGCTCAAGTTGCTCAAAAGGCTCTCTCTCCTAATTGTCACATATTGAGTCAGTAAAAGCAGGGGAGGTGAGTGAAAATGAAAGAAGGTTTTGAATTGAGAGAGAATAACAAATATGTTCCCACTGGCCTATTATCTCTGACAATACTCCCCTGTGAAACCATAGAAATATAGAGAAAATTATTCCTCAAGATAGTCTGAACTCAAGTTGAATCCTTTCATTTGAGAGTAAAATTTTAAATCACTTACTTCTTTTAAAGAACATTGGTCGGTTGTGATGACCTCTTCATCTAATGTCTGAGCATACTGTACACAATATACTCTTAGCCCTGGGTTTTTTCCCTGACACCCCAAAGCCCTAAAGCATTCGGCTTGACTCGTCCCTCTGTTTCAGATTTTAAATAATGTCTCAGCTCCCTGTCAGAGCACAATTGTTCTTTTTCCTTCAGCATAATTAAGCATCTAGTCCTTACTTTTCCCTCTATTAGTCTTATTCTTGCTTTTCTTTCATATGTACATATGTGTGTGTTATATGTATATATATATGGTTGATTATTCTAATTCTAATTAGAACTAATTAATTCTAACTACATATGTATATATGTATATGTAGTACATACATATACACATGCACATACACACATGTACATGCCCATATAATTTCCACACCATGGTCTATAATTTTAGGAACACTTTATATCACGACTCCCTTTAAGCCCAAGTACAGCCTGATGTCAGCTTGTATAACTGCACTTTATTTCTGTGGTCTACATACTTTTTAAACTTGGTACAACTACTTCAAACTTTCTCTACTCTCACACTTTGTATTTCTCATGTCATTCTCTACAGATGACCCTTTTTCTTCCACCCAAAAGAAAATAAAAGTCATCATTTGGAAACTCAGCTTCCCTCGGCCAAAACCAGGAAGCTACCCATATCTGGAGCCATCCTTTCAACTTGTTACGTAAGAGGGGCCCTGCCTGTATTATACCCTCCCTTCATCTGGGCTTTGTTTCCTGTATCCCCAACTCTCAGAAAATTTCCATGATAAATTTCTCTTTTCTCTTCCACATACCAACTGTTTCATCCCAAAGGAATCATTTCAGTCATGACTCAGATTCAACTCCTCCGTGCTTGAACACATGACCTTCAACATCATCCCCTGCCTCTGATCCGTTGATCTAGGTAAATAGCACCAGTCTAAGAAATGACACACAGAAACATGAGGCACTCATGAGATCTTCTCTCACTTTCTGAATTCAGTATCTCCCCAGGTCTTATTGATAGTGCTCCCTAAAGGTCTGCAGTAAACCTCCTTCTTTCCATATCCCCTCTAAACATCCTCATCTAGGCTAGCATGACCTTTGCCAGAGAGACTCTGAAAGCCTCTTAATTCATCAAGACTGTTTTCTGATTTGAAGCTGTATTTATCTTTTCTGATTATAAATATGACCTGTCACTCCTCTGCTCAAAACTCTTTAGTCATTCCCCGTAACAAAGTCAAACACTTCTTTCCGTAGCCTGTGAGTTCCTGCATGGACTGACCCCTGCCTATGTTATGTTTGCACCCCCACCTTTCTTTTCCCACTCTTTGTCCACTCCAGCCTTGTTTTGTTGGTCAAGCTAAGGACTCCTGCTTTGGTGGTAACACCAAGTCCCTGGACTCTGGCTTTTTTTTTTGCATATATTAACTCAGTGGCATAATTCTATCTTCAAGGATTGCATTCAAATGAAAACTCCAGCAGAAAGAGGAGAGTTTTCTAGAGTTATCAAAATTATCTAGAAGGATAAATTGACTCTGTGAGAGTCCTTCTAGGATGCAGCCACCTTGGGTGTTAGCAGCCATTTCAGAGCATCCAGATTCAGGTGGGGTTTGTATTAAATGTTCTGCTGCTGAAGTTCTGTCCACCTCATGGCGGTTCCTAGGAAACTTGGGGTGGCTAACAGGGTTCCAGCTTCAATGGTGAGGCCAGAATGACCAGACTTGACTATACTTGCTCTCAGTCCAGCAAAACTAGGGTGTGATGGAGAGAGAGAATCTCTGTGCTGAGCCCAGGGCTAGATTAGTAAAGAAAAATAGAACCTCATTTTATTTCTCAGGCAAGATGACTAGATTGCAGCTGCTATCAATACCTTACATCTCTGTAGCATTTTGGTGTTTATGAAACGATGTTCACCTCCCACCTCGGTTAATAATTCACTTCTTAACATACACACAACACTCATTTTTCAAATTCTTTTCATATAGGTGAAGAAGCGCAAAGAAAGGTTACAACTTCACATGTCACTTGAGTTTCAAAGCCAGAGTGAATAGCTGCATCTAGTTTCTGCGCTCCTCCTCAACCCTATTCTGGATATAATGTGTACTATTAACGTATTAGTGAAGTGTGATGTACTGGGAAAGTAACTAGCACATGACGTTAAGGAACAAATTTTCAACTGGTTTTCACAATGCAGCCCTCTATTCAGCAGTCAAATCGACCTATTTTTAGTTGTGTTTGGGACAAAGCCCAGAGCAGTACTGCACAGAGTCTACAACCTTCTGTTTGGTGTTACTTGCCCTTCATCATCATTTGAATGTTTCTGATGTCATCTGACTCAGAAAATACACATTTTCATTGTTTTTTATGGTATTGATTTGGCTGATTTTGAGTTCTTTATAATGTAAGGGATTTTTTTTTGTTTGCTCGTTTTCCTTTACGAGGTTGAAAAAACCCTAAGAAATGACTCTGTGTGCGCGTGTGTGTTTGAGCTCATGTGTGGGTGTGTGTCCTGTAATTCGCTTGTGATAAAGAAGTGTCTGAGTCATGGTAGTGCTTAGTTTCTCCATCCTCACTTTTCAGAATGTGTGTCCCAATCAGTGTGTAGCCCCCCACATCAAGCCCACCTCACGGCAGCAGGGAAGTCTGTGCTGTAGAGGAATGAGGTAATGCTTCAGCTCCTTCTTCAGGAGCTGGGCTTTGTATATGGGCTTCTCTTTCCAGAGAAGAGAATCTGATGTGCCTGCTGGCCTTGTGATCCTAGAGTGACTGACTGCAGGTCTGATGTGACTCTGAAGGTGCCTATTTATATAGGAGAGAAGGTGTTTCCTTGGATAAGGTAGCATTCCCCATAGTGCCTCCATAGCTTCTCCTGTCTCATCAGTCAGTCTTTTGCCTAGCTAGGGAAGGACAAGGCAGGAGAAGGAAAGAGTGGACTAGAAAATGGAAGCCAGTGATTTTAAGTTTCTTTGAAGCTAGGGACTGGCATAGACCAAGTATGCATCCATGTGTAGCTTGGAGGATTCCAATAGGTCCCAGCGCATCCCTGCCAGTGCTATGTTTCTTTTCTGTTTGGGATTCCCAGCTAGAAACAGCACATGGTCTCCAACTCTCCTTATTTTAACAGCCAACAGTCTTGAGATTGAGTTATTCAGTATGTTTCCCTCCCCCTTGTGTATGGTAAATAGCATGTACAGAATCTTAATCACTTTAGAAATAATCTTAATTACTGACACAAGACAACTTACTAGTAATTCTGGTGTGCTTAAAATTCAAATTGATCTGAAGAGACTTTATTCCTCACTGTATCAACTATTGAGCTGTGAAGCTGCTCACAGTGTAAACATTTCTTTCTTTTCTTTTTACTTTTTTAACTTTTAGCCCTGGGACTGAAAACACAAAAGATTCTTGATCTTTCTTCCCCACCATGAGTTTTCTGTCATTCACATACATAGGTTTTTTTTGAAATATGTTTAGTCTGCTACCAGAAAATCTAGGTTGAATTATTTACAGCTTTTTTGTTTCTACCAGTTTAAACTTGGATTTCTTTTTTTAATGAGAAAAACATTTCTACATATGTCGTAAGAATCCCCGGCCTAAACACAGCGACCTGTGAGAGTCCCTGTCATCAATATCAAGGGCTGTAGCTATGCTTTTTACTTTGCCATCAGGACAGTACCCTTTAAGTATTTTCTTGGCTACAGTCTGAAAGATGTATGTCAATGCTGGTAGCGATAGAGTGGTGAGACAGGCACGCGTGTACGTGGTGTGAGTACAGAGGATGGTTGCTAGGTACTAGAAACGTTTAGGCTGCTGGACCACAGACAGAAGGAGCCATCTCTGCTGATACCTGTTTGTGTTCCAAGTGTGCTCTTCTAGTTAAAGGTAATACCTCTCATCTCCTTAAAGATTTAAGTGACTAGGATTGTGACTCTTCTTTTGGCTCCTCATAGAACATAAGCTCATGACAGGAGATTTAAAAAAATTTTTTTTTGTTTATTCATTTTTGAGAGACAGGAAGAGCATGAGCAGGGTAGGGGCAGAGAGAGGAGGAGACACAGAATCTGAAGCAGGCTCCAGGGTCCGAGCTGTTAGCACAGAGCCCGACGTGGGGCTTAAACCTAGGAACCGTGAGATCATGACCTGAGATGAACTTGGTGCCACTCACGTGCTCCTCATGACAGGAGATTTTTTAAACAATGTGTTTGTATACTGCTGTATCTTTAGCACCTGGTACATAGTAGGCATTCAGTAAATAAGCTTTTGAATGAGTGCATGAACTGGTTTTCAAGCAGCTCAGATACCAATACTCTGAGCTACCCTCTGTAGCCAGAGCACAAATTGATTTAAGTCATTGTTTTCAGATATCTATTTTCAATGTGACATTTTCATAAATAGATGAAGAGCATTAATAAAAGCTTTGCATATTAAACTTATTTATTCAGATTATTTTTCAGTGCTCATTATATGTCAAGAAGAGTTTTAGTTGCTAGGGATTCCAAGATGAGAACAACCAAATCCTATCCCTCTTGGAATTTACATTTTTGTTCTGAAAGGGAGGCAAGAAACCAACAAATAAATTATTCTATGTCAAGTGCTATAAAGAAAAATCAAGAAAGCTCTCTCTGAAGTAACATGTAAACAGAGACTTGAAGGGAATACAGTAGTGATCCTTGTGAACATCTGAAGAAAGAAGATTCTAGGCAGAGAAAGTACAGAGGCTTTGTGTCGGCAGTATGCTGGGTGAACTCATATAACAAGAAGGCCTGTGAGGCTCTACAGGGGTGGGCAAGGCTAAGAATAGTAGCGTGGGGTTAGTGAAATACGGGGGTGGGAGCAGACCATTTGTGGGCTTGGAATCCATTCTAAGGTACTTGTTTTTCCTTTGAGTGAGCTTGGAAGCCAGTGGAGTCTTTCTGAATGACTTGGTAGTGGGATCATCAAGGAGACTGAGCAAGACCTCCATTACCTCTGCAGGGGCTTGGCTATTAGAGAGCCACCCATCGCTATGTCCATGGTGCCTGCAGAATTGTGATGGTTATTACCCAGGACAACATATTTCTGGTCAGAGCTGGCCCAAGAGAGATCTGTAGGTAAAACTGACAACACTGATCCATGCCTCTAACTCACCAGCACACGTTAATTTAACATTTTCTTTTGAATTTTTTCTCTAAGTTTTTTTAAATGTTTGTTTTTGAGAGAGTGAATGAGTAAGCACGAATGGAGGAGGGGCAGAGAGTCAGGGAGACACAGATTCCAAAGCAGGCTCCAGGCTCCCTCTGAGCTGTCAGCACAGAGCCCAATGCAGGGCTCGAACTCGTGAACTGTTGAGATCATGACTGGAGCCGAAGTCGGACACTTAACCAACTGAGCCCCTGTGCCTCTTGTTACTCTCCCATTTTAACATTTAGTTTGACTTCTCTGGATGTGTGTGTTAGCAAAGACTTGGATTTAAGAGGAGTTTGCATTTCAGGAGTTAGAGATGAGATTGGGTAGTCATGTAGGTACACATTATTTCTTAGAAAAAGCTCTGAAATGGGTGTCAGAAATCTGGTTTTCAGGTCAGCTTCTGATAAACACTGCCATGTGACTTTGGGCAAATGATGTTACCTCTTAAATATATATACCTGTCATCTTAATATCAGCAGAATTTGTCTAGCTGTATTCCAAAGACTTTGCTAGTCAGTATCTTAGACGGCTCAGGCTGCCTTAGCCTGGGTGGCTTAAACAGTAGAAATTTATTTCTCTCAGTTCTGGAGGCTTGAAGTCCAAGATCAAAGTATAGGCTACCTTAGTTCCTCTGAAGAATCCCTGGCCTGCAGACAGGCTCCTTCTCTGTCTTTTCTGGTATCAGCACCTATTACCTCCTAACTACTATTAAATTGACACTTCAAATAGGCATTTGGGAGGACACAGCCACTCAGGCCATTACAGCCAACTTTAAATCCTGTGACACCATCGCATCATTTTACTGAAGAATTTATTGAAGAATTTCCAAGTCTTAATGTACTTGGTGCAGTTTGTTTGACATGCACCTCATCAAAGCTTGGCTTTAACTGACAGTAGTGGTGGTTAAATAAATAATCGTATGCCCTTGTTGTGTGGACTCCTGGGTTTTGGTTATCATAGGCTATTTTGGTGCTGCAGTGAGCCTTGGGATTGTTCCACTTGAAACATACTTTATATAAATACGATGCTTCTAAGAATAGTTGATGAAAAATTTTCATTGTACCTTGATTCATTGAAACAAGATAATTGGCAGATTTCAAAAAGAAACCTAGGTTACTAATTCTAACCTATAATTAATAAAGGGTAGTTGTCACTCCACATTAGCCAAATGTTTTCTTCTTTCTTAATTATTTTTTGCAGCTGTAAGAAAGGAATTGTAGTTACCAGAGACTATCTTTCGTATTATAAAATTTGCTGGTAGAAAAACATTTCAGTTAGATCATTGGTTTAAATTCTTGTTTTAAAAGTTATCAGATGAGGGGAGCCTGCATGGCCCATTCGGTTGTGCATCCAACTTTTGATTTTGGCTCAGATCGTGATCCTAGGAGTTGTGGGATTGAGCCCCGAGATGGGCTTGGCCTTGAGCGTGGAACCCTCTTGGGATTCTCTCTCTGTATCTGCCCCTCCCCCTGCTCGTGTGGCGTTCTTTCTTGCTCTTTCAAAAAAAAAAGTTACTAGATGAAGCATAGTTAACTAACTCTTGTCACTCATATCACATGCATATGATGACCTGAGGAAGACAGGGGAGTGACCTAGCTCCTGGTCTTTTAACATGATCAGTAGAATAACATTTGAAAACTATTTAGTGCCTTGTACATAACAGGATGTCAGTAGTCAATGTCTCATTCCTCAGTGCACAGTTCAGCAGATAGGTAGGTCGTTCTGTAAAACTTGTTATGCTGCCCAGGTTTGAGTCCTGGCTCTCCAGCTTGCTTGCCTGATAACCCTATTGCTCTTGAGCTCTGCGTGCTCATCTGAAAATGGGGCAGTCTTAAGACCCATGTCATAGGGTTATCAGGAGCATTAAGTTAGATAATAAGATGGTAATAAAATAATATAATTTTAATAGTATTTTTATTTTTGGCTTAGTACATTATAGAGGAATCCAAACTGAAAAACTCCCAAGATAGAACCATCAAGTCATTTTGGAGTTTATAGAGCCTGCACATTAAGGAGAGATTGTTTACTAAATGGGAGATTTTACAGTTCCATAAAAATTTCCAGTTTTATCCAGTAGCCACTTGAGGGAAATACTCTAACCTACAATTGAGGATCAGTATTCTTGAAGTGTGTTTAGTTCTGGCCTTGCAACAGTGAGAAGTAACAATAAGGATGGAGCCAATGCCTGACTTTATTTTCTCTCCTGGTGACCAAGTTGTCGGTCTTACACTGGGCATACTGTAAGTAATTTTATACTTAAAGTCAAAGGACTCCTTGTGTAGGGTCTCAACATGTCTAGTGTTACTTGTGTCGAAAGCAATTTAAGAAGGTAATAAATGAATGATTCTGACCATCTTCTATTTATACAACCAATTTAGAGTGACAGGGTTGTAATGGAAAAAACACTCATAATCAAAGGACCTTATGTTTAAAATCAGACTTCACTCCTCTTCTGCCCTCAGTGTCCTCATCTGTAAAATAAAAATAATATACTTCTCTCATAGACTTCCTGGTTTTAATATGCTTCTCACATAAGTACCCCCTATATATTATTATTTGAAGTCAGCCTGATTTTTACATGTGAGTTGACAGAAACATCAAAATCCAACTTATTTGAAGGTGTGGTCATTTGGGTGTTGATCTCACCTATAGTATATCTCCATGTGTGTAACAAATTGGTTCTTCTGTATTTATGGGATACAAAATAGCTTAAAGCTACTAGAGTCATTTATTCCAGTTTTTAAAATTCAGAATTGAATATCAATTATCCCTTTTTAAAACTGTCCGAAATATTTAACATCACAAAGTCTTGGGGTGCCTGGATGGCTCAGTCCGTTAAGTGGCTGACTTCAGCTCTGGTCATGATCTCATGGTTTGTGAGTTCGAGCCCTGTGTTGGGTTCTGTGCTGACAGCTCAGAGCTTGGAGCCTGCTTCACATTCTGTGTCCACCTCTCTCTCTGCCCCTCCCCAACTTACACTCTGTCTCTCTCAAAAATATATAAACATTAAAAAAATTTTTTTTAATAATACAAAGTCTTTAACCTTGTCATCAAAATATTTTTTACAATTCAATTTGTAATCTCAAAATTGGGGATTAGGTTTTAGGTATTGAGCAGTTAATAAAAGATAAATGAGTGAGTGAAAAAGTCAGGCGTGTGTGTATGTGTAGATGTTTTAATTAGATTTTCCCCCTTAAAATTCCCCTCATTCTTCTTTCTCCAATGAGGGTATGATATTCCTGTGATTAAAAATGGGAGAGAGGAGAATGGAAATATTATCACTCTTCAGATAATTGTACTTACTGAGATTGATTAAAATAAAATTTATTGCAAAAAAAAAAAAAAAGAGCTGTATAAGTCAGGTACCAGGGGCCTGGGGAAGATGAAGAAGTAGCCCTCCCTCCTAAAGGTCTTTTAACATAATCAATAGGATAACATTTGGCTGTGGGAAGGAGCTAGAAAATGGGTCCTGAGCAATGCCATAATCAAGTGTTGAGACATTTGGCTCAGGCAGGATTAATGAGCACAGAGCACATCCCAAGTAGAATTCCAAGTGAAAACGTGTCCTGTAATGCATAGTGGTAGGCAGGAAATCCAAAGCACCCTTTAGGGTATGAGGTACAGTGCAAAAAGGATCAATTTAAGAAGGACGCAAATGAGACTGGTTTCATAGGACAGTATGGTAAATGTCACAGGCCACATGTATATAGGATGAGAAAGAGTTTAAAAGAGGGTGCAGTGATTTTAATGGAGGGCCTTTACACCAGCTCAAGAGTTAACAGTGGGTCCAAGAGGAATCAAGTGATATGAATGAAGACTATTTTCAAATGATCATACGTGATGAACAGTGTTTCTGTGACATACAGGTTGCAGATGTGCACACATATGCACATCCGGTTTACTTCTAAATATTCTTTGAAGGGGATAAAATAAATTTATTTCTGTGGACAGTCAAAAATAACTTCTAACTGTTCTTTTTTCTGGCTAAATATGGCATTTATTTAAAAGGCCTAATATTTACCAGTCACTGCTACTGTTTGGTTCCATAAAAACCCTCCTAATTATCTGAGAAAGCCAAATGTGATCTGGGCTTTCTTGGCAAAAGGATATTGACTTTCATTAAGACTGAATTGCAATACAGACCTTTAAGCCTTTATCTGCATCTCATTAACTAGCATGTGATTTGGGAGAGTGGCTATTAATTATACAGAAGACGGTGAGTGAATAGAAAGGATGGTTCAAAGGCAAACCATGCTTAAACCTGACTGTGTCCTCAAGCATTATACACTTCATCTGACAGGCATTCATTTGCCTAAGTGTTTAGAATCAGCCATAGTACAAGTTTTTAAAGGACACATTTAGAAGCAACATTAACGTCTAGTTTCTTGTCAATTAATTTAATTTACTGCTAAGTCATTTTTCTTGAGTTTGCATGACTGCTTGGTTGAAGGGGCAAAATAGGAGCATATATGATGTAATAGGAATAAATCCCGAGAAGCTACTGATTTGTTTTTACGAACTAAACCCTTGTCCCCCTCCATCATCAACTATGATGGTGTGCTCTTCTGAAATCCACTGCAAGTTAAAATAACATGTTCCCTCACTGTAAAGACACAAGAACAGGCAATCCTCATACTTACTGTTAAGACGTCAAGAAGTAGATTGTGTCTTGTTAAATACAGACTGTACTAGAGATCTATATTCTGCTTTCACTAGTATTAGAGTGACATCTCATAATATATTTTTATAAACCCACACATAAGTATAGATGAAGCTGTCTTTGCAATAAATTCTGTGTGAACTCTATTTTCAGTTTTATCTGTGTAGCTAATGCTTTTGAAATTTGACAACATGCTCTCAAGTCTGGCTTCTTTTAAAAGTCAAACTTACATCTAAGTTTTGTATGCAAAATTCATATCCTTCCCAGTATTAAAATTATCTGCCTTACTGTAATTGGGCCAAATTACATAGGGAGTGCATATGCATTGTGCTACATTAGACCATTTTTATGAGTGGTCAAAACTTGGAACCCTTAACATTTGAAAAGCAAGGTGGAGAAGAGAGAGTTTTCCACCCCCACTCATGATGTGGATGGAACGTTTAGTCATCTGATCTAATCCGTTAGTTTCTCATTAATTTTTATGAGTTTGAGTGTAACTGTGTCTGTAAGTGACAGATATTTCTTTCTTACACATTGGTGGAATGAAATGGAAATCAATAATTTTGGTTATATATTTTTATTAAATGGTAACCATTATGTGACAGGATCCTGGAGTAAGAAGGACAGTGGATATTAAACACTCTGCTTGAGGTTTTGCAGGCTGTGGAGGGTGGTGTTTCCCAAAGTTGAGGGCATCAGTAGGTCCACCTCTGTATGTGATCTATGGTTTATTTGCTAATATAGATTTCTTGCCCCGCCCCAGACTTAACTGAGTCACAATCTCTAGAAGTAGAGCCTGGGATCTGCATTTAACCCATTCCACAGATAATTCTTAACCACTGATTTATCTGATTTCTACCATTTAGGGTAGTGAGTGATTTATTTCTCTGAGAAATGCTTATACTTAATGGATGTCACTTTATAGTGAAATAAGTGTTGGTATTGGTATTTTATAGAATTACTGTATCTTTCTAAAAAGGTATCCATGGCGCATTAGAAGTACATTGATGCCATTGTGATAGTCCTTTTCTATTTTTTTAATGATACGTCAAAAAATATACTTTGTACATATATACACAAACATACAGATGAACACACATGAAGTTAAGAGGTGGCATAGTTAGGGTTAAATAAATTGGTACAATTTGCAACCAGATTTCTGTAGTCACTATAAATAGCACTATATTTAAAGTAATGGATATTAATTCCATTATCAAGGTAATGATTTACTCATTAATGTTTAATGCTTAAACATTACTTAATGTAATTAAATGAATCATATTTTATGATGCATATTTTCTTCAGCTAAGTGTTTGATAATTGTGCTTAAGCCATTCCAGGTACTGATTGCATGCTAAACACATTTTCTGCTCTTTGTAGACATTTAATTTGAAATACCGTGAGAAAAACTATCAGTTATTTTTCTTTGCCTCTGACTGGACTCAGACCTGAATAGAAACTTTCTCATCAAGTATTTAATTCGTTTCTCTTTACACAAAGGACATGCTATTTCAAAGCATGATGTAAATGGACTTGCAAGATTCTTTGGAGTAGAAAATATATCCTCCCCCGTAGTTTAAATTGTTCTATCTTTTACTCAGCGGTGGAATCAGCTTGGTAAGGTATTCTTGAGTGCTATTTCTACAGTAGCTGAAGGTCAGCCAAAAATATAATCTCAAGCAAAGTGTTCTACCTTAATTAATTCATTAAGGCAGTTCTTTCTGTTGACTCTTTCAGGGGTCGGGGTGGGGAGGGGGGAAGAACTTAAAACCAAAGACTAGTGAAGGATTATGCATGCTTTTGTTTGTTGAGTAAAAAAAACGTATGCAGCATTTTTTCAATTTCTACACTTCTACACACTTGTTTCCTGCCTGAAATTTCTCACCGCACATTGTACTTCTGCTTATAAAGATGCCCCCCAAGTTTGCACACCTGCCTCCTTCTCATCCTGTAGACTCGTATTTGAAGGCAGTCTTCTCAGATCAGTTCTGTCTGACTGCTCTGTGTGGCGTGCATCTCCACTTTAGCCTTTTGTTTGCTTCTTTCTTAAGACTTACAGTTGTAATTGTTTTGTTTGTCTGTTGATTCATTTCTTGTCTGTCTTTTCCCCTGGGCTATAAGCAACTTGAGATCAGAGAACATATTTGTCTCATAAGTGTTTGTGTCCCCTGAGCCCAGCAGAATGACAGACACATAGGACCTACTCCATATGTATGTTTGTTTGACTTCAGGGTTGTGTGAATGGGTGGGTGGGTGGATGGATAGAAGGATAAATGATAAGTGCTCTTGGGTGGAATATATTTACAGAGAGAGAAATCTTCAATGGCACGCTAACATGAAATAATGCTTACATTTGATGAGTGAGGAGGGACGGGTAAACCCTCAGAGTAATGTTACATTTACCTAAACCACTTGAATGGAAATGGACTAATCAAGTTGGAGCATTTTGTAGCTTGTATCATTTTTCTGATGTCCTGTACTTTACACTGTTCTGTGTGAGTTGGTTGAAACCGTACATGTAATTTTCTTTGTGTAACTGTAGACATACTTTCTTCTCCTTTTTGTAAAAAAGACATGATTTGTGGATATAAATTGTTTACTCATGCCACCAGCCGCTCTAGGCTATAAAGTCATGCTGCCAGAAGTCATGCTGTGATTTGAAGTTGGTACATATTTAAACCTGGTGATACGTGGACAGTGCCAGGGGAAAAGTGAGTTGATGTATGCAGTTACAAACTTTTATTGTTAGATATCGATGTAAAATCCTCTACAAAGCCTGAAAAGTGTAAGGTCATGGCAGCTCCTTTCCATGAAGCTAGGAAATTAAGGTTTATTGCACTAGATATTTATGAAATATATACTTAGCACATTTCTTGTTCTCTTTAAAAATACATGAAAACATTTAGAAGAAAACAAAATACTTAGAATTCAAAAGGAGTGTGCTGAACATGTCCTAGAGAGTTAAAGTGAGTAGTTTTCAAGATTATTCTGTTCTCTAATTTATAATAAAATGAAAATAGCTCTGCATGTATTTTAATAATGTAGGAGACCCATGTGTTTTAGATTTGGCATCATTTTACAGAGAAAGATAGTACATATTTAATATATTGTTGATTTAGTCAAATATAATAAGTTGTTTTAAGACTGTTGCAAAAAAAATTGTAAAAACATGGTGTTGATTCCTAATTTTATTTTCACATGCTATTCATTTAGCTTTATAAATCTTCAGTCATTGATTAGTAAAAAGACTGGCCTCAGAATCCCAAACACTGTAGTTTGAATTATTATTACATTATATTGGAGGCACTGAGGTAGGCAAGTTTTTCATATATCTATATTCATAACAACTGTGCAAATTAGTAGTATTGTCTCTGTTTTACAAATGAGAAAACAGTGGCTTATGAAAGTTACTGCTCTAACACCATATTGCTAAAGAATTGCAGAGTCAAGTTTATCTGCCTTCAAACCCCAGATTCTTTATGGCCTATCCTTGCTTCCAGAAAATAACTTCAGCAATTTAAAATAATATGCAGAGACATTATTAGCATAGTTTATACTTTCCATTTAGTCACTCAACAAACATTTATAAGAAGTGATGAGGTGCTGAACTGAGAATTGGGGATAGACTAAAATTATGCATGAGACCTGTCTCCCAGGACCTTATTTTTGTAAAGTGAGACTGTTGCTGGCAGCTGTAGATTTCTGCACATGCTTGGATGCTACTGGAAACTCAGGGACACTATCTTACACATCTCCTCATCTCTAGCTAATGCAAAAGCGTGAAAGGGCTGCCTCCCCTAGAGCGACTCTCCGTGTGCCTTGTTTAACCAACAATGACTAAATCCTTCTGGCAAGAGACAGATTTTCCCTTATGAATCAGATTGGAATTTTGACTGAATTAAAGTAGGTAATTTGAACGAAAAGAACTTCAATGTTGCCTGCTATCTATGGAGTAAATTAAATTACTAGATTGATTTTAAAAATATATTCCCAGCCTCTAAGTTTAAGAACATTCCAGACTGTTTCTAGATTACCACTCTGAACCCTCAAAGCCAGGAGGCCAGTTATCTACCTCCCTCTTCCCTAAATTTACCCCGGTGGTAATTGACACGAATCTTTTGCTGTCGGGTTTTCTGTGCCTGGAGTGTTTTTGCTGCTTTAGCAGATCTTACTCGTATTTCACGTCTGGCTCAAGTCAACTTCCCTGGCAAAGACATTTTCAACTGTTCCCATCCCTATTAATCATCCCTTCCCAGAACTCTTTTAGCCCATATTGTTTCTCATGTCCTCGCTGCCTAAACTTTTGTACGCTCATTCATCTCTTTCTCCTCAATGTGTGACTATATTTTCAAATAGGCTGGACACCTCTGATGGTAAGGGATCACATCATCCCTTCATTCTATTTGTTTGTTTTTGTGGTGCCCGGCTGGCATTACAGATCCAACTGGCATTCAGTGTTCTTCGTTCAGTTAATAAACTCAATTACTAGGTGACTGTTTCTAATTTCTAGGGACCAACAACTGTGGTTATTTACCTTCTTTCAAGGTGAAAGCTCATTAGACTAGGACTAATTCATCCACACTGAGTATTTCAGTGGGCAAAGATGTTACCTTGGAGAATAGGGGAGAGATTCTAAGCAGAAATCCTGCTTACAATGACTGCCAATCACCTCTGAGACAAAGGGCCAGAGACACACCATTTTTGGTTGTAAGGACTCTGCCCTGCAAGAATTTGCACTTCTACCTGGTTGGATACTTAAATTTCGAATATTCACAAAAGGGTAATTGATTCTAATTAAAATGAGAACTCTCATGTTGAAATCTGTTAAAAGCTTAATTGAACATAAAATGTGCGTAGAGCATCATCACCATAAACATGTGGACTGTCATATTGTTCCATTCAGTCTAATTGTCTTTCTGACAATGTCCTCATGGGCTCTGTGCTTTTGTTTTTGTTTTTTGCCTTTAACTCGATAATAAGGCCTAAATGTGCCTAATTTCCTGTAATAAGCCATTGTCAGGGTGCCATCTGTAAGCATGTATAAATATAGTTTCATCTTTTTCCATTCTTTTTATGATCTGAGTAACAAAATCCATCTACAATATTTATACCATAATGTTACCTTCTGTTTAACCCAGTACTTAGTTTGGGAATTACTACAAAAGGTAAGTGATGTGCAGGGGGGTAGGGAGAAGAGTTCCTCAGTGTCTGAAGTGAATAGCATTCTACTAATATGTGCCTGTGATCACTCTTCCCATTTGGAGTGTCCTTTGCCCGTCCCTTGCCCAACAGAGTGGTTTGAACTCAAATTCCTTCACTAGACCTTTCTTCAAAGGGGTCAGTGCTCCAATGTTTATGTGTTTTTTTTATATTTACTATTTTAATATATGTTCATTTGGAAAAAACAATAAAAATATTTTTTCATTTAAATGAAAAATTTATTAAGAGTTTAAGCTATACCAATGCCAAAACATTCTAAGAAAACCCCTGTGTCTAAGCAGACTTCAGAGTTCTAGAAAGATAAAAGGGTGAAAAAATCATGCAAGAGGGAGGGGATGACTTGAGGACACTTAACCCTGTCCCTGGAATGTTTCCCTTCCCACTTTCTATTTCTGGTGTTCCTGGATGTGGTAGAACAAGCCCAGTTTAGTCCTCACAGCCTCGCAGGGTATATATAGAAGGAGGTATTCTGATATTTTTTCATTAACTGAAAATTCTTGGTGGTAGTAGCCCTTCTTTGCTTGGTGGAATCTTCATGTTTGTTTTAGGAGCTCTGTTCTGGGAGGTCTGTACCATGAAAGCAACTACTGGCCTATATCCGCAGTCAAGAGTGTTTGTGAGTGCATATGCATGTGTGTGTGTCTGTGCCTTTGTGTTATTTGTGTGTCTGGCTGACTGTGGGAAAATGCCCTGCAGTTGGACTCTCAAAGATACTTCCCCCATCCATTGTCCACTCAAAAGCAGGCCATAGTAGTCCAGGGATAAGTAGGGAGACTCTTGTCTTGATTCCTCTCCCACTGTCCAGTTCTTAGATATTGCCATCTTGCTTGCTGTCTGTTGCCTGTATGCTCTGGTTGCCTGGGTCTTAATTTTGGGCCTTGTGTCTTCTTGTGTCTTCTTATGGCCTCTGTCTTGTAGGTTTGTCTTCCCTGCTTTGCCTTTTTCTCCGATGCGCTTCCTTGTCCCTTCTTACAAGACCTTTAGCCCACTGACCGGACCTTGTGATGGGTCACTCATGTTTTCTCATCTCATGATGAGCCTCATGCCTTCTCTTGCCCTCACATGGTGGTTCTAACCACCTCACATGATGCGTCCTCATTCTCTCTCCCCTTTGATGGCTCTTTCATTAAGGGCCCCTATTGTGAGTTGTCCTTTAAATGTGGTGTTTATAAACCTTTGTGCCATAGATCCTGCCTATGCTAATGACGCCTTATCAGGAATTTAGTTGTATTGACCATGATTATTGACTTTCGTCAAAGCACTCGATGCAAGATCATGTGTTTTCCAAAAAGAACCCATTCCTGTTTTATTCCTTCTAATTATACTTTTTATGAAGAATTCTAAAGAGGATCTAGAATTTTATCGTAGTCCTAGCTTAGCTACCTCTAACTGCATATTGAAGTGAACTGAGCAAATTTTGTCTGTCTTTATATATCTCTCTGAATTATATTCTTTTATGATTAGCTATTTTCTGAATATAAAACTCTCGTTCCTGTTCTAATGAATATAAAATGCTTCTTTTTGAATAGTGGCTAAATTTTTAAGATACTTTCTTATTATCTTCAGGATAATTTTATTCAGGATTTCAAAATGATTATGTTTTTTTTTTTCTCTCTCTCTCTCTCTTTCTAAAATCCATTGTTGTTTGGTATGATTTCTGTTAGAGATTTTCAGCGGTCTATATTGTAACTTTGTGAAATCTACTTTCCTCAGTTTTTGCAGCCAGTGCTTTGATGAAAGGCCTCATTTCCTCTTCTGGTAGAATGATGAACTGCACCCTCCCAGTCCCTCTCCTTTCCAAATGATTGCTTCTACAGTAATCTTTCTAAAACATGTCATTCTCCATAAGGCATTTTTATGCTTAGAATTTTTGAATATCTCCCCATTGACAAAAAACTGAGATAGCGAGATCTGCCCCTGCTTATATTTTCAATAAATATTACCCTATTTCCTGTAAAACCCAAACTACTTGTGTGTGTTTTTTATAATGCTATGCTATTTCACAACACCATGACTTTTTATACGCTAGAACCTCCATCTGGAATGCTTTTATTTTGTCTGTTTGGCAAATTCCTATCTGCCCTGCATTCTTAATAGATTGATACCTCTGAACTTTTTATAGTTGTGAAAATAACTTACTATCCTGAATAACTGGATATGAAATACTAGAATTTCATCATCTCTATTTTGGAGTAAATGGGATTTTGTGGCACAGAGCTTAATCTAGTAGTCCTTAATCAGAAGGGATACATTTGAGCTCTTGCAGCCCTTCACACAGATTTGGTTACAGCCTCCTGCCTGGTCTTCCTTGTGAATCACGTATAAGGGACGGAATGTGCCAGTCTGGGTGTGCAGATTATCACCACAGGAAGGAGAAACTCACTGGCCCTTTTGTGGTCTAACTCTGAATTGGACCAGTTAGAGAAACAGTAATTCCAATGGAAATACTTAACATGTGTTTGTGCTCACCCCTACCCTCTAGTGCTTTTGATATAGTTCCTGTTGCTCACCTTTAAACTGGGATTTTAAAACATCAGAAGCTTTTAATTATCCCTGGTGAAATGCAAGTACCATGGTTGAGGGTCAAAAGCTATAGCACAGCTTTAAGGCATGCACTGAGGACAGAAAGCTGAGCACAGAGTTCCTTCACCGAGTGGTCTGGTGAGCAGAAAAAGAGATGGGGAAAGAATCATAGTGGTAACACCATACAGTGTCCTTTGTTCTTTCTGCAGAAAAGATGTAAGGGGTGCCTGGGTGGCTCAGTCGGTTAAGCATCCGACTTCGGCTCAGGTCATGATCTCACGGTTTGTGGGTTCGAGCCCCGCATCAGGCTCTGTGCTGACAGCTCGGAGCCTGGAGCCTGCTTCGGATTCTGTGTCTCCCTCTCTCTGCCCCTCCCCCGCTCATGCTTTGTTTCTCTCTGTCTCAATAATAAATAAAAACATTTAAAAAATTTAGAAAAAAAAAGAAAAGATGTAAGTTTATAATTTACTCTGGAAAATATGTCATTGTCATAAAATACAGTGGAGAGAAGTCATGTTAGGCATGATGACATTTAAAATCTAGTAAGACTAGGTGTGCTTGGGTGGCTCATTTGGTTAAACGTCTGACTCTTGGTTTTGGCTCAGGTGATGATCTCACAGTACATGAGTTCAAGTTTTGCTTCCAGCTCTGGGTTGACAGTGTGGAGCCCTGTGAGATTCTCTGCCTTCCTGTCTCTCTGCCCCTCCCCTGCTCTCTCTCTCTCTCTCTCTCTTTCTCTCTCTTTCAAAATAAATAAACAAACTTGATAAAAATTAAACAATAAAAAAAAACCTAGTAAGATTATAGCTTTCGGTGTTTCTGATACAGTAGAAGTAGCATCTATCCAGAACTTTAGTTTATAAACTATGTGTAATTATTACTTACGTGTGGTTACTTCATAATTTATGATGTGACAAAATGACTTCTACTTGACCTTTAACTTGTAAGGGAAGTAGTAGGTTAAAAAATGTAACCAAAGCATTGAAGTACAGCTGACTGTCATGATCGTTAATGGTAAAACACTGGTTTAACACAACAGGGAATTATTCACATGAAACAAAATCATTTTTGAAATTTTGTCTAAGATGGTCAAATAGAAATTTAAAAACATGCTGGCTGTAATCTGATTATTTTTTTATTTTACCAGCAATTTTTTCCATAAATGATAGTATGTCATTCTTTGAGTATTTGAAACATTTCCCTTTGAAGCTTTCCATATGGTCAGCATAGTGAGGCAATGAAGAAATTACTTTTAGGGGTACCTGGGTGGCTAAGTCAGTTAAGCATCCAAATCCTGGTTTTGGCTCAGATCATGATCCTTTGTCCTTTCTGCAGAAAGGTATAAATATATAATTTATGCTGAAAAAATGTTATTGGCATAAACTACAGTGTAGAGAAGTCATGTTAGGCATGATGACATTTAAAACCTAGTAAGACTAGGGGTGCCTGGGTGGCTCAGTCAGTTCAGTTTCTGACTCTTGGTTTTGGCTCAGGTCATGATCTCATGGTACCTGAGTTTGAGCCCTGCATCGGGCTCTGTGTTGATGGTGCAGAGCCTGCTTGGGATTCTCTCTCTCCTTCTCTGTGCCCCTCCCCTGCTCATACCCTTTCTCTCTCTCTCAAAATAAATAAATAAAACTTTAAAAAAAATTTTTTAAATAAAAAAATTACTTTTAAACCATCTTTCTAATGAGATTTCTATTCAGTGATGATGACACTGATGATGGTATTATGATTATTGTATGAAATTTCAGCTCATATTATGTGCAAGTCGGTGTTCTAAGGATTTTGTGTAGGTTGATGCATAGATTAAAGGAAAAGGTTTATCAGGTAGGTGTCATCATGTTCCTCTTTATGCAGGGAGTCTGAAGCTTGGAGAATTGAACTAACTTGCCCATGTTAGTAAATGGCTGCAATCAGAGTTGCATCCCAGATGGTCTGACCTAATTCTATGTTCTGTGTTTAAAAAAAAAACAAAAGAAAAAAAAAGAAAAAAGAAAAAGAAAATGAGAGGTTCTCTGATTGAAATTAGGGGCACAATCTATATCCATTTGCATAGCATCCCTCAAGTGTCTATATGTTCAGTTGAATAATCTGAACTGAAAGATTTGCCCAAGCCCTTTGTTTCGTAAATTCAGACACTGCTGAATAGAGAGACCAAGTGACTGCCATGTGCCTTCTCAGGGTCACAAATCAGTAGCCAGTTAGGACTGAAACCTCATTACTCAAATCAATTGTTGTTTCTGGTACATGATTGGTCCTCGTATTTAGTTTTACTTGAATGCACCTTGTGTGTTTTAGGCATCTGTTAAGTCAACATCTATCATGTATTTGTCCATTGCTTAATAGGCGCCAGGGCCCTCTCTTTCTCCACACTAGAGGTGACTTAGACATTTATTAAAGGTGATCCACTGTTAGGGGCTTTTTTAGAGGCTGAATTCACTGAATCAGATCTGCAGCCATTATATTAACTCCCCTTGGATTGGGCAGGAGAGCACTTGAAAATTGTGTCAGAAATGAAACGATTGGCTAGAGTTTAATCTTGCTCAAGAATACCAGCTGCTGTATTTGCTGTCTTCTTGGTATAATAGTTGATTTGAAAATGTCCCTTTCTTGGACCCCACAGCTGCTGGAGATATGCAGTGAAGGTCTCACAAAGAAGTAAGATGTGATCAGTCGGTTTGAAATTAGAAGCAGTGTTTTGTGAACTGGAAATTATACTGATTGGCAGAAAATTCCTGAGGAAGAAGCTTGGAACTCTGCCACACATAATACCTTCACCAATTTGAATTGCTCAATGAACCTTTTCTTCTACCATCAACAGATGTGGTGTCTTTGTAACTTATCTACCCACTGTGGATTCAGATTGTGTTCTCATGGTCAATGTCATTCAGTAACTGTCTTACTCAATGAACCTTCCAGGTTCTTGCACATTATGTTTGGGTGACAGCACATTGGGAGATCACATGTGTGTTCTTCTGCTGAGTTGGGGGAAGATTCAAGAATTCATGGCCTTTGTACTTACTTTAGAAGTATTGTGATTTTCTTTGTGATTATTCATGTTTATATAGATAAATTGGCATTAATTAGAAGCAAATTTATTTTAAAATCATATGCATTGTCTTACTTCTGAAACACATTCTCTTATAGTAAGAGTATAATGCAAAAGGAAACAAATTCTAAATGTTGAGGGTGACATGCTCCATTTTCCGTAACATGGAGCATGATGTTTCTCTCTTTTGAACTATTTGAAGAACATGAGGGAAAACTATTAAAAATAGATGAAGGCTGTAAATTCTAAAGAGTAAAATAAGCAAATGTATAGTGATTTGAGCTCATTAACCATTTCCATCTCAGTTTCATGTATAACATCCCAGTGAATATCTCAGATATTTGCTGTAACAGATGTCCACCTAAAGGCCCCCGTGAATTTTATGGGGATACTAGAGTGAAATGTTATAAAAGGAGATGGTTCAATATCTGAGGACCTTGACTTTTCTTGAAATTGTATATCATTAGCAATATTTAATAAAGATCTTTCTTTTTTAATGTTTATTTTGAGAGAGAGAGAGAGAGAGAACACGTGTTGCAAGTGGGGGAATTGCAGAGAGAGAATCCCAAGCAGGCTCCGCACTTCAGGCTCAAGATGGACCTTGATATGGGGCTCAACCCAGGCTTTGAACTCACGAACCAAAATAAAACCAAAATCAAGAGTTGGATACTCGAGGCGCCTGGGTGGCTCAGTCGGGTAAGCGGCCGACTTCGGCTCAGGTCATGATCTCACAGTTCTTGAATTCGAGCCCCGCGTCGGACTCTGTGCCTGGAGCCTGCTTCAGATTCTGTGTCTCCTTCTCTCTCTGCCCCTCCCCTGCTCACGCTCTGTCTCTCAGTAATAAATAAACGTTAAAAACTTAAAAAAAAAAAGAGTTGGATACTCAGCAGAGCCACCCAGGCAGCCCTTTAGTATAGATCTGATTGAAAGATTTATATGTACATAAAAAATATCAAACATAGATTTCTTTTTTGATGCTGGGATTTCAGGCTATGTATGTAATGGTTTGTATTAGCAACTTTCTACTGTGGCATTTTTAACCTATGATGAAGAAAACTCTCTAGTAACTTGAGAAGGATTTGATAAAAGGAAGAGCTGCATATGGGCTGCCTGGGTGGCTTAGTTGGTTTAGCGTCCACTTCAGCTCAGGTCATGATCTCACAGTTTGTAAGTTTGAGCCCGCCTTGGGCTCTCCACTCTAGCATAGAGCCTTCTTCGGGTCCTTGATCCTCTTTCTCCCCCTCTCTCTGCCTATCTCCTGCTCATGTATGTGCTCTCTCTCTGCCTCTCAAAAATAAACATTAAAAAAAAGAGCTACATAAATACATTGTTTTTCTTGTGACAGTCTCTGACTGGGGATGATTCATTTGAGCAGTTCCTAAAACATGTCTAAAAGTGTATTCTTTAATTTGTTAAGAGAAAGCAACTTTCTTGCCTCTTAAATAGATACCAGTAGGCTAGATAAAAGGTGTTACAGTATATAAATAAGATGTTCTTGTTTGTTTTAATTTTGCTTTTTTTGTTTCATATAATAGTCTAATATTTTCATTGATGTCATTTAACTGAGTAGCTACTGTGCTAGGAGCTGTGTGCTAGGCATATTGTGTAGAACATCTCTGATCTGCGGAAGAACTATATGAGGGAGAAATTATAATCCTGCTTTACTTACAAGAAAGGCAAAGAGCAGATAATTTTGTGTAAAATGACATTCCAGAAGCCATACAGGACGTTGTATTATTATTCCAAGCTCCAGTCTCTTGGCCCAAAGATCACGTGCTTTCCCATACCCTGCTGGTCCCCAAGGACAAAGTAAATCCAGAGAAAGTAATTTCAAGGATAGGTTATATATTCAACTACTGATTAGCAGCAAGATGATAAAGTATAAGCAAGCTTTTAAGGACATTGCTCTGGGGGTGCCTGGGTGGCTCAGTCAGTTGAGTGTCCAACTTCGGCTCAGGTCATAATCTCACAGTTTGTGGGTTCGATTCCCACATCAGGCTCTTTGCTGACAGCTCAGAGCTTGGAGCCTGCTTCAGATTCTGTGTCTCCCTCTGTCTGCCCCTCCCCTGCCCACAGTCTGTCTCTCTCTCAAAATTAAATAAACATTAAAAAAAATTAAAGACAGTGCTTTGTTTGGATGCTGACTATTTGGGACTAATAACCTTTGTGAAATCTTGCTGCTCACTGCTATGGAAGCTCAAAACAAAGCCATCCCTTGTGCATAAAATATCTTTATCAGATAAGTTATTAATTAATACTTTATTAATTTTATTAACTCATTTAATTATATAAGACACATTTGTCGCATATCACCTAAAGCTGGTGTAAGCTATCTGTAAGACAAGTTTTTTTTTAAATTTTTTTTAATGTTTTATTTATTTTTGAGAGAGAGAGAGAGAGAGAGAGAGAAAGCGTGAGCAGGAGAGGGTCAGAGAGGGAGACACAGAATCTGAAGACAGGCTCCAGGCTCTGAGCTGTCAGCACAGAGCCTAATGCGGGGCTCAAACCCACAAACCGTGAGATTATGACCTGAGCCGAAGCCGGACACTCAACCGACTGAGCCACCCAGGCGCCCCTGTAAGACAGTTTTAGCCATGTAGACAGACAATAAGTAAAATATGCTGATAGTTAATCAAAATATGAAAGAAGAATTCATTGAAGAGCATTTAACCAGGTGTCCACATTTCAGTGGTAACCATGCTCCTTAAAGAAGTTAAGTGTTCTTTCCCTTGGGAAGAAAAACCAAAAATTGAAAAATGTCATTTTATTATGACAATACAAATGGCAAAAGAAAAATGTTGAGATTATCTGTTTTACAATTGTAATTTAACATAAGTATTTTCAACAACATATGTGGAAATATTAAGCCCTTTCCTTGATTTTGGCTTGCTCAGTATTACCATTATATGTGTAAGCAAAGAGCAAAACCAGTACGTTATTTCAGGGAAAGAAGATAAAGCAGAGGTAGATTTCTAAATGGAGCATGTGAAAGGCAATCCTGAAAGAAATCCATCTAAAATTTATTTTAATACATGTCCTCAGCCTTTTTCTTTGTCAGTTTCTGTTGTTCTTATTTTCCATTTAAACACAACCTTCTTTCTAGAAAGGAAATATGTTAATTACTTATATAGGAATTTACAGTGCTGTGAATTGACCATTTACTTCATATATTTTTAAATATTCCAAGCTTGGGGTTCTAATGATTTTGTTGGCTTTCATGGTTGTTTTTTACTTGGTTGTTTTTTACTTGTGAGGAAAATGGTCAAAGTTCTGCTTCCAATGAAATATTTCAGTAATGTTTGTAGTATTTCTTTCCCAAAGGTTATAATAATATCTAATAGAAACGATTTATTTTAATCACACATAAATTCTTTAATATACAGTAATTTGCCGGTGGAAATTATGCTCACATGAGTTTTTTAGTAGCTTCATTAATATTTTTCTCTTACGTTAGATATATAAGAAACTCCTTGAGCTTAAGACCCAGAGGTAATTCATCTTTACATTTTCTAAAATGTAGCAGGCTCTGAAATGTTGATTGAATTGAACACTAATTGTAAGAGTTTTCGACACAGCTATATATTTGTCTTTTAAGTATATGTGTATGTATGTAAAATTCTTGATTTTCATGGTCTTGTGAGAATGTATGAATTCGGTTTAAAAAAGTAGAATAGGTTTGATGTTACCATTTAAGGTATTCTAGTGTTCGTCTGTTCAGTACTGTAGTCTCCCTGTTTTCTACCTCTTAAAACCTGAGAGATTGAAGCTTCGTATCTTCCTCATTTGAGTGTGTCCTCCACCGGGTCCAGATTGAGAAAGAAAGGTAATTGTTATTTTTAACCATACTTTTAAAAAATCTTTTATTTTTACTTTATTTGATTTTTAAAATATTTTTCTTGAGAGAGAGAGAGAGCACAAGTGGAAGAGAGTCAGGGAAGGGAGGGAGACAGAGGGAGAGGGAGGGAGACAGAGGGGGTGGTGGGGAGAATCTTAAGCAAGCACCACCTCACAATCATGTAGACCATGACCTGAGCTGAAATCAAGAGTTGGACAGTTAACCAACAAAGCCACCCAGGTGCCCCTCCCCTTTTTTAAATGTTTTAAAAAGTTGTGTATGGTCGTATAGTATATAATGGTGCATTTGTTTCCGGGGTACAGCGTAGTGATTGAACAACTCTATGCTGTGCTCACCACAAGTGCAGCTCTCATCTGTCACCATAGAATGATATCATCATATCATTGACTTTATTCTCATCCTTAATCATTCCATAACTAGAAATCTGTACCTCCCACTCCCCTTCACCCATTTTGCCCATCTCCCCAACATCCTCCCCTCTGGCAATCATCAGCTTGTTCTCAGTATTTATAGGTCTGATTCTGCTTAAAATGGTTATAGTTTTGAATTATGTAACAGGGCTAGTTTAAACTTTGTGATTTCTTTGTGGTTTTGATGTGGCTCCTCTAAATATATCATATATTTGAATGAATGAATATATGTACGTAGAAGAAATCATAGAATTGTATTTCTGTGTTAATTAAACCCTTATCCTCTGGTTATTTTGAATTAAATTGAGAAAAAGGGGATTGATCATTAACAGAAAAAATAGGGATATAGAAAGAAGGAGCTTTTACAAATTATGATTAAGTACTGTCTCTCGGTATTAAACAATAGTTAAAAACTACGTAGTAAAACGTTTTTGGGCGAAGTGTCACTTCAGTACACTATAATCCTACTCCTTGACATTTATTTTCAGGACAAACCTAAAAAATTTAGGGGAAATGTGAATGAAGATATTTCTTGAAGCATTGTTTATAATAGAGGAGAAACTGGAAGCAACCTGAATATTTACTACTGGGTGTATTTAAAATAAACCATAGCATATTGGTAAAATGTAACACAGTACAGGCAATAAAATGTATTATGTCTAACACCTATATTTATTATTATGGAAATATCTTCCTCTTACATAATAAGAAAAAAGCAGATTGTGAAACACAGGTTTAGAATTATTTTTTTAAAGGAAACCATGTATTTGTATGTACAAATTATCCTGAAGATGATAATTGCCTTCAAGCACTAAATATTTTGTCTTTTTCTTACACTGAAATAAATTTTCTACAATGACTATATATTATCTTAGCTGATCTAAATCTATAAAAATAGATTTAATCTACCTGGATACAGAAAAAAACTGAGCATGTTTGATAATTTTTTAAGTTTATTTGGTGAGAGAGCACGAGCGGGTGAGGGACAGAAAGCGAGGAGAGAGAGAGAGAGAGAGAGAGAGAGAATATCCCAAGCAGTCTCTGCACTGCCAGCACAGAGCTTAATGTGGGGTTCGAACTCATGAGCCAGGAGATAGTGACCTGAGCTGAAACCAAGAGTCATGCTTAACCGACTGAGCCACCCTGGTGCCCCTTGATGAATTATTTTTAAGCTTGAATTATGGTTAGCATAAGGCATAAAACACAACTGTATTTATTTACATATTTATTTAGCTATTTAAGAGGTCAGAGAGATGTCTGTTAGTATTACACTGTCATTAGAAAAATTGCTACTAATTTAGTAGCAAGCAATATAAACCAGAAATTAATTTAATATGAAAAATATCATATTAAATAAAATCATAAGTGAGGGTTAAAAATTGACTTATGGTTTAGATCTCTCTTCTTTATATATTACCTACTCATTCACTGGATGAAACCATGTGTCATTTCAACTTTTCAGTTCATAACAAGAGGTTTAATTAGAATGAGATCCTGTCTTGCTTTTTTTTTTTAATTTTTAATCTTTAAAAAATTTTTTTGAATGTTTATTTATTTGAGAGAGAGAGAGAGAGAGAGAGAGAGAGAGAGTGTCAGGCAGACAGAGTGGGAGTGGGGGAAGGGGATTGAGAGAAGAAGACACAGAATCCAAAGCAGGCTCCAGGCTCTGAGCCGTTAGCACAGAGCCCTACTCAGGCTTGAACCCATGAACTGTGAGATCATAACCTGGGCTGAAGTCAGATGCTTAACCTACTAAGCCACCCGGTCGTCCCCTGGCTTGTTTTTTAATAAAATTTGACTGCCACATATATTTTTAATTTTATGAATGGTTATCTTTTAGTAATCTAGTTCCATAATTTCGTTTCTTTTATAAATCCACTTTTTGGTTCTTTATACTACACTCTTCATTTAATTGATTTATATGATAATAATTCAGTCATCCGTGATTCTTTCTATATACTTCTCTCTTTAACTGTATTCTTCTGATGTGAAAAACAACTCCTCAGTGAACTCTGCATGTAATATTTGGCTTGGTTTTCTTCATAGTCACAAATATTTTTACACACAGGGCAAATAAAGAATGTATTTCTGTCATCCATGTATTACATGTAGATGTGAACACTTTTCTTTAATCATCGTTTCCCCTTTGGAGTGTAGAATAATCGCTTTAAAGCAGTTTGATCAAAATTTGTATCTCGGAGCTTTATTTTGAACAGTTCAGAACTGTTTTAAAAAGGGAACTAACAGTTACTCTATTTAATATAGTACCTTTCATTCATTCTTGCCAATGTATTTTATGGGTCTCATCAAATCCTAATGTAAATGAAACATTCTCTCTCTAGGCTTTAAAAAAATTACATTAATTTAATTAAAGCAAAATCTCAGAAGCAGGACTCAGTAAGTTCTATAAACCCTAACAGAGTTAAGCTTAATTAGAAGTGTATATACTTTGAGCTTTTGATTTAAACATGAAGTTTTCTAACTTTTTAGTGTTTCCTTATCTGATAGAAGCAAAAATGAGGATAACTCCTTCACAAAGAGGTTTTAAGAATTAAATGGCCTAATGTAGATAAAGGGATTAACACGGCCCCTGCTGCACAATTAAAGATTCAATAAATAGCTTTTACTAATGGTTACTGTTCATTATAATCTTCTGATGGAATAAGAATTTTATTTTTTGTCATTAAATTAGCCAGTTAGTAATTTTCCATACCTTTCATATACTGAAGTGTGATGCTTTTTAAAATAAAAATGGAACTGGTAAGATAGAATTTAAAAAAGACTGTATTATATATCTACTGAGTTAAAAAGTATAAAAAAAATAGACATCTTTTGAATACTTTAAGTTGTGCCTTTGCCTCATTCCTCTTCATTTTCTTCATTTATCAGCCCTGTAACTGTTCCCAGAATGGAAAGATGACATCTCTAGACTTTGAGTTTCTCAGTCAGGTCTCTGGTGCTGTGCTAAACTGTCATTCTTTTAAATTCATCTTCACAGAGACAATGTGATCCAATCTACTTCATTTCTGGCTTAGTATTCTTTGTCTTCCTGGAGCCATATTTGTCAATATTATAAATCTAAACAATGTGATACATTACTTACTGTGAAATAAAATACATTTATAATTTGTTCCATTTTTAGAAGAACATCATATTTTTTCTACTGTATACACTTAGATGAAGCTTAAATATTCTTTGATCTCTGAAGAAGGTGAAGTCTTTTTGTTTTTGTCTGATATGGGCTATAAATGATTCTGTTCAACACATATTTATTGGGCACCAGCTATATCCCACTGGTAGGATGGATGCAAATGATAAAACCATGAAAATTGACTCTGGGATGCTCAGGCACCTACAAACTCATGTTGAGATAGTTTATTAAGTGTTAAGATCAATTCATGCATAAATCGCTAGGGGGAATGGTGTCAGAAAAGCACCTAATCCAGTTTCCAGGAAATGAATTCAGTCCAAACAACTCTTTTGAAGGTGAAAGGATAATTATATCCAGAATTATCCCTCTGAATTATCACCAGACCCTTAGTCATCAGCAGAGATTCACTTGTGATCATGAGAATTTCCTGAATATTAAACAAAACATCCTAATGCATTTTAGGACCCAAAATTAAAGATAGTAAACAAGGAAGGTTGTCTGCTCGATGATTAAGTAGAAAGTGCATCAGTAACCTCGTTTCTTGAATATTATTACTCATCAAGGATTCATACTTTATTTGGTAGAGGCTATCTTAATTCTTAATATATTACTATTATAATACCAGTGTGATTGTTTTATTGCCATTTTCTGTATTTGAAAAAAAGTTTTCTTGTTAATGAGTTTTCCTTGGCTAGAAACAAATTGAACAAAGCTGAAAAATAGATTATATAAAAAGCTGTAGCAATATTTTTCATTTATCTCAATTATTTAAATTGCTAAAAATTTGCTTTTATTAAAGATAGGTTTTTTTGCAAAGTTTAGTTAATAGACCTTAATATTTAATAAAATAAAACTATTAAAATAAAGAATACAGAAAACAAAGATTTCACCGTACTCTAGAATCCCACTTGTGATAGAATTATGTTTATCAATCTGTTCATAAATTTCTCTCAGCCATCGTAGGGAATTCAACATTATGTTGTCAGCAGGGCCATTTGAAAAATAGAGGAATTCTGCAATACAAAACTTATGTGAAATACGCATCTCATTTAATGATGTATTATTACAGATGCAAAATGTTGTCCTCTTCATAGGAAGCGAATACAAAATGTTTTTAATATAATATAATTTTTTTTACTAATTGGATCTTAGGACAGATTTTGTGTAATTAATAACAGGAGATATTTCTTAATTTATTATGTTAGCTCCTTTGCAATATTTTGGGTGTAATATCTTAATTAAAATGTACTGGTTTTCTGGCATAAATCTAATCACTCATGTTTAAAGGAATGACTTCTCAAGGGAAATCATTATCTTATTCAAAGATGTTAGAGATTTAGTGTTGTTCCTATCAAAAGAAGACCGCCATGTCAACTCATTTTTTATTCTGTCTTGGTCACATATTTATTGGCGTGTTTGTGTTATGTATTATTTGACTATAAATCATACTTAAATAGTAGCTTAAATAGTAAGAAAAATAAGTAAATATTTTGATAGGAACAGTCTTACATTTGGGCTATTTTCTTCTGTTGTTAAATGTGTTAAAGCGTTGATAACTCCTACAGCTACAGTTGTGGCCCTCATGTCATTTATTTGAACATCAGCTGAAGATGTCCTGTATACCTGTTTCACATCATTCTCAAAAACTTCCTTTTACCTTACATTGTGCTATGAAATTTATAATTAGCAGTTGAATTTTTTAGGTGGCTAAAGTTATATCTATATATACATAGAGATGTGTGTATGTTCGTGTGTGTGCGTATATAACTCCTTATATATAGTGATATATATATATATATATATATATATATATATTTAGTGAACCAAGGAATGCAACATAATTAATTTATAGAAAAGTTAATATATATAAGATTATATTTGCTTCAAAATGATATTTGGACTTGGGGCTAAAAACAGGTTACTGCCCTTGTCCAGGGAAGTGCACTTTCCTGATAATGGCATATTGTTCCCTGAATTTGGATGAGTAATAGCACCAGATCCATTTTATGTGTGAGTCCGAATCTCTTAGATTCTTTTAATCCTGTTTCATTCAAGAGGAGGAGTACACAGGATGAAAACATCATTGATAAAAGACATATTTTGATCATTCATCTGAAAGGTTAACATTATTTTCCTTTACCTTACCTTCCTTATCTTGATATGCCTTTCAAAAGCAGACCTATTTATAAACACTGTTGAATCAGGCAGCAGTAAGGTGGCCATGAAGCCCCATTAGCTCTCATAGAATATTCTAGAATTATTCTTTTTTGTGTAGGTGATATTGTTAGATTCCAACATCTCAGAACATGTGAGTTCACGTATATGTTAAAAAGCAGAAGGACGGCTGTGGGTTCTGCTTATTCTTTTTTGTGTGGGTGATATTGTTAGATTCCAACATCTCAGAACATGTGAGTTCACGTATATGTTACAAAGCAGAAGAACTGCTGTGGGTTCTGCTTATTCTATATCACTGTGTTTCATGCTTTGTCTCATGTATACACTCATATATATGAGTGTATACAACCTCAACACATAAGTAATGGGCTGATACTGACTCTACCCTCATGGTGTTGAGCAAACATTATGTCATATCCCCCTTTAGTCTTCTTAGTCCTAACTTTCACTTGAAAAAGTCCGTTTCCAAAAAGAGGAAAAAGATTAATATTAGCATTTTAAGAACATGTATAAAAAAATACCCAAGGAAAAACAAAGCAAAAGAGGCATATGGAGAAGAAATCTTCTTATAATATAATAGCATACTCATTATGTATTCATTTTGAAAGTTAAAAATACACATTTATTATATTTTTAAAAATTTTATTTAAAATCCAGAGCAGGACTTCTCATTTATAGCTAACTTAGGGTGTCATAATGGTAAACTTTAAGGGTAATTAAGCAGGTCTTCTAATCAGTTTTGTTTACTGTTATATCCCCAGCCCCTAGAACAGAGCCTAGCACATAGTAGGTGTTCAAGAAATATTAATAAATGAATACATTATGTATTTTCTGTTAGAATTGCCACTTGTGTGTCACTGTGGGGGCCAGTCAAGTCAAAGATTCTCCCACTTGCAGCTACTCTCTTTTTTAGAAGGAGCTCTGATCTTTCGCCATAATTTTAACTACTGTTCAAGATTTTAGAAAATGTAGTATATAAATCCACACTATAGAATGTCAATCAGTGAAGTACTTTAAAACCTGTACTTTTGCACCACCATACTTAGAGGGGCCCCTTAGCCCTCGTGGAAGGGCAGCTTGGAACATTTCTCCATTCTGCTCCACATCTGGCATACTTCACACAGCTGCATTTCAGCGAGGGATGCCTCCAGAAAGAAGGAAGGTGCACGTGAAGAGATTTTGAAATACAGTACAATCTACTTGAAAATAATTGATAATCCTGATGCTTTCTAACAATTTGGCCCTAAAGCTTCACCATTTACAAGTAAATCAGAAAAAGTATGTCATTGAAGGAAGAAAGCATCAAGATTAAGAATTATTTCAGGTAGGTTGTATTAGATTTTAGAACCCATAGCACGACTCTGAAGGATACTCTGTTTTCTATGTAAATATTTACTATTTGTAACATATATTATTATTGAATATTTATAGAACCATTGTCATTTTTAAAACTAGCCAACTGTTCATTTAACTAAAGTAGACCAAGTTAACTTGAATAAAACACTGCAACATCCAGGTTTGTCAACTTGCAGAAACTCTTTTCTTTCTCTCACATCAAGTTTTATAAAATTGATGGGCCACAGTGAAAAATACCATGCAGGTTAAACAACAACAAAAAGAGATTTTGAATAGCATTCTTTGCTCAGTTTTTTTTCTGTTAGATGAGGCAGTCATTAAGAACACAGGTTTGGGAGGGGGAGGCGGTGCCTGGGTGACTCAGTAAGTTAAGTGTTCCACCTTAGCTCAGGTCATGATCTCATGGTTCGTGGGTTCAAGCCCTGCATGGGGCTCTGCGCTGGACATATGGAGCCTGCTTGGGATTCTCTTGCCCTTTCTCTCTCTCTCTCTCTGTCCTTTCCCCCCACTTGTGCTCTCTCTTCTCTCTCAGAATAAATAAATAAACTTAAAAAAAAAACACACAGGCTTTGATACTTAACCTATGATACCTCATTTTATCACCCATAAAATGGGAATAATTATAGTGCTAACTTCATAGGATTGTTTGTAATTGAGTGATTTAATATAGATAATATATCTAGAGCAGGATTCATACAACTTTTTCTGTAGAAAAATGGACAGTAGATATTTTAGGCCTATGCAACTTTCCACTCCATTTTTGTGGTTCTCAGGCAAGATAGATAATCCCTAAATGAAGGAATGTGGTTTTATTCCAGTAAAAATACTATTACCAAAACAGGTAATCCAAGAGTCATAGTTTGTAGACATTTAGTCTAAAATATTGCTTAAGAAGGAAGGTATAAACAGAGAATACTGATAAATGCAATGGTATTAGCATCAAATGTATATCAGGTGTGACAGGTACTCAGAAAAAATTTACTGAATAAATAAAAAAATTATTGTTTAATACATAATCAGGTTTACAAATGTTTAGATATTTTATCCCACCTTTTGAAGTTTTTTTAATCATTTAATGTATCATGGAGACACAGAATTCTCATGTATAATCAAGCAGCATATTTGAAAATCTAATTTTTTGAACAAAAATAAAAAATGATTATAATGTGAAATGTCTGAAAATTTCTGGTAGTAAAACCTCAAATTAGTTGAAGGATATGATTTGAAAATTTTATTTTAAATATAAATGGAATTGATTTAAGGACATTCAGTGATTTGGATCAAGTCAAGTTGGGAAGCAGCAACAATAGGTGCTGAAGGGATGTGAGTATGAGTGTGTGTGTGGCCCTGCCTTCTGGTTCTATGGTTTTTCTACCAGTCAGTCTTAAGTATGATTGCTTTCGGAATGTCTACCCTTTAGCCAAAGAGAAATTGAACATGAAGACCCAAAAAAATTCAGTATGAAGCATAGTGCTTATTTGAAATTGGGTAGATAATATATTGTCAACGCAAACTTCCAATTTTTTAGACCTTAACTTCACTGTCTGATTGTACCTGGCTCAATGCTAAAAATATTACCTCAGTCTCATTTATATCAAGGTTGGATTAATCTAATCAAACTTCATTTGTTTATGCAGTTGTGATTTTCACTTACATTCATTTATTTCTGGACTCATTTGTCCATTAATTCATTTAGTAACAATTTGCTAAGTACCTTCTCTAGGATAGGATATGAGGACAATAAGTTGGGGAAAAAAAAGAGAGAGAAAGAGAAAGGAAGAAAGAACAGTCCCAGAAATCAAGGTGTTTACAGTAGAATAGTGACGATAGAGAAGCAGTAGGGTGATTACATCATAGTTGACAAAGGTACCATACATCCACAGGGCTGTGAATGTGCAGTGAAAGAGCACATAATCTAACCTTCCCAAGGAGGTGACACCTAAGCTAAGACCTAGTAGATGGGATCTTAGCAGGTTTAAGGATGCTTGGAAAGGCGTTTCACACAGATGGAGGATAAAGACAGGAGATCACAGGGGAACATCAAGTAGATCATTAGGGGTGAGTAACAGCACAGGGAGCTAGAGAGGTTGTTGGTTTCTGTGGGTGTAATTACAGGGATGGTGACCACAGCATTTAAGTTGAGGAATAGCATGATTGTATTTGCCCTTCGGAAGAACATCTGTGGGCGGCGGCACGGGGAAGGTTGATTGGAGGAA
>CM053572.1:20232896-20315702 GCA_028646485.1 Cryptoprocta ferox
ATGGACTAAGTTTTATTGAAACATCTGAAAATGATTTGTGCATATTTAATATTATATAATTTGAGAATTCTCTTTCAACAGTACATATTTAAATGTAACATGTGAACTTTTTAAAAGATATTATGGAATCTAGTCTTGCAAGATTCACCTTTATTTAAATAAGAAATCTGATGTGATTTTAAAAAGTCACTCATTAAATAATTTATATCATGTCTAATAAAAATAAAAGTTATTTTTTTAAAAATCACTCCTGGGGCGCCTGGGTGGCTCAGTCGGTTAAGCGTCCAACTTTGGCTCAGGTCATGATCTCATGGTTCGTGGGTTCAAGCCCCGCATCAGGCTCTGTGCTGACAGCTCAGAGCCTGCAGCCTGCTTTAGATTCTGTGTCTCCCTATCTCTCTGTCCCTCCCCTGATCACACTGTCTCTCTGTCTCTCAAAAATAAATAAATCTTAGAAAAATAAAAAAATAAAAATCACTCCTGTGGTATATATTGCTGTGCGTGAGTCAACACAGTATTGAATTTCAACTTAAATTCACGTTAACATTCTGAAGATATTGTAGAACTTTAAAATTGTATTTTCAATCTGTACGTATTTCCAGTACTCTAAAGAAGTCATTACAATCTTTATTTTTTATGTTCAGATCTTCAGTAAGGCAATAATGAATAACTTCTGTCCTTAGCCCTCTAACACTCGTTACAAACTTGAAGTGTGGTCAACTCTGAGCTATTCTATTGAAAGATAGGGTCAATGCATATATAGTCCCTAAATAATATATGTTTGGCTGTAGAGAACGTTAATTCATGCCTTTTTGTGTTTAGTTATCTTTATTGTGTTATCAAAGACAAATACTTACTACCTTCCTAGTCTGGTTTAGAGTATTGCTAAAGATAATCGAAATCCTAGAGACATAGATATGGAACTTAATCTGCCAGGCAAATTGTATATAAAAAGATGAATAGTACACAGTGGCTCATGTTAATGTGTGTTGAATATATGTGCCCAAAGCAAATAAACACTGCAGGAAACAGAGTGCAGTTGCATTGGGGCCATTGGGGTCCAAGGGTAGTCATTGAACTTCATGTAGTGGAACGATAGTTGGATGTATATAAATAAAGCAGAAAACAGGAAGGACATTTTTAAGCAGTGCAAATTTGGGTTAAGATGTGCAGTTGGAATTGTGTCTGGAATGCGTGTCTGGAAGAGGACAAATCGTGTAGTCAGACACTGGGTGATAGGGATGCAGAAGTGTTAGGCTCAAGAGTTTGTTTCTTGTAGCTCCTGAAGATCTTTGAGCTGAGGCTGCCAAGTGCTGAAGGACCAATTGTGTCGGATCAGAGCGAGGAGAGCTTTATGAGAATCTGTTTGGGGCGATGTGTTTGAAAATGTTGTATAAAAAAGTTTAATGTACAGATTTTGATGCCTAGAGTTCATACTATTTAAATTATTAATTAAGTTTTGTATTTTCTAAACACTGCATTGAATTACCCAAAATGTAAATGAAACACAGGTGCAGCATATCAGCAAAATACCTCAAAGATCTGAAAGCATGAGATATTTTTAAGAAAGGCATTAAAGTGTTCCTTACTGGGGAAAAATAAGAGCTTTGTAATTTTCAGTTTTTAGTATTGCCCTTTTCAGCTGCATGTAGAAAAGGGTTTTCAGTATTTGGGGCTTCTGAAGAATTTATATTATTCTGTATAGGTGTAATTGGCAATGAGAGGGCCCCTCACCTACAGTGCTGGATGACCGAGAAAACCAATCAACTCTTTGAAGAAACTGTTGATCAGTGACTCTCACATGTTAATGTCATTATAATCAGTTTGGGAATGTGGTTAAAACTGAGATTCTGAGGGAGTCTGGCTGGCTCAGGTGGTAGAGCATGCAACTCTCAATCTCAAGATTGTAAGTTTGAGCCCCACGTTGAGTGTAGACTGAACTTTAAAAATAAATAAAGGGGTGCCTGGGTGGCTCAGTGGGTTAAGTGCCCTGACTCTTGGTTTCAGCTCAGGTCATGATCTCCCGGTTCGTGAGATTGAGTACTGCGTTCTTCTGTTTGCTGATAGTGCAGAGCCTACTTGGAATTCTCTCTCTGACTCTCTCTGCTCCTCCCCCACTAGTGTGCCGACTCTCGCTCTTGCTCTCTCTCTCTCTTTCTCTCTCAATAAATAAACATTTAAATAAATAAATAATAAAATCTTTAAAAAACAAACAAGATTCTGATTCAGTAGGTCTGGAGTGGAGCCACAGCTTCTCCATTACTAATAAGCTCCCAGGTGATACGAATGCTGTATGTCCTTGGACTGTGTTTTGGACATATAAAATGGAATTTTTAACAAGTTGGTCTCTTATGTATAGTACATGCATAGTAATTTATACTCCATTGTTAGGTGTTGATTTGCATTTGAAATACTGTTCTCAGATTCTATCCAACTGCATTTATTATTTTTTTTAAATGTTTGTGAGAGAGAGAGAGAGAGAGCACACACAAGTGAGCAGGGGAGGGCAGAAAGAGGAAGAGAGAGAGAATCCCAAGCAGGCTCCACACCGCCTCCACAGAGCCCAGTGCAGGGCTCAAAACCATGAACCATGAGATCATGACCTGAGCCAAAATCAAGAGTTGGATGCTTAACAAACTGAGCCACCGAGGTGCCCCCCAACTACATTTAAATACTACGAAGGATTCGTCACTTCTTTATTTTTTCTTGATGTTGTTTTAATTATCTTTTCAGTTACTGATCTGCTATGAAAGACAAACAGCTGTAAAAGATGTTTTCATCACGTTGAGGATTAGTTAGACGTGAAGGTTAAAATGGCAGAGCAGACCTAGAATTTCTGCTTGGATTTTATTTAGTGGGTAGTGGGCACTGTCCATTAAAGGGTTTTGAGGTAATAGAGGTGATTGGGAAGGAGGTGCTGGCAGAGGGAGAATGGTGAAGACATGCATCAGAATCTCAAGATGGGGCATAGTGTAGGTGACCCGGGTGAAAGTCTGAATATAATTGGGTCTTTTTGGAGATGCCTGTATCCTGTCCAGCGATGATAAAGGACTGGATAAAGGTAATAGCCATGGAATTTGAAAGACACCGATATAAGCCAGATTGATGTAGGTTTTACTTTTTTACTGTTTTCTTTACGGTGATTTGAAGTCTTGTGAGAAAAAGGATAATGTTGGCAGTTTGTGTGTGTGTGTGTGTGTGTGTGTTTTCTATTGCTGTGGTGCTGGTGTGTAGGCTTGAATGTGTAAGGTCTATGTTTAGGAAACGCCTGCCTCCAGATATTCTGGAGTTTACTGGCTGTACCACATTTTCATTCCTGCTGCTTATTTTCTCCACTCTGAACTTGAGATCCCCTAACAAGCTAGTCTCTCCATTGCCCCAGGCTTTCCTGAGTCATTAACGTTCCCACTGCTTCTCTGGTAGACCTTTCACTATCAGCAGGCACTGGTTTGGGGGCAACTTTCTAATCCTGACAGTAGTGGTAAGCAATGACAGAGAAAGTTATTTGACTAAACTGATCTCCTGAGAAGCCCTTATTATCCCATTTTTTTTCCAACTAGAGAGTTTGACAGGCTTTTAGAAAGTCCTTTTTAGAGGAAATCTCGGTCCATATTCCTTTCTCTTGAACACTGTGTATAGCTTCTTTCTTACTGTTTCCTTCAGACACACTGAATGCTGATGCTCTGAAATAAATTTTTTAAAATGTCCTATGAGCAGTCTTGTAGTATGTAAAGCTTACTAAAACCTAGCTTTGGAATGCATTTAAAGAAAACGTAATAAAGTATTAAGCCATGATATTCAGTGGGTTTAACACAGGAGATCCAGAAAGTAACAAAAACATTGCATTCTTTTATGATCATACTGAGGGATGAGAAAACCATCCCTGACCCTGTTCAGACCACTTAGAACTAGGAGGCTTACTGGTGGGAGAGTGGGTTTGAAGGACACATGATTCCTTTGTAATAACTGCTGTGTTTTTTGTTATGTGTCCTGGGAGTCATAGCCCAGTGGCCACTGCCTAGTAATTTTATGTGGGAATTATCCCTGGAGAAAATCAAAGTAGATTGCTTAGGTATACTTTTAGATTCTTTAATTTGTAAAGGGGGAGAATATAATTTTGAATTTGTTTAAAAATCATATTAACTTAGTGGAAATATAGTTAAGTTTTTATTTACCAAATAAATCTTTATGCCTCTTGCCCAGGTACACATCTTCTGGTGTTTTAGCAAGTATTCAGAAATGTTATTGCTTACCTTAAAAGTATCTATACATCAACAACTGTTTAACATACTTAATGAATAACTATGAAATGGTCCTCATAGTTGAGATAATAAAAACTTTGGCAGTTCTCTCATTCTGGTTCAACCTATTCTTTGAGTATCCTTACTTAGCTTTGTGCCTCTGAATGAACATTATTCTATTATCATTATTATTTATTTTTAGAGCAAGAAAGAGAGAGCAAGTAGGGAGGGCCCGAGAGAGAGAGAGAGAGAGAGAGAGAGAGAGGGAGAGAGAGAATCCCAAGCAAGCTCTGGGCTGTTAGCACAGAGCCTGATGCAGGGCTCAGTCTCACAAACCCTGAGATCATGACCTGAACCTAAATCAAGAGTCGGGGACTTAGCCAACTGAGCCACCCACGTGCCCTGAACATTTTCTTGTTAGGAAAGATTGTGTGATGATTATATTCCTTGGAATTTCCTTATTTATAAAATGATTTGGTACCTTTACTGGCAAACCTTACTGATCTTTTATGGGTCTATCCTAATATATCTTGTAGAATATGTATTTTTTTAATTATTTGATGTTTCCATTTTTATAACTATTTTCCTATTTGTTTGGAGAATAGTTAGTTGCTCTTATGGTTACCATTCAACATGGCAATATTATTAGACCTTAACATTATTATAGAATATCTTATTTTCCCCTTCTTTTCTCTTCTTTCTTCATGTATTTTTTTATCTCCATGAAGGGCAGCATCAGCTACTCAGAAACTGGAAGCCTAGACATCCTTTGCCTTCCAGTACTCATTCATTCCCCCACAATTATTATCTGATTGATCCTCTTATTATCTCTTAATTCTCTCACCTCCTTTCATTTTTTATCTTCTCACTTGGCTCTCTTCCTCCTTAATGCAAACTTTCTCTTACCTGGATTATTGCAATTTCCACCCAATTCATCTTTGTCCAGGCTGGCTGGTCCTTATACACATTTAACCCACAGAGAAAGAGAAACTACCCTACTCTTTTTTCCTTGGTAGAACTCCTGTGGGGTTTTACGAGGAAAACTTCCTAGAATGTATTCATTTGATCTTTGCATGGGAAAATTTGATGCATTTTTAATTCAGCTAGGATGCCTCCATTTGGATGCCACCTAACGCCTGTGCATCTTTCCTATTCCTGGTACCCTGAGGGAACATGTTGTTATTCACAAAGCTCTGTGGTTTAGCGATCACACTGTTCCATCCAAGAAATGGTAGTTTGTAGATATTTTAGATATACTTCAGTAAAATCTTAGGGATATGGGTTGACTTACTACATATTATAATTCTTTCCACTTAAAATAGTGGGAAATAAGTTCCAATTAGCCTTTTGCTGAAGAACATCAGAACATCTTATTCTCGTGGGTTAGTGATGTTCAAAATGAGATGCGTATGTTTTCCTAACACTTGCCTTTGAAGATCGTACTCAAACACAGATTTGACCCTCCTGCTTCCCAGGTTAACATTTTTCTGGTTCCCCTACATCCTTTTGGTTTAAGTTCAAACTCTACCTTGCTTGGAAAAAGCCTTCTCTACCTCCCCGTGACTTTTCACACTGCCCTTCTGGGAGTCTTTCTCTACCTAGACCCACTTGTGTCTGAATCACCTGAGATGCGTATTAAAAAAATATCAGTTCCCAGGGGCACCTGGGTGGCTCAGGTGTTAATGTCTGACTCTTGGTTCAGGCTCAGGTCATGATCTCCCGGTCTTGGAATCAAGCCCCACGTTGGGCTCTGTGCGGACAGTGCAGGGCTGCTTGGGATTCTCTCTCTCTCCCTCTCTCTCTGCCCTTGCCCCCTCATGATAAATAAACTTAAAAAAACATGAGTTCCAAGACTGTTTCCCAGATAGACAGAAGTGAAAATTCTAGGAGAGAGCCTAGGAATCTCTACCTTTCCCCTAAGCTCATAAACATGGTATCTGCTGACCGTCACCGAAGCAGTAACTAGTTTGGGCCTCTGAAGTGCCTGTGTCACTCCCCTGGGAAGCCTATTGCCTCTTACCCTGTTCCCTCACCAGAATGTGTCAGGATGTTTCAAGTCTTCAAGAAGCTCATCTTTGTCCTTATGTAGACCTTTATCTGAGTCCCCTCTATACTATACTCTTTTCAGTTATTGCCATGTTTTTTCTTCACAGCTCTAATGTAGTCTCTCAAGAGAAGGAGCCATGTTTCACTCACTGTCATGTCCCCAGAATTTGACGTGCAGCACATATCCATGTATAAGTGCCTGACATGTAGATGAATGCAAGCCTGTCTGCCAAAGTAGTAAGCCTTGGAGGCAGGACCTCTGTTTCCTTGTCCTAGTGGCTATATTATGTAGTGTCTGCTCTCTCATTTTCTTTATTACATGCTTAAGAGGATAGGTTTACTTATAAGAATCTTATCCTGATTCATAACTCCATAAGTATATATTAACATTATCTACATAATTGAAATCTTGTTCTGACTACATCAATGAAACCTGATTTTTTCCACACCTCCTGCTAACTATGGAGACAATAAATGAAAAAAATGCTTTCTTCTCAGTTTCCATGGTAATGAAGCCTTCTATGTGTTTAGCTAGGAAAGGATGCTAACAGGACTCCGTCTCTCTCTTATCCCCTCCTCTCTGTCATGCACACACATACACACGCACACACACGTAAACGCATGCACACACACATACATAACAGACATATACCACACAAGTTTATTCTATCAAATCTTACAAAACTAGAATAAATTTATTATTTCTTTCTACTTTAGTTAACACATCTTACCTAGTTCTGTTTCCCTATTCAGAAAAGGATAAACAGTATCTAAATATATATATATATATATATATATATGATAAATATTTAGAAAATGAGAAAGAAACAAATGTGTGACATTTTCAAAATCTGCTGTACCTCTCAGGGTTATGAAGACTTTTACTTCTCTAATTACTGGGGTTTCATTAAAATGAGGAAGTAGGTGATTTTTATTACTGTTGTTTACTTATCTTGTCTTGCCAGTGTACATTTTATGTAATTGGAAGGGTCTGAATAACTGGACAGACACACAGGACACAGAGGTAATTAAGTGCATTATTCTTTATTGGTACAAATGAATAAGATCATTTGTTGGAAAGGTAGATTAAATTTCTTCTGTCCTCTGAAAGGCTGAATTTACTTTTTGGAGCCACCTTACCCCCCCCCCCACCCCACAATGGGGGCTGAGTGGATTTGACAACTTGATTTATAGTGTTAATGTAGAAAATAATTTAATTCTGTATCTGTGAAATCACTGAATACCTATTTCCATCTATACCAGCTTGTTATTTTCAATAATTATGTTTATCATAGCGGTACTCACTTTGATGTTCATGTGTTTGAGAGCCACACCATTCTGCAGTATATTTACATTCTTAATCTGCAAACATTAGCATTATCTACATAATCTTAATAAGTGGTCATAACTATCAGCTCTGCTAAGTAATTCTTTTGGGCTTTACGTGTACACTTGTGTTTGAATTGCTGCTGTTAATAGCGCCACTAATTGTAATATAGTGAATTATATGTACTTTTGTGTTTGATCGTAGCAAAGGTGAAAATACCTGAGTCCTTGAAAGCATTGTTAACTCCACTGTTTATTCTCTCTGTCATTGATATCTTGCCTTATTTGTGTCCCCTTTTTTAGTCAAATATAATGTGTAATTTATTTTTAAAAATGCATTTTGAACAGGAAATGAAGTGATAAACTTAATAAGATTCTCTGTATAGAATTAAATCATTTTATATTCAGTGCATAGTCTTAAATTCAGAGGGGTCTTCGATGAAATCACTTTAAGTATTGCCTCCTATCTTGTATTTATTTTAGAATGTATGTAAAAATGAATGATAACTATATTACATAGAACATATGCAGAGAACAGTGATTTCTTGTTTTCATGTTTTCAGTTTTGCAAACTTCCAAGAAACGTGAAATTTAATTCACGTGTAATTTAAAGTATAAACATATGTCCTATAGGGGTGCCTACATGGCTCACTAGGTTAAACGTCCAACTCTTGGTTTTGGCTCAGGTCATGATCTCGTGGTTTCGTGAGTTTGAGCCCCACACAGGGCTCCAGGCTGACAGTGCGGAGCCTGCTTGGGATTCTGTCTCCCTCTGTCTCTGTCCCTCCCCGACTTACACTGTCTCTGTCTCTCTCAAAATAAATAAACTTAAAATGTGTGTGTGTGTGTGTGTGTGTGTGTGTGTGTGTATCTTGGACTTATAAAATTGAGATATTGGGAAACATAAACAATGACTAGAATATTCCTGGATATTCCTGGAGAGGACCTCTCAAAAATTCTTGAAAGACTTCACAGTACCTTCTAGAATGCTTCAGGTTAGAGTGATTTCTGTGATACATACTCTTAGGTAATGTGACCTGCAGCAACACCTTTAGAAATGGGAAAGTTTCTACATATGAATTGCATAGTCTTTGGGTTTTTGTTTTTTAAATTTATTTTCCCTAGCCACTCCAGAAAAAATGAGGTTATAGGGGATACTGATGCTAGTGAACCCAACTGGAGGGAATTTAGTAATTAATAAGTAGGTTTTTAGCATACATTTCTTCTACAGAAATTAGACAAGGCCAAAGGGACAATATTATGGTCTATGATTCTGATTATGCTGTATAATAACTTCTCCAGAGGTCTCTACCAATTTGCCATGTGGTAACTATTGTGAAGCTAAATATAATGCAATAACAATAATAATATAAGCAATATATAGTGGGAACTAAATTTTAGAAATGAATAAAGAGAGTTTATGAGAATTTCATCAACTGTTTAAAACTAGTGTGTTCAACATTTTATAAAGGAAAAGATCCTGACCAAGGTTAAATGAGAATTAATCCTTGTGCCTTATGCCTTCAGATTTTCACATTTTCAGTAAAAAAGTATGTAAGCAGTGAATAAAAGACAGTGAGATCTGAAACCATCATCACAAGCTACTAAAGACCATCTTGGAAATAGTGTTGTAGAAATTAACACCCCGGCCTTAACATAATACCTACAACTTTTTTCTCTGTTTTTGGTCTCCTGTGTTAATAAAGTATGCAGAAAGGGCAAATCAGTCAGGCACTTTAAACTAACATAGCAGGAAACACTTGTTCTCTAAATCTGCAGCATTAAATTGCATATTATTTAAACGAAACACAGCAAAGCCTTTTTTTGTTAAACAAAACAGCTCTTTGAAGAGAAATGCACTTTGTACAGCACTATACTATAGTTACTATACTGACACATAGTATCACACATTCCTAATACCAGGTATTGTGAGTGCCTGTCAAGGTTTTGAACAGTTTACCTCATATAAAATATGTGACCATTACAGATGCTTTTTCTGAGTCCTACTTACACCGCCTCTATACTAATCCAGCACTATGCCCGTCTGTGATACACAGCCAAAAGATACTCAAAACTGCTCTTGACCTATGTGGGGCTCTCTTCTTGCCTGTCTGCTAATTGTGTAATTGTGGAACCTCCACCACCCCTGGGAGAAATCTAAATTTTTTTTCCTCAGTAGGAATAAAATACTTTCAATTTCCCCCCAGCTCTTCTTATAGAGATAGAATCCCATTTAAAGGAATGTGATAAGGTTTCAAAATAACAATAGTTCATCTAAATCTTTTAAATGTGAAAGCCCATGGCAGAGGTCTCTATTTTATTGAACCTTTACTTTGTTAATACAAAACAAAAAACAACCAAAAAAACCCCAAAGAACATAAAAACAAACAAAAAACAAAAATCTTGAGTGCTTTGACTTTACAAGTGGTTAGTTTGGGGAGGGCTTATTTGTAGGAGGACAGAAACTAATATGCAGATCCTGAGGCTGGCTTCCTGCCTCCTGCAGTGGTCTTAGAGAAGAATCCAGTCTCTGTTATAATCTAGTTAAGGGTACAGTAGAAGGTAGGTTTTTTTTTTTAATGCTTATTTATTTTTGAGAAAGGGAGAACACAAGCAGGGAGGGGCAGAGAGAGGGGACAGATGATCTGAAGTGGGCTCTGCACTGACAGCAGTGAGCCCGATGTAGGGTTCGAATTCACGAACCGCAAGATCACTACCTGAGCTGAAGTCAGACGCACAGTGAGCTAAGCCACCCACGTATCCCACAATATAAGATAGTTTTAATCAGTTAACATTTTACATAATGTGTTTTTGCTGATTTCTTATTGACAATATGGGGGATTATTTTTCTTCTACATACCTAGAGAAGAGGCAAGAGATTAGAAGTTCTTTGTAGCCAGGGATAGCATGAAAAAGAAATTAGACAAAACATTAAGGCAGCATCTGTGAAAAGTCTGAAATTTGGGAAGGCAGATACTGAGTGGTCACTACCATTGCTTTGTAAATTACTATGTATAAGCTTTAGTCAATAATAGGAGAATTTGAAAGGTAACTGATATTACTGAGCCGAGAAGTAGCCCTCCAACCCCAGCTGCAATCCTCTTTGGCAAAAGAAATGGAAGAGACTTTGGTGGGAATTTGGACAAGTAATGATGTTGACAAATATTAAAAAGTGTTTTACAGAGTTCCAACAACTGTTCATATTTACTATCTAATTTAATCCAGCACAAAGTAGGCTGGACAGCTATTATTTTAACTGAAGTTTTACTAAAAAGTTATCTGAGTTTCAGAGTTTCACAGGATCAAAACTGAGAGTAGCAGCAGTGGGAGTGAATTCTGTTTTATGACTCTACAGGATTTATTAATTGATTGAGCAAATGTTTGATGAATGATTAATTTATGGTTTGAAGCAGATCACACAGTGAAAACTAAAGCAGAGTTCTTCCCTTGAGAAGTACTTTGACAAATAGACATTTTATTCACCATGAAATACTCAAGTCCAGTGTTATATTAGGGACCTTTGAGGATTAGTGCTCTAAGCTTCTTCTTGGTTGGCCAGACCCTTGATCTGAATTTGCATGAGAAAAAATAACAGGAGCATTCTAATTTGGATTTGTTAGGGGCATCAGTGAAATCCTTTGTAAAGAAGTAACCTTTAGGTTGAGAACCGATGAAGTTATCCATGTGAAAAATGCAGCGAAGGGTGTTATAGACTATGAAAAAAATATGTGAGAGGTGCACTACTAGCACCTGCCTATGAAAGATGGCCATTGTGGCCAGAGTGAAGAGGTGGGCATCAGATAAACTGGAGGGAGAGTCAACATAAGCCAAATTGTACAGGCCCTTGTTCGGTCACGGAAAGATTGACTTTTAATAAAAGAAGGTGAGGAATTATTTAAAGAAGAAAAATGATATCATCTGATGTATATTCATATAGATCATTTTGGGGGTGCCTGGGTGGCTCAGTCAGTTGGGCACCCGACTTCAGCTCTGTTCATGATCTTGCGGTCTGTGAGTTAAAGCCCCACATAGGGCTCTGTGCTGATAGTGCAGAGCCTAGAGCCTGCTTTAGATTCTGTGTCTCCCTCTCTCTCTCAGCTCCTCCCCCGCTCATACTCTGTCTCTCTCAAAAATGAATAAATGAATTTTTAAAAACAATTTTTTAATTGATCATTTTGGCCACCATGTTGAAAATGGACTGAAGAGCCAAGAAGGAAGCAGCATGAATCTGTTTTACCAATTTCAGTAGCACCTTTCAGGCATCCAGTTGAGAGATGATGGTGTCTTTGAGGCACAGAATACTGAAGGAGAAAAGTGAGTGGATGTGAAGGAAACCATATGAGTCCATGTTGCCTCAAACCAAGTAGGGTCACCGTTCATTGTTTTTAACCATGTTTGATCTCTATCTCTACAAGCCAAACTCTTCTTTTTTTTGAAATTTCTGCATTACCATGGATTCCTTAGCAGTTTGCTGTGGCATCCATAGATAGGAATTACTGTTTATCCACAGTATCTCCTCTTAATTACCAGTCCACATTTTGAAAAACATCGCATCTTATTTGGAGAAGTATTAAAATGTGAGTTATGAAGTGATTAAAATATAAACTGCTTTCACTATAATTAAATACCATACTAAAGGAAGATAATCATTTTTTAAGTAAATTGACTGCCTGCTGAAAACATGGGTAAGCTAGATTTCTTTCAATAGAATTCATTACTTCACATCAGCAAGAAAATGTTACTGTGGACTGTCAGATAGGATCTATAAATAGCAGTGATATGTTATAGTGATGCTGATGTAAGTGGATTTATGTCTTGTAATTTCTGAACCTAACTTGCCAATTTGCATTGTTACAGGAAAATCCTATTTAATAACCATAGTCCAGAACCAACTCTCTGGGAATGTTTTGCTGTGCTTAAAATTGTATGTGAATTGTTGGCATTTTATATTCAGTTGTGTGTTAAAAATTAAGTTATTATAAACAAATTACAATGAAAGTTTGCCTTCCTTATGAAAGTTTGGCAGATTAGTCTACTTAGACTTCAATTAAATAGCAACATATAGTGAACCAAAATACTTAAAACATTTATTCTAACATTAAAAAAAACTAGCTAGTTCACTTTTTTTTGTAATTCGTGACAAGATATCATTTTTCCAAGAACTTTGTGTGTGTATATGTGTGTGTGTGCGCATGTGTATGTAAATCTAATTAAAATAATGGTCATTGGGTGTTTGGTGCCCTCTTTTCCTGCATTAATGGCCCTCATCATTGAGGAGTCACTACCTCATGTGACTTACCCTGACAGCCCCTTACGACTCTGACTAAATATGTGCCCCCAAAACATCATGAGAAATTCAGCTTTTTGGGACTCCAACTCCTTGGTACCTTTTGGAACAAGGTGAAGGAATTTTATACTGGATAAAGGATCTAGTCTTTCATTTGATACCTAGAAAAGTTAAAACTCTAGTCAAATTTATTAAAGGAGAATATAGTTAGGAAGGAGAGTAGCCATCGCTGTGCTGGTTTTTAGCTTGTTATTGAAGTGTGTGTAATCCTGGGATAGCTCCTGAAAACAGTCGTAGAGGGAGTCCTGTACAGATGAAATTAAATAAGATGCAACAGCACACTAGATGTATAATAATTTTCAATAATTTTGTGCAATTATTATTATTGTTATTATGTCAAGCATCCCCCTTGGTGCCTCGTACATAATCACTGCTTAATAATGATTTTGGTGGAAATGAAATCCAATATAAATTGCTCTACTGATAATGAGAACTTACTGTCTCACATTACTGCAAAGTCCGGGAGTGTTCCTAGTTTCAGGTTCATCCAGAGAGGATGCTAAGAAAATTCAGTCAACCTCACCCCCCCTTCATTCCTTCCCCATCCCCTCCCCCACTTCCTCTCCCCCTCCTCCTCCATCTCCACCATTCTCTCTCTCATTCTCTCCCTCTCCCTCTCCCCCTCTCCTCCTTCTGGAAGCTGTGTCAGGTCAGGCCCCTAACAGGCAAATCACTGAGTGCCAGGCAAGTAGTGGAGGGCTGGGTCCAGGACAGAAGCCTAGTCAGGGAGGCTGGGATGGGGATTGCACGCACCCCAGCATGGGACCCTTGGATCACCCCTCCCTAGGGGTGCTGCAGTCCTTCCTTCTTCCCTCCCTCCATCTCTCTCTTTCTCACTGTCTCTCTTACTTTCTGTTTTCATTTCTACTTCTATCTCTGCCTCTCTGTTTCCTTCTGTTTGTCTTTTGTCCCTCTCTAAAACTGTCTCCCTTTATCTTTTCTCTCATTGTCTCTTTCTTCCTGTTTCTGTCTCTCCACCTCTCTTTCTCTCTACCTCTTTGCACCTATCTTTTTTCTGTCTCTCCTCTCGCCTTCCTTCTCCCGCCTTACCCCTGCCCTGTGTCTCTTCTCTTTCTGTCCTTTTCTCTCTCTGTCTGGGTCTGTCCCTTTGGCTTTGTCTCTTCACCTATTCTGTCTCCCTCCCTGCTCCTTTCCATTGTGGGGGTTATAATTCTCTGCAGACTCTGATGTCAGGATGACATCTGACCATTTATATGGAAATCCATCTGGGTTACGCCACGGAAAAGAGGATATGATTTCTTCCATACCTCCAGCAAAAGTCCAGTTATGTCACTTTGCCCAGCAGTGAGTGAGATGCTGTATTTGCCCCGGTCTAGAACCAGGAGCTTTGATCCACTAAAATCTGTTGGACTCAAAATGGATTGTATGTAATAATAATAAACACTGTAGCTTCTTAGGTATGTACTATGTAGCAGGCCCCTTCTCTACATGTTTGTATAATCTTATTACATCTACATGACATCTTTGAATATTAAGAATTAACCCCATGCAATAAGTAAGGCAGTTGAGGGTCAGAAAAATGGAGGGTCTTGCTACGGTATATCAAATAAGCATATCCCCTGGCATGAGAAAATAGACTGGCCCCAGCCCTATGCTCTGAATTCCATACATACTTCTGTCTCACAAGAAATTTCAATTCTTTGGGTCTTCGTTTCTTCATCTGTAAAATAGGATGTTTGATTTAGATATTTATAGTATTTGGTCCTTCAAATGTTAATTTTGCAGTAGTTCTGCAGTATCTTATAAATGTATTTAAGCACTGTCTGCCCCTTCCAAGAGTTCTCAGCTCTATTTTGTTTGCATAACAAAACATGGGATTTTATGTAACACATTGTCTCAGATCTCTCAGAGCTTCTCTTCTTACTGTCAAAGAGAAAATGAGCATTGTTGCTCTGCATTCACAGTGTCAGCTTCCCTAACCAGCCCCCAGTCCCACTCGTATTTTCTTTCAGAAATAGGGATTTGAAGCCCAAGGACTTCTCATCCTCAACAGTGTGCCAAATCATATCCTCGTACTATAGCTTAAGATGTCAGAAGAGTTACCTCTCTTTTCTTTGGGTATTATAAATGACAGTTACTATAGGCATGAATATTTGCATCTGTTCTGTAATTAAGTTTTGTCCTAATTGGCTCTTTGATTTTTTTCCCTCATTTTTCTACTTTCAAGAGATCCTCTAGTTTATTCTCTAGATTGATCTGTATATTTTACTATTTTGTATATTTTAACAAAAATTGGATTTTCTCTCTTTACATATCTTTATCATCACTGATATTTCATTCTAATGAATTGAAAAAGGAAGATTTAAATGTCATAGTTTTCTAGTTGTGTGGCATTTAGCCCATTTTGTGCAGTGTGTAGGTTTAGAAGAATTTTTTTAAGACTTAATTTTTTTTACATCAGTTTAAGGTTCTTACCGAGATTGAGGGGAAGATAGAGAGATTTCCCATGTATCCTCTGCCCCTACATTTGCACATTCTCCCGCACTATCAACATCCCACACCAGAATTGTACATTATTATAATTGATGAGCATACATTGACAGATCATAATCATGCAAGACCATAGCTTACATTAGGTTTTTTTTTGAAAAATTTTTAATGTTTATTTATTTTTGAGAGAGAGAGACAGAGAGACAGAGACAGAGCACAGGCAAGGGAGGGAGGAGAGAGAGAGGGAGACACAGAGTCCAAAGCAGGCTCCAGGCTCCAAGCTGACAGCACAGAGCCTGATGCAGGACTTGAACTCATGGACTACGAGATCATGACCTGAGCTGAAGTTGGGTGCTTAACTGACTGAGCTGCCCCTATGTTGTGTTCTTTCTTTGGTGTCGTACATTCTACAAGTTTAGACAAATATATAATGCCATGTATCCCCCATTAAGGTTTCATGCAGAGTAGGTTTGCTGCCCTAAAAATCTTCCATGCTACACATATTTATTTCATCCTCACCATACCGTCAGGAATTACTGGCAGTCACTGTCTTTTAACTGTCTTTAAACTTGTTAGAAGAGCTTTAAAAAAATAACCATTGATATATTTTAATTCCTTCTACCAGGGTATGCAGCATGGGTTTAAAAAAGTTGAATAAAGTTACTTTTATTACTTAAACTCCGTTTCAGGATTATTTCCTCCCAAGGAGTGTATGTCACAACTTTGATATAATTGCTGGTGGTTAGCTCCCTGTTCAAAAATCGAAAAATTCTAATCTTCTTCTTTAGTTATTATCTTCTTGTCTGAAAATAACCAAGTTATTGTGGTTTTTAAATACCACTCTAAATACTTTTTTGGCAAATGTTGTGTTAGTAATGATTCTTGATTCTCACATCCACTTTGGAAATACTTTTAGGCTCTTATCTGAGACCTGATCCCACAGCGCCCTCTGGGCAGGCTCTTTACTGAGTCAGGTAGTCTTGCCTAGATTTGGGGGATTCCGTGTTATCCTCCTGGGGTTGCTTTCCTAGAGAGCTAATGAGTCCAGTCTCTTTGGCTTCTGAACCTTCATTTGAAGGTTTGAAGATGGCCTGCAGAACGGTAGGTAAGACTTGTTAGCATATTAGTTCTGTATAAAACATCTTGCTGCAAGAAAAACAGAGGAAGATTTTTGCCAAATTGCACAGCACTCCAGAGGCAGAACAGGGAATAGTTTTTGCTTTCTTATTTTTTACTGGCTAGCCTATAGCAGAAGCATAGACATGTTCTGGAGGAATGAAATCTCAGGTCTTTATTTTCCTTTGAAAAATACGAATAAGACTTAATTAAAGATAGAAGGCAGATCCTGTAATAAAAACAAGATTTGGACTCGGATGCCCTTAAAGGTAACTGGCTGGGTCCTTAATTTTTCTCCCCTTTACTGACACCTGAGGGGGCTGAAGATCTATTCAAGGACAGATATTATTAAACTCTAACTGTTTTTTATTCATCTAAGATACACTTATTTGCTTTCTGATCCTTTACAGATGTATGGGAATTTAATGTACGTTTGAAATATTATAATATACCATAGTGTTGTCTCACTGTACAGGATTTATAATGGAGTGACACCCCACATTAACTCTTGACTTGTAAAAATACTGTAAAATTTCAAAAATAGGTGATTAAGTTAGTTGTATACTTTATGATATTCCATGTGGGAACATTTCTGTGGCTAGTAAAGCAATAAACTTGTCAATGGTAATCAGCGTTCATTTAAATTACAATTTTTAAATTGGTTGAGGTCTTCATGTGTGCAAATTTCACATCAATGTGAATACCATGTATATTCTATAAGATATTTCTAATGCCATGAATCATTTGGTAAAATTTAGCTCATTCATTCAACCATGTACCTGAATTATGTAAGATGGTGGAGACACAAAAGTGAACCAACGAGGTATGATAGCTTCCCCCATAAAGTATGCATGTGGTGTCACAAAGTTACATTTGGGTGAATATGGAAGGATTAGCTGCTTTCAGTTTTAAAAATAAATTATGTCTGTTGAAATAAACTTGTTTTAACAGAAATATGCCCAAGCCAACTATTTTGGTATTCCCAGAGCTAGGCTAGAAACTCTTAGGCAAAAGAAATGATCTTCAATACATATATGTAATTTGATAAATTTGCTACTTGGTAAGTTGGAGATTGTCAGCATTCAGTTAAACATTAAGCAAACTCCGAGTAAAAGCAAATTTGTATTTCAGTTATGTTTGATCCCTGCTCTTGTACTACTTATGGTCAATAAGTCCAACTACATAATTATATATTGGTGGATTTGGAATGTATCTGTTACTTCTTTCTGTAAGTATCATCTATTCCCTATAGTTATGGTCTCCAGTGGAAACAATTTGCAGATCATCTTTTCTGCACATATTCAGAACGTGAGATAACTTGAAACAATACGAGAATATTTCCCTCCTGAAATACTTATTGTTTGGAAAATAGTATTCATAGCACCTAGATTATTTGTATTATATACCTAATAACATATTTTGTTGGGCTGTGCTTATGTTTGCTTTTTAAATTTTTGTTAGGTTTATTTTCCATCATGTGACAGACCTATATCTTGCTACTCAGTCTAGAATATTTGCTACTTTTCACTACAGTGTTGTTCAAGTCCTATGTCCTTGCTTATCTTCTGTCTTGTTGTTATATCCATTATTGAAAGTGGAGTGTTGAAGACTCCTGATATTATTTCTCTTTCTCTCTCTTCCTTCAATTCTGTCAAAGCTTATATCATGTATTTAGGAGCTTTGATATTTGGTGCATAATTATTTTTCATTGTTATATCTTCTTGGTGAATTAATCCTTTTAATTAAAAAAATGTTCTTTATTTCTTGTAATTTTTTTTAACTTAAAGTCTCTTTTGTCTGATATTAGTATAATGGCCCCTGCTCTCTTTGGGTTCCCATTGTATGAAAAATGTTTCCATCCCTTTGCTTTCAGCCTACATGTATCATTAGATCTAAAGTGATCTCCTTGCAAATGTCATTTTGTTAGAGTCTGTGGTTTTGATCCATTCAGCTAAACTGTGGCTTTTGATTGAGAAGTTTAATCCAATTATATTTTTAAAATCTTTTTAATATTTATTTATTTTTGAGAGAGAGAGAGAGAGAGAATGAGCAGGGGAGAGGCAGAGAGAGAGAGGAGAAACATAGAATTCAAAGCGGGCCCCAGGCTCTGAGCTATCAGCACAGAGCCCAACACGGAGTTGGAAGCCACGAACGGCGAGATCATGACCTGAACCGAAATTGGATGTCCAACCGACTGAGCCACCCAGGTTCCCCTAAGCCAGTTATATTTAAAGTAATTACTGATATGAAAGGATTATTTTCATTTAATTCATTGTTTCTGTATGTCTTGCAGCTTTTTATACTTCCCTTCCTTTGTTTATTTTTTATTTTTTAAAGTTTTTATTTAAATTCCAGTTAGTTAACATACGGTGTACAATTAATTTCAGGTGTACAGTATAGGGATTCAACACTTTCAACTCAATAGTATTTTGTTAGCCCGTGTTTATTTTTTCACAAGAGTGTTAAAATGGAAACTTTGGCTGAGATGCATTATCAAGGTAGATCTTGTTTAGGCCTCCCTCAGAGAGAACCCGCTGTGACTCAGTATTCACCCTATTTCCCAAATGAGAAGAGTGAGCATGTCCTCTCCTACCCCAAGCATAGTGATAGAGTCTTTAAGGAGATTTATTGGGGGGAATTGTGCTTTGCATTTTCATCCCCACATTCCAACCAGTATTACCCTCTTCACTTCACATTAGAGAGACAGGATGTAAGCAGTCTACTCTGAGGGCATAAAATGAATCCCTGAAGTTTAGAGGTGTAGTGGACCATTGTCTAAAGCATGCCTGGAAAATCAAAATTGAATGTAAGCAAAAGAGATGGGTGCTTTGGGATAAAGCTGTATTCCCCACCTTTGAGGGAGCTTCCCAAGAGGAATCTCACACAGGTTTTGTCACAGGTTGGATTCTTCAGAAAGCAGGTACCCAGATGGAGTTAGCACAAAAGGTTTCTTGCAAAGTTAGCATCTGTGAAAGGAAAAGCAGGAGGTAGGACTGATCGTGCCAGGGAAGCCATCAAACAGCCATGTGGAACTGACAGTGACTCTGTCAGCCCAATAGGGAGCTCTGAGCACAGGGTATTTTAGAAGAGTCTCCTGTTGGGTGGAAATGACCAGGTCCTTATACCAGAGTCTTGCTCAATCATGGGCTGGGAGCCACTTTGAGAAGACTGTGCCCTTGGCATAAAAGCTGAGGCAGACCCTAATGAAGGTGACATCCACTAACCACACTCCTCACAGATGGTCACCGACTGCTTCCTTGGAGGGAAATCTGGGTGGGGCATCTCCATCTGTAACAAATCCCCTAGCCTTTCTGTTTATACGAAAATAAAAATCCTTTGTGTACTTTTAGTCATAAAACAGTCTCAACTAAGTAATTTAAAATTTCCAGTCAAGTGTAATAATTCAAAATGTTGAATTTTCTTCAAAGGTTTTCTTTTCCCCCCCATCCCCACCATATATTTGAGTACTGACCTCTCTTTGTTCTTTAACTTTCTTTCTACCACTTGCCAGAGGTAGTTTTTCACCCTTCCATTTTGGACCCAGAGGGGATAGGCATTAGTGGAAAGAGGTGATACTGTTGGGGTCTCTCTGACCCATTAAGTGTGCAATTACTGCTTCTTTCTCATGAACTATTTTGTAATAAATGGTACTTTGTTGAAAGAGGGAAAGTATTAGATGTTTTTGATGTATTTTCATTTTTTAATGTTTTTATATATTTTTGAGAGACAGAGAGAGACAAAGCATGAGTGGGAGAGGGGCAGAGAGAGAGAGGGAGACACAGAATCTGAAGCAGGCTTCAGGCTCTGAGCTGTCAGCACAGAGCCTGATGCAAGGCTTGAACTCAGGAACTAACTGTGAGATCATAACCTGAGTCGAAGTGGGCCACGTAACCAACTGAGCCACCCAGGCACCCTTAGACTATTTGTATGTTTTCTACATTCTGTACTTTATATTACTTTTGCCCCACTACAGTCTTGATTTTTATTGTATTTATCAATTACTGATCTATATCTATCAATTAGTGCAAATTAAATGAGTAGATACAGTTAACTATCTTAAATCCAAGTTTAACTTGCAATTGCCTGTATGTCAGGAAGGTAGTTTTAAATGTAAAAGTATACTTTTTGCTTTAGGAAAAAAATTGATTTTAGCAAGTTGCAAAAAGAGTGAACGTGTTAGAAAAGAAGTTGCTGAGAGTAACGGATCTGATTTACTAAATCTTGCCTTGGGCTGCTGCTAAAATATGTCTATACAGGAAGGTCCCCCAGATGTTTGTTGGCAAATTGTTTTAGTGTTTATTACTTGAAATAGAATAAACATCTATTGTGGCTAGTTTTGTTTTTTTCTGTTAGCATAATACAGACATCAAGATTTGTGGGGGTGGCTATTATTGTTTACAAAGAACATAAATGAAATGGAAGCACATTTTACTTCCTTTTACAGTGAATATTCTGATCGTTTTTAGCTTTTAATCTTGAGATAATTCTCCTGTGGAATACTCTATCATTATTAACTTCCTAAGTTATTCAGAATTCATCTCTTCCATATTTATAAGAGGTACAACTTTACATTTTTTAAAAGAATGGTTCATTTCCCCAAATAGAAATGTGAGCACTGACAATTTTAGCAACATTTTATTATGAGCGTTTGTCACCATTCTTATCACTGACATTTAATTGGTTTCCTTTCAAAACCAAGAAAAGATCCATCCAGTGGATATATATGATATAGGCACTATTCTAGTGGATATGGATAAAACCATGAACAAAATAGACAAAGCCCTTCACTTCACAGCATTCATATTCTAGAGAGGTGAGATAAATAATTAAAAATAAAAATATTTAGCATTCATGATGATAAGTGCAGTGTTGAAAAAAAATGAAACAAGATGTCAGGAGAGAAAGTGTCGATGGTTTGGGAGCGAACAGTGTGTTGTAATTTTAAAGCAGGAAGTGGTCACTGAGAAAATGACATTTGAGTAAAGACTTGATGGAGGTCAGGAAAGGAGTCAGACAAATATCTAGGGAATGAACATCCAAGACAGAGAGAACAGTAAGTGCAAAGGTCTTGAGGGAAGAACTTGCTTGGCATATTGAAGAAGGAGCGGAGAGGTCAGTGTGGAAGGCACAGAGCAGTGAACAGAGCAGATGAGGCTTGAGAAGTAATAAGGACATAGCAGGTAAGGTCCTGTAAAGTCATTTTCGGAACCAGGTCTTTTATGCTGAATGAGATGGGAGTGCACAGAAGTATTTTTATTATAGGAGTGACAGTGGTGTGACTTCCATTGCAACATATATTGAAAATAAACTATAGCAAAGGAAAAAAGCAGACAGATGAGGTAGGAGACTGTTTTAATAATCCAAGCGAGAGATGATGGTGACCTGGACCAGCCACTGTCATGACAAGATGGGGAAAAGAGGTACTTTTTGGAATATGTTTTAAAGATAGAGTCAGTGGCGTTTCCTGAAGGATTGGCAGTGGAAATCAAACAAAGAATCTGGCCTTCTTTGAAGATTTTTGGTATTGAACAACCGAAAAGATCGATTTGCCAAAATATGTTGTATTTCCAATCCAATCATATGTCTATACAGGAATTACAAGGTACTGCTAGACAAGAGAGAGAAAAACATACTAAATTGGCTGTAGTTAAAGTAAAGCAACATGAGGCCTATGGATGACCTTAGGCTATATACAATGCTGAGAAAGTAAGTAGAAATAAATGATATGATACATATGCTTCAAGATGCAAAAAGCAGAAAACATGCTGAGGTCACTTGCAATGGGTAAAAATTACTGTGTGAAGGGGGTAATCAGTTCTGTTCATGAAAATTCTTATAGTTAGATCTTCAGTCACTTTGAAAACAACTGCTTCTAGCTAAATTCCTTTCTTTAAGAATTCAAATGACATCTTAAAATCTGTGCAGGTAATTACTGTGACATTGAAATTAGGAACAAGGTATGTGGTTGATGAGAATATGGGCAATCCCCAGGGTAATTCTAGAGCACCTTCCTGAATCTGATCACTGAGTTTGCTTTTCATTTAGCATTGCTTCGCATGGAGTTCACGAACATCACTGAGTCAGGCATGATCATCCTGAATTAAAAAACTGTACATCCTAAAATTATTCCAAGTAACTTTACTCCATCCTGGCCAGTGAAGAGTGTAGCTTTGGTTCCAGATGTACTAGCTGCCGTAACAAAATATAGGCAGATGGATTTAGCCTCTCAGCCTTGTCCCACAGTCTAATGTAACATGACAATAATTTATGAACACTTCTCTTACACTGTCTCCAGGACATCATGGAGAATTAATTAAATATACTCGTGAAGCATGCACTCTGTAGGGAATATACTGTGTAAAAACAGTGGCAACAGCTTTCCCATACTCTCCATTAATTGTACCTTCTCATTTTTCCTGTTTGAGATTATCAGATTTAAATTTATGTGCATTCTTAAATTATCTAGATATTATTTCCCTAATATATCTTTTCCATTCATCTCCTTACCATATCATAACTTATCCAGAGTACCACATTTTAAAAGTATCTAAAATACACAGAGTTTGCTTTTGAAATGAGTGCTTTTGATAATGACTTTGGGTTGGTATGCTGTAGATGCCTTTTTTTTTTAATGTTAGCTCTTTTGCCAGGACTTTTCCCCCAGTTTCATTGAGATATTATTGACATATGACCTGGTATAAATTTAAGGTGTACAGCATAGTGATTTGTGTATCAAATATATATGTATATATTTGTATATCATATATATATGTGTGAAAATGATTTCCACAGTACTTTTATGTAACATCTATCACCTCATATAGTTAGGAACTATTTTCTTGTGATAAGAGCTTTCTAAGATCTTCTTTTAGCCACTTTCAATACAGCATTCTTAACTAAGTCACCATGCTGTACATTACATCCCCAGAGCTTATTTATCTTATAACTAGAAATTTCTACCTTTTGACCATCTTCTCCCATTGCCCTCCGCCCACTAGCAGTCAGTAATCTGTCTTCTGTATCTGTGAGACAGCTTTTTTTAGATTCCACATATAAGTGAGATCATAGAGCCTTTGTCTTTCTCTGTCTGACTTATTTTACTTACCTTAATGCCCTCAAGGTTCATTTATGTTGTCGAAAATGGCAGGATTTCCTTTGTAGAGGAGGAAAAATTATTTCCTTCTACCCTTTAAGGTCTTCTAGCTGATCTGCAAATTAAGTTGACATGAGACAGATTAACAGGAGAGACAAAAAGTTTAATTATGTTCAAATGAAATGGAGACCCAAAGACATGACCAAGGCAGACAGGTGAGGGGAATTTTTATACTTTTTAGACAAAGAGACATAAATCTTTGAGAAATTGACAAGACAGAGAAAACTTAACTTCAGTTAGTGAAGAGTTCCAAACAGAATTTGGACTGGAACAGTCAATTAGTAAAAAGTAACTAGGGTTGTTTATACAGCCTTCCCAGCTCTCAATTTCCTGTCTCTGGTAATAAGGATGCCTCTTCTACCTCCTGGTTTAGGGAGGGAACCTTTTATTTATTTCCTATTTCACCGGGCAGAAGAGGATACAAGTGTCCTTTTTGCCCACGTTGTCTCTTAAGTCTTAGACTCTTTTTATTTTTTAATTTTTTTAATGTTTATCATTTATTTTTAAGAGAAAGAGAGCAGGGGAGGGGCAGAGAGAGAGACACAGAATCCGAAGCAGGCTCCAGGCTCTGAGCAGTCAGCACAGAGCCCGATGCGGGGCTCAAACTCTTAAACCCCGAGATCATGACTTGATCCAAAGTGGCTTAATCCTGAGGCACCCAGGTACCCCAAGTAATTCTTATTTAAAATAATTAATATGCCAAATTGGCACATTTTGGAGTGGCCTGCCCTTGGCCCCTGTACCTTCTTTTAATGGATGAACAACATTCCATTTCATGTATACCACATTTTCTGTATCCACTTACCTACCACTGGACACTTAGGTCATTACCATGTGTTGGGTATTATAAATAATGCTGCACTGAGCATGGAGGTACAGATATTTCTTTGAGATAATGATGTCATTTCCTTTGGCGAGAGACCCAGAAGTGGAATTGGTAGGTCATATAGTAGCTCCATTTTTATTTATTTTATTTTTTTGAGGGAGAGACAGAGCACGAGGGAGACACAGAATCTGAAGCAGGCTCCAGGCTCTGAGCTTCCAGCACAGAGCCCGATACCGGGCTTGAACCCATGAACCTCACGGTCATGACCTGAGCCAAAGTCGGAGACTTAACTGAGCCACCCAGGCACACCCCATTAGTAGCTCCATTTTTAATTTTTAGAGGAACGTCCATCCTTTTCTTAATAGTGGCTGCATCAATTTACCTTTCCACCTCCAGTGCACAAGGGTTCACTTTTCTTTGCACCCTCACTAATACTGTGTCTTGTCACTCTGGTAACAGCCATTCTAACAAAACCACATTTCTTTGTAGTTTCCCTGAGGATTAGTGATGTGGAGCCCCTTTTCAGGTACCTGTTGTCCCCTTGACTATCTTCTTTGGAAATGTATCTATTCAGGTCATTTGCTCAGCTTAATCTGATTCTTCATTTTTTGCTGTCGAGTTCTATGAATTCCTTGTATATTTCAGATGGTAACCCCTTATAAGATATGTGGTTTGCATCTATTTTCAGTTCAGTAGGTTGCCTTTTCATTTTGTTGATGGTTTCCTTTGTTTTCTAGAATTAATAGTATTAAAATGTCAGTACTGCCAAAAGCCATCTACAGATTTAGTGCAATCTCTATCAAGATTCCAGTAGCATTTTTTTCAGAAGTAGAAAAAAAAATCATAAAATTTATATGGAACCGCAAAAGACCCCAAATAGCCGAAACAATTCTGAGAAAGAACAGAATAGGAAACATCAAACATCCTGATTTCAAGCTATACTACAAAGCTGTAGTCATCAAAGCAGTATGGTTCTGGCACACAAATAGACACACAGCTCAGTGGAACAGAATGGAAAGCTCAGAAATCAACCCATGCATAAACAGTCAACTCATATTTGACAAGAGAGCCAAGAAGACTCATTGGAGAAAGGACAGTCTTCTTCAATAAACAGGGGAAGTTGAATAGTCACACGCAGAAGAATGAAAGTAGACCCATATCTTACGCCAGTCACAAAAATTAACTCAAAGTGGAATAGAGACTTAAAAATAAGACCTGAAATTAGAGGAAAACATACAAAGCACAAGCAATAAAAAGCAAAAAATAAGCAGATGCTATCCTTTTGAAACATAAAGTCGATTTGCTCATTGCTTAAAAAGCATATTCCTTGTTGAGCCACCAAAAGATTGCTGACAAGTTGAAAACAATGTGAGCAGGTTGTTGAGGAGAAACCCGACCTTGGAGTTCATGGCGTGCCCTCACCCACTTTTGCAAGGAAGATGCAGAAAGCAGAGTTAAGTTGCGCCCTCAGGGCACATGCTGCTACATTTGGTGAAATAAAAAGAAAAGGACACATTGGAAAGAAACATTTGTAAAACATAAAACAGCAAAAGACTCAATTTCTTCAAACAAACAAGGTTTTAAGTCATCAGGAAAGGCTTGGCAATGTCTGTTTGCATTTTCTTTGGCCAAGCATATCTACTTCGATGATATTATATATAATGAAACCTTAATAGTGACTACTTTTCATAAAGATGGTGGAGAAAGGGCCTTTCCTTTTTACTTCAGAACTTTCTATTCCATTTAAATTCTTTATTAGGAATATGATTTACCCTCTTTTAATATTCACAGATTTTTAAATGAAGGGAAAAATTCTGTTTTGTCTTAAGGGCCCAGCATGGTGCTGGGTTTATAATAGGCAGCAGTAATATTTCAGAGCCTGACCTGCTACAAGAGATAACCTTCCTCTGAGGATTTTAGAAGTGAAGTTCTTTGAATCCTACTTTCACTTAAAAGCAGTCATCTGATCATGTGTAGGGAAAAGAATGCAGATTGTTTTTTAGTCCACGGGTCACTAGTATTGGTAATGAGATAGTTATTTTTAGAATCACTTATCCTCTTTACCCTTAATTTCTGTTGCTCTTTGTTAAAAAATGGCTGTGAGAGGATTTTAAGTGAGATAAATGTTATTAATTTGAACTTGATCTTTCATTAGCCCCTGTGATATGTAGTGCTACTGAACTCAGAAGACACCTGTTTTAGTAGGTTAATTTCAGCCACAGAGGGAGTTGCTGAAATTTACATTTGCTTTGTATTTAACTATGGGTAGGAAATGACTTTAGATACTTCTGCCCAGGAAAAGGGCAGAGTATTAATATTGTATAATTATCTTTTCCTTCCTATCCTCAGAATATTTGTCCAGGAAAAGGATTCATTGGTAGTGAAAAAGGCACCTCTTTGTGTTTATCTCCTTGGAAAGTTATAAGGCAGTGTTGTTCTATTACCTTCTGGTAATAAAAGCAACCAAGTGTTATTAAACTTGAAAATACTTCTTTTTTTTTTTTTTTTAAGGAGCCTTCATACCTATCACCTAGTGCCCAACGCCCAGTGCCCAATGTGGGGCTTGAACTCACAACCCTGAGATCAAGACCTGAGCTGAGATGAAGAGTCAGATGCTAAAATCACCTGAGCCACCTGGGTGCCCCAAATACTTGAAAATACTTCTTAACCCCCAGGAATACAGTGCAATTATAGATCTTCCACCTGGACTAAGAATTAAACTTCTATAAGACTGGTTAATAGGCACAGAGGCCAATACAGAAATTGAAGTCTAAGTAAATGGCCAAGGCAGGCAGCTTTTATACATTTTAGACAAAGAGACCATAAATCTGTGAAGAGTTGACAGGATAAAGGAACCAGGTGTTTGGGAGCTTTAATTAGTAGGGAATCCTGAGCAAAATTTAGGCTGAGGTACTAGATGAAAAAAAGTAATAAAGTTTGTCTCTGCTGCTTTTTCTGGTTTAAAGTCAATACCTCCGGTAATGAGGGTATCTTTTTACTTCTTAGTATAGGGAGGGCTTGTTTCATATGGGACGTTTGTTTCCTACTTTCAGGGGATAGAGGAGGGTCTGAGTGCCTTGCACTGGCTGTTTCTTACATAACTTTAAAATAACCAAGACTCCAATGTGGCACATTTTAGGCCAGCCTGCCTGTGCTCCCTGCAGTATTCTTAGTCATAATTATGACTGAAGAAAAAGGTCTGATAAACTTTCTCTTATAAATGACCATGAATTTGTATTTAACAGAAAAGAGCAAGTAATATAGAGATTCGCATGCACAGGTTTGCACCCTGCATATGGAGCTTGGGAAAGACTGAAGTGCATCAAACCCATAGTGATGCTGTGAGGCAGCTAATTCTTTTGTAGGGACTCTCTACCTCTTCTCCATAGAGCCTTGTTTCACCATTTCCTTTTTTTTATTCCTTTGCCAAATGATTAATTCCTCCGACATCTGCAAGAGAAGACAATGGGTGTGCTGCAGGCTGGAGAGGGAATGTTTCTCTGCAGTGCCCTATACAATATGTGCACCATTATCGTGGGTGAGAGTGAATGCTGGGTTTTAGTCGCCCTGGAACTGAAGTCCTTAGGAAGGAGGAGGAGCAAGGACTGTTAACTAGATTATGTTTACTTCTCAGTGTATTTTTCCATCTATTATTCTTAAATGTACTTCTAGTTATCAAAAGGAAAAGAAACAGAAGCACTGCTAAAAAGAAATGCTGAAAATTAGGTTCTGCAACATAATGGCTCTTAAAATTATTAGAGAGAGAGAAAAAATTGAAAAATTCAGAGATTAGAGTTAAAAAATTTTCAAAACTCTTGTCTGATTTAGCTATGTCTAATTAAAGATTTACCAAGAAGATGGTAAATATGTGCTAGATTACCTTTGCAGGACCTTACAATTATTTAGAGCATCTACTAGGATACAATTCCAGCAGCAGCACATTTCAAAGAATAAAAACAAATGATAGATTGGTACGTGTGTATGGCACGGGGATGGGGTGGGGAGGAGTAACAGATCTGAAATTATTTCGTAATATTCATGAAGTTATGCTATTGAATGTTAAACATTTTACAAGATTATTTCATATTCTGGAACTTTGTTGTGGTTATTGTCTGGGTTCTAGAATTTTTCTCCTTAGTATAAACATTTTTTTAATCCTAAATAGCAGTTATGGCAAAGGGGTTTGTCCTTAAGAACAAATTTGTGGTTCCCTAATCTTTGTAAGATACTTGATTTTCCAGGATTCCCGTTGGAAAGGTCCTAGGTATTAGTCTTAAATTGTTCAAAGTTTCACATTGGCACTGCAGATTTAGGGAGGTTGGTAATGGTGAAACCAATCTATTTTTTTAATGTGGAAAGTGAAGGTGTCTGTAAACATTTTGAACTACAGACCAGAGTTTTGTGCTCTATTGACCACATAACTGGTTGCGAAGCATCTAGGTACTTGGAAGCCCTCTTTAATCAGAGCCTTTAGGTGTCTTTCCATTTAATCTGAGTTAAAGCTGCTTTCAAAATAAATTGAGTTTCAGCCACTAATCAGTGGCCATTTTCATGGAAACATTGAGTAATTGTCTGGCGTTTCAAGTATAACCTGTGAAATCAAGTCATAGGGAAAGCTTTCTTTGTCCAGCTATCAGCAGTACATTGTCATCAGGCTTCCAGAGTACCAATTTCCATAGTGTGTGACAAAATATTCATTCTAAAATGTACTCCCCCTAATCGTTCAGACATGTAATAATATGTATTTGAGACTGTGAAAAGGTTTGAAGTGTCAAAAGTGCCTTTCTTTGCCTATGTTTAATTCGAAGTGGTGAGGAAGTCTCACATCAGCGGATGTTTACTCAAATGTTCTATAATAAATTGTCTATGGCTCTAATGTTTTTTTAATATTCTGTCAGGGAAATCCGTAAATCATAATATGCTACTCTAATGATGGAAATTAGAAAGACAAACTATTTGAAACTTCATGGGCCTTCAAAATGAACAAATGGCTAGGTTTCAGAGAAACCGATTCTACATCAAATACCTAAATGAGCAGTTTTCAACCTAGGTTGACAGTACGTCTTGAAGAAAGAGAAAAAGTGGTTCTTTCCGTATTCTTCCTAAACACTTCAAGTGTGCAGCGCATACCGATCACTTTGGGGTGGCCACCTACATAAATAAATATATAAAGTGGTCTATTTTCAGAAGAGAAAATAGTATTTATTAATCTTAAGTAGAAAAATTAGCTATTTTGTTAACAGAAGCAAAATAGTACTGATAAACAGATATGACAACTAATAGATTCTAACTGTCTGAGCTGTTGTGATGGAGTTCAGATCTTCACCTGTACTGTCATTGAGCCAGGCAGCAAGCTCCTCTAAGTGTTGACTGCCAACAGGTCAAGCTGTCTCTTTCTCTGGAAAACTGCGTGTGGCACAAGAGTTGTCTCACCCTATTCAGAGGTTATGCCCCCTCCCAGTCCCAAGGACTGACTGACTCTGGATATAGAAAGTGGCCCCTTTGCTTCAAGGTGGAATGCAGTTTGCTGTGCATTTGACACCCTTAGCTCCCCAAGCAGTCAGGCTGGAGCTAGACTCCAGGTGGACCACACCAAGCTTAGGTCCTTCTGCCGTAAACGTTTCTCTTACTTCCTTTGTCCCAAGAGCACGTCCCTCATAAGGCATGTACCCCTGAACCTGCCTCTAGGCAACACAGACCAATAAAAAGGTGAATGCTGCACTTCTTCACCTATACTGTTAGGTTGCTAGTATCAAATGTAAGAGACACCAGATGTGAACAAAGAGCCATCCATCACTTAGCTCTAATCATCATACTCAACTGAGAGAATGATAAAAATGAGTGTTTTCTCAAAAAGCGTATCCTAATCCTGCAAAGATGAGGCTAGGTGAGAAAGAAAGGCACAAATAGTGGCTTTAAAATACAGATGTGTGGGTCACTGAATTTTCTTTTTCTGTCCTCTTTTAATTTGAAAGTCATGAAGTTGTATTTTAATATAGGTGTAGATAAACAGTGCATTGATGGAAATTAAATGCACGGTGATTGCATTTTTTTTTTTTGGTGATTGCATTTTAAATTTTAAGAAATGTAAAAATTTTTAACGTGTCGTTTAGGAATGCCTGTGTCTTTATAAATTATAAATTGGGAAGAGCACAGAAAGGGTAACGGTGGTAGAAATGATAAAAACTTCTTAGGAAATTTTAAGGAAGCTTGGAATTAAGATTCAAGAATCTCTTTTGTTACCAGATATCATTTCTACTGTTGAGATTTTAATTTGCATATAAATTTATTGTGGCATAGCATCTAATATGCATTTCCCCCAAGACAGTAATTATTCAGGCAAATCTTTAATTAGATCAAGGCAAAATAAATATTCTTACACTCTAATTTTGAATTATTTGCACCTCCTATTAGAATTTTAAAATGATAAATTCTCATTGTAGTATCAATTCTTTCTGTCTCCTGTTTATAACAAACATAGCTTCATAGCTTATCACTTTGAACAACATCCTGTATATATGAAACAGGGTTTCAAAGCTTACCTGTTTTTTTCTTAAAGGTATATAGTGTTGATGTCCTAAGTTTGATAAAGATACTTTTTAAGGTTTTGTTCTTAATTCTTAAAATGATGATGCTTTACAGATATAATTAATCACTTTCTTCCCCTGTAGAGTAATATATAACGGTTACAGTTAGCAGGCTAGAGTTAATAAGGGGCAAAGTGGGGCATTGCTGTCTTTAATTTTCCTCCCTCTTCATATACCCAATAAACATTAATATGTTTCATTGTTCCTAGGGTGCAGGGCCCTGGAGGAGTTTCTGCTGGTTATAATGGCATACATTATATAACCCTCATTACTAGAAATACAAAAATGTATTCAGAAAAGAATTTTGATTTTCTGGTTCCTCAGTAGGCTCACAGTAGTAACTTACAGAATTCTACCTCAGGAAGTGACACAGCGAGCTTTAATTATAGGGAGTCAAAAAGCTGGCTTCACATAGTTGTCCTAAAACATGAAATTTATGTACAAGTACGGCTGACCCAGTGAGCAGGCTGAGATGTTGTCCTTAATGTTGATACAAAATCCTGTCATAGAAACTTTACGTTAATAAGCAGGACTTCTGCATTCAACACTGCCTCCACTAAATGGGTCAGAAATGCGAAAATCTCCCTTTTTAAAACACTATTTTGGAGGACGCCTGGATGGCTCAGTCAGTTGAGCATCCTGACTTCACCTCAGGTCATGATCTCCAGTTCGTGGGTTCGAGCCCCATGTCGGGCTCTGTGCGGACAGCTCAGATCTGGGAGCCTGCTTCAGATTCTGTGCCTCCCCCCCGCACCTCTGCCCTCCCCCTCCACCTTGCTATCTATCTCTCTCTCTCAGAAATAAATAAACATTTTAAAAAAATTTTAAAGATTGCTTTTGTTGTTTTTTTATACTTTGTTTGCTGTGCTGAAAGGGAACTGTATTTACTCTTAAATGTTCAGATTATAGTAAGTGTTCAAATAGGCTTATCCTACAATTTATAATACCAGGTGGGTGATTCATCAGAACTTTCCCCAAAGATACATTTTAACAAAGCCATAGAGTTTGGAAGGAGGGTTTTGCATGGATTCAGATGTCCAAAGAATAGAGAACCAGGAACTAGAGATAGGCAGCAAGTTACTTGAGATATTTCCCCCATTTCTCAGTCTTACCTGCATAAGTCTGTTGGCATGTTCTGTTTTGACAGACAGGAATAATGCACGTGCTCCCTCCAAATCAAGCGTTAGAACACTAGCCATCTACCATCCTCAATGGAGGGCAGTGACAGCACAATTATCATTTGCTCTACTACTAGTATTTTGCCTTCTAGCATGGAATTAAGTCACATATAATGCTGGTTATTTGTTTATTGCATTTGATTTCATGGAGCAGAATTAGTTGGATATATCTTTGGAAAACCACCTGATATATTTACAAATTTTACCATGTTTATGTTGTGCTCAAGATCTTGGAAAAAGAGCAGCCTTTAAAACTTATTGGCCGAAAAATATTGGCTTCTGCATTTAATTACCATTTAATTCTAGATTCAAGATCTGTGTACTTTTATGTTTAAAAAAAAACGTTTCACCATGCATGGCTTCTTTTGTCAGCTTCGTGCTTCTGTAACAAATGAGTATACTCTAAATGAGAACTTGAAACATGAATTTGGTGATCTCATACTTTTCTTCATTCATTCTGCTCACTGAGCAAATATTTATTGAGCACCTACTCTGTGCTCTTCACCCTGCTGAGTGCCAGGATCATTGAGGTTAACAGGAGAGTGGATCCCTGCTCTTGTGAAACTTAAGCCCTGTTAGAGGAGTCAGATAAACCAGAAAGCAAACAAGATAAGTGTAAATCTTAAAAATGCAGTGAAGAGACTTAAAGAGGCGATGTGACAGAAAGGAATATGCAGAGGCTACCTGAAGCGAGCTGCTGAGTGAGTAACCTTCCATGGCTAGGTGTGATGGTTGGAGGTGAGGTGGGGCAGGAAGGCCAGGTCACCAGTGCATACCAGGAAGACCCAAGACGTTGGAGCATGAGGCCAGATGGGGAGGCAGGGCCCACATCTTACAAGGGCTTGTAGACAATTGTGAGGGTTTCATTGTCAAAAGAGTGGAAAGTCATTCATAGTTTTTTAGGTGTGGGAGCATTGTAGTCTAATTACTGTTTTTATGAGATTCCCTGGCTCTGTCTGGAAAATTAGGATAGGGAAGTGAGGATGGAAGCAGGGAAGTTAGTTAGGCTGCTGAGATGCATGCAGATGAGTGTGGTGACAGTGGCAATAGATAAAAATTGATGGCTTATGGATACATTTTGGAGATAGAACCAGTGGGACTTGCTAAATTAGAAAGAAAGAGGAAAAAAATAATTAAGGATGTCTTTTTTTTTTGTAAACTGGGTTTATGGTGGTGTCATTCATTGAGGTGGTGGAGGCAGAGAGAGATTGGACTGGGGAGTTAGTATCAAGGCAGGAATCAAGACTTGGATTTGGCCATGCTGAGGTTAAAATTCATGGTAGATATCAGTATGGAGATGTCACATGCATGGCTGACTTGAGACTGTAGCTTAAGGTATAGATCAGAGTTGGAAATAGATATACTAAAATATATGTGTGTATAGATGTACATGGGTATAGTTTATATAGATAACAATTAAAGGCCTGGGATCAGATAAGTTTAAGAGAGCATGGAACGGGAAAATCTGAAAGGTCCGGAACTAATTATTGGGGAACTTCAAAGGTCAAGTAGAGGAGAAAGAACAAGGAAATGATACCAAGGAATCACTAATAGTGCAGGATAAAAACCAGCACAGTGTAGTATCTTGGAGAGCATCAGACTAGAATGTTTCAAGAAAGGGGGAAAAGAGGTCAGCTATGTCCATTGTGGCTAAAAAGTGAAGCGAGAGACAATGTCGTTGAGGTTAGCGATGTGGGTTTTTGGAGGTGACCTTGATGAGAAGTTTCAGAGAGCGTGGCAGACAGATACCAGATTGGAGTGTTACTGAGGCATGATTAGTAGGAGAAAAAAAGGACGGAAAGAAAGTTAAGTCAAACTTTGCTTTGAAGCAGGGAGTAGAAAAATGGATACTGGAGAGAATATGAGGTCAAAGGAAATGCATATTTTTTAAAGATGTAAAATTCTTAACCACGTTTTTGCATACTGATTAGGTGACCTAACAGAAAGGAAAAAGTCATGATACAAGGTGAAGATATTATTTTATAAGAACAAAATCCCACAGGAAACAAGAGAAGAGCATCTAGAGCACAACTGGAGAAATCGTCCTTTAGTCAAAGAAGAAACTCCTCCTCCATAGTGATGGGAGGGAAGGCAGAGAGGAGGGGCACAGATACAGGCAGATTTATAAATTCATTGATAGGAAGATGGAGAATCCTCACCCGATAGCTTCTGTTCTCTCAGTAAAATAAAAGGTATAATCTGGGGCACCTGGGTGGCTCAGTCATTTAAACATCCCACTCTTGATTTAGGCCCAGGTCATGATCTCATGGTTGTGAGACTGAGCCCCACGTCTAGCCGTGTGTCTCAGCATGGAGCCCGCTTAGGATTCTTATTCTCATCCCCTCCCCCACTCGCCACTCACGTGCACACGTGCATTCATTCTCTCTCGCCCTCTGTCTCTCTCAATAATAATAATAAAAGGTATAATCACTGGATAAGAATAAGTAGGAGAAGGAACTGGGATAATTTAGAGAATAAAAGGTGTTAAATACTAATTTTTAAGAGTAGAAAATTGAGTTTATTAGGAAATCTAAAAGAATGTTCTGTCAATTTTGAGTGTTGTGTGATGTTTGTTGTTGTGAATCAAATGTGGTACCATTGTGTGATTTCTTCCAGCAGTGTTAGATGCTCGAATACAGATGCAGATAATGACAGAAAACTGTGTTGAAACTAGGTCAGGAATTTTCTGGGTGGCCAAGACATTGGAAATATTTATGAGGCAGTGACTATAATGATGGACCACGGAATTAAAACCATGTAAGGAAATACATGAATCTCAGAAGATGGTAATAGACAGTGAAAATGTGGTAGGGTCAGTGAAAATTATTATGAGGTAGTAGAGTTTTAAAATTATATATTTGGGTAAATGAAAAGTTGAGGAGGGTGTAGTCACAGTAAGATGCCTATACACCAGATGGAGGAAGTGGCATATTTCCAGATGAAAACCAGAACTGGGATGTAATTATGAGAGTGGAGGCTCAGAAGGGGAGTAGAAAGGCATGAAGTCAAGGCATTAAGACATCAGGGTATTGGATGGATATTCACATGTGGATGTCACTCAAAAGGATTGCAGTGAAGAAGATACCTATGTTGTCAATGAATGGCCTGCCTTTGATAAATGACACTGGTGAGAAACTATAATGGGTGACATATTTGGGTGGCATTAGGAATTAGGGATTTTAGTGCGACTCACTAAATTAAAAATGGGAAAGCAAAATACTCATTAACACTTCCTGAGCCTGAGACAGATAGAATTGTCTGTCTCAGAAAATAAAAAGGCATTCACTAGGTTGACTAAAATAAAAAAGATAAGAAATAACAAGTGTAGGCAAATATGTGGGAAAAAAAGGAACTTGTGCACTGTTGGTGGGAATGTAAATTGGTACAACCACTATGAAAAACACTATGGAGCTTCCTCAAAAAATTAAAAATAGAAATATTATAAGATACCATAATTCTACTAGTGGGTATTTATCCAAAGAAAACAAAAACACTAATTCAAAAAGATACATATACCCCCTACATTTATTGGGGAATTTATTTACAGTAGCCAAGATATGGATATGATGTGAAAAAGAAAGTATTTATCAACAGATAGATACAGATCTCTCTCTCTCTCACGCACACACACACACACAGAGAGAGAGAGAGAGAGAGGGAGAGAGAGAGAGGGAGGGAGGGAGGAATATTCAGTCATAAAACGGATGAGATCTCACCATTTGTGACAACGCGGATGGACCTAGAGGGTGTTAAGCTAGGTGAAATAACTTAGACAAAGACGAATACCATGTGAATCCACTTATATGTAGAATCAAAAAAGTAAAACACATGAATAAACAAACAAAAAGCAAAATCAGACCTAAAAATACAGAACAATCTGATGGTTGCTGGGGAGAGAGTGTTGGGAAGATGAGCAAAATGGGGGAAGGGCAGTGGACTACTCAGACTTCGGGATATGGAATGAGTAAATTATGGGAAGGAAGGGCACAGCGTAGGAAATACAGTCATTGGTATTGTAAAAGTGTTGTATGGCTGCATTTGTGGTGAGCATAGTATAACACAGGGACACGTTGAATCAGTGTTTTGTACACCTGAAACTGATATAATTCTGTGTTGGCTATACTCAAAAGAGAAATTTTAAAGCATTTTCTAGGACAGACTGGTTAACATAAAAGACAAAAACAATCTGCTCAGGGTACATTGAAATTTAGGTATAGCTAGGTGAATGAAATATTAAAGAAGAGATTAAGGGTAGAGGAAAGTTTAATGATCATAGATACAGGGTTTTAAAGGACACATTCCAGCATTCAGAAAAGAGTAGAGGAGGTTTAGCAAATGTGCACAGGACAAACTATGGATGAAAGGTGGAGTGATACGATCTGGGAGGTTTGCTTTTTGCTGGTGGCCAGGGATACGGGGCAAGATAAAATTTGTCCTGAGAACATCAATGTGGAAGGAAGACTAATCGGTTCTATCTGTATCCCTGAAAATTAATGTGCTCTGGAAGATTTGGTACTCTCCATGAGAATGTATGGTGATGCCCTGACTTTGGGATTGTGATGACCAGTGAAGGACATGGAAGCCTTATGCACTCCTCTCTTAATTAGCTTCCGTCTGGATCCTGGTAAATCTGGTGAGTCATCTGAGACCGAAAATATGTCACTCTTATGTCAGCAACTATGGATACCCTTTGCTCACTCAGAATGGATAAAGGTTCCCAACTCTGCCAAGGTATGCTTCGAACATGATTGCTTATGGAAAATTCCCTGTGCTCAGTGGCAGGGCCAGGAGTAAAGGGAATGAACTCTCATTCTCATGTCTAGCCTTGCTGAGCTCTTGGCAACCGTGTCTCATTTGTTGTGACTTCAGTCTCCTTTACTACTCCTTTTGTAAAAGTAACAGTCTCAACTCTACCAAGGCTAATAAGGCTAGAGAGTGGGAAACAACTCTTATAACTGATGTTATTATGCTCTCATCTTTAAAATTACCTCATCAAAGGGAAAAAAAGTACTGGCCCAGGGAGGCCACTTTATTATTATGACATTATATTTAAGTACAAACGACACTGCATTTGGAACTTAGGTTTCTTGCATCCTAATATCCTTGAAGGTAAGGAAGCAATGTAGCATAGAAATGAATGGGAACTATGTTACTTGTAACAAAACTTAAACTGGTTAATAAATGCCATGTGTGCTATGCTGTTCTTTTAGTGTATGCTACAGTAACTGGTTATAGTCTGAAGAGATGCTGAGAGGGATGTTCATGTGGAAAAAAAAAAAACGTGGCTCATTATTAAGGTGCTTCAAAACTTGGTATTTTTACCATGACCTTAAACTTGTAGGCTAATAGAGTTGATCTCGTAATTATCGCAAATATCTGTTGAACTACTAATTTGAGAGAACTGTTCCTGCAGATACAATATTAAATATGACATGTATCTTGAATTGAATGAACTTACCGTCTAAAAGATGTAGTCAGTTGGCAATTATAACACTCTAACCACCTGCATTGGAAGACCAAGGAACCTAACTAATCTCAGGAGCAGGGTGTCAGGCAGACCTCACAAACAAATGGAGATCTAAGCATCAATAAATAATCTTCAGAGACCTCCATATGAAATCAGAATTTTAATTTTTAAATTCAGTATTAAACTGTTTAGAAATTCAGACTTTTTGTGACTGACCTCTTAGGTGCCGCTTAGTTGTAAATAAGTTCAATGTATTTGTCTATTATCTGTTTGGAAGAAATTAGATTTTTAAAATTCATTATTAAATTAATTATAAGATTTACTAAAACCATGAAAAGTTTAAAACAATGGCATTGTTTCTCCTTTTCTGTTTCAGTGAGTACATGTATTCCTGTATCTTCTATAAATACAACAAAATAAAATAAGTCAAATTTAAAAGTTTATTTGAGAAGCTGTAAGATCTTGGGATAGTAAAAATAAAAGAGGAAATAGTTATAGTTTTGTCTTTGAGCAACATAAGCTTTCATATTCACATGAAATGAGTTTAGCTCACCTCACCTTTTATCTGATATTTCTCCCTTACGATTTAATTACTTTTGGGAATGGTGAGGAGTCATTCATTCAGCAAACACTTATTTTTTATATACTGTGTATAAAGTACCATGTGAGTTCTGAGAATGATATCGGGACAAACCAGACAGAGGCCTCCAGCCACAGGATCTTACAAATACGAGGATCTGACCAATTACAAGTTAAATACTATATATAGGAAAAAACTATTTCCCCAGATAGTTGAGATAAGTAATTCATTGGCCACCTGCAGGTGTTCATAATCCTTTTTCATCATTCAGGTTTTTTCTGGCCAGATCCCACTTCTGTATAACAGGAAAATTCCTGTTGGTTTCAGTTCACTGGCTGAGGTGAATAAAGTTCAAAGATAACATACTTCTTACACAATATATTCTAAAAATCCTCAGCAACATACTGATCTCTCACTAATGGCAAAGGAACAGTAATATCTAATTGTATTTGAACTCTAGAAACCAAGTAATAAAGACCAATATGTTACATCTGCAGCACTTTTCCCTTCTGTCATTATCTAATCATATCAGATAGAATGCTACTGTGGTTTATACACATAGAGATGTGTAGATGTTTAATTGCTTTTGTAAACTCATTTTAGCAAAATGTTTCACTTTGTGTGCTTACGTAATAGACTCTGTTGCCACGTTTTTGTTTCTTTTAACTTGCAAATCTAAGGAGTATCTTCCACTGGCTCAGTGGGAAGAGCATGAGACTCTTGATCTCCGGGTAGAGATGTCTTAAAATGAATAAAAATTTAAACAAGGGATAGCTTTATCTCTTTTGGAAACATATGGCTTTAAAAGAGACGGAAACTCTCTGTGTCGGGCTCCTTGGTGGGCATGGAGCCTGCTTGGGATTCTCATTCTCTCTTTGTCTCTCTTTCTCTCTCTCTCTCCCTTGCTCTCTGCCCTCCCCCACTCATGCACATGAACACTGTCTCTCAAAATTAATAAACATTAAAAATAATAATAAAAACTAAGAAGGAAGCAAAACAATACAGGAGGAAAAATTTAAAAAGTAGTTTTTTTAATATAAAGTAAAATATATAAATATATATATATGGCTACTCCCTACACTAATTTTCAATGTATGTCCCTGAAAAACGATCACCCTGCATATAATTACTTATGCAGATGTGATTCTTTTTGTTCTGTGTCCCCTCAAATGTGTGGAGCTCAGCTTGTGGTAGAGTCAGAACTGGGCAGACAGAGCCTTATCTCTGCAGGTCTCTAAGTGTATTCCTGTCTTCAATTAGGGAACACACCATGTCCAGATCTGGGCAAAGTACCCTGGCACATTTCTCCTTTTTTCTTTTTCCTTTCGTTCTCTTGCTTCTCCTCTGTTTTTTTTTTTTCTTTTTCTTCTTTACTCTTGTTATGTACCTTTTCTCCAAGTTCTTATCTTCCCCGAACCTCTTTCAGCATTGGGGTGAGTTGGTGAGGTTAGATATGAAGACTTGGATTGTGAGCCAAATCCTCTCTAGTCAGCCCTAGTTTTCCCATTCGCAAAGTTGCAGGAAAAGTGATGGGATCATGGTTACATAATTGACAACATTTATAATCTGACTCTCAGTCATGAGATATATTAATAAATCTCTAACCTCTCACTTCAGAACTTGATGGAGAGTTTCTAAATAAAAGATAAAATATGACAGTTATCTGGACAGCATTGAGAATTTTGGTTTTCATGGTTGCAAAGAAATTATCGCTCCAAGAAGATATTTTTTTTTAAAATGCTTTCATTGACAGAGACCGGGGCTTCCCCTTCTGTCAGCTGGGAACATGCTTACGTAGTACAAGGCTCTCTTATGAAAGAAAATAATTTGCTAAAGATGTGTCTGCTTGTATTTTGCCTACAAATAGCTGGCACATGCCATGAAAAAGAACAAGAAATCATTCTCAGATGTTCTGTTACAAGTTGCGCAGAGCCAAAGGCTACCCATGTAGCAGTTCCTCAAACATTAAGAAGTCTAACTAGACTTCTGGGAAAACCCTTTCGAGGTGTGTATGTGACACTGAATATATATTGCTTTAATTGAAAGAGGGGCTGTCAAAGTACTCTGGTTACCGAATAATCTTACTTAACTGAGAAAGAATGAGGATATCTCCTCCATTAGGATTTGCCTTGTAAGTGTCATGGTAAAATGCTATTTTGATACACTTATTAATTAGTGCATAACTGGGTGGTTCTCTTCAATAACGAGCCATCAATCAGTGATAAAACATGTATTCACATGTCCGTAATTGAGATATTGTCCATAACCATGTCTCTTCCTTAGGAGTTCACAAATGGGAGGAAGTAAAGTTCTTCTACTATATAAAGTCAGCATGGTGGGAGAGTAAACTAGTTTCCTTGTACTCTCTTGGTTGGAGAGTCCAGTTTCTGTACAGCTTGTACTTATTTGAATGCCTCGTCAGAGGAGTTTAAAGTAGAACTTAGTGTCTTAAGACTATTTCTTCAATCCTTTCAAGGCATCTAAGAGAACCTGTTGTGGATATGATCTATAAAGCTGTGTCTCCTTAATATTTGAACAGTAAGAACAAAAGGATTACTACTAAGCCACCCGATGTTGTAGAACGTGGTTTAGCTATTCCACAGAGATGAATACACATGCGGCTCTATCAGGATTGTATTTGAGTGCTACTGTTTGGGCTAAGGCATTCCTTTCTTGTCTTCTCCGGGTGCTACCAGTGGTAGGTCCATTATATTCTATTATCTCTTGTTAAAAATTCTGTGAGGATAATTCAAATTAGCTTTTATTTGTTATGTTCTCCTGTTGTAAAATAATTTAAATTTCATTTGTGGTATCTTCAGACAATATGTTATAGTTAAAAGGGGCATTTATAAACAACACCATATGCCAACTGGAGGAAAGTGTAGTTCTGTCTACACAAAGAGTGCCAATTTGTTGTTATGTTAAAATCTTGATTTAACCACTGACTTTTTTTGAAATACCAACAATCTCTAAAGAAATAGTAATTGTAATGAATATTACACAATAGTCCAGTTTTACTCTTTATAAAAGACTTAATAAGTACTAACATTTAATGGAACAAAAAAACATGTTTTAAAACTGGAAATCTGATAAAATGAAAGGAACATGGGCATTGGAATCATACATGTTTGGGTTTGAAACCTCAGTCAGAAACCGTCTTCAGTCAAGAGAGTGAGAATTTGGACTTGGCCTGTGTAAGTAGGCTCATTGCCAATACTGACACTCATCTATAGATACAGATAGGCAAGTAGGAGTCATTAAGGCTGGAAGAAAAACAAACAGTAGTATTGTCACCAAATTCAACTAACAAATGAGATCACCACAATGTATTTATATTTTTATGCTCATTACTAAGTTAGTAGTTGCATTAATTGATAGGCATCTGTCTTTGGACAATTATTACAGCTATTAAAAAGAATATGGTATGTTTATATGTATTATAGCAAGATAAACAATATATATGTTTTTAATTGGATACAGTTAACACATATTACATTAGTTTCAGGTGTACAACGTAGTGATTTAACAATTCTGTATGTCGTAGGGGCACCTGGGTGGCTCATTCGATTAAGCGTCTGACTGTTGGTTTTGGCTCAGGTCATGATCTCAGGGTTCGTGAGTTTAAGTCCCATGTCAGGGTCCGTGCTGTTGAGCCTTGAGATTGAGATTATCTCTCTCTGCCTCTCCCCCACCCCCACTCTCTCTCAAAATAAATAAACTTTAAAAAAAAGACAAGAGAAAAAACACACTGTTCTATACGTTATGTTACCCTATGCTTACCACAAGTGTAGTCACCATCAGTCACCATATAACACCATTACAGTACTAGTGACTGACTATAATCTCTATGCTGTATCTTTCATTGTGTTTATTTATTTAAAAAAATTTTTTTACTGTTTATTTTTGAGAAGCAGAGAGAGACAGAGCACATGCAAGGGAGGGGCAGAGAGAGGGAGACACAGAATCATAAGCAGACTCCAGGCTTTTAGCTATCAGCCCAGAGCCTGATGTGGGGCTCGAACCCACAGACCGTGAGATCATGACCTGAGCCAAAGTCGGATGCTCATCCAACTGAGCCACCCAGGCGCCTCCCTTTCATTGTGTTTAAACGTCTTACTGAATTATTCCTCCCATAACCAGAAACTTGTACCTCCTCCTCCCCTTCATCCATTTTGCCTACCCCACATCCCAGCAACCATTAGTTTGTTCTGTATATTTGAAGATCCGTTTATGTTTTTTCATATCTCTGGGTTTTTAGATTTCCCATTTAAGTGAAATCATATGCTATTTATCTTCCTCTGACATACTTCACTTCGCATAATACCTGGTAGGTCTGTCCATGTTACCACAAACAACACATTCTCATCCTTTTTATGACTAATATTTCATTGCACACGCGCGTACACACACACCCACACACCACATCTTCTTTATCCATTCCTCTGTCACCAGACACTTGGGTTGCTTCCATATCTTGGCTATTGTAAATATGCTGCAATAAACATAAGGTTACCTATATCTTTTTTAAATTAGTGTTTTCATTTTCTTTGAGTAAATACTAACAATATATTCATAAATAGAAAAAAAATTTTTAGAATACTATAGAGTAAAATCTTATTTTTGTTAACAAGATAAAAACATACTCATATTTATAAGTACATTTTCAATGAAACGTCTGGTACAGTATATCAGACTCTTAACAGTGCTCACCTCTGTGGAAAGGAGTAGATGGAGGGAAGGGTACTACATGATGGAAGTCCTCATGTTACATTTTGTGTAATTCTGTCATTTGGATTTGTTTGTAGGGTAAAGATATATTCACATGTTGATTCTGTAAGTAAAATATAAGGAAGATTTTTGAAACTCACCAAAAACTGTAAGTTTCATTGTGAAATCACTCTAGAATTTTTAAAAAGGAAACTAAAGTTCTTTAGATGCTATACTTCTGTCTCTAGGATTGCACTAATTTTTGGTTCTTTCCATCCTGGTTTACCTTCCTAATCGTCGAAAGACATGGATTTGAGAAGAAAGAGAATGTATCTTACTGAATTCACTGATTGGGATCCCACAGTGAGCCCTCAGTGCTCAACAATGCAATCAAGTTATTACATACAGGGGAAGAAAACTAACGCCCCATGGATGCATGTCATAGGACCCAAAAGAACTATCTAGAAGACTATCATAGCATGTCATAAATACCTGGGGGGTGAGTGGGACAGGAACATTTCCTGTGAAAAGGGCAAGCTTGACTACCTGGAATGACAAGCGAGAATCAAGCACTGGAAGAAGGGGACAAACTTAGGGGCAAACGTGGAGATAACATTTAAGGTACATCCATGGGACTGAGATCAAGACAGATGCAATGTAGAATTGATGAAGCAGTTTGGAGAAGCTAAGGGGAGAGAACCAAGTTGTGGTAATTGTGAATGGTCTTATAAACCAGATGTATAATTGGAGTTTCCAGAGGAGATGGCGAGTAGTGGCAATGTCAGTGAGGTTCATTGAAGTGGCAGAGCAAGTTTGGAAGGCGGCGTGAAAATGATAACTGTGTGCATTAAGATTTGAAAGCAAAGGTGGAATATACTGAAAGGATTAGAGTGGAGCAAACCAAGAACTGTGCTTTACCCCCTCTTTGTTTTTATCTGGTGAATCGGGGTCACCCACACCTTTTTCTCTGCAGGTGAGCTTTCGTGGTCTCTCAGTACAGACTGTCATAGATGGTTACTGCCAGAGCTTCCACTCTGCATGGTGTAGCCCCATAGGTAGAGCCAGATCTCTCCTTACAAGGAGGGGTATGTCTGATCAGCCAAGCTTGGCTCTAACACCCATCCAGCAAACTACCAGTAATGAGTAGTAAGCAGCTGCAGAGTGTAATCATGACTCCTGTTGGTTCACCCATTATCGGGATCCAATTCCCAAAGACAGCGGTGGCGGGGGTGAAGGTTGATTTCCTTCTCCATCTATTAACTATCTCACTATTACCTGTATAATAGCCCTTGTGGAGATTTTCCTTTTGGAACTATCATCAGTAAAAATATTCCCAAGAAGTACTTTGTGACAAAGCATGGGTCCCCTGGCATGGATCACATCAATTCACCATCATTAATAACCGTTTTTATTTCATGGACTCCTCTGTTGTGAGTGAAAATAAGCAGGGATATTAGTCAAAGGAAGAACAGAGACATTTGTCTAATCAAGAAGTGCTGAAACCAATCTTGGGAAACATTTTTTTATCGTCTCCTAATGGATACTCCTCTTTCGCCATGGCTTTTTGTACCTTAATACAAAACTTAAATGTTGTAGTCAGCTGATATATACAGGCTTTGATTGTTCCTTTCCATCCCTGCTTTAAAAATGGAAAAGCCAAAGCACTTACATTTTACTCAAAGCTACATAAAGCTGAGAAAAATGGATTTGAATCATCAAACACATAAGTTGAAGTATGATGTATAATGGGAAAGGCTCCAATACTAGAAGGCATTCCTAGAAGAGATAAGCAACTATAAACCATGATAAGTAAATAATATAAAAATTTAGTAATTATGAAAGATAGCAAACAGGTGATGAATTGGACAGCAAACCCCTGATTAACTAGTGAGTCCTTTGTATAATGATAAATATTATAAGTTCAGAGGAAGGTGATATCCTAAAGATTGGAAATGCTTAACAACTTATGTATTCCCATACAGACATTCTCACTAAATTGAGCAATTAGAACAGGATTTGTTGTGAAAGGAAAAATAGCTACTGTTTACACACTCTACCTCCTGAAGGAGAACAGGACTATAGGAAGACTAAGTTAATAAAACCAGAGCTAGGATGTGATTGATTTTAAGCAGCAAAGGGATGGTATAGACAATGAGGGCAGAGACAGAGTCAGGACCAAAATGGGGCACAGCAACTCAAAGTTATAGGGAACCAAGAACTATGATTAAGTGTAAGTGGTATAGAATGAAAAATAAGAATTAGTGAACTGGAGGTAGGAATGCCAAGTAGGTATATCTATAGAAGGAATTCATAGAGTAGAATTGAACTTTATTACTGATGATCATTCATTATGTTTACGAGTCTCAGATCTGTAGATATGCCTTGGTTCCTCAACCACCTTCCAGTTCCTGACTGTGAGCCCAGACTTGTGAAGTCTTTGAATTGTGAACTTCCATATTATTCCACCACCTTTATCACTTCACATGTCTTTACATTGATTCCTGTACTGACCTGAGTGAGTTTCTGTTCTTTATAATGGGAAGAGCCCTAGAATAATGAATAAGTATGGTCAGTGTCTCTGTCAGCTTGCCCTGTGTAACAAAATGCCATAAAAAGTGTGGCTTACACAATAGAAATGTGTTTCCTCACAGTTCTGGAACTACAAGTTTGCAATCAGGATGCCAGGATATTCAGGTTCTGGTAATAACTCTCTAAGTGGATGGTAGACAGCTGCCTTCTCACTATTCTGGTGAGAGAGAGAGAGAGAGAGAGAGAGAGAGAGAGAGAGAGAGGGAGGGAGGAAATACAAACTCTCTACTGTTTCTGCTTATAAGGGCACTAATTCCATTGTGAGGGTCCTGCCCTCATGACTTCATCTAACCCTATTTTTCTTTCAAAGGCCCCATCTCCAAAAATCATCACTCTGAGTGTTAAAGCTTCAACATGCAAATTTGCAGGGGTCATGATTCAGTCAGCAGCAGAGCAGCAGTCAGGAAAAGCTAAAAAAGGCGACTGGGGGATTGAAACAATATTAATGCTGGTGACAGAAATAGGGAAATTAAAATGAGCCTGTTTACATTAGATAAGCTCAGTTTGAGATACAAGTTTTACTTACATTAACTTTGAGATGACCAAAAGCAGTGAAAATGCAAACATTTAGTAACTCTGGAAAGTTTGTCATAATGTGTCAAGATGTGTCCATTTTACTCATTTTACCCAGCATTCATTGGGACTTGTAAATCTGAGAAACTAAAATTTTCCTGCATTTTGGAACATTTTGTTTTATTTACATGTTCCCTTGTTTTACTCTCTTATTCTCTTTCTGCAAAGTCTATTGTCAAATATTGGACTCAGTCCTTGACATCCTTTGGCTTTCCTTTCATTCTTTCTGTGTTTGTATTTTTAACTGCTTCTGTGAGGATTCCTTGGTTCATTCTAGTTTGTTCCTCAGCTGTATTCATTTTCTTATGTAGCTTGTCCAATGGGACTTAAATGTCAATGATCGTTCTTGTCATTTCTCTGCAAACTAGTCATCTCTTTGCTATGGATATTACAGCCTCTTATTTCTCTAATGACATTAATTATACTTAATCTAAATTCTTAAGCAGATGTTTCTGTTAACTTTGTTTCCATACTTATTAATATTTATTACCTGTTTTTCACGGTGTTGGCTTTCCTATGTGCGCACTTTTGTCATCAAGATTTTTTGCTAGTTCAAGAAAAGGTTTAGTGAAGTGGTTAAGCATGAAGTGGTTAAGCGTGAAGTCCAGAGCCCCATGGCCCAGGATGCGACTTGACATTTCTGTGTCTCAGTTTCCTCGTGTATATAATGAAGGCAGTTATATCCCTACCTCACAAGGTTTTTGTGATAATTAAATGATGAATTCATGCAAAGATTTTGGAAGGCAGGCTACCGCCTTACCCTACCCCTACCACTCAATAAGTTTTCACTTTTAATGTCAGGAGAATAATGAAATGTTTAGTATCAGTAAAGAGTAGCTGTTAATATTATGTGACTACTGAAGCATTTTATTGTAGCCAGCCTCCAACGATTGTATGAGATGTTAAGCAGTGCTGCTGGTGAGGATAAAGTAGTTTGTCTTCTAGGTATAGGGGCTTTCTGATGCTCCAGAATGCGGTCAGCTGCTTGAGGCATTTACTCTTCCAAGGGGGTGGGTGGAGTCTGGAGATGGGGGTGGGAGAGCATGATAGCTCTTTTCCCCTCCAAGTGGATGTGTGGGCCCATGTGGGAGTGGAGACTCCCCAGCTGCTCCAATCTGAAATCACTACTTTTCATGCTCCTACTGGGAGCGTGTCTGCCTGTGGGTCTCTATATATTATGTCATGTGTAGGGCTTTATGATGAGAAAGTGAAGTGTAGCCTGTGCTCTGACCCTCACCTGGGAGATCCTCAGTGATTGTTTTGAACCCACGTTGCATAATACTATTTGACAAACAATTGGGCATTTTTAACATGCCCTCTTCTCTCCCAGTAGGTATTTAGTATTTGCCCCTTGTCAAAATGGTCGTTTTTAGCTGTGGGTTTGGCAGTCCACAAAAGTGTTATAAAGATAAGACTTTGTTTCCATTCTCTAACTTATGATATGTGGCCCTAGGGTCTCACTGTATCCAATAATACCACAGAGTATAGATTTCTTTTTTCCTTGTGAGCTGAGATTTTCACTCACAAATCTAGAAATAAGAGTTGGGAGCAACTGGAAAACATAAGTCCTTGGCTCGTTGGTACTAATGAAATGTTGGAAGAGACATGAGAGTTTCTTCAACTGTTACTTAGCTGACTGAGCTGTCTTAATTGTTTTCGTGGGACGAAGTAATGTCTTTAAGGGAAGAAAGTCAGCATGAGCAGATGATGTCCCAAAGGAGAGTTTGCACAGGAGTTTGGTAGCACAGGGCAACAGCTGGAAGCACCGTGGTGTGAGTGGACTCAATTTTCCAAGCAGGGTGCCAGTGAGGCCTGGGCATTTTGAAGAGATGATGTATTCAGTGTCTGAATACAACTCATGCAGGGTGATGGCAGGGACACTTTCATTCCTTCTTTGCAGAGGTGTCATTGCGGCAACTGGTCACCAACACCAAGAAATGACATTTGATAAAAATGATACCGGTAGAAAGACGTGAAAGGGTGAAGAAAATTGATGTTAATTTTCTTTCCCTTTTCACCTCATAAGTATTAATGTTGCCTCAGATTTGGTGCTTATTAAGATTCTCCTTAGCAGATGCAGGGAATGCCTACAATACCCCATCTAAGGATTGAGGTTTGGGTGACATGCCTTGAAAACCCCATGCTCTAATTTCTTTCCTTTGTACATCCTAATTTTCCTGGGTTGGATGCAATTCATTGACCCAGAAAGGATCTGATGGCATTGATTTGGCTCTTAAACAAACTCTCTGACTCAGCCAGTTAAAGTTCAGAGCAAAAGTTTAAAAAAAAAACTAAAAAAACTCGAGCAGTTTATTTGACAGCTCTCAGTATTCAATTCGATTTAAAATGTGTTGCCCTTTTGTTAAAATGACAGCATTCCATTTATTATGGTTCCCATCTTTGGGCTTTTTTATCTTTTGCTTAAAGAGCTTTGATAGAGTTGGGCTATAGCACTGTGTAAGAAAAAAGGAAATTTCAAAATTTTCTTTGAAAGAAAGAAAAGGCATTTCCAAAGGAGCCAAAGGTGAATCTCTACTGATCTCAGTAGAAAGGCAAAGGACAAATGGAAGCTTGACTTTCATAATTGGTATTTTTGTTTTAGAGCCAGTTTTCACTTCAATGAATGTAAAAAAGAAAGAACCTAAGTGTACATACCTATTACATTCTGCTAAAGTGAAGATCAGCCTTTATAGCAGGCACGGCATAGAGGAGTATAGTTGAGTGATTCAGATCGTGTGTACAATCCTGGTATGAACCCTTTCTTAGCTTTGTGGCCTTGGGCAAGGTCCTTAATTGCTGTGTGACTCAATGTCCTCATATATAAACTAGGAATAATAATTTTATCCACTTGATATGATTGTTAAGAGGACCACCTGCGTCAATGCACAGACAGCACATGGAACGATGACTGTATATATAGAAGCACTATATACATGTGTTTGCTATTAGTGTTTCTCTTAAAGGAGATCACCTGAAATTTGGGGTAATCTGAAGTTCTTACATTGTATAAAATGAAATGGTTTCTGAAGTTGTTCGTAAAATATATTTTGTGGTTATGGCATCATGTGTCATAAATGATTACTAAATAACGCCCCTGATTCTTTTAAAAAATTTTTTTATGTTTATTTATTTTTGAGACAGAAGCAGAGCATGAGTGGGGAAGGGGCAGAGAGATAGGAAGACACAGAATCCGAGGCAGGCTCCAGGCTCTGAGGTGTCAGCACAGAGCCCGACATGGGCTCAAACCCACAAACTGTGAGATCATGACCTGAGCCGAAGTCGGATGCTTAACCAGCTGAGCCACCCAGGCGCCCCTAACTTCCCCGATTCTTATTAGGAAACATGGCAATTAAACAATAATTCTTCTTACGAGTGTCATTGTTTTCTGAAATTGAAATCATTTTTCTCCTTTTGGATGGCTCAGTATAAAAAGTACCAAATACGTAATGTGCTACTTTTGGAAGGAAAATGTTACCATACTCCCATCACAATAATATTTGTCATTAATAGCATGGCTCAATGATACTATTTGTAGCATTTTGATCCATTTTCAGAGCCGTTAGCAAAAAAAAAAAATCACATTAAATTTTTACATGTATTGAATGACATTGCCCTTTAATGTAAATCTAAAAAGACGAGTCATGGAATTGTCTATAATTCTTGCCTTGCTTTCTTTTTGTGCTTTCTTCAGGGTTAACTCTCTGTTGATGAAAAGATTCATACCAATATGTTTATCCAACCACTCAAATTCATTATACTCTAAACTAAGTCCACGTTTATGTTTCTTTCCGTCCACCTATCCCCCAACTCTCCCCTTACTCCCCCTGCATTAGCACAAATAGCCACACAACAAGTTCCTTCTCACATGTACCTTTGTGTTCATAATCACTCAGTCCTAATGTCTTCCTTCAACTCATTCAGCCGGCAACTAAATCTTAGCTCTTCCTTTAAGTAGCTCTCATTGCATTCCTTCTGTTCTAACTGCCATGGAATGACTCTCGTTTTATATTCCTTCTTTTCCATACCTGTCGTGACTCCAGATAGTATCTTCAATTTCTCATTTTCTTTTTCCATACTAACACTGTATTTAACCGTCTGTGTCCATTGATCAAATTACTTTTTATTATCAGATCTAGATGCAAGATGCTCATTGCTTTAAAAATGTTGCATCGGTTAATTATCCTTTAGGTGTGAGTAGATAAAAAATGGACAAGGGGATGGTAAAAATCCTACCATCATATCATAAAATAACATGAGAAGAAGTTTAGATTAAATGGCTAAAAGTAATTTCCTGAGATGAGGTAGATATTAGTTTTCTATTTATAGCTACTGAATTAGTTTCCAGTGGGTGTTACAATCTCTTCCACAAACTAGGTGCCCTAAAGCAACAGAAATGCGTTGTCTTACAGTTACGGAGGTCGGGCTTCTAAAATCCGGATGTGGGTAGAGCACTCCCTCTGAGGCTCCCGGATTGAATCTCTTCTTCGCCACTTCTAGCTTCTGGTTATTGCCAGCTTCCTTGGCTTGTGGCCACTGCTTTCTGCTTTATCTTCATAGGGCCTTCTTCTGTCCTTTTCCGTGTATTTTTAAGGACACTTGGGTTAACTTTATGTGTAAACCTGGCGAGGCTATGATGCTCCGTTGTCTGGTCAAATGCTAGTCTGGATGTATCTAGTGCAGGTATCTTGTAGATGTGATTAACGTTTGCAATCAGTTGACTTCAATATTATCCTCAATATGTGGGTGGGCCTCATGTGTTTAGTTGAAGGCCTTAAGAGCAAAAGCTGAGGTTTCCTGAAGAAAGAATTCTGTTTTCAAGGCTGTAACATAAAAAACCCTGCTTGAGTTTCCAACATGCTGGCATGCCCTCCAAATTTGAAGCTTAAGACTATGTTAAGTCTTACCTGAATTTCCAGCCTGCTCTATGGATTTCAGACTTGCCAGGCCCTACAATTTTATGAGTCAATTCCTTGCAACCTCTCTCTCTCTTTTTCTCTATTTATACATATTATATTGTTCTTTTTCACTGGAAAACGCTGACTAATGACTAATACAGAACCCGACCAGATAATTCAAGATGATGTCATTTCCCAATGCTTAATTTAGGTCATCTGCAAAGACCCTTTTATCCAAATAAGGTAACATTCATAAGTTTCAGGAACTTGAGATGAATATATTTTGGGGCCATTTTTCTGCCTAGTGCAACTACTCTGTAAATTAGAAATTCCTATTTGATTTTAGGAGTACCACAGAATATTATTGAGTTTTCCAAGAGGTAAAACAATTCTCAAAACAATTACCAGTACAAAATTAATTTATTCACATCAAAGAATGCCATATTGTGTGCCAGATTGAACTTTTATAAGAGTAAAGAAAGTTGTAATGTGTAGTAAATTGTGACTTTAAAATTCATGTATGTAGCTGTATTTGTTACGTAAGTCTAGAATCTCTGCTACACTTGATAAAAAGGAAATGAAAGTACTTTACAAGGAAATGCATCTTTCTGCAAACTAGAAACCCAGTTTCTAAATATTAGGCCTAGAGGTTAGCACATATTATATTCGTGTTCATAATTTGCATTTTTGACAGTTTATGAAGTTTTTTCCAGTGAATAAATTGTTCAAGCTCTTTGTATATCAGACTGAAATAAATAATGACCATATTTTTAAGATACGTAGTAACTCCTCTCCTCCTGTCCATTTTTTAAAAGCATGTTGAGAAAATGAGGATTTTTTTCAAGTAGGAGTCAGTACCTAATAAAAAACAGATTTCTACTTAAAAATAATTTTACATTCAGTGGATAATAAATAGCTCCTGGATTTTGTTGAGTGTGGTTCCTTTTAGCATTCTTTTCTTGCTTGTATTTCAAAATTTCTTAAGATTCAACAATAGAACTTGTTCTTCTATATTAAATAACTAGATTTTTAAAATTTTTTTGTGATGAGGATATTTAAGGTCCACTCTATTAGCAACTTACAAATATGCAATGTAGTATTATTAACTATAGTTACCATGCCTGTAAATTATATCCCTATGATTTTTTTAAGTTTATTTATTTATTTTGAGAGAAAGAAAGAGACAGAGAGAGAAAGAGAAAGGAGAGGAAGAGATAGAGGGAGGCAGAGAGCATCCCAAGGAGGCTCTGTGCTGACAGCACAGAGCCCATTGTGGGGCTCCAGCTCACAAACCATGAAATCATGACCTGAGATGAAATCAGGAATCAGACATGTAACCGACGAGCCATCTGGGCGCCCCTAAATGATTTATTTATTTTATAACTAGGAGTTTATATTATTTTGATTTTTAAATTTATTGTCTCAGCTCTTTGAAACAGCATAATTTTAAAAGATTGTTATACTCAAATATCTGAGTAATAATTTAATGAATTGTCTACTGGCCTGAAACTCATCAGGTATTTGATTTGAGGAGTGGGGAAAGAGCTGAAAATAAAGTAACAAAGTAAGAACTCTCAGCATAAATGAGTGAGCTGTGTGATTTTAAAATAGCATTTAGGGGCACCTGGCTGGTTCCCTCAGTTAAGCATCTGAGTCTTGATCTCAGCTCACGTCTTGATCTCATGGTCATGAGTTTAAGCCCTGCATTGGGCTCTGTGGTGAGCTTGAACCCTACGGGAGGGAGGAAGGAAGGAGGAAAAGAAGGAAGGAGACCTTTGGAGCTACACTTTAATTAATACTTATGCACCAATGTCAAAAGGTTCAATATTGGATGTATTTCAATAGTACAATTTCCACTGTACTAAAGAGGTTTTCATCTGATTTATTATTGTTGAGACATCTCAAACATATATCTGAGTAGGAGTTCAGTATCTCTCTTCCCTCCCTTTCTCCTAAATTCCCATCTTGCTTCCTCTTGGGAGCCTCTCATTGTTATTGTTGTATTAAATATCTGAAAAGGGTATCCAACCTTTTTCTAAAACTACTATTTCCATTTCCTGGATAATTAGGGAAGTGAATGTCAGATAGGAGGTTTCTAACAGTAAATTACTTGAAGATGACTTTCGAAGCAGTCACCCAAAACATTTCTTTCTAGTCAGGCTCTACAGAAGTAGGAATTACAGGAGGCTTGGCAAATTAACACAGAGGTGTGCTAATGAAGACTTAGAAAAAACTGACTTGTCCATTGGTCTGGAGACATTTTTATAATTTAAAAATATTTCCATACTTAGCCCATAAGCCTATAGAGATTCCTATCTACTAGTATTACTAGTAATTATTTTTAGGTATGTGTACCCTGTTGGAAACCTGCCAGGGGTTTTACACATATTCTTTCCTGTCCCTGCAGCAGGCCTGTCAGGTAGGTAGAAGGTCCAGTTTGCATGGAGAAGTTAAGGCTGACATTAGGTTACGGAATTTGCACCTGATAATGCAGTAGCTGAGCCAGGACTGGAGGTGAGGTCTGTCTATTGCCCCAATTCTTCGTTGGCCATCCCTTTTGTGCTTGGAGTAAAGGAGGTGGTTTTGGAGTGTTCTTTACTTGCTCTAGGCGTGTTTCAGAAGCAAATCTACTCTGACACATGTTAAGAATTTCGAAAACAGTTCAAATAATTTTACTTAATTTGGGAAACAGATGGAAATCTTGTCCGCTATTCATTGACTTCACATTTTACATAATGAATATATGTTGTTTAAATATGTATATGCCTGAATCTTTACCTAGGATCAAATCTGAGAGAGTTCCCAAGGGCAAGGGCTGCTCCCAGAAATCTTCCAAGAAATGTACAGGGTCTAGAAAGTTAAGTCTAAAGTCATTACCATGAGAAAAAAGAAAAACTGGAGAGGTTACCAAATAATCATGCTGCATATGAAACTGTTTTCCGTTCCCTTCTGATACTGCCTTTTTGTGTTAAGTTTAAGGAAGTGCCTGAGTAGCTGCCTAGGGGGAATATTTTTATTTTGAACAGTTAGGGATCCATGTATAGTTTATGCTTTGCATATATCAGTTTGCAAGAGCAGTTTCCTTTTTCTTCTCCTCTTTACTTTGTGCAGAATGATTTCTTGCATATGCTGTGAACAGAACTTGCTTTCTGTAACTCATTCATCTGGAAGAAGTCCATTATTTTGCCACTACTGAGTCAACAGATGCAAATGCCTGAGAACAATTGTATTTATTTAGAAATCTGTTGTTTTTTGCGATGGTTGTTTGGGTTTGCCTTTAAAATAAGAACTTAATGTTCATTATTTTGAAAGAATAAATTCACTTTGAAGGAAGAACTCTGTGGCGGGCTCAGGACAACATTGACCTTTCGAACTGGCTTGTGAAGTCCTTTTTAAAGAATATTTGAATATTCATTGAAGAATTAGCAGTAGCTCTCACCTCTCTGTCTGATTCTAATAAAAACAAATAAAAAAAAGTTCTGTAGGTCAGTGGGCCTTCATCTGTTTCTTTTCGTAGAGAATTTTGATTTACAGGAATTTTAAGGCATCTCATATAAAATGAGGTTGTTTGTTAATGGTCTGTGGAGTTCACTCATGTCCATCCTTTAGGTGACACTTTCCCCTGGGGCAGCTTTATGTTCTTGGGTGCATCCGAGAAACTGATTGAGACCAGACTTGTCAAGACTGTCCTTGAGAACCTTACTGATTAACTTTATAAATCAAGAAAAGCTGGTTAAGTATAAGATACCAAAGCTATCACTGCGTTAAACCACAGGGTAAAAGAATCAGAGAAGAATTTACTTCTAGATTGATTGACATGTCATCCAATTTGTTAATGTATCCCTAAATGTAGTATCTGACATCATTGTTTAATCAGAACTATTTACTCACTTTTCCAGTTTGGTGAGATTCCATTTTACTATCGGAAACATCTCGTTCATACAGAGAACCTTCCTCTGTCGCATGGGTTCACGGCCCAAGTTTTCCTAATTCTAAACAATTGCCCTGTTCAGGTTGCTTGATATTATACTATGGTCTCCCCAGTGTTTTTTCAGTTGTATCGCATTAACTCATTGCTCCCAAATATGTACTGGCTTCTACCATGGAAAATAAACTGAAAATTGGACACACAATGTCCTTAGACTGCACCAACCCAAAAAGTCATGAATCTTTGCCCTCATGTCTCCAGACTTCCTCAAACCAGCTTTTTCTATGCTTCTTTTGGAGGTTTCTGCTAATCATTGAAATTACTTCCTTTTGAATGTCCCCATTTATATTTTCCTTTCTTTCGTTATATTTTAGAGGACACTTAGGTAATTATTGAGCTCCTGACCAAAATTTTTTCTTCCTATTGATTTCATACATAACTACGCTGGATATTATTTCAGAACACTCTGAGCATAATCTTTTGCTACCCCTACAATGACAGAGCATGATAGGTGCATAGGAACCTCTTCGTCAGCCTCCCTCCTTTTGAATAAGAGAACTAATGAGCATAAAAGCTAAGTGACTTGTCCAGAGGTCCACAAAAAATTAGTAATGCACCTGGAATCTGAACTTAGGACCCCTTGCTGTAAGTCCAATATTATTTCTACCTTGCTCTCGAAACAAAATGGAACTTGGGAATTGGGACAGTAGGGCTTGACCATCCCCAAAAAGAATGTGAGGAAAAACCAAGAGAGCAGAGCTCTCTTCATCTTTCTGGGAATTTCACCCAATCCTCAGGTACATAAAGACTTACCTAGTTTCCTTTTTGTATTTCTAACTTGTATTTAATTTGCATAAGCACTTTGACATTTTTAGGTGATTTTCATTGTATAATCTAACTTTTCCCTGAAGAAAATAAGAAGTCCTCTCGGAGTATGTTAGCTTCCTTTCAGAACAGACAAAGACCTAAAACGCAGGGCTAGATGCTCCTCATGGTCCTGACACTTCTCAGCACTCTCCAGGACCCAGAATCTTTCATAGGTTTATGGTGGCTCCTTCCAGAAGGGTGTCATTCCTTCCTGTGCCTGGGCTACTGCCAGCCAGACCAGAGTGCTAGATTCCTTTGGAATGTCCTATTTATAGAACAAATGTGTTTCATAACAGGGCGTGAGAATTTTGTGAGTTAACAGATCGGTCGTCCTGCTTGCGTTTTATTTTTATTGTTTTGATATGCATTTTGTGCAATCCAACTTGTAGTGGCTGTGAATGGCAAGTGGTTCTTTACTAAAGCTGTTGCATTGTAGTTTGCTAAAATTCCTAAGTAGGGCTTTTCTAAAACCTTCTCTCATTCCCCTGGCAAACTAGCTCTCTTCCTTTTATGTATCACAATTCATTTTGTATCCTGTAAATTTCTCTATGACATGGCCACTGTCTATATTTTTATTAGATATGCCTCTATATTTCTGTTTTGTAATAGCTTTGAGTTCAGAGACCTTTTGAAAAAATGGCACATCTTTTATAAACACAGTAGAATGGTTTACACATAGTGGGCCCTCAACTATTTTCTAATCATATGATTCTTTGCGATAATGAAATTTTGTTTTCTTTCCTGACTTTTCAAATAGCTATGAAATAAAAGCATGAATCTAGAATATTTCTGTAAAACAAACTTTTTGGGGTAGAAATGTGCATTTAGAAGAATTCGGGTTGTTCATAGTATATAACCAGGAGGGAGATGGGAAGGAAATGAATGTCTTTGAGTAACTAGATGAAATAATGTTATTTTTAGGTACAAATTTGGAATTGGTTATGTTCTTTCGATTTGACCTCTACCTCAGTCCTTTGGCCCTCCATGCAAAAAACTACGACACTCTAAGACCAAATATATTATTTCAAAGTGTCACTTTGCTTTGTGATTATTTTCTGCTGGAATAAACCATAAATTCTACAGAGTATGTGCCAGCCTCACATCCCATGATAAGTATATAAATTTTTCTTACGGTTTTCTTCACATTCATTGTGATTTTGAAATGGAAACACACCATGGTGAGTGGTGAGGCGGAAGGCACCGAAAGGTGCGTGTACACAAGAGACCCTACAAAGCGACTTTGACTTTGGGACTTATTGTGGCCTGACCACATTTTGTCAATGAACACCGACAGTAAGTCAATATATTGATGAGCAGTCTTTTCTTGAAACAAAATAAACTTACTGAGGCTGATACCAAAATGACCCCTTACTAATTAGAAATATGTACAATATCAAGTCCAACATATATACATCAGTGATCACTATTCTTTGCCTGTAGGCCAGTGCCTGAGATACTAAATGATGACAACAGTGGTGACTTCCTGAAACAGTGAGTAGAAAGATCACTTAGTAGACGGGCATTAACATTAAAGTGACTAGTTCATTCTGTACTGGAATGGAAAGCTACATGAAAATAGGAACTCTTCGATAGTTTTATGTAAAGCATGAAATATGAAGGTGGTAAATTATGTGACTCAGGTATGTAACACTATCAAGATCAAACTGCTAGACTAGATCCATCTATATTTTTAAGGATATTATCTGTCAATCAGAAAGATCCTTACAAGGGTATGGTGGGATGTTCTTCTCCCTGGATTTTTTCCTTAGCTTCTTACCCTATATTTGATTCTTTAGTTTTCATACCTGCTAAATCATTTTACCATCATCCTGTTTTTGCCATCTTTTTTTTCTGAACAGTTTATTGGATCCCTTCTTCTATATTATGATACTATAAATACCATCCACTCTGAGAGTGTCAGCCCTATCGCTCTGGGGGAAGGGCATTCCTGGCAAAGGGAAAAGTGAGGGCAAAAGCTCTGGCTTGTGTCTGGATTATTCTGAGAATAACAAAAAGGTTACTATGGTTAGTAGGCAATGAGCAGGGAGGAGAGTAGTAGGAGACAGTGTGTTGAAAATACCCTAATGAGGCAGTGCAAGAAGCAGAAATCAATCCATCAATCCATGGAGAAGATGATAGTTTGGATTGGGTGTTAGCAGGACAGGTGGTGAAAAGTATACTACAGGATATGTTTTATTTTTTTTAAGATTTTTAAAAAATGTTTTATTTACTTTTGAGGCAACACAAGTTGGGCAGGGGAAGAGAGTGGGGACAGAAGATCTGAAGCAGGCTCCGCACTGTCAGCACAGAGCCTGATGCAAGACTCAAACTCATGAACCGTGAAATCAACCTGACCTGAGCCCAAGTCAGACACTCACTCAACAGCCACCCAGGTGCCCCATGCTGGATATTTATTTTTAAATTTTTTAACGTTTCTTTATTTTAGAGAGAGAGAGAGTGAGCAGAGAGGGAGGGAGACACAGAATCTGAAGTAGGCTCCAGGTTCTGAGCCAGCAGCACAGAGCCCAATGCGGCAATCGAACTCATGAAATGTGAGATCATAAGCTGAACCGAAGGCAGATGGTCAACCGACTGAGCCACCCAGGCACCCCATTCTGGGTATATTTTAAACAGAGTCAACAGAATTTGCTGATGAATTGAATGTGTTGTGTGTGTGAGAAGAAGAGAGGAGTTAAAGATGGCTCCAGATATTTTTACCTGACCATCTGGAAAGATTAGGGCCGCCATTGAGATGAGAAGGATAATGTGGAAAGTGGTTTTATCTCCCATTTCTTCAACTGTGCATATAGTAAATACAGAGTTAGATGTATTCATAGATATATTTTTCTTAATTGAGTGACTCAAGAAAGTGGCAATAGTTAAGGGTATATTGTGTTATGAAGCTTATAATAATGGACCATGGATTTTAAGCTAAGTGTAAGGGGAATTAAGGACATAAGGAAAGCAATGATCGGGTCAATGAATTCTTGGTCTTATAGGAGTTGAGTAAGTATGGTGGTACCACAGTGAGTTGTAATAATAGAAGATAATGGTAATAGAATGGTATTATGGAAACTGAGATTATGGATGGGTTACATGTATTGGCCATAAGATAGAGTAGAATTTGGGATTGAAGGGCTGAGGTAAAGTGGTGATAAGATCTTCATATATTAGAGGTGAGGAGGTTAAGGATTTGTGTGGCCAGAGTATTGGAAGGTTAATTTTTGCGGACGTTGTTATTATGAAAAATTATAACAGCTTTGAACATATATACAGGCATCCAGAAACTAAAATTTTCAGAGACAGAGGGACAGTCATCCAGAGTTGCCATAGTTGACTGTGACAAAAAGATATAGTAGGTATAATATGATAGCAAAGTCACAAGTGGGTGTCTTTGTGGAGGGAAAGGGGAAAGGGAAATGTGAGCAGTGGCAGTTAAGATACCTACCAGACTTCTGTACTTGATGGTACTGAGATTTTCGGAGGGAAAAGAGCCACTTCTCAAGAAGGTTCCAGGAAAAGAGGGACCCTCGTGAGAGAGACATTAGGCAAGGAGGTGCGAGGAATGATCAGGGTAGAGGTTGAGAATATGAGTGATTATGAATATTGGTGTTTCTTTTTCTTTTTTCTTTTTGTTCCCAGTTGTGTATCAGAGGCATAGAATGTATTTTGTTCCTATTAAGGTTCTAGGCATCTGTCACAATAAAGCATGGTTGAATGATTTAACGTCATATAGGTTCCCAAAAATAATCAAGCACAGTTTTGGAGTGTAAATCTCAGCCATAGTTTAGGTTTGTGAAACTTTAATGTTTGTCGGTCTATGAATGACTGTCCCAGTGAATAACTGGGTCCTTGGCTCGTAAATGTCCAGGCAACTGTAAATGTATATTATGTGTAACTATTTAATATTTACGATGCCAGCTCCTCTTCTCACCCCTTCTTCCTTGTGGCCTGTTTTCATATTGAATTTAATTTCATTTGTAATTCATTATTGGTTTTCCAACCCACAACTAAGTGTCATTATCATACACAGAGCACTACCAATTCCTGTTAATTAGCCCTATAATTGCAAGTGAAGGAATTGAATACACTTGAGTTTCCCATGAAAATTAAAAAATAAAATGGAAATCCACTAATTGCCTATTTCACTTTCACAAGATTTCATAATTACTTAAGCATCTCTCTGCTGCTTTGAATGGATGCTTCTGACTATAAATTATGGCCCAGGTGCTCACAGGATGGGCGGTCTTCAGTTGTGCCAATTTCCTATTTGTAGGAAAACAGTGTAAGAAAAATACTGCTCCTCTAATGCTCAAAAAACTATATCACAGAATTTCTACTCCTTTTCCTAACTTAAAAATCTTTGTCACTTACCATTCCTCAGTGTTTATTGGAAGGAACGTAGCAGGGCAAAAGGGATGCCAAGAAGAAAAATCTGGGTAGAAAATAGGAAGCAGGATCACCCCATACTATATGTCTTATGAAGAACATAGACTTGAATAACATAGTTCTATAAAAATATTTTTAAAAATTTTTTACCATTTTTATTTATTATTGAGAGACAGAGACAGAGCACGAGCATGAGGGGCAGAGAGAGGGGGAGACACAGAATCTGAAGGAGGCTCCAGGCTGTCAGCACAAAGCCTGACGCAGGGCTCAAACTCACAAACCACGAGATCATGACCTGAGCAGAAGTCAGACGCTTAACCGACTAAGCCACCCAGACGCTCCTATAAAAATACTTTTTAAAGCTTTAATCAGTAATGGGGTATGTGATGTTGTAGTCAACTTGTTTATAGTCTCTCATTTTCAGGGTCTAGCTTAAAGAGCTGATCGTTCACTTTAGGTGAGCCGATAGAATTCATTAAAAATAACTAACATTATTGACCACTCTAAATGCTAGATACTGTGTTAAGCACTTTCTATGTATTATTTCATTGAATTTTTACAAAAACACAAGGATATGGGAACTGTTATTAAATCCATTTTACAGATAAAGAAACCAGAATCCAGAAGTAACTTCCCTAATATCAAAAAGCTAGTAGGTGTCAGAGGGGGCAAGACAGGCAGTGTGAGCTGAGAGACCACACTGAACTGGCCCCAAAGACCTAGTTCCTCATAAACCAGCTGTTCAACAAGTAAGGCTATTACCTCATCAGTTTAATTAGTTGCTAAAGGTTGTTCTGATAGGGGTTCCTGAATGGCTGAGTCCACTAAGCAGCTGACTCTTGGTTTCAGCTCAGGTCATGATCTCACGGTTTGTGAGTTCGAGCCCTGCATCAGGCTCGGTGCTGATAGTGTGGACCCTGCCTGGGATTCTGTCTCTCTACCTGTCTCTCTGCCCCTCCTCTGCTCATGCTCACTCTCTTTCTCACAATAAATAAATAAACTTAAAAAAACTCAACAAGATTGTTCTGATAGTCTTATATATATATACTAATTCAGTAATTTATTTGCTGATTAAAAATATTTTATTAAGTGCTCATGTCAATACCAGAAAGGACCTTGAAGATCAAGTACACCAACCATCCTTGTACTATCTCGCCCTGCTGTATTCCTCATACGCACTCAGGTATGTTAAGTGAATTATCCACAAAGATTTTTGTATCAGGAAAGTGGGTACAAACATTTTAATGCATATTTATCAGAGGAATGCACATTCCAAATTAATAGAGACTCTCGTTTCTAGTAGGAATTCATTGAAAATACATGTTAAGTGAATGAAATGGAGATATTTAAGGTTAACGAAAATGCTCAAATGCATAAAATAGCTAGTCACAAAACTGGAATCAAAACTGGTACTGTATAACTCCCAGATTTCCAAGAAATCTTCAGTACAAACATGGAAAAACTAGTCCTCTTGTTCGCAGTGTCCTCTAAGAAAGATTAGACCACATATACTCTAAAGAAGCATCTTTGTCCGTGGCCTGGGTGGCTCATTTGGTTAAGTGTCCCACTTCAGCTCAGGTCATGATCTTGTGGTTTGTGGGTTCAAGCCCTGTGCCAGGCTCTGTGCTGACAGCTCAGAGCCTGGAGCCTTCTTTGGATTCTGTGTCTCCATGTCTCTCTCTCCCCTTCTCCTGTTCATGCTCTGTCTCTCTTTCAAAAGTAAATAAATATTAAAAGTTTTTTAAATAAAGAAGTGTCTTTGTGAATGGTCTGTGTATATGGTAAGGTACAGTGCCTATAAGAATTCAGCTATTCTTAAAGCATCTACATTTTAGTAAACATCGAACAGAACAGCAAATACATCTTTATTCTGGAGTAGTTTTCTTTTTAATAAGGTACAGTTGAATACATATCTCAATACTATTTTTCTTTTTTCTTTTAGAATTGTCTTTTATTTTCACAAAAGAGATATTCAAGAAAATAGAAAAACATTAACATATGCTCTTACTATATCATAATTTTAATATTAAAATAATTTAATGAAAATTAGTCCTTTTTAAAAAATTACAATAGACCTCTCTGTGCACACACACAAATATATAGTCCATACACTATAATTGTCTGCATTTTTTCATTTACCCACAGATCAGCAAAAACTTCAAAGCTGACACATGTCCTTGCAACCATTTAGTGACCACTCTCATAATTTGCCTAATTATATCCAGCATTCTAAGTATATTTCATTCATTCATTCATTAAGATATTTATTAAGTAGTTTGGTGAGTTTTAATTTTTCTCTATATTCTAGGATGTGATATATACAAGTAGGAAAACTGGAAATTTTGTAGAGCCAATTATTTCTATATATTTTTCATCCATATTGCACTTCCATTTTCTCTTTCTAATATCTGTTATTTAATTTTCCAGTCTTCGGGACTTACCATGAATTCTACTTCAAACCTCAGATCCTTTTCTGTGACTTGTTCTACATTTTCTTCTTAGTCTCACAAATTCCAGGGATACTTATTTTTCCACAGGTCATTTGGAGGCCTGTTTGTCTCATGTACACACAGTCTCTATAGCATGGCCAACTGTTCAAGTAAGCCTTTTCAACCCTCATTCTACCTTTTCCCACAAATGATGGTAGTGGGAGGAGTGTAAGTTCGAGATTTGACAGTGCCAAACCCTGGAACTTTTTCTCTTATTCCTAAGATATTTTCTCATTTCTCCTCAGACCTCCCTTCCTGCCATCATTGGTAATATTTATGCAGTCAGATATACATTGTTTCATATATGCCCTTTATTTGTCTCTACTGTAGTCTGTTGCTACTTTTTTTTTAAAAGGTTAAAAGTATGGCTTAAATGAAAAAGATTCTTTTAAATACTCAAGTACTATTTAGAATTTATATAATGATTTTGTATAGGAATGCTAGGTACTTTTATATGTCGTAGTCTAAACTTTTAACTCTAAAATATTCATAAATGAAAAAATTCACTAAAGTTAGTTTTAACTTCACAGTTAAGTAGACTGAGAACTGCTTTGTGTTTTGTAAAGTTAAAAAAAGGGAGGGAGATGCTTTGTACCTTTTGCTTTGTTTTTTTTTTTTTTTTTATTCGTGCTCTCAGTTCTCTTCACAGTTTCCTATTTTCTAAACAGCCAGGCTCTTTAAAAAGGCAATTGTCATCTCACATTTGGTAATATCATCTCTAATGAACACAGACCAGAGGCTAAGTACTTTTATTTTGTTCCTCCATTCCCACCCTTCACCACATTACTTACATGTTCTATAAGTTAAGTGTCTTGCAGCTGATATAAATTGACCATAGCCCATTTAAGCCTTGGGGGATTTAATGAGAAAAGACTGAGTGCTTTGCCTCGTTGAAGACATTGCTGAACAACATGTATAAATAATCCAAGAACAAGAATAATTCTGGATGCCACCGTGGTAGAAGTTGCTGGCCATTTACAGTAGTTGACTGCCAGTGACTTTCAGATTTTAAATTTCTAGGATAGAGAATGTGAATATTCCAGCTTGAAATCAGGGTGTTTACCCTGGGTTACTGAGCTCTGGTCAGAGCGCAGGTTTTGGAGCACATATACTATTAGACATCAAAGGCCATGCCTGTAGAAAGAGGAGTGGAGGTGAGGGGACAGCCATCTATAGGAGTATTTTCAATAATTTTCCATTTTGGCTTGCCTCAGAGAGAAAATGAGAAATTCCACTCAAAGCATTCACACACACACACACACACACACACACACACACCAATGAGACTATATGTTCTCTCTACTTAGGATAACTTATAGTGCAAAACTTTGTTAACAGTAATATTTACATACTATGACGATTTCTATATTTTATTTATTTTGTTCATCTAGAGCTTAGGATTACCACATGCAAAAAAACGAGGGTTATGAGACTTTTTTGATTACTTGTATAATTCATGTTTATGTTTTATACTTTCCGAAAGAAAAAATTACAGTTCCAAGTGGGAGGGGGAGAGTGATTTATATGGGTAGTTAAGTAACCATTATAAAGCATACTTTCTGAGGAAAGGGATTTAGTTTTATTCAATTGAACATCTACAGGACCTAGTACCAGCATCCGTTACCAGGCTAGAGCTCACAGATTATTTTTTGGATGAATAAGTAAATGGATGAAATACCCAAAAGATAGTCGTATCTTTCATTCTATTTGTAGGCAGGTTGTCATAGAAAGTCCCTATTCTCTGTTAGGCTCTCCAGGGTTTAATCACCTTTAAATCAAGTTAGCAGAAATTGAAAACATAAGTAGTAGTTAGCTCATTGGATGGAGAATGTTATTACAGTGACAGACATGTCCAAGACTTAATATCATAGAGACTATGTATGAACACAGAGACACACAGCCTATCATCTACCCAGCCATGGGAGATAGATGAATTTGAACATAGGAGACTACAAAGGAGGAAATTATTGTTAATATTGATTTGCAACCAAACAAATAGGCAGGTATAAAATACACATTTGAATTTCATTAATTATATTAAACAAAGATATAAGAAGAAGTTATAAGGAGCAATTTTCTCATAGAATTCTTTTTTCTTTTTGATGTGCCCAGTCCTATTTGGCAAGCGTATGCATATGAATCTTTGTTGACTTGGCTCTTTAACGTTTATATAATTTCATGTCTGTATTTGTATAGTGTATCATTTATCATTTGACTTCTTACTGTTGGTATTCTCATTAGATTGAAGTTCCAGGAAATACAACATATTGTGGACTGTGCTTTAGATGCAGCTAGTAGGTAGGAATATTAGAGTTTGGAAAAACAATAATTATCTACCACCTACATTTATATTCCTCTTCTTCTCACCAGTCTTTTCTCTCCTAAATTAAGATATTCATTGACAGTTCCTATGTCATAAAAAAAAAACAATGTCTAAGAACATAAGAAATAACAAGTCTAAGAAAAATGACCAATAATAGACATAATGGAAAATTGGATTTTATAGTTGATGAGCTATCATACAAGCATAACACATTCTTGAGAACTTCAGAAACATCTTTTCATTCAATATGAGCGTCTGGGATTACTCTGTATGCAAATGTTTCTCTTCATGAAAATCACATGTGTATATATGATAGGTGAAAGATGTATGTATGATTTTCATGAAGAGCATGCATATTCATTTTTATTGTTTCATTGGGATTATTGTTATGTATTCATTGTCATATAATGTTAAAAGAAAAGAGAGCTACTAAAGTGATCAAGCAATTTGAGTTGTTCCTGGAATCGATTATACAGATTCTATTATCAGGTTGCTTGCTAGTAAAGGGAGTGGGATATCTGGTTTTCAGCCAAAACTGAGCCAAGATTAGGGCGGAGTGATTGAAAAGCAGACTTCTGCTTGAATGAATCCTCCAAATCCAGATTTCCCTGTTTCATCATCGTATATTTTCTATTTATTTTGCTGTCTTAAAATCATCAAATAAAAAATCCTCTAGATACAAACATGCAATTAATTATTGAAGTCATAATGCAGTTTTGAAATGATTAAATGCAATTTATTTTATTGAGGTTGAAACTAGAATATAATTTTAAGGTCACTATTCATTTAGTTGGCTAGAGGCTGTACTCTTGACTTATTTATTATAGTTTTAGAAAAATAAATTCAACTTTTACTACTTTGGGAAAATATACAGCTCTTCAATACGGTTGAAATGTTAATAAAAGTAAGATAAATCTCGGTAGTGTTAAAGCTGTCTTCAGCAGCCAAAATAAAACTGGCTAGGAATAAACACAATAAAAACAGTCAGATTTTGACTGCTTTCAAACTCAGATCTGTTTTATTGATGCCTTAGTAAAGACTGGAAGTCACTTATGTTTGATTCATTTTCAGTTGTAGGGAGAACTGTTTTGAGGTTTCATGGACCTTTGTCATATGTCAGTATGTTCATATATCTATATGTAATGCCTTTTAACTATATTTTTAAATATGATATCAGCTTAATAGTCTGGAATTCAGCCTGATACCCAGCACTATCATTAAATCAATGCCGTGTTCTCTCGGTAAGATCACCATGAAGATACAGGGAACCTCGTAAGCACATCTTTTGCTTCTTCACTAATTGTAAAATCATTAAAGGCATATTTTTATAACAGTACAACAGAAGTAACGTGTTAAGTGAAATACTAACTAGTTTTTGGTGTTGTCATCTTTTAAATTTAGATGTTTAAAATTTAAATTTAGATGTTTGCATGGAAGTGAATGAAAGTTTTCATTAAAAATTAATTTTTAAACTTGATATTTGCATATTGTCAGGAAGAGAGTTGAGTCCATCCCTTAAAAAGCCTGGATGTGAATGAAATGAGTGAAAACACCCACTGTGTCTGTGTGAGAAAACTAAGCAGCTTCATTTCACCCCACAGTACAGGACCATGTATATACATGTATAGATGAGTAGAAAAATATCACCACTGACAAAATTGTATTGAAATAAACTTTAATAGTGCTCCCCCCCAGTTTTCATGTTAGGACATTGTATATAGTTTTTAAAACATAATCACTTTTACTTTCTTTATTATAATAAACTTGAAAGCATATTCACATTTATTTTTATTCTCATAGTAAACCTCACACATAGGAGACGTGAGATACAGAGATTTGAAGTGACAAACCCGAGTTTACAGAAGTCCTGTGGAAAGTGCAGTATTCTCCAAGTGGGAAATCAGACCTTTTTCATTTGTTGACTTTTTGTTTCCTTGTCTGCATCCTAGTAAAGTGATATCACATTGGACAGTCTAACAGTTCTTCAGCTAGAATTCAGCTATCATTTCTTTTCTGTAATGATGCACTACCTAATAGAAAATGTGGTACACGTTTCTAAAAGATACAGCAAGAGAGTAAAATAAAACTATAACAATACAGAGAAATAGATTTGGAAGTAATGATATTAGCTCACTTAAAATCTAGGGCCTACTGACTATAAATTCTTGATAGAATATAAAGTTGCTCTGTAATTCCCCCAAAGGTCATTGTAAAAGATCCAACTATACGTTGTGGAAAGTATTTGAAATACTCCTGTTTTTTTGGCTCTGAGAGTAAGAAATGGTTTGTTCTAGTACATGCTCTTGAGAGAAGAAATAATTTATTAAAGGTTGTAAGACTGTTCATTCCTTCAATTTTTACATTAACCTAGCAGTGTCATAACTGTTCAGTACTGCCACACAAAAATACTGCTTCTATGTTTAGGATTCAGTGGTTATTGGATGCATCTGGAAGCTTTGCCTTTATACCAAATGAGGAGAAAAGCTGATTTTTTCCCAATAGACAGTTGGAGTTAAATAAATATATAACAATAACAATAAGAAAAATCCAAAGAATAGGATTACTTATCAAGCTGTTTGATTTAGTAACCACCTAAGTTTGGAAGAATTTCCCTGAGGTTCACTGTCATCATTTGTCAGTGAATTAAGAATTACTCTTTTAGGGGCTCCTGGGTGGCTCAGTAAGTTAAAGCCTCTGACTCTCGATTTTGGCTCAGGTCATGATTTCAAAGTTCACGAGATCAAGTCCCATGTGTTGGGCTCTTTGCTAACAGCCGGGACCCTGCTTGGTATAATCTTAATCTCTCTCTCTCTCTCTCTCTCTCTCTCTCTCTCTCTCTCTCTCTCTCCTTGGTATAATCTTAATCTCTCTCTCTCTCTCTCTCTCACAAAAAAAATAAGCATTTTAAAAAAAAAGAATTCCTCTTTTGGGGAACTTGGATGGCTCAGTCAGTTGAGCATCTGACTTTGACTCTGGTTATGATCTCACAGTCCATGAGTTGAGCCCCATGTCGGGCTCTGTGCTGACGGCTCAGAGCCTAGAGCCTGCTTTGGATTCTGTGTCTCCCTCTCTCTCTGCCCCTCCCCTGCTCACATTCTGTCTCTCTCTCAAAAATAATAAACATTAAAAAAAGATATTAAAAAACAAAGAATTCCTTTTTACTGGAATGTGTCAGGATGCAAAAGCACTTTTGACACTAAAAGTCTAACATACATTGAGGTGCTATACCATTTGTTTTAAAAGTATGTTATGTTCTTTTGACAACAGCATAAAGATATTATGGTGTACCTACCTTAAATGTGCATAAGATATTTCAGGCGCAATGATATACCCAACTCTTTATTTTCTCCTTGCTTTTACAGAATTTAAACATACTATATATATACATATATATATAATTGTGGACCTATAAATATAAATAATTGTGGACCTAAAATTTAAAACAAAGAACGCCCTGTGGTTTTATTTTGTTTTTTTTTTTGTTTTGTTTTGTTTTGTTTTTTTAACATCCTGGTGCTCACAGTATTTTAAAATGAACCAAAATGCAGTGATTGGGCATCTGGATGGCTCAGTCAATTAAGCGTCTGACTTTGGCTCAGGTTCATGAGTTCGAGCCCTGTGTTGGGCTCTGCGCTGACAGCTCAGAGCCTGGAGCCTGCGTCAGATTCTGTGCCTCCCTCTCTCTTTCTGCCCCTCCCCCAGTCATGCTCTGTCTCTCTCAAAAAATGAATAAACGTTATACAAAAATTTTTTTTGAAATACAGTGATAATGCAAAAAGTTTAAAATTCAAAGAGATTGGCTGTATTTTTATATGCTATACTTCACGGAATTCAGTTTGTGCAAAAGTCTTCACTCTGGAAAAACTCCTTTTTGAATATACATACCATAGTTCCTCTCTGTCCGTTTTCTCTTGATTTGCTTTAGGTTCCCGAGGTAGACTTCTCTCCTTTCCCAATTCGTTAGAGCTGTTACTTTGCAAGGGGCTGTTACACGGAGAAGGCCTTTTGCTAAGCACCATGAAGAATATAGTGATAAAACGTGTAAACCTTTATCTCAAATTGCTTAGCATGTATAGTAGAATAAAGGCTGTCAGTTAGAGATACATATTAAAATTCAAAATGCAAAGTATGCAGGAGTGCCCTGGGGAAAATGGAACAGGACTTGCTGTATCATCTCTGAGGATAAGAGGGTCAGTGGTATGAGACTAAGGCGTAAGATGTAAGGTGTCTCATCTTGGGTGTTTTATAGAGGCAGACATAATTTATTCACCACACTTGAGATTGTTTCTTTTGCTTTCCTAGCATCTCAAATTCAGTGATACAAAACCTAAAATTGTCATGGTTTCCAAAAAAGTACTATTTGTATTTAACCTGATTTTCCTGTTTGTTTTAAGGGTATCATCCCTGCCCTCCCCGCCCCTCCCTCCACCCCCTTTCTCCTCCAACCCCCGCCATCTTAGCTATGGAGGCTGAAAGTCTGTAATCTTTAACTCTTCCCATTGTCTTCATACATACTCAGTAAGCACAGGATTCATGCCTTGTTTGCAACTATGCTTTGTCTGCTGCCTTCCTGCTTCCAGCCTTGCTTTGAAGTAACTACTTCCCACTTTCTTAACACACTTGATGCCATTGCTGTTCGGCACCCTGCATATCTCTTTTCCTCTACCTGGAATGCCTTTTCTCTACAATGACTGATGGAGGGCTGTGAACAGCTGACTCACACGCAGCCTTGTCCATGAACCTCGCCTGTCCCCTTTGTGCCACGTACCTTTGCATCTGGCTTCAGAACATCCCACCCTCCCACCTATAAGTGAATACTTTCTTTCAAAATCCTGTGGCCCTCAGTGTCTATTCGATGGCTCTATCCCATGCTAGACCACATAATGATTAATTGAGAACATTCCTTATTCCTTAACTAGCTTTAAAGGCACTACAGGAAAAGGACTGTTCCTTTTCATTTGGCTATCCTGAGTCTTGTGGAGTAAGGTAGAAATATATGCTTGTGTATGAATGAATGAATGAATATATGAATGCATAATCATAGATAATTTCAGACGTAAATACGGTTTAACATTTTCTTGAGATTAATATTTTTGGAAATATTTCTATATGCGTTCTTTACAAATGTTCTAAAGAAGTACGTTTATATTTAGATACACACACAGGATTTTACTTTTTTTTACTCTCAGTATAAAAAGCATGTCTTCTTCCTAAGAATGCTACATTATTCCTCCACGATTTAAATGTAACATGGTTGGGGGTGGAGTGTAATAGTTGTTCCTTGGAGTTAAAGATTTTAAACTAAGAAAAACAGTGACAGTAGTTAAAGAGATACATCTTGCTGGAAGAGACTTAAGGCCTGCTTTGCGAATTTTTTAAATTCTCCCCACCCTCCATATCCCCAGTGATGCTGGGATTTGTTTTAATTTCAAACAGATACATAGTAGGAAAGTATACAAGAAGTGCCCCTGTCTTCTAATTTGAAGTAGCTAGATACCATCACATGGCTAGAGTGTAGCAAAAGCCAAAATAAGAATTTTAAAGGAGCTAGTAGAATAAACATGGAAGTTCTCCTCATGGAGATGTTGGTCCAGCAACGTCTATGTATGCTGTCTGTAAAGGATATATTGAAACAGAATTAATTTTCTCCACTATTCAGGGCAGTATGTTTAGTTCAAGGTAGGCAAGAGGAAAAGTTGGAAAATTCTTTCTTAGTGGATATGATATTCTGTTTCTAAGCAGGTGCTTTATACTGATAATTTGAAAATATCAGAGAAGTCTGAATATCAAGACAGATAATTCAGAAGTACCCATATTACCCACTGTAAGATCTTATGACCTTTAAATTCATGATACCTAATTTTTGTGTCTAACTTTTTAATTAACCAAGTAGTTTTAACATACATATGTGTGTCTACACCCATATATTTATATACCCCTTTTTAATTAAGAAATTACACTGAAGAAAAATTTTCAGTGTTTTATTGTGTAGACTAAATAGAAACCTTCCAGTAAGACTCTTCCAGGGAAAATTTAAAATGATTACGTCATCATAACAACTAACATCTTTGAGCACCTCCAGTCAACTCTGCTAAGTAACTTAACGTGCATTCTCTTTAGCTGCGCTGTAACCCTTGGGAGTGTTGAAAAATTGTTTCCATTTTGCAGATGTGGAAACCGAGATACAGGGAACTCGGATAACTCACCTGTGGTGAAACAGCTTATGCATGGTTGCAGTGGGGTTTTCAATCAGGCCATCTGGCTCCAGATCCTCCCTCTACTGTGCATGCCAGAGCACAACCCATACAACTTTACCTGTCCTGTTCTTGGTGCCTGTGTCAGAAATGCCTCCTTGCCAGCCTACCAGCTGGGGCTTCAGGAACACCAAATAGCATTTCCATAAATTTTCTGTGCTCATCCCGCCATGATGCTTTTACTCCCTGGGCCTGCGTATTGTGTCAGGAAAAGACCGTGAGCACTTGGCTACAGAGCTGCCGCATACAGAAACGCAAGTTGTCTCTGCAGAGCTGCCCCACCTCAATGATAAATCGCTCTGGGATTAAATAGGAATTCAGTCCTGAGATCATTTTTAAAGGTTTTTAAAGGTTCACACATCACTTTTGTCACCAGTGGGAGGTGACACTTCACTTTTTATCAGGTTTTCAGAAAGCATACTTATTACTTGTACTTTTGCTCTAACCAGTCCTTACTAAGCCAGACTGCTCCCTGGCCACTGTTATAGAAGTAGAAGCAATGTGTTAAAAACCATGTGGGTAGAGGATGAATAACTGGACCTTAGAAAACCAAAATGCAGAACCCTAAAGTAAATTCCTACTGACTTTGTCAAAGCAGACCTGATTGTTTTGCTCAGTGCTTAAACCTTTGTTGATGCCCAGCTGGGATCCAGAGGAGAGGGAGGAAGACAGGCATCTGTCTGGAAAACTGTCATGACCATCAGTAATGATAACCAGAGCCTGGGAGGATGAGATGGATCCACGGGTACTTGACCCCAACCTTGTCTTTCCTGTTCAGCCTCTTAATCACCCATCCCTCTGGGCTTGCTTGTCTAATATACTATAGTCATCAAAGCAGGGCATTAAGTACTGAGATCCCTTTTCCTCCAAATGTTATTCTGAGGATTGATGAGATTATGTTTGTGAAAGTTTCTAGCAAACATCAAATGAAAAGCATTGCCTGTGTAGCAAGAACTGCTATGTTTGAAGCAGAACACCATTCTTCTCTGCTTTTTTTCTCTTGTTTCCCTCTGACACCCATGACAATATTCATCCTTCCGTTTTCCCCCAGCTGGTATGGACATAGTTAAGAGGACAAAGCTCAAAGTGGAGACCAGATCTGCTTTTCTTAGACATTGATGTCTGACTTGTATTGCTGTCATCTCTTCTAAGAAGAGCATTTCCTTTCAAATATATGTTACGCGTCTATAGATATACTTAGGCAAATGGAACTTTTTTAGAAAGACTTGAAGCCACGTCTCACAAGGAACACTTGTTCCTGGCTATGGTATTTTTAATTTTGGCATTGGGATACACTTCATCCTGTATGTGAAAAACAGAATGTTTTGTGAGGTTTAAAAGCAATTATTTTTACTACTTGGATTTATGATTTCAATGATGTTCTCATATGTAGCATGTAGTCCTGCTCCAGGTTCTATAGAAAATGGTTTTAAAGAGAGACAGAAGAAGATCACAGTGAAGAATATCGATAGAAATCTTTCAGACTTGGGTTCAAACACTGGATTTGATGCCTGACTTAAAGCAAACAGCTCAATCTTCGTACATCTTTATCTTTTCTTCTGTAAAAATAGAAAAATAGTCATACTTATTGCATAGAGATGTTATGAGGGAACTAGGTATTCATATGAAATGCTTGGCACAAGTTTTAAATGAATAGTCATTACTCATGATGCTCGAGTGCTTTTAAACTATGTATCAAAAACGGGGCTCCTGGGTGGCTCAGTTTGTTAAGCACTGGACTTCGGATCAGGTCATAATCTCGCAGTTCATGGATTTGAGCCCCGTGTCAGGCTCTGTGCTGACAGCTCCGAGCCTGAAGCCTGCCTCAGATTCTGTATCTTCCTCTCTCTGCCCTTCCCCTGCTTGCCCTCTCTCTCTCTCTCTCTCTCTCTCTCTCTCTCTCTCTCTCAAAAATGAATAAACATTAAAAATATATCTATATCTCAGAAGCAAAGAAGTCTGTGGGTACAGCATCAGTACATGAATTAGAAGGCTAACATTTCTCTCACTGGTTTCCTTCTAATGATCCCAGTGGTGTTATGAAGCCATTAAATTTTTTCTTGTTTTGGCAAGATTATGGTTAGTCATGCTTGGGAAAATATTTTCAGCCCTAAAGAAATACACCTGAATGTTTAATCACATAGACATACACTTAAACACATGCATAAAATGCATACATACGTCTATCTCTCTGTCTCTCTGTGTATAAGGCTGATGCCAAAAGCCACAAAGAACTCAATCCATTTAATGGCTGTGAAGCCAAGATGTCAATTGGCTGTCAGTTTATTCATCAATAAAATCAAAAGGTGAAAGTAGATGAACTTCCAATTTTCAATCTAAAAAATTTTTAATGTATCCTTTCTTTGTATCTCCAAATACAGTCATATATAGTATAATATAGTTATATAATATTAACCACCTCACTAAGGCAGCCTTTCCTTACCCTCTAACTAGATCACACCTCTATTACACACTTTCATTGCACAGTGTACCCATCCATCTGTGTGACCAGGGCATCTCCACTGCTCTGTAATCTGCCCATCACCCGCAAAGTGCCCGTACATAGTAGGACTTCATCCATATTGACTGTGAGACTATTTTATACCTGGGCCTATTCCTGTGAATTACCAACTAAAGCCAGCTGGAATTTGTTTCTTCTCAAAGTTTGTTTCTGCAAGCAAGGTACTTTGTAACAAGCCATGTTATTTTCTTGTTAATGTGTTGGCCCTGTTGTTAGGATATTAGGTAAAATCTGGGAAAGTAAACAACATTTCAGCAATTACTTAATGTAATCCTTGGAAAATAATCAAGACCAGAAGTCAGTGTGTGCTGAGCTGAACAGATTGGCTTCTTTAAAAAGGACCATCTGTATTGTTTCATTCCATTAATACCTAAAAATTATGGGCAGCACTCAGAAAAGAGCTGAGGGCGTCCAGGATGCTTCACTTACAGTGCAGTCTTAGTCAATCTTTTAGACTCTCCAAGTCCCTGTTTTTGAATTGAACATTGTATACCCCAAAGGCATAGTATGAAGATTAAATTAGATATGTTACATAATAAAACAGCAGCTTATACCCAACCTCTCTTCTTTTCTTTTTACATATTTGCCACAACTCTTTGACAGGGGAATTAAGGAAGGAAATTACAAGTTATTGCTAAAACTGGAAATTATCTCTATTTATGTGTGTTTCATCAGAAGTAAATCCTGCACGCATTCTACATGAAATGTAATTATTTCTCTGAGAAACACCCACAGACCAGTGCACATTATAGGAATACAAGGAAATTGTATTTCTCACCCAGGTCCAGGTGAACGGAAACCCAAGTGGCAGCATTAGTCATCTCTCTTAGAGGTTCATGGAGTTATGATGATGATGGTCAGTTTTGAGAAGCTCAGCAGAAATGGCATTTAGGGTAGATTGCTGAATTTTTACTTTTATGTGAAAAAGAACTTTGATTTTTCAAAGTAACAGTTATTGATCATTGCAGGATGATTGAGTACATTTTTAAAGCCATGAATCTGTAGGAAAATCAGTACAAGGGATTTGGGCTATGGCAAATTTGAGAAGCAGTTGCTAGTATATTTTATTCAGAGATAAATCCAAATCACAGTGGAGTTTATTTCAAATCATATGTTTGATCTAATAATGTTTTCTTATAATGCTTTATCTTTGGTACTGAATGCTGTGAAAGGAATCTCCCTTCTTCTATTCTTATGAGAGCTTATAAATAAATCTCATTAGTGCTAATCTCTAAATTAAAGAATCTGACCAAAGTCCTTGTCTACTGACTTTTAAAAAATGATTGTTTTCCTATTGAGCATATTGTGTTTTATCCCCAAAGATCATGGAGGGTTGAGTAGGGGTGGAGCAAGGGCGGGAACATACGTTCTCATGTTTGGGTCTGTGCTTATAAAAAGGCTTCAACAAACATAGGATAAACTTAGTTTTTAATTACAGAAGTATGGTCTGTTTAATTACTCTCATGTGCTTGGGTGACAGCCCTTCTCCTGAGATCCTGGACAACTTTTTAAGAGTTTCTTGTTTTGGGAGCAGTTTTAAGTTGACAGCAAAATTGAGAGGAAGGTACAGAGACTTCTCATCCGGCCTCTGCCCCGACATATGCATAGCCTCCCCCATCCCCATCCTCTGCCAGAGTGGCATGTTTGTTACTTACAGTTGATGAGTCTACATGGATGTTGCATAATCATTCAAAGCCCAGAGTTTACAATTCACTCTGTATATACTATGGGTTTAGACAAATAATAATGACAAAAATCCATCAGTATAGCATCGTACAGAGTTTTTTACTGCCCTAAAAATCCTCTGTGTTCCTCCTGTTCATTCCCTCCTCCAACCCTTGGCAACCACTGATCTTTGAGAACCCCCTTTTTGTTTTAAAGAAGGAATTGTATTCATCATAGAAACAGAGGTGACAGAAATAAGGAGCTTCAATTATTTTCAGTGCTGCAAGTTCCCAGTGAATACAGTGAGGAAACATAATGCACTCAAGACCTGACTATTTGTGTCTCTCTTTCCTAATATAACAAGGGATTACTTTGTTCACAAGTACTGTTTTGTCTCCTTTGTGTTACTTGATTTTGTATTTGGGGGCTGTGCATTCGATCATCAGTGAAGATGATCATTTCTCAGTTCCTCATCTTCCTACATATATACTCGTGAGAATAAGCAAATATCGGGCTGGCAAGTTGTCTTTTTTCACTGGATCCTATTCTATTATTTTAAAAATGTTACTCTGCTGTGTTAGCATTTTATGAAAATGTATGCATAGGAAAATACATCTATCTTTCTCTTTTCTCAAAACTCATTTCTACTGCCCTAAGGCTAATAACAATTCCATGTTATAAGCACGTATTATCACTTAGCCATAAGTATGACAAGAAAAATAATAAAAATCATTTTGGAGCATCACATGAAGCAACATCTAATTTTTTTTGTAATTATTAAGGAATTAGATGATAAATATAAATGGATGTTTTAGATGATAATTATTTCCTTAAAAGTACCTTTTTTAGTAAGTTTTTTCTAATACATCTTTCTAGAATACATTTATATGGTATGAATTCTTGAAATACATTATTCTGAGTATCAGCAAACATTTTTATGATAAAAAAAGGCCATTATCAGAAAAAATATTTTTATTGTTTTGGATTTGTTCTCTATTGAAATACCTCAGAAGCCTTTAAGGGGTGTACATTTTCTGGCATTTTTATCAACAGACTTGTGCTGGTCTTTCTGCTCTTTTTACATGTTCTTTTTGTCCTTTTTTTAAAAATTTTTAATAAATGTTTATTTATTTATTTTTGAGAGACAGAGAGAGACATGGCATGAGTGGGGAAGGGGCAGAAAGAGAGGGAGACACAGAATCTGAAGCAGGTTCAGGCTCTGAGTTGTCCAGAGCTCAACATGGAGCTCAAACCCACAAACCATGAGATCATGACCTGAGCTGAAGTCAGTTGCTTAACCGACTGAGCTACCCAGGTGCCCAACGTGTTCCCTTTTTTTCAATTGGAGATTGTATTCAAGTGTTTTCCTTTCTCTAAATATGAACATGTATTTTTATCCTTCAAATAGCCCTATTGTCCACCCCTCAAATATACCTCTTTTTCTTTTAATCTAGCCAAAAGACTAATCCTGTTAAGCCAGTTAATATAGTGTAGGCACTAGAATTTCCTCTAGTCTAAGAATTTTTTAGTCTCCTTAACATAATTTACATCAGCTCTATGATAATCTCAAAGAGGTCCATTCTCCACTTACTTCTGGGTTTATGATTGTTTCAGATAACTGAAATTTCAACAAGTGGGAAATTCCTGTATCAGAGTTTTAAATAGGAAAATGGAATACATATTGTTAATCAGATATTGATATGGATGTATAGAGTATGTAAAGCACCCTCAAAACTTCACGAACAGATTAAAATTAGTTTAATGGTGTTAGAAAACTTGGGTATAATTATGATTTTTATATTTTTAATTTTTTAAATATTCATTTTTGAGAGCACAGAGTGGAGGAGGGCCGGAGAGAGGGGGACAGAGGAACCAAAGTGGGCTCTGCACTGACAGGCAGACAACAGTGAGCTCGATGTAGGGCTCGAACTCACGAACCGTGAGATCATGCTCTCAGCTGAAGTCAGACACTTAAACGACTGAGCCACCCAGATGTCCCTAATTATGATGATTTTTTAAATCAGAGCATTTTCTATCTCAACTGGTATGGTACTATTTTATTCAACACCCGAAAACTCACGTTGTAACAGGTTAAGCATGAAGTGAACAAAAGAAAAAATGCTGCCTTCCAATGGGTATTGTAATTTTGCTTATTAATAGTTTCAGTTTGCAAATGGTACAAAATGTGTTCGGTTGCATAACCTTGATTTAACTTTCCAGTATCTCTGATCTGTTTGTGACAGTGGACACACAGGTATTGGTTGAAAAATATTTGCTGAATTGGTGTTAGAGGAATAGGCACTGCCTGACTTGACCCTGCCTGTTTGGTTTCTTCTCATCTACTTTTCGAAAACTGGATTCCTATTACTTGTGTGTGTGTAACTATATACATTTCTCTCTGTGTGGATATGTGGAGGCAGAACAGTAAAGGAAATACAGAGCTCTGTAAATTGGCAGCCATGAAGTCCTGATGATAAGAGAAATGGAAGCTTATTATTGTCAGCATGTGTCCAGATAACTGTGGACTAACAAGGGTGTTCATCCAATATTTACACTTCAGTGTGGAAATGCAGTTGTAACTGATTTATTGAACTAGCTGAACACAGTATGGGGCACACATCTTTATTCTTTAATGCTACTATCTTTCCGTCATGCTCCTGGGTAAAATGCCTTACAGTTCCCACCACTTGTGCATTCACTCCAGGCACTAAGAAATGGTTTTGTTTTTCAGGCAATAAGAAGAGCCCTCCAGCCTAATGTCAAAGCTTCATTCTCTAACTAGCTTGTAAGTTTCTGCTTTCCCCTGCTCTGGCTTCCCTTAGCTTCTTCACCATTTGCCTCCTCTTAAACTCACTGGGCTTAGGAGAGTTAGATGAGGGGACAGCGGAGAGGAAAAGAGAAGATAAGGCTGGTATAGAATGGGTGCCCCATGAGAGAGCTGGAGGTCCAGATGCAATTTTTTTCCTTGTGTGGTGCTTTTTAGGTTTCTCCAAGAGCCCTTCTCTGGGGTGTCCCAAGTCCCTGCCATTCTCAAGGGCCCTCCATTCAGCCCCCTACAACTAACTCCCCCGAGGTGCCTGGCTGCCCCTGCTTCCCATCTGATAGCTTCTCCCATCCACGTGTCCACATGGGCAGAGTCACTTTCAGGAAATGGCAAGGTTGGCTCCCTTTCTCAAGGGTCCACCTCTCACTGTTAATCCTCCCTCCTTACCCTGCAGGCCCTGGAAGGTCTATTGAGTATTTAAACAATTTCAGCTGGTGCTTGTCCCAGTTCCCTGCATCCTCCAAACCTGAAGAGCATGTATTACGTTGCATTACCCACCCATTTCTCTGCCAAGGGGTTACATTCATTGCCCATGGACTTGAATGCTTTATGTGTTCATGGTGCACACGTATCATGGAGGTGTTTCCATTTAAGAGTGCCATGCTCCTTCAGTGAGGTCTCAGCAGTAGAAGAGAAGCTGAAGCAATCACTTAATGAAAAGTGCCTCATCTCATATTGATGCTTCCCAAATGGAAGCTTACTTGTGTGTTTGTGTGTGTGTGTGTGTGTGTGTGTGTGTGTGTGTGTGTGTGTAAAGGGGAACCTAATTTGCTTTCACCTGTGAAGCAACTGAATAAATTTATGGCTTGAAGCATGTTGTTAGGATAGCCTGCTATAAGCTATCTGTCTGACATGCGGGTGTTTTCTTCCCTTTCAGACCTGTTTTTTTCTTTTTTTGTCCCAATCTGGGTTGTTCTATTTATGAAGTATTTATAATTCCTGTTTACCAGAAATGAATTTGGATCTTTGCCAAAAGCACCAGGTCTGCTTTTTCTGAACTTTAAAAAAAAAATTCTCTGCTTTTGTTCTGTTTAATTATGTAGGCTTTTGCTTTCCTCTTATCAGGACTATGATTCAGTCCCTTTCGTGTGTAATTATCCCAAGTGTCCTTGATTTGCTAAAGTGAGAATCACTCTATTTTTGTCAGAAAGCAGGACGTTGTTCTGCTTTGGAAACCTTTTTGCAGTATTTTGTTTTTCGTTATGCCTTGGTGATCCTGACTATAAACACATGAGTTTGAATTCCTACTTGGTAACGAGAATTAATCTTGAAATAAATTAACAAAAAAAAAAAAGGAGGAACTGTCTAAGCATCCATTTGCCTTATTTGCAAAACATCTCTGATGGCAGGATGAGACCAAATGACTTTTTGAAGATCCTTCTAGGTCTGTCCTTTTATATAGGATAAGAACATGAACTTCTGGGAAAAAAAATCACGTCTTTAATTTCCACTTGCTTTATCTGTAAGATAAGCTGATTCTGCTTCATTCAAGTTCATAGGAACATTATATGGCATAACAGTGCCTGAAACAGGAAACATTAAATAAATGTTTGTTCTCTCTCACAATGCAGTATGTTTGCAAAGGAAAATATTACTTCTAAAACTGCACTTGAAGAAAGGGAGTTTTTTTAATGCCAATTTTATTGTCCTCTTTGCAAAGTTAATTAACATTTCTGGATCTCTCAGACTCCATAAGGCTTCCTAGACTAGGGTTTGAAATGGGATCACATTCATAGTGACGATCCCTATCTTGCTGATTCCTGCCCATGTCAGGCCACCAGCACTGGTATTTAGGAATCCCCAGAGAAGGAAGGCTCTCATTTGTTCTGACAAACAAACCGTCAGTGCCTGTCTGGAGTCTGTCATTGGCTTCTTTTCTGTGCCTGCCTCTTTGAGTGAGGTCTGTTGCTGAATCATAGGAAAGCCCCCCAGTGTTTTGGATCCTCCCCTGGCTCCTGTGCTGCTGGGCTCCGATGCCATAGACCCCTCAGGAGGCATAAGGGGCTGTAGTCTTTGAAAACCTTGAAAAGGCATCCCATTCTGGTTCCTTGCCTATGATATGAGAGAATGTTTTCTTCCCTTTCTTCCCTTCCTGCTATATTTGATCATACAGTAGAGAAGAGGTTAGTTTGGGGGATCAATCTAAATTCTCTGAGTTACAAATGTGTCATATAGTAAGTGCTGGAGGTCCACTTTGCTAGTAAGCCAAACTTGCACAAGTTGGCCAAAATCACAGTGACTGTATCATAGTCTTAAGCTGGGACCTCTATGATGGTGATGATGTTTGGGATTGCACCTCTGTATAAAATACTTAGAGCTTTTGTTCACTGTAAATGTAATCCTGTGCCAGAGAGAAGAGGTTCCCCAGACATCTGGCTTTAGAAACCAATGGGGCTTGGGGCACCTGGGTGGCTCAATTGGTTGAACATGTAACTTCAGCTCAGGTCATGATCTCATGATCCCATGAGTTTGAGCCCCGCATCGGGCTCTGTGCTGACAGCTCGGAACCTGGAGCCTGCCTCAGATTCTGTGTCTCCCTCTCTCTATGCCCCTCCCCCGCTTGTGTACTGTTTCTCTCTCTCTCTCAAAAATAAACATTATATATATTTTTTTTTAAGAAAAGAAACCAATGGGTCTTAGATCCAGGGGACCCTGGCGGTCTGTGGGGATATAAGATACTGCTTTGGAGAAGCTCACATGCAGACTCACTCATACTGGGATCCAGTGCAAAGGCAGCACTTAAGGAGATAACTGTGTAATATGTGAAGGACATTCATCTGCTAATCTTAAAGTGTCTCCTGGAGGGGCAGGGACAGGTTTGGACTTTTTTGGCAGGACAGGGTACTGGCAAGCACCCTTTCTGCACTCTCCCTCTACCTTGCTAGCACAGGCAGATATTCAAGGACACAGCCTCATTAACAGCCATAGGCATACTCTGCTCCCAGCACTCATTTCTGGACTCCTGAAAACCACAAGTGTGCCTGCCCCCACAGCAGGCTTTCCTGGCCTCCTAATAGCTATGGACATGTCCTGCCTCTAGTGCTCTTCCCCTGCCTCATGAAAGTCATGGACATGGCCTGCCCCAGGAACCATCCCACAGCCTCACGAAAGCCAGCAAACACAATCCACACTGAGAATGCCTTTCATCATCTGGCCCTTGTGGCCGGAGAGGCTTGTGTTTCTGGGCCCCACAGGACTGTAACAATTGGAAAGACTATTCTGGGCAGGCTCTCACAGCTAGGGCACTGCACAGAGAGCAGACTCAAATATACCACTGGTCTGCCTGTGAAAAAAAGGCCATCTACTTGTTCTGTAACTTCAACCTGAGGGACAGGCTTTAGGTTTGCCACACACCTAGAAGCTGTAAAGGAGCTCTTAGGGAACATAGGCAGGGAAATGCCATCTTTGAGCCGTCCCTTTGCATTGCCACAGCTTGCTTGTAATTCCCAGATAGGCGTGTATACAATCATCTCAAGCTCAGTTTTTGTAAAAGTCAAACAGGGAACACCTCCAGATATTCTGGTGGAGATCAGCAGGGTTTACAATTGTAGTCCCATGGGGTTGTGTATATTGGCGTACTTTAAAAACTGCTGCTTGAGGATCTGGCTTCCAGTCAGCCTGAAAGTATGTGCTGACGAAGAATCTCCCTTTGGAACACTGACAGGCCGACTCATACCCTCAACAACTGGAACCTATCAGGAATATAGCAGGCTGCTTAGACAATCACAAAGGTTCAAGAGACAACCAAGAGCCAGGGTTGAACAGTGACGCTCATTTCCTACACTGGCCACTCCTTCAGAACTGGAGGAGATAGATGTTTCCCCTAATACACGGAAACAAATACAAAGTCAAACAAAATGAGGATACAGCGGAATATGTTCCAAATGGAAGAACAAGACAACTTCAAAGCAATACTTTAATGAAACAGAGATAAGTTATCCACCTGATAAAGAATTCAAAGTAATAGCCACACAGATGCTCCCTAAACTTGGGAAGATAAATGAATAAACACAGTGAGAACTTCAACAAAGTAGTAGAAAACAGACCAAAGAAAAGTCAAAGAGCTGAAGAATACAATATCTGAACTGAAAAAGACACCAGAGGGATTCAAGAGTAGACCAGAAGGAACAGAGCAGATCAGTGACCTGAAAAAGAATGGAACCCACCCAAACAGAGTAGCAAAAAAAAAAAAAAATTAAAAAGTGATGATAACTTAAGAGGCCTTTGGGACATCATCTAGCAGAATAACATTCAGATTACTGGGGTCCCAAAAGAGGAAGAGAGAGAGAAAGGGCAGAAAACTTATTTGAAGAAATAATGGAAACTTCCCTAACCTAGAGAAAGAAACAAACATTCAGGTCCAGGAAACCTAGAGAGTTTCATATAAGATGAACTCAAAGAAATCCACACAAAGACACATTAAAATCAAAATGTCATCGGAAAAGCGGCAGTGGCGGCAGCGGC